>CP136055.1:219082758-219687501 GCA_032464435.1 Aegilops umbellulata
TTATCCGGATGTGCCCTGAGACCGAGATATGTGCAGCTCCTATCAGGATTTGTCGGCACAATCGGGCGGCTTTGCTGGACTTGTTTTATTACTGCCGAGATGTCTTGTAGTCCGGGATTCCGAGACTGATCGGGTCTTCCCGGTAGAAGGAATATCCTTCGTTGATCGTGAGAGCTTATAATGGGCTAAGTTGGGACACCCCTGTAGGGTATTATCTTTCGAAAGCTGTGCCCGCGGTTATGAGGCAGATGGGAATTGGTTGATGTCCGGTTGTAGAAAACCCAAAGTTGACCTTATTTAAAACACATCAACCGCGTGTGTAACCGTGATGGTCTCTTCTCGGCGGGGTCCGGGAAGTGAACACGGTGTTGGAGTTATGTTTGACGTAGGTTGTTTCAGGATCACTTCTTGATCACTTCTAGCTTCACGACCGTGCTTTGCCTTCTCTTCTCGCTCTCTTTTGCGTTGCAGCCACCATATATGCTAGTCGCTTGCTGCAGCTCCACCTTACAATCCTTTCCTACCTATAAGCTTAAATAGTCTTGATCTCGCGGGTGTGAGATTGCTGAGTCCCCATGACTCACAGATTCTACCACAACAGTTGCAGGTACCAACGATGTCAGTGCAGATGACGCGACCGAGCTCACTTGGGAGTTCGACGAGGAACGTGGTCGTTACTATGTTTCTTTTCCAGATGATCAGTAGTGGAGCCCAGTTGGGTGATCCGGGGATCTATGTAGCATTTGGGGTAGTCTTCTTTCATTTTGGTACCGTAGTCGGACCTTGAGTGTATTTTGAATGATGAATGTTTATTTATGTACTGTGTGAAGTGGCGACTGTAAGCCAACTATGTATCTCTTTCCCTTAATGTATTACATGGGTTGTGTGAAGATTACCTCACTTGCGACATTGCTTTCAATGCGGTTATGCCTCTAAGTCGTGCCTCGACACGTGGGAGATATAGCCGCATCGAGGGCGTTACATTCTTGCAGCTCTGGAGGTCATGGCCTTTGGTGCGGTGAATCTTGCAGTACTGCTTGTTGGTGCCATCCTACTTGTCGACGGCCGCCACAGCCTGGCAGTTGGCGCATGTGGCAACCTCCTTGCCGGAGCCATCAGTCTTGGCTGTCTTGGCGCCACCTTCGTTGTCGGATTGCTCGACAACTAGTACATCTTTGCTTTTCCTCTTCCTATTGTCCCGCCGCCTGTTTTTGCTTGCTGGGGCGGCATCGTCGCTGTCAGATCCTGCGGTTCCTACGTTCTCTCCGGGGAGTTTCCTTCCTTCCTCAGCACGTGCACATCTTTCGGCCAGGGCATACAGCTCGCTGACGTCTCTGATCTTGCACATCGCCATCTCCTCCCGCATCCTGCGGTTGCGCACGTTCTGATGGAACACACTGATGACCGCGGCAGGGTGGACGTCTGGGATGTTGCGTTGCACTTGGCTGAATCTCTGGATGTACTTACGTAGAGGCTCCCCCTCCTTCTGGGCAAGCAGGTGAAGATCACTCTCCTGGCCATGGGGTTTGTGGCCGCCTGTAAAGGCGCCGACAAACTGATGGCATAGGTCCGCCCAGGAAGATATGGAGTTTTCCGGCAGGTGCATGAGCCAGGACCTGACGTTGGGCTTGAGCGCCAGAGGGAAGTAATGGGCGAGGATCTTGTCGTCCCGCCCCCCGGCAGCCTGCACCGCAATTGTGTAGATGCTGAGGAACTCCGACGGATGCAGCCTGCCGTCGTACTTCTCTGGTACGTCTGGCTTGAAATTCTTCGTGCTGGGCCACTGGACTTGCCGCAGCTCACGGGTAAACGCACGGCAACCTACCACGTACGGCAGGTCGCCTGGTTCCCCTGGCGCTTGCATATCGACAGTGGGGCCAGCGCGTCGGTCTGATTGACGCCGCGTTTCTCTCCGGCGCTCGATGCGGGTGCGGGCGTCTTCTTGCTGCCGTTCGTGAAGAACGTGGCGCTGATCGCGACGAGTTCGTGGATCTGAGGAAGCAGTGGAGTCGCTGTCGTGGCGGACCCGGTGAACCGGCGATCTTGGCCTTTGGGGCGGAGAGTGCATGGTGGTTGCACCCCCACCGGTTTTGTCGCCATCGGCTCGCACTTGGCTGGTCTGCCGCGGCTGCGATGTGGTCGCTGGCCGTGGAGTGTCGCCGTTGGCGAAGCCGATGAGACTCTTAATGGTGGCCCTCCAGTCGTCGATCTTGTCTCGCGCTGGAGGGAAGTCTAGGAGCAGTTGAGCTCACGCTAGAGCTTCTGCTGGGGTGGCGGGTAGCGGTGGCGAACGGTGCGAGGAGCGGGATATGCTCGGGCTCCCAACGATGTTGGAAGGAGCAGTATTCCGTCCAGGCGACCGTGCCTCGCTCGCGCCAGCACGTCGGCGTGCATGTTGGCCTTGAGCGTCCCGGGATCCGCTAGCTCGATTTGGGTCCAACGAGCGTATGGTACAGTGAGTACCACGACGCAGTCGGTCCTGCGCCTCTTGAGATGGGCGCGGTGCGTCTACGGACGCCCGGTCGTCGTGGGAGCCGACTACGCCGCCAGCGGGCAGCGCGGTCTTGTCCTTGGACTTGTTGGCACCATGGGCGCCCTCGTCGGCACCCGTTCCACCGCCGGCGTTCTCCCCGTCGGCCGTTTGCTGCGGCGGCGGTGGATTCGACGCGGACGGCGCAGCCGCCTCCGAAGCCTTCTTCTTCGGCGGCATGTCGATGAAGTCGATGAAGATTTAGCTCGCGTGAACGCCAGATCAGGTTCACACAACCTCGACGCCCCCTACCTGGCGCGCCAGAGATGCCGGGGTTTCCTGGGCTCCCCGAGCACCTATGGGGACGGAGCCCCTTCTCGGTTCGGCAGGGGACGGAGGTCGCGCGAAGAGCGGATCGAGGTGAGGCACACGGGGGAGGGTTTTTACCCAGCTTCGGAGCTCTCTGGAGAGATAACACTCCTACTGCTGCTTTGTGGATTGTATTGAGTTCTTGCTCGGGAGCGCCGAGTGCTACAGTACACTCGAGCAACTAACGAGACCGAGCATTTCTCTGAGGATCGATTCCCCCCCTACGTTGTGCATGGGCCTCCTTTTATATGTTCAAGGGGTGTCCAACAGGTGGCAACGTAGGTAAGGGCAAAAGTGTAAATATGCTGCAGTAGGTACAGCTACCTACACAGTGTATCATACCTAACCCTGACGGCAGGGGACAAAGGCATTAAATGCCCGTCTACGTCGCCCAGACGGTGCAGAAAAGGGACCGTCAGGGGCGCCATCGCTCGCCACGATGGCGATCCTATCGGCGCTGCATGCCATAGTGTACCCCTGGCTGCACAGCCTCCCGCCACGTACGCTGGGAAGGGTTCCGGAGCGACACGTAGGTGGGTGAGCTGGAGCGCGGGTACAGAGTGGCTGCCTGCCGCGGCAAGTGCCTTGCCGCGGCTGTTGCCTTGTCGCGCCCGGAAACTTGTCGCTCGTCGGGTCCTGCCGGGACGCGTGGCGTGCTGCGGCAGGTTCTTTGAGATGTTCTTGTTGGGCTTCCCGACAAGCTCCTCTTGCCGGGGTCTTGTACCTTGAATGGCCTCCCCGGCAAGCTCCTCTTGCCGGGGACTTGTCTCCTTGGCTTAAACACTTTGTTCTCGAATGGCTCCAAAGGAACCATAGAGAGCCTTGGTGATCACCTGGCGGGCCTTGCCGCGGGGTGCTGCGACTGCTCGTGCACAAGTTCGGGATACTAGAGTACCCCTACTTTAGTACACCGACATATGAATATTAATCAATAAATAGTGGGACTTCGTTTTTACCCTATATATATGGAACAAGTGTTAATAAAAAAAAATATGCCTCATTTAGGCAAGGTCAAAAAAAACTTGATTTCAAATCGGGCTGTTTACCCTAGTTTTCGAGATCGTTTCTAGCACATTTCTCATTCGGACTGTTCACCTACGAATATTGGACTTCAAATTCTCGATCAAATACACCGCACAGAGCAATGAACCTCCAATGTTCAACTTCAACTTTGACTTGAATCCAAATTTTGTCCCAAATTCAAATATTGATTTAAATTCAAATTTTGATGGAAATTTGAATTCTGACTCAAATAAGAAACCAAAGTAGAAGCAACATTATTACAACTGATAAGTTATCACAGTAGCTCAAATCTGCCAAGTTTTAAGATGCCAACATCTTAATACAAATCTACCAAGTTTTACGTGATCCACTCGCCCTCAAATTGACAACACAAACATTTCCCAACAACTTAATTCAAATTTTCGACTTGCTCCTTGTGTTTGCAGCTGGCTTCACCGTCTTGCTCCTGGTTTCCCTAGTTGAGATGCTCTTTTCTTTCAGCCTCTTGTTCCTTTTGATCTTGGGCTTTACTTGGGGTTTTCCTCGTGGAGGTGCTGATGGAGTAGTTGCACTCGCCGAGCACTTGACGACCATTTGATGGTCATCTATGGGTTTAGTAATCTTTAAAGGCACAATTGGAAAAATTACGCACTCCTCTTCCTCTTCCTCTCTTATAGATTCAAAACCACCAAAGGCCATGGTTTCAAAATCTTCTGCTTCTTCATCTCTTGGCCTTTTCTCCCTAGAGCTGGTAAATAAAATTATAAGCCATAGGCAAAAAAGAGAACAAATGCAAACAAAAGGGTAGCAGCATTCTACAAAGGGTGCAAACACATACCAAGATGCTTCATTTGTTGCTGCATTCTCCACTGCTTCATTTGCTGCTGCATTCTCCACTGCATCTTCAGTCTCCATTGCTGCTGCATTCTCCTCAGCATTGGCTGCTGTCCATCTTTCCTCCTCTCCAAATGATGCATCCACTACATTGGTAAAGCCTAGCAATATGCCCCAGAACTCCACATTTTTTGCAAGCACGCTTCTTTGGTAGACGACCCTCCTCACCTTCTCTAATCCTCTGGTTCCTTGGTCTTCCTGGTGGTCTAGTAATGATAGGAGCGTGGAGTTTGAACCCTGGATCTACTATGTTCCATTGATCTTTCCCCAATAGTGCAGGCACATTGTCAGCATAAGCAACCATAAATTTGGCAACAAAGAAATACTCAGAGCAATATTGATCAACTTCACCATCTGCACCCCCGATAACAGTCATCAGATGTAGGGCATGTATGCATGGCTTCCCACAGATCTGCCATTGTCTACAAGTACATTCTCTAGTACTTAGGTTCACAGGATACCTCCATACCCTATTTTTAGTGTCAGTATAGGTAACCTCTCCCTCATATGTACCAGATCAAATACATTTCATCTTCAGTCCTCTTGCCTTCAAGTGCAATGCCTTAATCAGTGATGGGAGCATTTGATGACCAACATATTGTGTTTCTACAATTCTTTCGCGAAGAGCCATCTTTATCATGATCATTTGCCTCATCTTGTCAAATGCTTGCTACAACAAGAGCCCTTTCACTGACTTGAACTTTGAATTGAAGCATTCTGCAAGGTTACTGGTCACATAATCTACTTTGCAGATTTCGTTGAATTTCCTTCTTGACCACACCTTGCCATGATGTGCATCCATGTACTCCTTCACAAGAGGATTTTGAGCATACAACACTCTCAAATGGTGTTCATGCTTCCTTTTGCTGCATGTGTATGATGCTAGCCATAAGTTCTCATCATAAACTTTACCTTTGAACTTCTTTCTGAAATTATACGCTAGGTGTCGCATACATTCCCTATGCTCCACTCCAGGGAATACAACTTCCACTGCACTCTCCAAACCCTTGCAAGCATCTTTGTGTATAGCTAAACCTGGGGGTGTGCCTATAATGTTGTGCAACTGCTGCAGAAACCAGACCCAACTTTCCTCAGACTCTGCCTCCACCACACCAAATGCAACTGGGAATAGCCAGTTGTGTCCATCAACTGCAGAAGCTGCTACTAGCTGTCCTCTCCATCTTCCAGTCAAATGTGTAGCATCTACATCCAAATAGGGCCTGCAACCATCTAGAAACCCCTGCCAGCAAGCCTTGAAACAAACAAAAGCCCTTCTGAAGCACTCCTTCTGAAATGACTTCCCTTTTATTTTGAATGGAACTATATGCTTGTCAATCTCTACAACACTCCCTGGACTTGCCATCTCCACTTCAGCTTTGAAAGGGTAAAGCAGCTGAAAACTGTCATTCCATTGACCATTAATTCTGTCAAGAGCCTTTTCCCTAGCATTGAAAATTCTCATGTAAGGAATTTCTATCTTGTACTTCTAAAAAAGCTTCCCATGGAGTGGTGTTGGACCAAGTCCAGGTTCTTCTCTCAGCCAATCCAATATAGCATCTGCCACCCACCTAGTTTTTGCTAGCTTGGTTTTGGCCTTCCCCCCCCCCCCTCCAGGTGGACAGGTGTGCTTGTGTGGGTTTTTCTTTATCTGAAACAAAATAAAAGGGTAAAGAACAGTTAAGAAACCTTACTCAATGATCTAAAACCAAATTACTAACTAAAATTGGATTACCTGAATATATTTGCTCTTTCTCATACGAGATGCATGCAACTTCCACCTACACCTAGGATATGGACAAAAAACTGTGAACCTTGCTGGCTCACTCCTTTTAATCTTATAGGTGTTTTCAGATATAATGCACCATGTTGTCACTGCATTCCGACAGTCCACCATTGATTGGAAAATGGTACCTACACTAAGCTCGGGTTTTTCCCTGTTCCACTCAATTGTTGGCATGTCATCACCATCGTATTCATCCTCGATTAAGCTGTCCATGTTCTCCACCTTCTCTTCATCGTCAGTGTCATCAAACCTAGCTTGGCTGATGGGCTCCTCCATATATTCGTCATCCACTGCTTGCTGACTAGCTACATGTCGGTGTACTAGAGTAGGGGTACCCTAGTATCCCGAACTTGTGCACGGGCAGTCGCAGCGCCCCGTGGCAAGGCTTGTCGGGTGACCACCAAGGACCCCCGTGGTTCCTTTGGAGCCATTCAAGAACAAAGTATTTAAGCCAAGGAGACAAGGCCCCGACAAGAGGAGCTTGCCGGGAAGGCCACTCAAAACACAAGACCTCGGCAAGAGGAGCTTACCGGGAAGGCCAACCAGGGCATCTCAAGGAACTTGCCGCGACGCGCCACGCGTCTCGGCAAGACCCGGCGAGCGACAAGCTCCCGGACGCGGCAAGACAACGGCCGCGACAAGGCGTTTGCTGCGGTTAGCAACCACTCTGTACCTGCGCTCCAGCTCACCCACCAACGTGTCGCTCTGAGACCCTTCCAGGCGCACGTGGCAGGAGGCTATGCAGCCAGGGGTGCACTGTGGCAAGCGGCGCTGACAAGATCGCCATCGTGGCGAGCGGTAGCGTCCCTGACGATCCCTTTTCTGCACTGTTTGGGCGACGTAGATAGGCATTTAATGCCCTTGTCCCCTGCCTTCAGGGTCAGGTATGATACACTGTGTAGGTAGCTGTACCTACCGCAGCACCCTTTCCATTTTTACCCTTGCCTACGTTGCCACCTGTTGGAGACCCCTTGAGCATATAAAAGGAGGCCCATGCACAACGTAGAGAGGGAGGGGACAGGAGAACGCTCACGCTCGGTCTCGTTAGCCGCTGGTGTGTACTGTAGCACTCAGCGCTCCCGAGCAAGAACTCAATACAAACCACAAAGCGGCAGTAGGAGTATTATCTCTCCGAAGAGCTCCGAAGCTGGGTAAAACCGCTCGTGTGCCCCGCCTCGATTTGCTCTTCGTGCGACCTCCGCCCCCCGCCGAACCGAAATGGGGCTCCGTCCCCATAGGTGCTCGTGGAGGCAGTTTCCCCGACATCTTTGGCGCGCCAGGTAGGGGGCGTCGAGGTTGTGTGAACCTGATCCGGCGTTCACACGAGCTAGATCTTCATCGACTTCATCGACATGCCGCCGAAGAAGAAGGCTTCGGAGGCGGCTGCTCCGTCCGCGTCGAACCCACCGCCGCTGGAGCAAACGGCTGGTGGGGAAGACGCCGGCGGAAGAACGGGCGTCGATGAGGGAGCCCACGGTGCCGCCAGGTCCAAGGACAAGGCTGCGCTGCCCATCGGCGGTGTAGCCGGCTCCCACAACGACCGAGCGTCCGTAGATGCACCGCGCCCATCTCAGGAGGCGCAGGACCGGCAGCGTCGTGGTACCCACGGTACCATACGCTCGCTGGACCCAAATCGAGCTGGCGGATCTCGGGATGCTCCAGGCCAGCACGCACGCCAACGTGCTGGCGCGAGCGAGGCACGGTCGCCTGGACTGGATATTGCGCCTTCTAACGCAGTTAGAAGTCCGAGCATATCCCGCTCCTCACACCGTTCGCAACCGCTACCCGCCACTCCAGCAGAAGCTTTGGCGCGAGCTCAACTGCTCCTAGACTTCCCTCCAATGCCAGACAAGATCGACGACTGGAGGGCCACCATTCAGAGTCTCATCGGCTTCGCCAACGGCGACATTCCACGGCAGCCGACTACGTCGCAGCTGCGGCAAGTCAGCCAGGCGCGACCCGATGGCGACAAGACTGGTGGGGGTGCAACCACCGTGCACTCCCCGCCCCGAAGGCCAAGATCGCCGACTCGCCGAGTCCACCGCGACAGCGACTCCACTGCTTCATCAGATCCACGAGCTAGTCGCGATCAACGCCAAGTTCTTCACGAACGACAGCAAGAAGACGCTCGTACCCGCATCGAGCGCCGAAGAGAAGCGCGACGTCAGTCAGACCAGTGCGCTGGGCCCACTGTCGACATGTGTGCGCCAGGGGAACCAGGCGACCTGCCATACGCGGTAGGTTGCCCTGCGTTTACCCGTGAGCTGCGGCAAGTCCAGTGGCCCAGCACGAAGAATTTCAAGCCAGACGTACCCGAGAAGTACGACGGCAAGTTGCATCCGTCGGAGTTCCTCAGCATCTACACCATCGCGGTGCAAGCTGCTGGGGGACGGGACGACAAGATCCTTGCCAACTACTTCCCGCTGGTGCTCAAGCCCAACGTCAGGTCCTAGCTCATGCACTTGCCGGACAACTCCATATCTTCCTGGGCAGACCTATGCCATCAGTTTGTCGGCGCCTTTACAGGCGGCCACAAACCTCATGGCCAGGAGAGTGATCTTCATCTGCTTGCCCAGAAAGAAGGAGAGCCCCTGCGCAAGTACATCCAGAGATTCAGCCAAGTGCAACGCCACATCCCAGGTGTCCACCCTGCTGCGGTCATCAGCGCGTTCCACCAGAACGTGCGTAACCGCAGGATGCGGGAGGAGATGGCGATGTGCAAGATCAGAGACGTCAGTGAGATGTATGCCCTGGCCGACAGGTGTGCACGTGCTGAGGAAGGGAGGAAACTCCCCGGAGAGAATGCAGGAACAGGAGGATCTGACAGCGATGATGCTGCCCCGGCAAAGAAAAACCGGCGGCGGAACAACAGGATGAGGAGAAAACCGCATTCATCACTCCATGTGGCACATACTGTTTCATACGGATGCCTTTCGGTTTAAAGAACGCTAGTTCAACATTTTCAAGGGTCGTCCATTCCACTTTTGAGCCGCAAATACACAGAAATGTGGAGGCCTACATGGATGATATAGTGGTTAAGAGCAGGGACAAAGCAACTCTGATTCAAGATTTAGAAGAGACTTTTGCAAATCTGCGCAAGATCAGCCTCAAGCTCAACCCCGAGAAGTGCGTGTTTGGAGTCCCTTCCGGCAAGCTTCTCGGGTTCTTCGTGTCTCAGCGGGGAATTGAAGCCAATCCCGACAAGATCAAGGCCATTGAGCAGATCGAAGCACCGAAGCGCGTCAAGGATGTGCGGAGACTTGCCAGCTGCGTGGCGGCTCTCAGCAGGTTTATCTCTAAGTCTGCTGAGCGCGCCCTGCCGTTTTTCAAAATTTTGAAAAAGCCAGGTCCAATTAAATGGACTCCGGAAGCGGAGGCTGCGCTGCAGGACTTGAAGAGATACTTGTCGTCCAGTCCAATACTTGTCGCACCTAAGCCACAAGAGAAGTTGCTGCTGTATCTGGCGGCAACCAATCAAGTGGTTAGTGCTGCGTTAGTAGCGGAGAGGGAGGCAGATGATGAGCCAGCAACCACGGCGCCGCATCCAGCGGCAAGCAGGGGGCTTCCCCGACAAGCTCTGGTCCCGTCAAAGATGGATCTGCGCAGGCGCCCGAGGAGATACAGAAGAAAATGGTGCAGCGCCCAGTCTACTTTGTCAGTTCCCTTCTGCAGGGGGCTAGGTCAAGGTACTCTGGTGTGCAGAAATTGCTTTTCGGCCTTCTTATGGCCTCGAGAAAGCTGCGCCATTACTTCCAAGCACATGAGATCACAGTTGTCACTCGCTTTCCGCTGAAGAGGATACTGCAGAATCCAGAAGCAACAGGCAGGATTGTTGAGTGGGCACTGGAACTGTCAAGCTTTGGCCTCAAGTTTGAGAGCACTTCAACTATCCAAAGCAGAGCATTGGCATAATTCATAGCAGAGTGGACGCCAATGCCCGACGAAGAAATTCTAGAAATGAGCATCCCCGTCAAGGAGGCAAGCAAAGAGTGGCTGATGTACTTTGATGGTGCCTTTTCGCTGCAAGGCGCCGGTGCTGGCGTGCTGCTTATCGCACCCACCGGAGAGCACCTTAAGTACGTAGTCCAGATGCACTTTCCCAAGGAGCAAGCAACAAACAATACTGCAGAGTATGAAGGATTGCTTGCCGGTCTCAGGATCACGGCAGACCTTGGGATCAAGAAGCTCATTGTCAGGGGTGACTCGCAGCTCATCGTCCGCCAAGTGAACAAGAATTATCAGAGTCCATTGATGGAAGCTTACGTTGATGAAGTGAGGAAGCTAGAAGAGCACTTTGTCGGCCTACAGATGGAACATGTTCCAAGAGCTCAGGACGACGCCAAATCGAGCCACTGGCCAGACACCTTTCGCTTAGTCTATGGAGCAGAGGCAGTTCTCCCCACGGAACTCGTATACGGGTCGCCTCGAGTGCTCGCTTATGATGAGCTTGAGCAAGAGCAGCTGCGACAAGATGATGCGCTGATCCTTGAGGAGGACCGTCTTCAGGCTGTGGTACGAGCTGCTCGCTACCAGCAAGCTTTGCACCGCTACCATAGCCGCAAAGTTAACGCCAGAAGTCTCGAGGAAGGCGACCTTGTTCTTCGGTGCGTTCATTCCGCCAAGAATTCCAACAAGTTGACGCCGAAGTGGGAAGGCCCTTATCGGGTGAAACGAGTCACTAGGCCTGGCGATGTCCGCCTTGAGACCGAAGATGGCATTCCGGTGAGCAACTCCTGGAACATCGAGCATCTTCGTAAGTTTTACCCATAAGGCGCGGTTGCCGGACCCTGTTCCGGCAACCACCCTTTTGTACAAGTCTTGCCGCTGTTGCATGTAATCCTTTGTACAAAGCCAGGCGTAGACCTTGTGCGTAAATAAAGCTCATGTGCTCCGCACATCTTGTCAATTTCATGCTTTTTTTTGCATGAGTTATCTGACACTTTGTGCAGCGAACACCCCCGGTAAGCAATAGCGAGCCATAAGGCTCCATATTATTATTTTCTCTACTTCCTTTTTTTTCAAGGAAATGAAGGTTCCTTCGCCCACAAGTTTGCCGGGGGGGAAGGGGAAGATAATGGTATGGACCAGGCGTCGTTCAAGAAAGTCGCGCCTTGCCGGGAAGCAAACGACAAAAAAGCTAAGTTGCCAAAGTTTGAGCAATCAGATGTTTTTAAATTTTTTAAGTTATCTTCCTTGAACGACCATGCTTTGTATGGAAAACCTGTGCGCGAAGGAACCGGCTTGTGGCTAGTTGCGCCCTTACTTTGTTTCGAGTTCGCTCAACAGTTTAAGTGTGCTGCGACTAGAGTCGCACCCTTACTCTGTTTCGAGTTCGCTCAACAACTTAAGCGAGCTGCGGCTAGTTACGACAAGGTTTCTTGTCGGCAATGGCACCGCCAGCAGGCTGCTGACGTCCCGCACTCAGCGCTCGCGGCGAGGGTGCCCGCGCCGGCAAGTTCCCTAAAAGCGTAAGGCAAAAACATACAAAGGAAGGAATCAAGTAAAGGAAATAACATTGCAATTACAACCCAAAATAAAGTTATATATTACAAGATAGCTTGTCGCGGCTCTAATAGACTGTTTTCATAACACGATCAGCAGCGACAAGAAAAGAAGGAAACGGGCGGCCTAGTCCACGCGATCGCCCTCAACCCTCTTGATCCCGCTCACCTTGTCCACAATGGGTGCGACAAGGTCCTTGAGCGCCTCCAGATCAGCTTCCGCCGGCAGGGATCTGAGGACGTTGGTCAGGTTGAGGCCCTGGTTGCGGAAGGCTACCTTCACCAGCACCTTCTGAAGAGCTCCTGCGCAGATCTTGTGCGACTCGTCGGCTAGCTGCTTTGGGATCCTCTCCCGGAGTCGCTGGAGGGCCGTCGCCACGCCTTTGAAGAACAGAGTGAGCTTGGCGCTGGATGGGAAGGTCTCATCAGAGGGATACCCGAGATCCTCCATCCCCAGCTGCGCCAGCTCCTTGTCGATGTCTGCGGCAACATTCACAAGACCCTCCGTCCACTGCTCCATAGTTTCTCTAAAATCATTCTGGGTGGCGGCAACGCTCTCCAGCAGCGCCTTGTCGGCCTTGATTTCCTTCTTCAGGGCCGCCTCCTGCTCCCGGGCGCCGTCCAGCATCTTGGTCAAAGCAGCCAGCTTCAGCTCAAGATCGGCGTTGGAATCCTTGGCGGCGCTAAGCTCCTTGATCTTCTCGGCGAGACGACCCTGCAGCTTGCCAAAGGTGTAGGCGTCCTTCTCGCGCTCATGCTTGAGCGCGGCAAGCTTTTCACCGCTCGCCTTGAGATCAGTCTCCAGCTGCGCCACCTTCGGCTCCAGATCCTTCTTGGCGGCCTCGGCAGCTGCAGCAGCATCCTTTGCTTCCTTGAGAGCTCCGCTGAGTGTTTGCTCGTGCGCAGCAAGCTCCTCTTCGTGGCTGTCCAGGCTGGCCTTCAGCTGCACCAACTCGCCCTCCCGCGCGGATAGCTCCTCGGCGGCAAGCCGCTGTTGCTCTGCAACTTCTGCCTTCTCGAGGATGAAGGCCTTCTGCGCCTCATCGAGCTGCACACGCTCCGCCGCCAGCGACCGGAGAGCTACCTGGTTGAGACCTCGGAGCTCCTCCGCGCGCTTCTCCATGTCCACCCCCGCCTTCGCGACAAGCGCTTCGCGGGACTCCAGTTTGGCTTGTCGAGCGCGGTAGAGCGACACCAGCTTCCGCAGCAGTCGCTCCTCCTCAGGCTCATCGCTGCTGCTACTTGGCGCGTCGACCAGCGTCAGCCCATCGGAGGCGAGCACCTCAACATCAAAGTTTTCTCCTTCGACCGGCGCCCTGGACGTTGACGCCCAGGGGAGGTTGATGAAGACGCCATCGCCGGCCTTCAAGTAGACGCCAGGCTGGGGCTCTTCGGAGCCTGGCGCTGCGGCAGCGGCGGAAGGGTCGGCGGTCGGCGTAGCGCCTGACGCTCCTGCGGCCTCAGGGTCGTCAGTGCGATCGCCAGACCCCTCGTCAGCTGCTGCGGCGGCAGCCTTGGCGGCCTCTTCGCCGGCGGGATCATCAGCGCCGGCCGCTTCTTCGGTTGCGGCGGCATCATCAACAGCAACCTCGGTCTCCATCGGCTCCGCAGTGGGTGGATCTGACGGCCGAAAAAGGGAGAAAAGTCAAGCAGATATCCAAAAATAAGATCAAAAGAAGAAGAACCGCACTAGGCTCGGCAGTTGTGGTCTCCACCACCGGAGGACCGCTGGTGTTGTCCCTTGCCGAAGACTCCTCCCTTGCCGGAGAGCTCCCCCTTACTGGAGAGCTCTCCCTTGTCGGAGGATCCGCCCTTGCCGGAGAACTCTCCCTTGGCGGCGTAGTCGAAGCAGATGTCATATCAGGGGCAGCCTCCGGGTGCTCCTGGCGAGGCTGCTCTGCTCCTACACAAGCCAACAGTCAGATATCAGCAAACAAAGAGTATCCATGCGCGCTCAACAGCGGGAAGCAAACCATATACTTACGCTGGGGGCTGCTCTGAAGAACAGCTACCGGATCCGGCAAGCTTGTCTCAGGCGCACCCCCTGCTGACACGGTGGGATCATCCTCGATGACAATCACCGGGACCTTGGCTCTCTTTGCCGCTCTCTGGGCCAGAGTCCTAAAAAGGAATAAGTTCAGAGTAAAGCAAATGAGATACAAGACAAGACAGCAAGTATTGAAGACATACAAGTACAACAAGAATCTTACTCTTCTTCTTCCTCGTCGGAGCTGAGCGCGGAGAAGTCAAAGCCTGGCCCTCCTCCGGCGCGAGGAGGCGGAGGAGTAGGATCCCTTGGCCGCTTGGCGGGAGCTGGAGCGGTGGACCGGGAGGACCCCGCTCCAGTTGCCGCTGCGGCGTGAGGTGCTTCCGCGGCAACAGAACTTGCTGCGGTGGAGCGCGTCGTGCGGCGCGGCGGGGGTTGAGTCGTCCGCCGCTCCGCTACGTCCCCGGCCTTGCGAAGACGCATTCTTGGTGGAGCCGGGGAATCTGCTTGTGGAGCCGGGGGCTCTGCTTGCGGCGAGCTGCCCGAAGACGAAGAGGAAGAGGATCCGATCTCCAACGAGCTGCTCGTATCCCCGGCGGGCCCGCTCGGCCCGACGTCATGCCCGGCGGACTTCTCCTTGCCGGCAAGTTCTTCTCGCTCGGCAAGGCTTGCCGCTCCTGCTGCCTCTGCCTCCTCCATGGTGAACCCAAACTCGCCCGCAGCTGCGGCTGCCGCCGCCTCTTCCAGCCTGGTGGCGATGTGCTTGAGCTCATCGTTAGTGGTGTCCCGGGTGAGGCCCCTCTGCTCATCGGCGTCGATCGGCACTTCTACCAAGTTATCGAAGAACGCCCGCACAACATCATCTGCAGGCTCTATCCAGGCTGGGTCAATTCCAAGCGAGTCGCACAGCGGCATCATTGCACGGATGCGGTCGAGCAAGGAGTTGTTGCACAGCGGAATGACGCCCCTCGGCAACCTGAACACTTCGGGATGCTGAGGGTCGTACTTGAACAACTCCTGGAGCATCGCGGTGAGCTCCAGGACAGTGAAGTTGAAGTTGAGGCCCGGCTGTAGCCTCATGATATCCGACGCGTTCTGGAACTCCCAGGCGGGTCTCCTCCTCTCCTGCAGGGGGCGATGCGGCGGCGGAGGTAATCTGCGCCAACCGCTCCTACAGTAAGCCCGACAAGCCTGAGGCATAAGATCCAGGCGACAGCAATCTTCAGTCTGTCGTCTTCCGGGGCCAGGCTACTCCAATCACTGCCGCGCACTACTGGAGTTTGGCGCAGGGCAGTAAACGGCTGCGGGTTCTCCTCGACAATCAGGAACCAGTCCGCCCTCCACTCCTCCCACTTGCTGCGGAACTCTCCATCTAGATAACCATCCTTCTTGCCGGCTTTCGATATACAGGCAATTCCGCCGGATAAAGGCTCTCCTTTCTCAACTCGAGGCGAAAAGAAGTGGCGGAAAAGGGCTACGTTTGGATGGATTCCGACAAAGTTTTCGCAGAGATGTGCGAAAACTGCCATGGTCAGGACAGCATTGGGGGTGAAGTCAAGGAGGTGGAGCCCGTAGGTGTTCATGACGTCACAGAAAAATTCAGAAAAGGGCGAGCAGAGCCCGCAGTAGAAGAACAAAGCAAAGAAAGGGTACCCAGTGGGAGCCTTTTTCCAAGCAGTGGCTGGGAATACCCTCGTCGTGGATGCGCTCGCGTCCCCGTCGACCAGAAGAGGTAGTAGAACTCCTCCAGCTCCTCCGCGGCAAGCCTAGGAGGGAAGATTGCCCGCTCCTTTCGTAGCGCCGCGAGCCGCTGTGCCTCGGCCGACTTCACCTTCTCGGCTCTCGGAGTCATGACGGGAGTGGTGAGGGAGGACGACGGCGTTGGTGGTGCTGGTGGCGATGGGGGCGGAGCGCTGCTCTCTTTCGGCTTTGAGAAGAAGGGGAGCAACGGAGATTTTCGAGTCTGGAATAGCAACGGGCAGGTGGGCGAACTGCCCCTGTTTCCCCAACTTATAAGGAGGAAGAGGGCGGACGTTCCGCCTTTCCGAATAAAGAAACCACCCACGACCTCTCCAACGACGCCGCAATCGACGCGTGCCGTTCGGGGAGGGCGCGGTGGATGCGGAGTAAGATACAGCGTGATCAAGGCCGCGCGTGCCCGTGCCCTGTTTTGGGCCTGGCCCAATAGCGCTCGGCACCGTGTATGGCCCAGGCCTGGGGGCTCCTGTCGGTGTACTAGAGTAGGGGTACCCTAGTATCCCGAACTTGTGCACGGGCAGTCGCAGCACCCCGTGGCAAGGCTTGCCGGGTGACCGCCAAGGACCCCCGTGGTTCCTTTGGAGCCATTCAAGAACAAAGTATTTAAGCCAAGGAGACAAGGCCCCGGCAAGAGGAGCTTGCCGGGAAGGCCACTCAAAACACAAGACACCGGCAAGAGGAGCTTGCCGGGAAGGCCAACCAAGGCATCTCAAGGAACTTGCCGCGACGCGCCACGCGTCCCGGCAAGACCCGGCAAGCGACAAGCTCCCGGACGCGGCAAGACAACGGCCGCGACAAGGCGTTTGCTGCGGTTAGCAACCACTCTGTACCTGCGCTCCAGCTCACCCACCAACGTGTCGCTCTGAGACCCTTCCAGGCGCACGTGGCAGGAGGCTATGCAGCCAGGGGTGCACTGTGGCAAGCGGCGCTGACAAGATCGCCATCATGGCGAGCGGTAGCGTCCCTGACGATCCCTTTTCTGCACTGTTTGGGCGACGTAGATAGGCATTTAATGCCCTTGTCCCCTGCCTTCAGGGTCAGGTATGATACACTGTGTAGGTAGCTGTACCTACCGCAGCACCCTTTCCATTTTTACCCTTGCCTACGTTGCCACCTGTTGGAGACCCCTTGAGCATATAAAAGGAGGCCCATGCACAACATAGAGAGGGATGGGACAGGAGAACGCTCACGCTCGGTCTCGTTAGCCGCTGGTGTGTACTGTAGCACTCAGCGCTCCCGAGCAAGAACTCAATACAAACCACAAAGCAGAAGTAGGAGTATTATCTCTCCAGAGAGCTCCGAAGCTGGGTAAAACCGCTCGTGTGCCCCGCCTCGATCTGCTCTTCGTGCGACCTCCGCCCCCCGCCGAACCGAAAAGTGGCTCCGTCCCCATAGGTGCTCGTGGAGGCAGTTTCCCCGACACTACATCGACCAGTTCAGGGAACATGATCTCGTCTTCATCATCATTTGTAGGCACTGCCTCGTCAGGTTCTGCATCTTCTTCTACACCAACTATAGAAGGTACATGAGAAGCAGCAGCTGAATCGGAACCAGAATTGGCAACAGGTTTAGTACCACGCAACACACTAGTTTCCATTCTAATCGGCCAGCATAGATCGTGACTCAGTGCGTGCGTGAACCGATGCGATCATCAATGTGTGAACGTGAATCGATGCGAGCGTGCTTTGCGTGCTCTGCGTTGACGGCTACCTGCCTCCCCTTCTGCGTGCTCTGCGTTGGCGGCTGCCTGCCTCCCATTCACGAGCGTGCGTGTAGCCTGCGGTGTGAACCAATGCCTCGACATATGGACACGACCGTGCGTGCAGCCTGCCCCTTCTGCCACCGGCACATATGCCTGCGACGCGTGAAACGACGCTGCAGAGCGACTGAATCCACCGGCAACCGTGCGGCACGGATCGATGTGTGCGTGTCGGCGTGCATGCATGCGATTAGGTCTAGGTCACTAGATGCGTGCGTGGCGGTGTTCGCATGCATAGCAGGCTACATCGATGCCAAAGCCGGGCATGCATAGCAGGCTGCATCCATCGATAGCAGGCTTTTTTAATTTATTACCAACAAACTAACGGGCCCGTCCTATGAACACAAACACGGCCCAACCAGCGAAGCCACAGCCACAGTCAACAGAGTCCAACCTGGCCCCACAAGTCAGTTAACGGCCAAGACGGCAAACGTCTGTTATGAACATTTGTGACAGTTTCAGCTAAGGGAATGGGGAAAAGTGAGCAAAAGTTTGAAGCGTGGGGAAAACTGAGCACAACTAAGGAATTGGGGGCACAGATAGAATAAGCCCTTGAATTTAAACTAGTCTATAAAACTATAAACAACATGCACCAAATTCATCTACAAAATATAAAGTTGAATCAATACATACCTTGCAAGCGTTTTGTCAAACACCTTGTGGGCGCTGAGCTGTAGTGGCCTGCCAGGCGCTGTTCGTCGAAGGAATGGCGCGCTCGAGGGGCGACGGCGATGGGAGGAGGTGGAGGAAGTAGCGGCAGCGCACGGGGTAGGCGGGGGAAGCGCTGGCATGTAGCCTAAGCAAATGGGGAAGGTGCGGGCGGCAGCGCCAGTGCCTGGATCTGGCGGTTAGTGAAGTCGCTCGCGAGTCATCGCTGTCCAGCGCGCGAGAGTGGGTGAAGGAGTCCCGAACTAAGGGGTCCTCGGGCTACCAGCCTATCTCTTATGGGCCGGACAGGTGGGCCGCTCTGTGACTACTAGAAGGACGAGCTATAAGGTGGCTCCGTGTCCGGACAGGAAACCTTTGAAGTGTTGGTGTGTCCTCCAAGTCAAGATAGGGGAATTTTCATGTTTATCTTCTTATTGTAACTGACCATGTGTAACCCTAGTGCCCCTGGTGTCTATATAAACCAGAGGGTTTAGTCTATAGAGGCTAGAAAAAGAACCATCATCCTACTCACCTAGGATTTAGTTCATCTGATCTCGTGGTAGATCGACTCTGTAGTCATCCTATGTAGTTCAATATAATCAAGCAGGATGTAGGATTTTACCTCTTCGAGAGGTCCTGAACCTGGGTTAACGTCGTCTCCTTCGTCCTTTGTTCCCCATTGATCCAAGATCCACAGCTCAGGACCCCCTACCCAAGATTTGCCAGTTTTGACACCGACATTGGCGCTTTCATTGAGAGTTCCGTTGTGAGATTGTCGAAGGATCGATGGCTTGCCTGATCATCGGAGATGGTATCAATTCCGAGAACATCTTTGTTCCCGGCCAGCTCTTCGTGTTCGGCGGCATCGTTTTGCACGGCAACTTGGCTGCTCATCTCGACTAGGTTGACGGCTTAGCCCCTGAGCACCAGACCAGGTTAGCAAACCTAGAGTGTGTCACTGATGCTCGGGGCAATCTGATCTTCACTGGGTTCTCAACCTCGCCCGAGGCACCTGAAAACCCTGAAGCTTTGACTTCGGGCTCTCTTTCCGACCCGATCCCCGGGTAGGCCCTTACCTCGGATCCGGCATCAAGCCCGGATGTGGCTTTGGCGTCCGAAGACCGAGACTCAACCCTGGCCGGACTCGCCCTCACCCCACCATACCTGTGGTTGACTCCGAAGAAATCTCGGATAACGATCCAGCCGATCTCTCCCTATTAAGTGAGATGCTAGATCAAATCTAGGAGACAAACATCATGGATGACCCATCCTCGACCCATGCTCGGATTGGTCTTAAAACAGGCCACAAGGAATTTTACGTCCCACCCACCACCCACTTAGTAGCCACTGTCAAAGATTTAACCAACATGCTGGACTACGCTTCTGAGGAGGCTGGCGACATGGATGAAGATGTCGATGCCACGGCTCGTACTGCTACTGCCCCTCCCACCACCGGACGGTGGACGGCCACCTCCACCTACAATGTCTACATGGTGGACACCCTGAACGACAAGGGCAATGGCACCAACGGGAAGAAACAACGTCTACACTCTCAAAAAAGATGGCGATAAGCCCGGCGAGGAGCCGCCCAAATGCCGACGACAACACAGACGATCCAAGGGGCGTAGGGGCAGGGAAAGTAATACGAGCACCAGAGAAAATGATACCCTGGACAATATGGAAGACCTCGGTGACCCTGCTGCTCGTGAAAACAGGTTGATTGCTCGGGAGGGCACGAGGATCTGTATAACCCCGAGGACCTCAATTACGCCGAGGATAGTAACTACCTCCTTCTCTCTGAAGAGGAGGTCAACCTCGGAGCCAAGGACTTCATCGTCCCTGAGGCCCCGTTGGACCAAGAGCGGTTCAAGCGGCAACTTATAGCCACTGCACGAAGCCTGAAGAAGAAGCAGAAACAGCTAAAAGATGAACAAGACACACTCAACGACACATGGACAAAAGTCCTAGCAGCCGAAGAAGGGTACGACTATAAGCGATAAGATCAGAACAAAAGCTACCAAGGCAGACGCTGCCACAATTCAACAGCGAGGCCCTTGAGCCTACACCCCCAAGATATACCCAGGCAGACCAGCCCGACCACCCCCCTCAAGGACGGGATAGGCCGGCTAGAGAGGCCGAATACCCACCCGCTCCCCTCACCGAAAAGGCAAGGAGCCAATGTAGCCAAAATACAAATATGATCTACAACGCGAGCTGACCACTAGAGCGGGACAGACAAGATCCATATATGGATTAGAAGGTACACTCCCACTGGATGGGACGGATATGAAGCTTGGCACGATCGACACGATAGAGCTTGGGAACAGCACCGGCCTGAGATGGCAACCGATCTCCGGCGTGACGTAGCCCGGGTCAGGGGTGTCGCCCACCCAATGTTCTTTACAGATGAGGTGATGCATCATTAGTTCCCTGAAGGTTTTTAACCCGTAAACATTGAACAATATGACGGGACAACAGACCCGACCGTGTGGATTGAAGACTTCCTTCTCCACATTCATATGGCCTGAGGAGATGATCTCCACACCATCAAATATCCACAACTCAAGCTCAAAGGACCGACCATGCATTGGTTGAACAGCCTCCCCAAAAACTCCATAGGGAGCTGGGAAGAGCTCGAGGATGCTTTCTGAGCTAACTTTGAAGGCACATATGTTCAGCCTCAGGACGCCGATGACCCGAACCATGTGATCCAACAGCCTAGTGATCAGCCCGACAATTTTGGAACCGGTTCTTCACTAAGAAGAACCAAATCGTCGACTGCCCGGATGTTGAGGCGATAGTCGCATTCAAATATAGCATCCGGGAGTAATGGCTAGCTCGTTAGCTTGGCCAAGAGAAGCCGAGGACAATGTCGGCTCTTACCTCACTCATGACCTGCTTGTGCGCAGGTGAAGACAGCTGGTAGCCCCAAAGTTCAACCCATGGTCAGCGTGCCCGATCACCTTTGACCGTAGGGACCAGCCGACCAGTATCCGTCATGGAAGCTCGGTGGCCCTGGTCCTTGACCCCGATGGATACCACCTAACTCGAGTTCTCATGGATGGACGCAGTAGCCTCAATCGGATTTACTTAGATACAGTAAGGAAAATGGGCATAGATCCGTCAAGGATCAAACCCAGCAACACAACCTTTAAAGGGGTAATCCCAGGCGCCAAAGGCCACTGCTCAGGCACCGTGACCTTGGAGGTAGTGTTCAGCTCGCCCGACAACTTCCGTAGCGAAGACTTGATCTTCGACATCGTCCCCTTCCACAACGTCTATCACGCACTTCTTGGCCATACGGAGTTCGCCAGCTTTAACACCATCCCCCATTACGCATATTTGAAGCTAAAGATGCCCAGTCCCAAGGGTGTTATCACTGTTAATGGAAACACGGAGCGCTCACTCCGAACCGAGGAGCATACATCGGCCCTGGCAGCCAAAGTCCAAATTGGCAACGAAGTGCTGAATTACTAGTCCACCGTCAAGACAAGAGAGACAAGCAAATGGGCCCGAGCTGCATTTCAGTTCTCGGAACCCCCTACCACTACTGCAGGATGGTCCAAACGCGACACTATGATCAGAGACCCTTCGACGAAACTGCGTGCGATGCCATAATTGCAAATGGTCGTGTAAAAACCCCGTCAAAAAAGGTACAAAACGTTTGCGATGACGGATGCATCAAGCATGGTTCATATTTTAGTTGCGTGTGCGATGCAGGGCATACGGTTTAGTTCAATTAACTCTTTGCGATGAGGAGGAACAAAAGAAATGGGTAGCCAGATGAAGGTGTGTGCGATATACAACATACGGTTCACTAGGATGAACTGTGTGTGATTAGGCAACACAATGGAAACAGTTCAACTGAACAAGATGTGTGTGTGATACGCGGCAAACAGGTCCGTAATCAGAAATGTGTGCAAAGACCAATAATAACACAGACGATTGCTGCTAATAAGCCATGTGGTTTGCTTTGTCTACAAAAGAATAACATGTATATACACTACTGCAGGATGCTGCCAACCCGACACTACGGTAAGAGACCCTTCGAGAAACTGTGTGTGATGCAATAATCGCAAACGGTGCTGTATAAAAATCGTCAGAAATGTGTAAAACATTTGCGGTGACGTATGCATGAAACATAGTCCAGGTTTTAGTTGCGTGTGCGATGAAGGGCATATGGTTCAATTCAATTAACTGTTTGCGATGAGGAGGAACAAAAGAAATGGGCAGCCAGATGAAGGCGTGTGCGATACGCAACATACGGTTCACTCGGATGAACTGTTTGTGATTAGGCAACACGAAAGAAATGGTCAGCGAGATCAAGGTGTGTGCGATATACGGCATGCGGTTCACTCGGATGAACTGTTTGCGTTGAGACATGAGAACAGAAATGGATCAACTTTACAAAGATGTGTGTGATACGCGACAAACAGGTCTGTAATCAGAAATGTGTGTGAAGACCAATAATAACACAGATGGTTGTTGCTAATAAGACATGTGTGTTGTGCAATGGGATTGCATCCAGAACAACAACAACAACAACAACAACAACAACAACACACACACACACACACACACTTACAAGGACATGCTTGCATAACCAAATTAAACATCCACTTACATAGGTGGCCACTACAACCAGGGCATCTGCACACACCAAAGTAAACTATTACATGCATAATTACATAGGTGGCTACTACACGCATGGCATTTCCACACACACCAATAAAGTAAACTATATATTACATGCATGATTAACTAGCATAAACGATCATCTGATCATCATCTACTTCTTGTGACGCTTCTCTGCTTGTGGCTTGATCCTGGCTCGTCGATTTGGGTAACGAGGCACTTCCTCATGTCAACGATCCGCCTGCGCATCTTGTAGCATGTGTAGATGCTCTTGGCTGCAAGCCTGAGGTGAGGTTCATCCAGTTGCCGCATCCAGGCCCCGTGCCAGGATATAGGACTTATTCTCTGGGCATCCTGCTTCATCTTTTCATAGTAGGGGTCGATGATGGCCGAGGCGAGTTCGACCAGGGAGTCCTTCTTCGTGCTGCCCTAGACCGTGTAGTGGTCACGGATTTCGACAAGGTTCTTGTAGGCCAAGCCTGTAACACTGAGCGTTTTTACATCGTTGGTGGTATCCACCGTGGCGAACTTGTAGTCAGTGTTGTTAACAAACCTGTTGAAACGGTCGCAAGGCTCTATGGCCATGCAGTAGTGGTAGATGAGGACATGATGGCGCATGCACAATTGGGCGACGACAACCTTTTGATCTATGCCGGGATGACCGGCGGTGTACTGGAGGTCGATGCCGACCACCTTGTACTTGTCTCCAGCAAGCAACTGCTCAACGCTATTGATGTAGTCGTCCACCACGGTCGGGTCGATGGTGTACACCACCGAGAGATCCGTCTCCCTCGCGTGGGTCTCCACTCTATGCTCGCCGAACTCCATTGGAGCGCAGCCGGACAACCGCTTTCTATGTGTCATACTGGGTGTGCTTGTTGTGTTGTGGGCGCGATCGAAAGGTTGAAGAGACTAAGGTTATAATGGCCGTGGGAATTAAAGGGGAAGCCGGACGGCCAGGAATATCGGTAGGCCCTGATGGCAGTTCTAATTTGCAGCGCGTAACTCCATCGTGCCGCACGTAACTGCATCACGTGGCAACACACGCGGCACAACAGCATGCATATGGGGCCCCGACATGATCGTGCGCACGCCCAACCGCTGGCAGAGAGCGCTCCGCGGTCGCCTCAAGGAAAAGTTGTCCACAAGCCAAGCGCGCCGACGGACGTGAGAAGAGCGCGCTAACGGACGCGACAGAGCGCCCCGTGGCGCCTAACGGCAAGCACAGCACACTGCGGCGCCTAACGGCGAGCAGAGCTTGCCGAGGGACGCAAGCAGAGGACGGCACAGTGATACGTGGCAAATAAGACGAACTGTGCAAGCAATGTCGGAGACATCAAGCACGAATCGGATTAGAGTTGCGTGTGCGATATGTGGCAGACAGTTGATCCATTAGAGCTGTTTGTGATGGAATAAGCCGTGTGTGTTGCGGGCAAACACTTGCTGGTGTATAACCTTAAATTTAACCAAAAAAGTGTTAATGCATGTTATAAAAACTGTATAGCTGGAAACTATGTTCAAATACGACCGCAATGATATAATCTATGGTGACATGCATTCGTATTTTATTAGTCAAATCCTACTTATAAACCAGGACGGGGTATAGTAGGTAATTAAATCGCAAACGTTTTTTTATTAATTGTATGTGTATGTGTCCTCTCGTCCTCCTCTCGCACGTCTTGTCACCCCGCTGCCGCAGACGGCTTACAGCGCAAGCTTGCGTAGCGCGCGGGGCCGTTCTTTTGGCCAAATGGTGGCTCCAATGAATCGTCGGTGAGCCCGTTCCCACGCAACCTCGTAGGTTCCTGCGCAAGCTTCCCGCCTGACTCGGTGAAATCCCCAAAAATCCCAATTCTTGCCGGCTTGCTATAAAAACTCTCACGGCCGGCGAGTCCTGCGTCGCATTTTCCCCTCCCTCCCTGTAGCTTATCTTGTCTGCTTCTCCCACAATCGCCAATGGCACCGGTCCGTCGTCGTCGCTCAGCCACTCCGCCGTCATCAGAGGACAGCTCCAGTTGGGAGGCTACACCGCGGCGGCGACGCAGTCCCGGCGTAGTGTAGTGCGCATGGCGTCCCTGTTGGGTGTGCGCGAAACACCCACCACACGTTCCGGCGCCGCTGCCCATCGGCAGCTGTTGCCGGCCGCCGTTGCCGCCACACCACCATCGAAAGCCAGGGCCATCTCCCGCTCCGCCACCAAGGCCCGAAGGCGGGAGGAGGCCGTCGTGGCCGCCACCCCACTTCCGTCCATCGTGTCCATCACCCGCTCCGCCACCGTGGCCCGAAGGCGGGAGGTGGTGGTCGTGGCCGCCACCCCATCGTCGGCCACCTTGGCCACCAGCCCACCATCGACCGCCGGGATCATCACCTACTCCGCCACCGCCGCCCGAGGGAGGGAGGCATAGGTGGAGGCAAGCACATGCGTCAGCGACCTTGTGCACTAGATCGAGTTCCTGCGGGAGGAGGAGTTCCTCGTCGAGCATGCAAAGAGCCTTACCGCAGCCATGGCCGCAGCACAAGCCGACACAGAGGCGAGGAATCAGGAGATCTACGAGCAGTACAGCCGCTTCAAGAGGGATCGTCTGGAGCGGCAGTGGGCGTTCGAGCTGGCGAGCGTCGCTGAACTTGCAGCAGCGGCAGGCACCGTATTGCATTTGTCCAGCTTGTTGGTAGGCTCCTCCTCCTTCCTCTACCTCTTACTGAGCGCGCTCGGCAGAGGAGAGGCTGCCGGAAGTAGCACAAAGCCCCTCCGTGGTAGTAGTAGTAGTATTTAGGGGCTATTTTGTTCAGTTCATCTGACTATAGATGTGTGGTCGAACTATACAACGTACTTAAAATTAGCTAGTATATATAGTTGAACTAGCTATTTCAGTACGTGGTTGGCAACAATTGGGGAGAAGTTTGCCCGGTTCAGCTTTTGAGTTGAACTATTTGTATAAATTAAGAACGACTGCTTAATCTATGAATGAAATCTATGCTTAATTACTGAATTTTAGTTGCAAAAATTACATAGTGCTAATGATTTCTAGCTGCATATTTTGAAAAATCGCAGTGTTACAAGGATTGACAAATGGCAACGTTACTAGATCAACAAATGTAAATCTTTCCAGTTTGACAAATGGCAACGTACCCAATATGACAGATGCAAATCTTACCAAATTGTTTGTACGTGGTTGCACACGGGTCATCCAAAACAACCGTTTGTGTTGAAGTGATAAACAAATCCTGTGCTACTCTCACTTTGCATACGGGTGTTCTATCTAAATCGTTTGCGATCAAGAGCTGCAGAAATCCTGCTCGGCACATTTTCTCTTGGCTTCCTAGGGAAGCTGTCGGTTTGCATATTTAAAAAGCGAATTAAACTGCGGCTTGGGCACCATTAATGGAGAGGATGCGAGCAAGGCGGGCGGCCATGGAAGTCAAAGGGCTCGCTTCCCAGTGAGCCTACACAGTGTACAACTCGCATGCTTCCCGGTGAGCCTTCGCACTAGAGGACAGCTTGCACGCCTCTCGGTCAGCCTGCGCACCGGACGACGCTCGCACGCCTCCCGTTCAGTCATGGTCAAGCAGTTGTCTGCACGGCACCTCCTACAACCATTAAAACCAAGACACGTGGTATCCCGTCAATGATTAACATAATTTTGGATTTACTAGAATTTAAAAACCAGGCATCTCAATGTTTTGCCGGCAATCAACGGTGCCCTGGTGTTTGAAATTCATTCCCATTTCTTGCATAGGACCTAAGCATGCACCCAAGGACACAGATTTGATTTTTCAACCAATTTATATGCACTGGAGCATGTGCATGTAGTTCAAATTTCAATTATGCACATAAATGCATTGAAAACTCAGTTAATGCATAAAAATGTCCAAACGAACCCTGAAAAATCACAAACATTCACACAACTCTCCTGTTGTTCTATATTGACGAGAAAAAAAATTGAAAGCAATAAGAGGCAATGGATATCGTTTCGTCCCCAAAGGTGGGACGTTCCCTACCGAAAACCATCATGCTTGTTGTGAGAAGCATATACCCAAACCTGCCCCAAATGGGAAAAAATGTACCACAGCATGTTCATGCCGCTCCATGATAGTATGCCAAGTTTCATGAATTTTAGACGAGTTTTGGATTTTACTAGAATGAAAAAACCAGGCATCTCAATGTTTTGTCGGCAATCAACGGTGCCCTGGTGTTTGAAATTCATTCCCATTTCTTGCATGGGACCTAAGAATGCACCCTGATGACCCACGAGTGTAGGGGATCTATCGTAGTCCTTTCGATAAGTAAGAGTGTCGAACCCAACGAGGAGCAAAAAATGACAAGCGGTTTTCAGTAAGGTATTCTCTGCAAGTACTAAAATTATCGGCAACAGATAGTTTTGTGATAAGGTAATTTGTAACGGGTAACAAGTAATGAAAGTAAACAAGGTGCAACAAGATGGCCCAATCCTTTTTGTAGCAAAGGACAAGTCTGGACAAACTCTTATATAGAGAAAAGCGCTCCCGAGGACACATGGGAATTATCGTCAAGCTAGTTTTCATCACGCTCATATGATTTGCGTTCATTACTTTGATAATTTGATATGTGGGTGGACCAGTACTTAGGTACTACCCTTCCTTGGACAAGCATCCCACTTATGATTAACCCCTATTTCAAGCATCCGCAACTATGAAAGAAGTATTAAGGTAAACCTAATGATAGCATGAAATATATGGATCCAAATCAGCCCCTTACGAAGCAATGCATAAACTAGGGTTTAAGCTTTTGTCACTGTAGCAACCCATCATCTACTTATTACTTCCCAATGCCTTCCTCTAGGCCCAAACAATGGTGAAGTGTCATGTAATCGACGTTCACATAACACCACTAGAGGAGAGACAACATACATCTCATCAAAATATCGAATGAATACCAAATTCACATGACAACTTATAGCAAGACTTCTCCCATGTCCTCAGGAACAAACATAACTACTCACAAATCATATTCATGTTCATAATCAGAGGGGTATTAATATGCATAAAGGATCTGAACATATGATCTTCCACCAAATAAACCAACTAGCATCAACTACAAGGAGTAATTAACACTACTAGCAACCCACAGGTACCAATCTGAGGTTTTGGGACAAAGATTGGATACAAGAGATGAACTAGGGTTGTAGAGGAGATGGTGCTAGTGAAGATGTTGATGGAGATTGACCCCCTCCCGCTGAGAGGATTGATGGCGATGGCGATGGCGATGATTTCCCCCTCCCGGACGGATGTTTCCCCGGCAGAACTACTCCGTCGGAGCCCTAGATTGGTTCTGCCAAGGTTCCGCCTTGTGGTAGCGGTGTTTCCTCCTGAAAGCTTCCTTCTGATTTTTTCCAGGGTGAAAGACTTCATATAGCAGAAGATGGGCACCGGAGGCCTGCTAGGGGTCCCACGAAGCAGGGGGGCACGCCCAGGGGGGTAGGGCGCGCCCCCCACCCTCGTGGCCAGGGTGTGGGCCCCCTCTGGTTGATTCTTTCTCGAGTATTTTTTATATATTCCAAAACGTGCCTGCATGAAGTTTCAGGACTTTTGGACTTGTGCATAATAGGTCTCTAATAATTGTTCCTTTTCCAGCCCAGAATTCCAGCTGCCGACATTCTCCCTCTTCGTGTAAACCTTGTAAAATAAGAGAGAATAGGCCTAAGTATTGTGACATAATGTGTAATAACAACCCATAATGCAATAAATATCGATATAAAAGCAAGATGCAAAATGGACGTATCAACTCCCCCAAGCTTAGACCTCGCTTGTCCTCAAGTGGAAACCGATAACGAAAAATATGTCCACATGTTTAGAGATAGAGGTGTCGATAAAATAAAATACGGACATGAAGGCATCATGATCATTCTTATGACAACATCATATATAAATATTGTCATATGATTTCTTATGCTTAAGTAATAATCTACTCACAATGTCAAGTATGAATTAGAAACTTCATTGGGAACTAACAAACTATGATCTCGGTCATTGAAGCAATTACAATTTACCATAACATAGGAAAGAGTCAATATAAGAGCTTTTTAGCAAGTCCACATACTCAACTATCATTTGGTCTATCACATTTGCTAACACTCATGCAATACTTATGGTTATGGAGTTTTAATCGGACAGAAAAAATATAGGGGCTTATAGTGTTGCCTCCCAACCTTTTACCTCAAGGCTAATGTCAACAATAATAGTTTATGATAACTTACATCCAATTGGATATATATATCAGGATCTTTCCAACACAATGTGCTTGTCAAAGGATAAAATGTAAAAAGGAAAGGTGAAGATCACCATGACTCTTGTATAAGGTATAAGACAAAAGTAAAAGATAGGCCCTTCGCAGAGGGAAGCAGAAGTTGTCATGTGCTTTTATGGTTGGATGCACGAAATCTTAATGCAAAAGAACGTCACTTTATATTGCCACTTGTGATATGAACCTTTATTATGCAGTCCATCGCTTTTATTGCTTCCACATCACAAGATCATATAAAGCTTATCTTCTCCACACTACTAAATCATACATATTTAGAGAGTAATTTTATTGAATGCAACGATGACAACTTACTTCAAGGATCTTACTCAATCCGTAGGTAGATATGGTGGACTCTCATGGCAAAACTGGGTTTAAGGACATTCGGAAGCATAAGTAGTATCTCTACTTGGTGCAAAGAATTTGGCTAGCATGAGGGGGAAAGGCAAGCTCAACATGTTGGATGATCCATGACAATATTCTTTATTTCATATATAAGAAAACATAACCCATTACGTTGTCTTACTTGTCCAACATCAACTCTTTAGCATGTCATATTTTAATGAGTGCCCACAATCATAAAAGATGTCCAAGATAGTATATTTATATGTGAAAACCTCTCTTTCTTTATTACTTCCTATTAATTGCAACGATGACCAAAACTATGTTTGTCAACTCTCAACAACTTTTATTCATCATACTCTTTATATGTGAAGTTATTACTCTCCATAATATCAATATGATCTCTTTATTTCTTTTTGTTCTTTCTTTTTCTTTTATTCCCTCACAATCATAGCAAGATAATCAAGCCCTTGACTCAAAACTAATCTTTATTATATATAGCTCACAGACTCGATTACATAGAAGGATCATAAAGCAACACTCAAAACTAGATCATACTAAAACTTTATTCTACTAGATCAAGATATTACCAAAAGGACCGAACTAAGAAAAATGGTAAAGATAGGAGTGTGATGGTGATACGATACTGGGGCACCTTCCCCAAGCTTGGCAGTTGCCAAGGGGAGTGCCCATACCCATGTATTTATGTCCCCTTCTTCGGAGGTGGTGATGATGGAGTTGTTGATGATGTAGGCTTGTCGTCCATCTTCGAAGGCATAGGCTCACCATCGTAAAAGGATGATCGAGTCTCCAGGATCCTCAAATCTGCAGCCAAACTCATCCTCTTGAATCTATATTCATACTCACATTTTTGGTTTTGCAGGTCATAGATCTGGGCTTGGAGGCGCTCAATTTTCTCGTGAAACTTGAAGATGGCCTCCCCAATGTTCTTGGCATCCAGCTTGTGGTTGTTGGTGAACCCCGTGATCATTATATGATTGGCGTCGAGTCCATGTTCCACCATCTCCTGGCACTTGAAAACTTGTTGCTCCATTGCCTCGAGCCTAGTATCCACGCTTCCGGTCCTCCTTGGTCCCTCAACATCGCGGATGTGCAGCAACCCCTCACGCATCTCAATGGTTTGAGGATGTTGTAGCACTTCTGCGAGGTATGGGTTGATGACCTTCTCGAAGAACTTGTCCTTGCGGGCACTTGGGGACATCATGGTGATCTAGATCTGTCAGAAAAACAGCTCGAAACAAAAACTGAGGATATTTGCGTGGTACGGTGGTAAAAACCTTCGGGAGATTATATAATGAATTTTTACCAACTAAAAGAAGTATCGTGCAAGAAAATGGAGTCCAGAGAGCACACGAGGTGCCCACGAGGCAGGGGCGCGCCCAGGGGGGTAGGGTGCGCCCTCCACCCTCGTGGATACCTCGTGTCCTTCCCGGACTACGTCTTATTTTCCTGTTTTCTTAAATATTCCAAAACGGAGAAAATTTTTCATTAGAACTGTTTTGGAGTGGGTTTACTTACCGTACCACATACCTATTCCATTTTGGAGTTTGAAACATTCTAGAAAATGTCCCTTATATATTCCTCGGGGGTTACGGTTTCAATAACATTGGTTTCAACATTTATGGGATTACCTCAGATGTATTGTTTGATTCTTTGACCGTTCACCACCTTTGGATTCGTGCCTTTGAAGTTGTTATTTTTTATGGCACCGGAACGATAGACTTCCTCGACAATTTAGAGAGAAGTTTTCCTACAAAATATCTTAAACAAGAGTTGAATAGCAACACATAATCACTTACATTAAACTCACACTTTTGTATCCTTTTGTCATGCCATGTTTTAACTTTTTCTTTAAACAGTTTGTCATTCTCATAAGCTTGGGTTCTCCATTCATCAAGTGAGCTAATGTCAAATAGTATCTTCTCACTAGCAAGTTTGAAATCATAGTTGAGCTCTTTAATGGCCCAATGTGCCTTATGTTCTAGTTTGAGAGGTAAGTGACATGATTTTCCATAAACCATTTTATACGGAGACATAACCATAGGATTTTTATATGCAGTTCTATAGGCCCATAATGCATCATCAAGTTTCTTGGACCAATTCTTTCTAGATCTATTAACAGTCTTTTGCAAAATTAATTTAAGCTCTCTATTACTCAGTTCTACTTGACCACTAGACTGTGGGTGGTATGGAGATGCAATTCTATGATTAACATCATACTTAGCAAGCATTTTACGAAAAGCACCATGAATAAAATGTGAACCACCATCAGTCATTAAGTATCCAGGGACTCCAAACCTCAGAAAAATAACTTCTTTAAGCATCATAATATAGGTGTTATGATCAACACTACTAGTTGGAATAGCTTCTACCCACTTGGTAACGTAATCAACAACAACTAAAATATGTGTATACCCATTAGAGGAAGGAAACGGTCCCATATAATCAAAGCCCCAAACATCAAATGGTTCAATAACAAGTGAATAGTTCATAGGCATTTCTTGACGTCTGCTAATATTACCAATTCTTTGACATTTATCACAAGACAAGACAAACTTACGGGCATCATTGAAGAGATTAGGCCAATAAAAACCAGATTGCAATACCTTATGTGCAGTTTTATCTCCAGCGTGGTGTCCTCCATAAGCCTCGGAGTGACACTTGCGTAGGATCTGTTCCTGTTCATGCTCAGGTAGACAACGTTTAATAACACCATCTACTCCTTCTTTATAAAGGTGCGGGTCATCCCAAAAGTAATGTCTCAAATCATATAAAAGCTTTTTCTTTTGCTGGTATGTGAAGCTAGGTGGTATAAATTTAGCAACAATGTAACTAGCATAACCAGCATACCACGGAGAAGTACGAGAAGAATTTATGACAACTAATTGTTCATCAAGAAAGCTATCATCAATAGGTAGTGGGTCATCAAGAACATTATCTAGCCTAGACAAATTGTCTGCAACGGGGTTCTCAGCTTCCTTTCTATCAATAATATGCAAATCAAATTCCTGCAGCAAGAGAACCCATCTAATAAGTCTAGGTTTAACATCTTTCTTTTCCATAAGATATTTAATAGCAGCATGATCAGTGTGAACAGTTACTTTAGAATCAACAATATAAGGTCCGAACTTATCACAAGCAAATACAACTGCTAAAAATTCTTTTTCAGTAGTGGCATAATTTCTTTGGACACTGTCTAGAGTTTTACTAGCATATTGAATAACATTTAATTTCTTATCAACTCTTTGTCCTAGAATAGCACCTACAGCATAATCACTAGTATCACACATAATTTCAAAGGGTAAATTCCAATCAGGTGGCTGAACAATAGGTGCAGAAATCAAGGCTTTCTTAAGTATTTCAAATGCTTCTACACAATCATCATCAAAGATAAAAGGGACATATTTTTGTATGAGGTTAGTCAGAGGCCTAGAGATTTTTGAGAAGTCCTTAATGAACCTCCTATAGAAACCGGCGTGACCAAGGAAACTTCTTATAACTTTAATGTCCTTAGGACACGACATCTTTTCAATAGCATCAACTTTAGCTTTATCAACTTCAATACCTCTTTCAGAAATTTTATGCCCCAAGAGAATACCTTCATTAACCATAAAGTGGCACTATTCCCAATTCAAGACAAGATTAGTTTCTTCACATCTCTGCAAAACTCGATCAAGGTTGCTCAAGCAATCATCAAAAGAAGTTCCATAAAAAGAGAAATCATCCATGAAAACCTCAACAATCTTTTCACAAAAATCAGAGAATATAGCCATCATACATCTATGAAAGGTAGCAGGTGCATTGCATAAACCAAAAGGCATACGTTTATAAGCAAAGGTACCGAAAGGGAAAGTAAAAGTGGTCTTTTCTTGATTCTCTTTTGACACAGGTATTTGAGAGAAACCAGAATAACCATCTAGAAAGCAAAAATGTGTATGTTTGGATAATCTTTCTAGCTTTTGATCAATAAAAGGTAAAGGGTAATGATCCTTTTTAGTAGCTTTATTCAGTTCGCGGAAATCAATTACCATTCTATAACCTGTAACAATTCTTTGTGGGATCAATTCATCTTTATCATTAGGAACAACAGTAATACCTCCCTTCTTAGGGACACAATGGACATGACTTACCCACTGACTATCAGCAACGGGATAAATTATACCTGCCTCAAGAAGATTTAGTATTTCTTTTCTTACCACTTCTTTCATCTTAAGATTTAACCGTCGTTGGTGATCAACAACTGGTTTAGCGTCTTTCTCCAATTTTATTTTTTGCTGGCATAGAGTGGGACTAATGCCCTTAAGATCATCAAGAGTATATCCAATAGCAGCACGGTGCTTCTTCCGATTTTTCAATAATTTCTTCTCTTCACGCTCTGAAAGGTTAGCACTAATAATAACAGAATATATCTTTTTCTCATCAAGATAAGCATATTTAAGAGTATCAGGTAATGGTTTAAGCTCCTACATGGGATAGCCCTTGGGTGGAGGAGGATCCCCTAGGATTTCAACAGGCAAGTTGTGTTTCAAAATAGGTCCCCGTTTAAACAATACTTCATCTATTTCCCTTCTTTCATTCATAAACATATCATTTTCATGGTCGAGCAAATATTGTTCTAAAGGATCATTAGGAGGCACGACAATAGAAGTAAGACCAATAATTTCATCTTTACCAGGCAATTCTTTATCATGGGTTGTCTATGAAATTTAGCAAAATTAAACTCATGATACATATCCCCCAAACCAATAGTAACAACATCCTTTTTGCAGTCTATCCTAGCATTAACAGTGTTCAAGAAGGGTCTACCAAATATAATGGGACAAAAGTTATCTTGTGGGGAACCAAGAACAAGAAAATCAGCAGGATATTTAACTTTCCCACACAAGACTTCAACATCTCTAACAATCCCAACTGGTGAAATAGTGTCTCTATTGGTAAGCTTAATTGTAACATCAATTTCCTCTATCTCAGCAGGTGCAATATCATGCATAATTTCTTTGTATAAGGAATGAGGTATTGCACTTGCAATAGCACCCATATCACATAAGCCATGATAGCAATGATCTCCTATTTTAATAGAAATAACAGGCATGCCTACAACAGGTCTATGTTTATTTTTAGGGTCTAGCAGTTCTAGCAGCTTCATCACAGAAGTAAATAACATGCCCATCAATATTATCGGCCAAGAGATCTTTAACCATAGCAATACTAGGTTCAACTTTAATTTGCTCATGGGGTGTAGGTGTTCTAGTATTACTCTTACGAACTACAGTTGAAGCTTTAGCATGATCCTTTATTCTAACAGGGGAAGGTGGTTTCTCAATATAAGCAGTAGGAACAACAGGATCAACATTATAAGTGATAGTCTTTTCTTCAACTTTAATAGGTGAAACTACTTTTACTTCAATGGGAGGATTATATTTAAACCACTTCTCCTTAGGAATATCAACATGAGTAGCAAAGGATTCACAGAAAGAAGCTACTATCTCAGAGTCAAGTCCATATTAGTGCTAAATTTGGAAAACATCGGTATCCATAAAAGACTTAACACAGTCAAACTTAGGTGTTATACCTGACTCCTTACCTTCATCGAGATCCCAATCTTCAGAGTTGCGTTTGATTGTTTCCAATAAATCCCATTTGAATTCAATAGTCTTCATCATAAAAGAACCAGTACAAGAAGTATCGAGCATGGAGCGATTGTTGAGAGAAAGCCGAGCATAAATTTTTTGAATAATAATTTCTCTTGAGAGCTCATGATTGGGGCATGAATATAACATTGAATTAAGCCTTCCCCAAGCTTGATTGATGCTTTCTCCTTCGCGAGGCCAAAATTATATATAATTACGATCACGATGAACAAGATGCATAGGATAAAACATCCGATGAAATTCCAATTTCAATCGGTTGTAGTTCCATGATCCCATATCATCACATAGCCTAAACCATGTCAATGCCTTTCACTTCAAAGATAAAGGGAAGAACTTCTTGATAACATATTCGGGCATACCTGCAAGCTTAAACCGACAAGCTTAAATAATCCACAGACTTCATCCACATAGATTAGGTGCAAATCAGGATGTAATGTTCCATCACCTGTGAAAGGATTAGCTAGCAGTTTTGTAACACCCCGAGACCGATGTGCCAGTTGTCCTCCCGTTATTCGCTGTTGTTGCTTTGTCATTTGCTTGCGTGTCGCATCTTGCCATGTCATCATCCGCATTGCATCATCATGTTTTCGGAACTTGCATCCGTCCGGGTTCTCCGAGTTCTCTCCCTTGTCTGTTCTGAGACCAACCACACTTGCACGCGCCCGCGGCATGTCCGAAATAGTATTTTATAAGTGGCCGGAAAATGTTCTCGGAATGGGATGAAAGTTGGCGTGCGGTGTTGTTTTGGTGTCAGTAGACCGCCTGCCAAGTTTCATCGCATTCGGAGTCCGTTTGACGCCCCAACGAATAAATATAGCGGCATTATAGCCGGTCTAACGTCGGACGTTTTCGGTCTCCGGAAACCGTGCCGGGCTGCATCTCTCCCCTCTTCTCTCAGACCAACCCGCTCTTCACAATCCGCCAGACCCAACCTAACCTCTCTCGTCAGCCCGCGGACCTCCTTGCGCGCGCATCCGAAAGTTGTCCCGGACCCGAACCGGACTGCCGCTACCGTTGTGTCCGGATCATCCCCTAACGTCTACAAAACATCTCCGTTTTCTTGTTTGGAATCCCTACCTATTTATTTCTTGACGGTCCGATTACGATCGTAGGGACGAGGTAGTCGCTAACCAAATCCAGTGCTATATATATAGACCAATCCCTAGGCAGCAACCCTAAAATCTAGCCCCTTGTCCCATCGCGCCGCCGCCAGACTCCTCTCCTTCCTCGGGATCCACCCCGATCCACCCAATCCTTCCCTGATCCAGACAGCCAGTCCCCTCCCTCCTAATTTTCAGCGACGGCCAATCCCCACCGAAATCCAACCAACCAGGAGCAGCGCTCGATCCCCCTCCTGCTCTGTCTAGCGCACGATCCAAGGAGAGGAATTCCTCCTCGCGCTCCCGAAAGGGGAGTTTCTTCTGGAGCCCCTCCTGTACGCTCCCTCTGCTCGGCCCCGTCGTCGTTCCGCCGCCACCGACAAGCTCCGGTGATGCAGCGGCCACCTGCGCCTCCTTCCCTGCTCCTCTTCCTTCCTTCTCCTCCCAACCTTACCTCGTTTCCCTTGTCTGTCATCCCCATGGACAGGGAGCGCCAGGGCATCCGCTTCAAGCTCCTCGACGCCGGCCAGATCCGACGCCATGGGGACCCGTGTCCCCGCCAGACCTCCTTCCCCTGCGACGCCCGCCACGTCCTGCGCCGCTCCGCCGCCGCGCCAAGTTCCGCCGCCCCGCCTTGGCTCCGCCCCGCCAGACCCGCGTCGCCGACCCCTCCCTAAATCACGCCAAGTCCCGCTGCCGCGCCCTTGTTCCTCTGCCGCGGCTTGCTCCATCCTCGGCGAGCAAGCCGCCAGCAGCGCCGCAGTCGTCCTCGTCCACGCACTCGAGGCGTCGAGCGAGGACCTCGCCGGCTTGATCTCCTGCTTCCTTCACCCGCGTGTCGCCAAGGCCCAGTGCAAGCCGCATCCGCTCCTCCTCACTCCGTCCGTCCTCGCCGAAGTCGCGCCAAGTTCGTCTGCCGCGGCCTCTGCTTCCCCTACTTCGAGCAGCAGTTCGGGATCGAGCACGCGCGCTCGCCCGATCGTTGACCTCCGCGGCCTACTGCTACCTCTCCACGAGCTGGGCTTGGCCCATGGGTGAGGACGCGCCCAACCCCTCTCCTGTGCACTGCTGGGCCAGCCAGTTTCGGCCCGCTTATGTTTTTTTTCAGCGTCTGCGAATTTAGCTAATTATCCAGAGTTGGCAGTTTTGCAGAAAAACCCTCATGATCATGCATTTAATAACTCCACAACCGTGCATCGGATTAAAATGATTTATATATGAAAAATGCTTAGAATTTTGTGTAGATTAATATTTTGCCACTTTCATCCAGGTTAAAAATATTTAAAAAGTTGTTTGATTAAATTTGCTCAAATGCCATGTTAAAATGTTTTAGTCCATAACTAAATAACCGTAACTTAGAATTTAATAAACTTTATATATAAATGGGGTAGAAAATTGCCTAGTTTAACTTGGTGTATTTTGTTTTACTGTTTAACAACAATAAAATATGCTTTAGGACAGAACAGTACCAAATCTAAAATATGCACATGAGGATTTTTCGGAATTGTTGTTTGTTGTTCCGGCCTCATTTAAACTTGCCTAAATAGTTAGTTTTCATATGTTTCATCTCTTGCCATGTTTAACAACATTTAATATTGTTGGGTACATAAACGAGAGAGAACTAAATAAATGTTGTGAAGTTTCGTCAATATGCAATTGTTTGTTGCATTTGCCATGCCATGCTTTTTAAATCGGACATGCATCATACTTGGTTGTGCATCATGCCATGTTTATGTGATGATTGTTTACTATGTTGTTTGTTTCTTTCCGGGTTGCCTCTCTCGTTAGCTTCGATTTTGTTCCGGAGTTGTGAGGATTCGTTCGACTACGTCCGTTTGTCTTCTTCATGGACTCGTTCTTCTTCCTTGCGGGATCTCAGGCAAGATGACCATACCCTCGAAATCACTTCTATCTTTGCTTGCTAGATTGCTCGCTCTTTTGCTATGTCTATGCTGCGATACCTACCACTTGCTTATCATGCCTCCCATATTGTTAAACCAAGCCTCTAACCCACCTTGTCCTAGCAAACCGTTGTTTGGCTATGTTACCGCTTTGCTCAGCCCCTCTTATAGCGTTGTTAGTTGCAGGTGAAGATGAACTTTGTTCCTTGTTGGAACATGGAGATGTTGTTCCTTGTTGGAACATGTTTACTTGTTGGGATATCACAATATATCTTATTTAATTAATGCATCTATATACTTGGTAAAGGGTGGAAGGCTCGGCCTTATGCCTGGTGTTTTGTTCCACTCTTGCCGCCCTAGTTTCCGTCATATCGGTATTATGTTCCCGGATTTTGCGTCCCTAACGTGGTTGGGTGATTTATGGGACCCCCTTGACAGTTCGCTTTGAATAAAGCTTTTCTAGCAAGGCCCAACATTGTTTTTACCATTTGCCTCAGCCTATTACTTTTTTCCTTGGGAGTCGCGCATCCCGAGGGTCATCTTTATTTAGCCCCCCGGGCCAATGCTTGTCTAAGTGTTGGTCCAAACTAGAGCCACTTGCAGCGCCACCTCAGGGAAACTTGAGGTCTGTTTCTAGTTGTACGTACTGCTCATCCGGTGTTGCCCTGAGAACGAGATATGTGCAGCTCCTATCAGGATGTCGGCGCATCGGGCGGCTTTGCTGGTCTTGTTTTATTACTGTCGAAATGTCTTGTAGCCGGGATTCCGAGACTGATCGGGTCTTCCCGGCAAGAAGGAATATCCTTCGTTGATCGCGAGAGCTTATCATGGGCTAAGTTGGGACACCCCTGCAGGGTTTGAACTTTCGAAAGCCGTGCCCGCGGTTATGTGGCAGATGTGAATTTGTTAATGTCCGGTTGTAGAAAACCCGAAGTTGATCTTAATTAAAATACATCAACCGCGTGTGTAACCGTGATGGTCTCTTCTCGGCGGAGTCCGGGAAGTGAACACGGTGTTGGAGTTATGCTTGACGTAGGTTGTTCTAGGATCACTTCTTGATCTTAGTTGTTCGACCGTGTTTTGCTTCTCTTCTCGCTCTCTTTTGCGTATGTTAGCCACCATATATGCTAGTCGCTTGCTGCAGCTCCACCTCATACCTTTACCCTTCCCTTAAGCTTAAATAGTCTTGATCTCGCGGGTGTGAGATTGCTGAGTCCCCGTGACTCACAGATACTTCCAAAACCAGTTTGCAGGTGCCGATAAACCATGCAGGTGACGCACCCGAGCTCAAGGAGGAGGTTGATGAAGGTCTTGTTCATTGTGTTGTTTCATTTCAGTTGATCAGTAGTGGAGCCCAGTTGGGGTCGATCGGGGATCTGTGTAGCATTTGGGGTAGTCTTCTTTTATTTTGGTTCCGTAGTCGGACCTTGATTGTATTTGTATGATGTAATGCTTTACTCATGTATTGTGTGAAGTGGCGATTGTAAGCCAACTATGTATCTCTTTCCCTTATGTATTACATGGGTTATGTGAAGATTACCTCACTTGCGACATTGCTTTCAATGCGGTTATGCCTCTAAGTCGTGCTTCGACACGTGGGAGATATAGCCGCATCGAGGGCGTTACAAGTTTCTCTATCATAGCCGAAGGAATTTCAAAGTAAACATTTTCAGTAGGTTCAGTAGGTTGAGGAGAAACTCTTTGCTCTACTTGTCGGGATGAAGATACCCCGAACAAGCCCCTCAAAGGATTACTTTCCATAGTAACAAGTGACAGTAAATTTTAGGACACTATATAAATATTTCCCTACCAAATTCCACTTACCAAAGGCGCTTCACTCCCCGGCAACGGCGCCAGAAAAGAGTCTTCATGACCCACAAGTGTAGGGGATCTATCATAGTCCTTTCGATAAGTAAGAGTGTCGAACCCAACGAGGAGCAGAAGGAAATGACAAGCAGTTTTCAGTAAGGTATTCTCTGCAAGCACTGAAATTATCGGTAACAGATAGTTTTGTGATAAGGTAATTTGTAACGGGTAAAAGTAATGAAAGTAAACAAGGTGCAGCAAGATGGCCCAATCCTTTTTGTAGAAAAGGACAAGCCTGGACAAAATCTTATGTAGAGAAAAGCACTTCCGAGGACACATTGGAATTATCGTCAAGCTAGTTTTCATCACGCTCATATTATTTGCGTTCGTTACATTGATAATTTGATATGTGGGTGGACCGGTGCTTAGGTACTACCCTTCCTTGGACAAGCATCCCACTTATGATTAACCCCTATTGCAAGCATCCGCAACTACAAAAGAAGTATTAAGGTAAACCTAACCATAGCATGAAATATATGGATCCAAATCATCCCCTTACGAAGCAATGCACATAAACTAGGGTTTAAGCTTCTGTCACTCTAGCAACCCATCATCTACTTATTACCTCCCAACGCCTTCCTCTAGGCCCAAAAAATGGTGAAGTGTCATGTAGTCGACGTTCACATAACACCACTAGAGGAGAGACAATATACATCTCATCAAAATATCGAACGAATACCAAATTCACATGACTACTTATAGCAAGACTTCTCCCATGTGCACAGGAACAAAAGTAACTACTCACAAATCATATTCATGTTCATAATTAGAGGGGTATTAATATGCATAAAGGATTTGAACATATGATCTTCCACCAAATAAACCAACTAGCATCAACTACAAGGAGTAATTAACACTACTAGCAACTCACAGGTACCAATCTGAGGTTTTGGGACAAATAACGGATACAAGGGATGAACTAGGGTTTTTGAGGAGATGGTGCTGGTGAAGATGTTGATGGAGATTGATCCCCTCCCGCTGAGAGGATAGATGGTGATGACGATGGTGATGATTTCCCCCTCTCTGAGGGATGTTTCCCCGCTAGAACAGCTCCGCCGGAGCCCTAGATTGGTTCCGCCAAGGTTCCGCCTCATGGCGGCGGTGTTTTGTCCCGAGAGCTTCCTTCTGATTTTTTTCCAGCGTGAAAGACTTCATATAACAGAAGACGGGCACCGGAGGCCTGCCAGGGAGCCCACGAGGCAGGGGCGCGCCCAGGGGGTAGGGTGTGCCCCCACCCTCGTGGCCAGGGTGTGGGCCCCCTCTGGTTGATTCTTTCTCCTGTATTTTTTATATATTCCAAAATGTGTCTCCGTGAAGTTTCATGACTTTTGGAGTTGTGCAGAATAGGTCTCTAATATTTGTTCCTTTTCCAGCCCAGAATTCCAGCTACCGGCGTTCTCCCTCTTCGTGTAAACCTTGTAAAATAAGAGAGAATATGCCTAAGTATTGTGTCATAATGTGTAATAACAGCCCATAATGCAATAAATATCGATATAAAAGGATGATGCAAAATGGACGTATGACACACAAGGACACATATTTGATTTTCAACCAATTTATATGCACTGGAGCTTGTGCATGTAGTTCAAATTTGAATTATGCACATAAATGCATTGAAAACTCAGTTAATGCATAAAAATGACCAAACGAACCCCAAAAAATCACAAACAGAACACTCCTGTTGTTCTATGTTGACACGAGAAAAAAAATTGAAAGCAATAAGAGGCAATGGATATGGTTTCGTCCCCAAATGTGGGACGTTCCCTACCGAAAACCATCATGCTTGTTGTGAGAAGCTCTGGTTGTGAGAAGCATATACCCAAACCTGCCCCAAATGGGACAAAAATTGTACCACGACATGTTGATGCCACTCCATGATTGCATGACAAGTTTCATGAATTTCAGACGAGTTTTGGATTTACTAGAATTTAAAACCAGGCATCTCAATGTTTTTCCGGCAATCAACGGTACCCTGGTGTTTGAAATTCATTCCCATTTCTTGCATGGGACCTAAGCATGCACCCAAGGAAACAGATTTGATTTTTCAACCAATTTATATGCACTGGAGCATGTGCATGTAGTTCAAATTTGAATTATGCACATAAATGCATTGAAAACTCAGTTAATGCATAAAAATGTCCAAACGAACCCCGAAAAATTCCAAAATTGAACACAATACTCCTGTTGTTCTATGTTGACACTCGCAAAATTTTGAAAGCATAAGAGGCAACAGATATCATTTCGCCCCTAAAGGTGGCACGTTCCCTACCGAAACCATCACGCTTGTTGTGAGAAGCTCTGGTTTGTGAGACGCTTAGACCCAAACCTGCCGCAAATGGGAGAAATTTTTTACCACAGCATGTTGATGCCGCTACATGTTAGCATGCCAAGTTTCATGAATTTCAGACGAGTTTTGGATTTACTAGAATTTAAAAACCAGGTATTTCAATGTTTGCGGCCGAGTGACAGTGGCAGGGTGTTTGAAATTCATTCCCATTTCCTGCATGGGACCTAAGCATGCAACCAAGGACACATATTTGATTTTTCAATAAGTTTATATGCACTGGAGCATGTGCATGTTGTTCAAATTTGAATTATGCGCATAAAATGCCTGGAAAACCCAGTTAATGTATAAAAAAATGTACAAACGAACCCTGAATAACTCCAATTTTTGACGACACACCTATAGTTGCATGTTCACTGCAGATAAAAGTTCTAACAATTCAAACACCATCCTTTGTAGCTGTAACCCCATTACGTAATTCAAATGATCAAGACGATAAATCAAGTAGATCGCACATAGTTTATTATCACCAACCGTGTGAGATGCAACACTAAATATCTTGGAGCACCGCTGGTGTATAGTACCCAAATTATGCAATGACGTGGATGACCACTATAACCAGGGAAATTCGAACCAAAATTTTTGACGTTCAAACTCAACACACACGGGTTAAGCAATCTGAATCGTTTGTGATGTTCACATATCATACACAGTTCCGAATAAGGGACCATGTCTGATGACACTTTGAGCGCCAGTTTTTTGGCTGAAGCGATTCCAAATTTTCGGCTTCTGCTGAAATATCTACCTCCCCGCCCCCTCCCCCTTACCAAAAGCCACATTTCCCCTCTTTATGCCTTCCTTTCCAAGTTGAAACCTTCACTCCTTGTTTGCAGCGCCGCCGCCTCCTCGCCGGAGACCCTCCTTCACGCTCCTCGGCCTCGCCTATCCAGGCAGGTAATCCACACCCGACCCCCATCCTCCTCCTCCTTCCACATCCCCCATGCCCCCTACCGCCGGCGCGAGCACGACACCTTCCACCCAAATCACCGACCCCTCCACAAAATAAGCGCCATCCTAAGCCATGGTGCACGCAGTATAGCGAGGACCTCAAGGAGCATTTGGCAGCGGAGAAGCAAATCACGGCCGCACGCACGGATGAGGTCGCGATGGCTTCCATTCGTGCCGACCCCCAGATCTTGAAGGAGCACCATGCCATTTGCTAGCTACGCCGGTTAAGCATGCTCGATTTCCCCGTTGCGTGTGGTGCTCCTGCCTTTCCTTCACAAATTCTAGTGAATTGTGCTATCTAATTTTACCAGCAATCTGTTGCTCTAGTGTATATGTTCTATATGTTGTGCAGTGTGGTGCCCACTTATTAACTGTTTTGTTAATTAGTTGTTGTCTTCAGTTAACTGTTTGGTTCAATTCTGCAAATGTGATGTTCAATTCTTCAGGCTGCAATTTTGTATTGTCTTCCATGTGAGAAATAAATCGAATTTAGCTTTAGAAAATTGTGGGTGCATTCTGTTATTGTATACCATGTGAGGGATAAATTGAATTTGGCTGTGGTAAATACATGAGAAACAAATACAATTGCTACAATTGGTTGTAGTTAATTGTTTGGTTAACTATCTGATCTTCTATTAGGAGTATGTTATATTGTGCAATCTGGTGGTCAGTTAATGTTTGGTTCATTTGTTGTGGTGTTTAGTTAACTGCTTGGTTCAATTCTGCAATGCGATGTCCAATTGTCATGGGTAGAATTTTGTATTGTTGTGCATGTGAGGAATAAATCGAATTTGGCTGCACTTAATACATGAGAAACATATACAAGTGCTATATTTCCTAGTTATTAATCATGCTTGGTTTGGATAATGGGTTTTCCGTGTGGCTTCAATTAATCTGTTAAATCTACAATGTGATTATTTTTCATCAACATAATTTACTGATAGCATGCGAACCCTTACTTAACCTGATGACTAACTACCTTATATGTGTTGCAGGGAAACAATGGGAAGCACTGAGGTTTAAAATCGAGGTTAGCACGTGCATGGTCCGTTGTCTAATAGCACATTATTGTGCAATTGTAGGAACCATTCTAATATTTAGGTTTTTAACAATTTGGTCTTGCACATGTAGGTCCTGCTGTCAGAGGTTTTGACCCACTGTTCGACCCTTTTTGCATATGGGGAAATGAGTTGTCCATGAATATCAGTCAAGTCAAGAAACTCAGAAAGATTGTTAGGATAAAGAAATTAGCGACAAAAAACAACCAGATCTTTGTCTGCACAATGAAGAAGACATCAGTTCACTACAGGATGGTACTAGCTATTATACCTTGCCTTTTTTATTCCTTTGCCCCATTTCCAATATAGGGAAGATATTTATGCACATCCTTGTTTTCAGGCCTTTCCAAAGCACTTCATTGATGATTACCTCTCAAACCGCCTGTATGGTCAGGAGGCGAGGAAGGTATTCATACAACACCCACGGTTCAATATTGAAGTGTCCCTGAAGAGGACGAAGGATGGACGGTCAATCATCCATAGACACTGGCCTAAAGTTACAAAGACTTCAATATTTGCCTTCTGCTTCAGCAGTTTTCCAGATGAGATACATTTGTCTATGTACCGTCTATGATGCTAATTTCAAAAGGTTATAGATGTTGCATGTGAAACTTGGTCCTGGTGTAGTTGTGTAATGGGGTAGCTGAGTGCTGAAGCTATATGATGTTGTACTCTGATGTATTTCAATTATGAAAATGAAATACATTGTGTTATTAATATGAACTGTCAATTAGATTAATAAATGGATTGTGAATAATCAAATAATTAGCCGACTAATTGGGTTTTGCTATTGCAAATGGTTGTTGAAAAAATACCGTAGGCGATGACTTCAGGCAACGCACACAGTTTCTAGGAATAAACTGTGTTGGATCAATGAACAATCACACATGACTTTCTCTTGAAAAATGTTTGCGTTAGGCCACCTTGCGCAAACATTTACCACACGCAAACTTTGTGTGATGGATAGACTTTGCCACACAGTTTCTTCCACAGACCGTGTGGGATATATTCAATAACGCAAGCGATTTAACTGGAAAAATTGTGTGTGATGTACCTGTGAATGGAAACGTTTTCCTTGGAGCGACTGTGTGGGATGTACATACGAACGAAAATGTTTAGCGGGGACTGAATGTGTGGGATGTACTTGCGACAGGAAACAATTTCTCCGTATAATTGTAGTTTTTAGCTCTATTGTATGTATTTTCGTATTTGAGCGCTCGCCGGCCGCACACGACCTCATTTTGCCGAACACGTGTGCCAGGAGGGCATATTCCCGACGGTTTCTGGGTCGTGTGGGAAGGACCCCCTATCGCCCACACTCACATGGCGATGGTTCCAAATGCCGTCGCGGAAAGGGGTTAAAAACCGTTTGTTTAGGAGCTCGTTGTACAAGTGATATATAACTGAAATAAACATCCAATTACATAAGTGACTATACAGATCATTCGCACACACCTAAATAGACAATTGCATGCATTCTAAAGTAGGAGAAACGATCGTCTAGTCATCTACTTCTTGTGACGCTCCCGCCACTGCTCTATGGCTCGATCCCTCGTCTGGGGCAGGAAGAAGACACTTCCTCATGTCAACGATCTGCCTATACATCCCGTAGCTTGTGTACGCGTCCTTCGCTACGTACTTGACATGTTGTTCATCCAGTCTCTCATGCCACACACTATGCCAGGTTCTCTTGTCCTTCTTGCTCTCATTCTTCATCTTCATGTAGTAGGGGTCGATGATGGCCGAGGCAAGGTCAACCAAGGAGTTCAACTTTGTTTTTGTTGCTGCCCCAGACCTTGCAGTGGTGCTGGATGTTGACAAGATTTAGGCATTTCAAGCCCGAAACCTTGAGCGCTTTTAGGTCGTTGGTGGTGACCACCGTAGCGAAACTGTAGTCGGAGCTGTTGATAAACCTGGAGAAACACTCGCAAGGCCTTGTGGCCAGGTGGTAGTGGTAGACGAGGACGTCATGTCGCACGCACAACTGGGCAACAACAACCTTCTGATAGTGCCTGGCGCTACTGATGGTGTACTCGAGGTCGAAGCCGACCACTTGGTACTTATCCTGGGCAAGGAACTGCTCCATAGTTTGGATGTAGCTCTCCATCGAGACCGGACCGTTCGTGTACACCATCGGGAGGGACTTCCCCTCACGTGGGTGTCCACTATGTGATGTGTGGTGAACTGCTTGCCGTTGTCGTCGTCGGCCGCTGGGAGCGCCATTGGAGCCACGGGGATCGCCATTGGAACCGATGGTTGTCCTCTCTGTATGTGTTCTTGTGGGTGTGCTTATTGTTTCGTCTGATGCGAGATATGAAGGTAAATGTCCGCAGGAATAAATGGGGGTCGGGCGGCCTGGATTCTCTGCGCGTCTGCATGGCAGTTTTTCCAGCGGGTAACTGCATTGTCGCGCCGCGCCCGGTGCAACCGCATGCACAAGAATGTGCGTGATCATGCGCCGACCCCAAACACTGGCATCACACATGGAGGGATGAGGGCAGAGCACCCGGAGGGACGCGAGAGCAGAACACGCGCGGCGGGACACGAGCAGAGCGCTGATACGTCTCCAAGGTATCTATAATTTTTTATTGTTCCTTGCTATATTATTATCAATCTTGGATGTTTTATAATCATTTTATAGTCATTTTATATCATATTTTGGTACTAACCTATGGACATAGTGCCAAGTGCCAGTTGTTGTTTTTTACATCGCAAGAAATCAATATCAAACGGAGTCCAAATGCCACGAAACTTCACGATGATTTTTTATGGGCCAAAAGGAAGCATAAGGGTCCTGGTTGCACCGGAGTCCCGAGGAGGGGACAACCCACCAGGGCACACCAGGAGGCACTGGCGCGCCCTGGTGGGTTGTGCCCACCTCGGGTGCCCCCCGGACCGCCCTTTTACTCCATAAATACCCAAATATTCCAGAAACCCTAGGGGAGTCGACGAAATATTCATGCAGCCGTCGCAGAGTCCAGAACCACCAGATCCAATCTAGAGACCATCACGGAGGGGTTCACCACTTCCATTGGTGCCTCTCTGATGATGCGTGAGTAGTTCTTTGTAGACCTTCGGGTCCGTAGTTAGTAGCTAGATGGGTTTCTCTCTCTCTCTCTCTCTCTCTCTCTCTCTCTCTCTCTCTTGCTGAATTTTCAATACAATGGTCTCTTGGAGATCCATATGATGTAACTCTTTTGCGGTGTGTATGTTCGTATCTGATGAACTTCGAGTTTATGATCAATCATATCTTTTTATATCCATGAAAGTTATTTGAGTTTCTTTGATCTCTTATATGCATGATATCTTATAGCCTTGTATTTCTTCTCCGATATTTGGGTTTTGTTTGGCCAACTTGATCTATTTATCTTGCAATGGAAAGAGGTGCCCGGTAGTGGGTCTGATCTTACGGTGCTCGATCCCAGTGACAGAAAGGGAAACGACACATATGTATCGTTGCTACTAAGGATAAAAAGACGAGATCTATATCTACCGCCATATAGATAAACAGATCTTGTCTACATCATGTCATCGTTCTTATTGCATTACTCCGTTTTTCCATGAACTTAATACACAAGATCCATGCTGGATAGCGGTTGATGTGTGGATTAATAGTAGTAGATGCAGGCAGGAGTCGGTCTACTAATCTTGGACGTGATGCCTATGTAATGATCACTGCCTGGATATCGTCATAATTATTTGAAGTTCTGTCAATTGCCCAACTGTTGGGGATATAGTTATTGACTTAACCCGCCCAAGAGGGGCCGGGTTATATTCATGGCGACTCATAAAGACAAAGCCCAGTAAGGAATTGAAGATGGCGGTTCATGAGGATAACTTATGAAGGGCCCAAGCCCAAAGGCGGCTTAAGGCCCGTAGGTGTAAACCGCCATATGTATATAACTTGTATGATAAGACTATTGTAGTTAAGTCATCGGACCGGACACGTTTATGAGCCGGCCGGGACTCTGTAAGCCACCGGGCATCAACCTGAGTATATAAAGGGATGACCCGACGACGAGTTAAGGGCAAGAAAGAAGAGATTGAAAGCTAGGTCAAGCGTATTCGCTCCCTGGTAATCGAGACATAAGCAATACCACCTCAACTTTAGGCCTTTACCTTCACCGCAAGGGGCCGAACCAGTATAAACTCCCTGTGTCCTTTGTCCCGCAAGGGGACAATCCCACACAGTTGGCGCCCACCGTGGGGCTATCACACGATTGTTTCAAGTTCTTACATGTCTTTTTATCATGAAGTACAGCAGGAGTAGCTGGTGGTTCACCATGAAATGTTTTAAGGAGACTAACATGGAATACATCATGGAGTCGAGTTCCAACAGGCAGCGCGAGTCTATATGCAACAGAACCAATGACTTCAGTGACTTGGAAAGGCCCATAGAAGCAAGGAGACAATTTTCCATGCTTGTGACCTGGTAACGATGCTACCGCACGTTGGTGAAGCCGAAGCCACACCCAATCACTGACGCCAAATGCCAGCTCCCGATGCTTGTCATCATAATAATGCTTTGCCCGCTGCTGCGCTTGATGGAGACGCTCACCAACATCACGAACGAAGTTGGCGCGATCCTGCAAAGCGGTGTCCACAGCTGCCACCTTGGCCTCGTTAAGAGCATATTCATGAAGACGTGGCGGTGGCCGACCATAGACAACCTCGAATGGAGTGGCACGAAGAGCGGAGTCGTAGGACCTGTTGTAGTAGAATTCCGCCTAGGGCAACCATTCGACCCAGTGCCGTGGCCGATAACCAGAGAGGCAACACAGGTACATTGCGATGACTTTGCTGACAACTTTAGTCTGCCCATCAGACTGGGGGTGAAAGGCTGAGCTCATGTGAAGCTGAACACCGAACAACTTGAATAACTCACGCCAAAAGTTGCTGGCGAAGACAGGATCTCGATCATTGACAATGGACTGTGGAAGTCCATGGAGGCGCACAATGCCCTCAAAAAGTGCCTTTGCCAAAGAGACAACCATGTATGGATGGGACAACGGAATGAAGTGTGCATATTTGGAGAAACGGTCAATGAGAGGATCACATACTTGCCATGCACCCTTGGCAGCGCCTCAATGAAATCCATGGAGATATCACTCCACACAGACATTGGGACCGGCGGAGGCTGAAGTAACCCGGCAGGCAGGAGTGTTTTTGTCTTATTGCGCCGACAGATTACACAAGTACGTACCAAATCCTAAACCAATTGGCGATCACTAGGGACATGGAAATCAGCTCGGAGTCGATGAAGCGTCTTTTGGACCCCCTCGTGAGCGCCATGAGCATGTTGCAAAATCACTGGTATGGAGGGGGAGGTGGGCAACACATGCACCCGACGCCCATGAAGAATCAAGTTGTCAGCACAACTTCAGGGGTGGCCGTGATCACCAGCGCGAATACCATCACGAAGGGAGGTCAACTCAGGGGAAGCGTCGATCTCACGCCATAGGTCCTCAAAGATGGTGAAGATTGGCAGCAAGAGAGCACAAAGCATAGATGCCGCATCGGCATCACGACGGGAGAGGGCGTCAGCGACGATGTTGAGGCGGCCCGGGCGGAACTCAACAATGAAGTTGAATCCAAACAATTTGCTAACCCATTGGTGTTGAGGGATTGTCGAAAGCCGCTGGTCGAGGAGAAACTTCAGGCTGTAGTGGTCGGTGCATACGGTAAAGGCACGACCCCAAAGATATGGCCGCTAGTGACGTACAACCTGAACCAGTCCAGTGAGTTCCCGCTCATAGGCAACAAGATTGGCATGGCGTGAAGCAATGGGCCGACTGAAAAGGCCAAGGGCCCCGCACCTTGGTCAAGAACGGCACCAAAGCCAGTCCCGGAGGCGTCGCACTCAACAATGAAGCGATTGTCAAAGTCCGGCATCTGGAGCACCGGATCTTGACCAAGGGCATGCTTGAGCGTCTAGAAGGCATCCTCTGCCTCTGGGCACCATTGAAATCCCTCCTTGATGATTAGGCGCGTGAGAGGAGCAGCGAGCATGCCGAAGTCCTTGATGAACTTGCGATAGTAGCCGACCAGCCCCAAGAAGCCGCGTAATGCCCAGACTGAACGGGGCACAGGCCAGGCAGCAACTGCGCGCACCTTATCCTTATCCACCCCATCAGCATCAATGACATGACCCAGGTAGGCCACGGAGGACTCACCAAACCAACACTTGTTGCGCTTGAGGAAGAGGGACTGCTGCTGCATGACCTGAAAGACAACACGAAGATGGCGCAAGTGCTCCGACCAGGATGAGCTGTAGATTAAGATGTCATCAAAGAAAACGAGGACAAATTTGCGCAAAAAAGGGCGCAAGATGTCATTCGTCAAAGCCTGAGAGGTTGCTGGTGCATTGGTTAAGCCAAATGGCATAACCAAGAACTCAGAGTGGCCATCATCTGTGCACCGTATTAGCAACATCATCAGGGTGCATCCGTACCTGATGATACCCCGAGCGCAGGTCAAGCTTGGGGAAGAACCTGGCGCCCCGGAGTTCATTCAGTAGCTCGTCAACAACTGGAATCGGAAACTTGTCCTTCATGGTATGATCGTTCAACACCTGATAGTCGACGCAAAAGCGCCATGAGCCATCCCGTTTCTTGACGCGGAGGACGGGTGAAGAGAAGGCCGAGTCACTGGGGCGGATGATGCCTTGAGCCAACATCTCCGTGCACTGGCGCTCGAGCTCGTCCTTCTGAAGTTGCGCATAGCGGTATGGCCGGACAGCAACTGGCGAGGTGTTAGGTAGAAGCCGAATGCGGTGGTCGCGAGAGCGTCCTGGAGGCAACATGGTCGGAGTGGCAAAGAGGTCAGCAAACTCGTGAGGCTAGAGTCCTCGCTCGTGATCGTGCTTAGCAGGCAAGGCGGGCACCACCAATCTGTTCCATGTGACTTGGGAACTAGCAAGGACAACAGTCACGCTGTAGTGATCAAAATCCCACAAAATCGGTCCGAGGGAACGGAGCAGGTCGACACCAAGGACAAGGTTGAAGCCGCCAAGTGGAAGCGTGAAGCAGTCAACCCAGAAGTGGCAGCCGTCAATGTTGATGGGGATGCTGCGACATAGGCCAGCACTAACAAGCATGTCCCCGTTGGCCACCATGACCCGTAGACCGGGACGAGTCTCTGGAGTTAGGCCGAGTGCGTTAGCCACGGCTGAGTCGATGAAACTGTGTGTCGAGCTTGTGTCTAGTAAGGCAGTGAAGGTATGAGTGCCGATAACGATACACAACTGTATGGTGTCAATCATGCGGATACTCCAGAGCCCGGTGATGGCGTGAAGCGAGATGTGTGGCGTCTCTGGTTCCTCCTCGAAAGGTGCATCCTCGGGCGCAAAATCATCGAGCTCGATGAAGAACAAGCATGCACATCGATGACCTGGGATGTATTGCTCATCACAGTTGTAACAGAGACCTTGGCGGCGGCGTTCAGCCATCTCGGTAGGTGTGAGGCGGCGCGTAGCGCGAGGAGGAGCCGGTGTAGGGGAAGCAGTTGCAGCAGGAACGCCTTGTGGCATGGGACGCGCAGCAGGCGGCAAAGTCGGCCCTCGTGGCCAAGATATCGAACCATGGGGACGTGTCGGGGCCATGAGTGGTGGGAACAGATGGCGTTGTTCATATGCCTTTGTGGAAACCCCGACTCATAAGTCGTGATCACCGAATGCACGTGTACAATGATCCCAGAGATCAATGCTCACTGACACACAGAAGCTGAATAACAAGAGTCTTACATCCATACATACCGTATTACACAAGTAGGACCATTATGGTCAAGTCTTGAGTATAACATTGCAGCGGAAATCTTCGTCGATAACTTGGACCCATGCCATCTGCCTTAACCCTACAAGCATTCTGACTGGGAAGCATCCTAGCTCGCATGTTCGTCACCATAGTATTCTTCTGCATACCATGTTCTTTCATGCCTGGCCAATAAAATAACCAGTGGCAAGCCAATGAGTACTTTGAATGTACTCGCAAGCAACCCATGTTTTGGTTCAAGGTACAACAATGCATGATATAGGTAAATTTTTGCGGAAAGCTAGTTTTGAGTGCAATGACATGTTCAACAAATTGTAAGACATGCATCAGGAGAATTCAAGTAACCATGAGGACAGGTTACAGATATCAACATAAATAGAGTGGGCACCAACCCAACTCAATCGTGTCAAGTCCTTGACATGACCCAAGTAGTTCTTCCCACACACACTGGTTTGTAAACATGTGGACGTAGTTTAAGCAGCACCGCCCAACTGTCCTTGACCGTGGACACGGCTATTCGAATAGTTTAACACTCTGCAGAGGTTGCACACTTTACCCACAAGATCCGGGGAACTTCCGTGTCATCCACGACCCGCGGTACCTCAAGTACCCGAGGTAAGCACCCGATCACTATCTTTCCCTAGACGACACTAACAAGGAGTCCACTCGTTGTTCCGTATCCTCACGATGTACATCATACGAGACTCGCTCGAGATCGTAACATCCGAGAGGGGACACAACGGTGTATCAGGTGCCCTGTAAAAACAGTCATGGCCGCCCTACCTGGCACGACCCCGTCCAGAGAGAGAGCACCAACTCTCCCCATTCACTAGTAATGCGGGCTCCAAGCTAGTATCGGCCTAGGTAATCAATAATGCCCTTTCCCATATAAGGGTAGAGTGGTTGCGCATGTAAGGTTGGGACAGTCAACAAATCTTAAATCTAATCGTTTTCGAAAACAACACACGCACTTGCCTCGGTACACCACTTCGTCATCAAGTGGCTACCCGTCTCATCATCTCCCTCGGGCATAAGTGGCACCCGATGGGGTTTTCGAAAAGTCCTTTGAAAATACTTTGTCTCCATCACCATGCATATACCCGTCCCTTTTGCGTAGCACTACTTAGCATCCTATCTACTCCCACCGGCATAACCCTCATAAGGAGGTAGGGCCATGCACAATGCAAGTATCAACGAGGAAGTAACGGAGGCAACCCATCAAAGTGCCTACCACCTCATCATGATTCCGTTGCAACAACAATAAAGTGCTATATGACATGCATAAAAAGGTTTCATAGACATGGTCAAAGGGCTGCTTGCGTTAGTCTTCAAAGTCTTCAAGTCCTTCTCCTTCTTCTTATCCAACTACTTCATTAAATACGGGATCTATTCGTCGCAAGAAAATAACGAGAAAATAAGGCAATAGTAAAACAGAAAAACCAAAGTGCTCAGAAAAATGTCAACTTATTTTTGATAAATACTAGGGGAAAATCTAACAAGGTGAAAATTACTAGTTATGGATTTGGAGCTGTAGAATAGGAGAAATGGATTTTTAGAAGGGAATATAAATGCTCAAATTTGAATTTAAATTTGAACAGTGCAGAAAAGTTTGATGGATATTTATGAAAGTTACACCATTAAATAGGTGGGATTATTCCAAGATTTTAGGAGTTGGAATTATTCCATTTGGATAAATATTTAATCCTGTGGAATTTTTGCAAGTTCCCAGAAAAAGAAAAAGGAAAAGCAGCACTGTGCAACTGGGCCAGAAGGGCCACAGTGCAGCAGGCCCAGAGGGGATTCAGCCCGCGCGAGGCTACCACGTCGAAGGCGTATTTGCGAAATACGCCTCCAGCCGACGCAGTGAACCGGTGCGCGCGCTTGCGTTTTAAACCTAACGGGTGGGTCCCACCAGTCAGGGCGTGAGGCTGACGGACAGGGCCCACGGCCGTCGTAGTCTACCTCGGGCCAGAGAGGAGGCGAGCTCACCGGCGTCGCTGTGGTCGACGGTGAAGCGATCCAAGGGCACCGGCGTGCACAGGGAGGAGTTGCCGTTCTGGTGGAGGTGGATTTAGTCGCCGGGGTGGCCTGGTTCACCGGCGACGAGGAGGTACAGCGGAGTTGCTTCGGGTGGCGGTGATTCCGGTCGTTTTTGGTAGCTAAAGAGAGGGGAAACAGGGGAAAAATGGTCAGTGGGCTCCTGCGGTTCTAGATCGAGTGAGAGCGGGGGCGGAGAGAGCCCGTACCTCTGGATCGACGGCAACCCGAGGCGACGGAGCTCCGGTCGATCCCGAGCACAGAAGCCCCTTGAGGACGTTTGGGTGGTGCGGGCGTGTTCTTGGGGGTTTGAGGAGGAGGCGAATGCCACTGGAGCGGCCCGGGGCGGGCTTATATAGCCGCGCGATGGTCCACCGTGGACTTGTGCGCCGGCGACCTCGTTGACGTCACCACGGGTCACGGGGGCCTGTTTGAGTGTGTCTGGGGTGCTCGTGGGGGTCGACTACGGCCAGGGGGAGAAGAGAGGGAGCGGGAAACGCGGTAGAGCGGGTCCCCCTCGTGGGCAATGACTGGCGCACTCGGGCGGCGCTCTGTCCGCATGCGAGGAGAGCCGGAGAGGGAGAGAGAGGAGGGGGCCGACAGTGTAGCGTGACGCGGACGTCGAGGAGCATCGTTGGGCATGCTGGGAAGGCACGAGGTGGCCAGAGGTGCTTGGCAGGGGGAGGCTACAGTGCGGGTATGCACTGTAGCGCGCTCTGGAGCATGCCAATTGCATGCCAGGGCATGCCTTTGGCTTGTAGGGCGCGGCCAATTGTGTCTGGGTTGTTTAGGGAGGAGTAAACAAAGGGGAGAGGGCCTTGGATGCCCTGGACAGCCAGTAGGAGAGGAGAGAGGTTGAGGGAGAGAGGGAAATGGGTTGTCCAGAGAGAGAAAGTGGGGTTTTAGCCCTTCAATAATTGAGGTATGGATTTTCCATTGCTACTGGAGGTGCAAGGGGACTAGGAGGGGTTGTGGTAAAAAGTTGAGCTCAAGGAGAACAAGGAAAGAGGGGAAAACATCAACTTTTAAAATTCACCAGAAGGTGTTTGATGTAGGTTTGGGCAAGAAAATTAATTTAAATTGCCATGAGAATTAACAGGATGGAATGGCACTTAGGTATAGGGTGTTCCACCAAGTTTGAGCTCATTTCGACAAAGTTGCCAATGTAACTTTGGTAAACCCTAGAAATCGGCAGAAATGGCTTTACCAAGATTTAGTCATGCAAATCTATTCTCCTTGATGCACCACTTGGTGTAGTGTCATCATTTGAGGATTTTAACATGTCCACAAAAGTTGGGGTCAAGGAGAAAAAGTTGGCAGTACAAACTTGTTCAAATTTAATTCTGGACAAAGAGGGTTTTGGGGTACTTTGATCAAGATAGAATTTTCTCCAACTTGTGCCATTTGGTCTAGATGCATTATTACACCATTTGAGAATGTGCACCAAGTTTGAGAGCATTTGGACATGTTTGACAATGCAAAGCTGTTCAAACTTGAAAAAGGACAGAAGTGGTTTTGAGAGGGTTTCATGGGGTTATACTGTTCTTCATGACATGGTACTTGGCAAGATCATCAAAAATGTCATATGTGACATTTTATAATTTTCTTGGATTTTTATGAAAATATTTCCTGTAGAAATATTTCAAATCCTTGAAATGAGCAGAAATGGCTTTGGGAGGTTTTGTCCAATATTTTGATCATAACCATATGTTGAAACTCATATATATGGAAAATATATGTCCATTGAGTCTCCCCAAATTTTCTCAAATATTTTTAAAGAATTAAAATAATTTTAACCTATTAAAGACCATTTCTGGCCTTAAGAAAAATACTTTAAATAAAATAGGAAAATAACTTTTAAAATTATATTTTTGTGGTTTCCGGGTAACATATATCTAATAGGAGTCAAAAATATTTTTGGAAAGATTTTTACTACCCTTAATTAAGTACTTGCAGTGCAAACCTCAATCAAGGGGTTTTTGGAGAACTAATTTTTGAAAATACTATTTGGCCAAATTATTTTTGTAAGAAAATACTATATTGCACTATACACATGGCATGATCATTGGGAAGAGATTTTGGATCAAGGAGAAGGAGTATAAGAGTTGGAGGATTTGTTTGATTTTGGAGCATTTGCAAACAACACACAAAAATCAAATCAAGCAAAGTCCAAAACACTCAAAAGTTTTTGTCAAACCACATTTTATCATGATTTATTAGCTTAAGTGTTGTGGCATGAAAATCAGGGTGTGGCAGACCTACCCCCCTTACAAGAATCTCGTCCCCGAGATTCCTAGACTAGGCGCGGGAAGGAATACAGAAACTTGGATTTGGGGTAGTCTTCACATCCTCATACTGCTTCTGCTTCCGTTTGGTGCTCCATTGAACCTTGAAGTACCTGATGGCGTGGCTTTGTGTTTGTCGTCCTGCTTGATCTAGATTGCAATTTGAAAGTGCGTTATATCGACTAGAGGTGGGGTGAATAGGCGATTTTTATGAAATTCTTCACTGAGGAATTTGCTAGTGAGGAAATTCCTTAGCGAAGAACTACTAGCAGCGGAATAAGTACTCAGATGAAAACATAACCGAATTCAAGCATAGTCATCATGATGAAATGAAGACAAACATAGACTACATAAAGCGTAAACATAGGATAACACAATTTGAAGACAAACAGACTGAAGAAATTGAACTGAGGAAATTGAGAAAGTCTTCAGTCAAAGTCTTCAAACACAGATATGATAAACAAACAACACACTACTGAGGAAATGAAAGAGTTGAGGAAATAGAACCAGTAAGCTTGGTGAAGACAATGATTTGGTAGACCAGTTCCAACTACTGTCTCAGTTGTACATCTGGTTGGAGCGGCTGAGTATTTAAACTCGAGGACACCCAGTCCCGGACACACAGTCCTCACCGTATTATCCTTGAGCTAAGAACACACAGTCCTCGCCCAATCACTCGTGGTAAGTCTTCAGGTGACTTCCAAACCTTCACAGACTTGGTCACTCGGCGATCCACAATTCCTCTTGGATGCTCTAGACCTTGACGCCTAACCGTCTGGAAGAGGCACAGTCTTCAAAGGTAACAAGCATCGGATCCACGCAGGATCAATCTCTTCAGTGATGCTCAATCACTTTGGGTTTGTAGGTGTTTCGGGTTTGGGTTCGGATTTTCCTCACTTGATGATTTTCGCTCAAAGTCCTCGGAGGATGGGTTGCTCTCAAATGACAAGTGCCAAGTTCTCGCGGAGCAGCCAACCAGCTAGTGGTTGTAGGGGGCGGCTATTTATAGCCTAGGGAGCAGTCCGACATGATAAGACATAAATGCCTTCAATGATGTGACCGTTAGGTGGACAAGATATTTTAGGACAGCTGGCGTGCAGCACAGCAACGGTCGGAAATTTGAGGTACAAATTCCTCACGGCTATCATGTTCCTCACTGTGTAGGCAATTCGCACTGGCGAATTCCTAACTCCTCAGTCAGAGCAAAGTCCTCAGTGACCAGAAGAACTGCGTCTCTGTCACTGAAGAATTTGACTGAACTGTATGAGATTTCCAATGGCTTCACTCGAAGGGATTGGTAGGTGTAGGCTTTGAGTTGAGCATCACATGGAAATTTTCTCCTTAGTATTTCCTCGACCCCCTTTAACACTACGGTGTTTCCTATGACTCAAGAAAGAGAAAATGAAACTACGAAAACAAAAGTCTTCACGCTTCATGTTCCTCGAACGAATACCAAGTCTTCAAGGTCACACCAATTTCTTCACTTTCAAAGTCTTCAGTATATCAAAGTCTTCAGTCGAAGACCTTCATTTTTAGGGGTCGACTTTCTCTGTAAATATCAAACTCCTCATAGACTTATAGACCTGTGTACACTCATAAACACATTAGATACTTAACATATAAGTCTTCAATACACCAAAATCACTAAGGGGCACTAGATGCACTTACAATCTCCCCCTTTTTGGTGATTGATGACAACATAGGTTAAGTTTTCAACGGGGATAAATATATGAAGTGTAAAAACTGATATTGAGGAATTTGATTGCAAGATATAGAAGAACTCCCACTGAAGATGTGCATAGTGAGGAATTTGCTTTTGAAGCAATGCACACTTGAAGAGTTGAATCATGGAGATCTCCCCCTATATCTTGTAATTCATACACGCATTTGATATATAATATGAAGAATTTGAAATGCATGATGAAATATGGTGCCTGATGTAATTCAGCATGCGTGCAATAATATTAACGAGGAATAAGCATGCAGAATAGCGCATCAAAGTATCAAAGCAAAGTGCAACAAAAGTATCAGCGCACCATCGGACTTAAGATTACAACTCGATCCAATAAAAGTTTCGGAAGAACGAGAGTTGTAACTTAAAAAAACGAATAAGCCCTTATTATAGACCCGCTTGAAGACTAACTCAGATTTCTCCCCCTTTGTCATCAAATGACCAAAAGGATCGAAACTGAGGACTAACGCCCCTGAAGATTTTCAAGTTGATGAAGGAGCGCCAGCGTTGTTGGGGTCGGTCGTTGAAGTAGGGCCTGCTGCAGTGTCGTCCAAGTCTTCATTTTCATCAGTCGCACGCGATGAAGAATATGAAGTGGCCACCAAAGAAGGAACCTTGACCTTCTTGTATTTCTTCGGAGGAGGTGCAAACCAGTCAAAATCTTCTTTGAGACCCATTTTCTCCAAGTCTTCAGCACTGTACACTTGAGATAGAACAGCCCAGGTGCGGTTGAGGGTTTCATGAAGGTAGTAGTGGTTTTTCTTCACTGCATTGTGTGTGGAAGTCATGTTGTGAAGAATTGAACCAAACTGATGCTTGACCCATTTGTAGTTGCGATCAACCTTTTGATGAAGACTGAGGAGTAACTCACGGTCAGTCATCACCCTGGGTGTTGTGGCTTGAGGATTTGGCTTGGCAGTGTTAGCAGCAGAGTCATGTGTGGCAGAGTCATCATTGGTGGAGTAAGATGCAGCTTTGCAAAATTGGCCATCCAATGGACGAATGCCTTCATCTATCACAGCAGTGGCCTTGCCTTTTTCTTCAGCTGAGGAAAATGTCCGTTTGAGGACTTCAAAGGGAGGCAAGTAGCTGCAGTGGTTGAGCGTTTCAGCTTTGTAGTTGAGTGAAGACCTTATCCTGATGAATTTCATTATCCAAGGTGCATAAGGCTTCAGCTCAAATGGTGACATAGCAATGTTGGCCAGAGTCCTCATGAAGAAATCATGGAAGTTGACGGGAACGCCATGGATGATGTTGAAAAGCAGATTCTTCATGATGCCAACGACTTCTTCATCAGACGAGTTGTGGCCTTTGATGGGACTCATTGTCTTCGTCAGAATGCGATAGACAATCCTTGGCACATACAGCAATTCCTTGACGAGGAAATTGGTTCTAGGAGCCTGCCCTGGCTTCAAAGGCTTCATCAGCACATGCATATAATGATTTGAAAGCTCAGGTTCGTTGTACACACAGCGAGCATCTTCAGTGGGTGGACTAAGAGGAAGGACCCGAAGCAATTCAGACGCAGGGGCCTTATGGTGGGTGTTGTCAGTCATCCAGTCCAAAACCCATGAATTGATATCTTCAGAGTTGCCGGTGATGTGCAACGTTGCATAGAATTGAAGAATAAGCTCTTCATTCCAATCGCATATATCTGTGCAGAAGTTGAGCAGCCCAGCATCATGAAGAACACTGAGCACTGGCGTGAAGCACGGCAAAGACTCCATATCCACGTGAGGAATATGAGCATGGTCGAAGACTTTGTCTTTGTTGTAAAGCACTGAGGAATAGAAATTTGCTTGGCTGGCAGTCCAGAAACGCCTCTTCCTTATGCGAGCAGAGTCATATGGATTGTATTCAGTGAAGAACACGTGCTCGCCATAGAAGTCTTCAGCCTTGAATTTCTGTTTGCGTGAGAATGGATCCTTTGGCCTTGGCAGAGGAGTGTCAGTGAGTTGCATCACGACCTCAGGAATCACGATCTCAGGTTCTTCAGGCTGAGGATTTTCAGGATTTTCCTCAGGTGCAGTCACCTTGTCTGTATCAGCAGCAGTTTCTTCAGCGCTAGTGGCTGGAATTTCTTCATTCACAGATGCAGTGGGATGAATTTCTTCAGAGCCCAATTGTACTGTTGGTGAAGGGGAGTGAGGAATTTGTTGCAGGGGAGTGAAGAGTGGGGAATTGGGATGCTGACTTTCCCAAAAGTCGCCATTCATCACTGGAGTGGTGCTTCCAATATCCACATCTTCATCAAGTTCTTCAACACCAGCCTCTTCAACATCAAACTGAGGCATTGGTGATGAGACCATTGGGGTTGAAGGGATTGCGTCCGCTTCAATTTCTTCATCAATCTGCTCTAACGAAGCAGCAGATTGAGTTTCTTCATCTGATCCACTAGGGATCTCATAATCTTCATCAAACGGAACAAGGTCCTTTGATGGCACGGAGGAGATAGGAACGGCATCAATGGGATTTGCAAACGAGCTTGTCATTGGCTTCATCTTCTTGGGAGCTGAAGATTCTGAAGCATTTGATGCCTTCCTTTTCTTCACAGCAGCTCGTTCTGTAGCCTTTGTTTTCTTCACATCTAATGCAGATGGAAGAATTGGAGTTGGCGTAGGCGCAGGTGGAGCTGAGGAATCTGGTTGATTTTCTTCAGGAGCAACTGATGTAGTTACCCCGGTTTCTTCAACTTCTTCAGGCGCACCACTAGTGGATGCCCTGGCAATTTCATCAACGGCTGGAGCAGAGTCATCAGCCTTGGAACTAGCATTTTCTTCAGCAGCCTGAACTTCATCAGCGGTGCTGGCATGTTCTTCAGTTTGCTGAACAGATGCTTCGGCTTGAGGAATTTGTGGCTTTGAGGTTGCACCCTTGGTGAAGGTATCAGTCAGCCTCACAAATCTGACCTTGGCTCCTTGCCAATCAGCATAGTACGAGTCAAAGTTGTCGCTGAGGGCTTTGATCTCAGCCTGCATCTTGACAAGTTCCTCAGGCTTCATTTTGAGAATATTTTTCTTCAGTAGCTTCTCTTTGCGGTACTGTGATTTCTTGATCTCTCTGGCCTTATCATATTTCCACTTCTCCTCTTGGATGAAGTGAGTCAACATGTGACTTTAACCAGATGTCAGCTTGAAATCAGGCATAGGTGTGTGAGGATCCTTATGCCAGAGATCAATATAATCTAGGATCGCCTTTGGATCCAATAGCAGGGGCACAGGTGTGCCTTTGGCTTTAGCAGCCCGTTCTTGTCGGTCCCTGATGATTTCAGTAAGTTCTTCCTCATCAGCTTCATCATCATCAGATGGCACAGTGAAGACTACCTGCTTCTTATGAGGACTTGTGCGAGTGACGCGTCCAGCAGTAGCCTTTTTCTTCAGCAGTGAGGGTCTTGCTGAGGAATTTGGTGCAGCTGAAGAACTAGCTGAGACACCAGAGGCAATAGAGATGCCAGTCGTCCTTTGGCACGAGGCCAGATGCACAGGTGCTGAGGACTTTGGTGGAGCAGGAGCAGCATGAGGAATTTGCTTTGAGGATTTTGAAGATCTTGGCCGTGAGGGCGCAGCTGAGGAACTTGGCCGTGAGGGCATTGAAGATGAAGCACTTGGCTTGTGAGCGGGCTTCTTTAGCATTGCTTTCTTCGGCTTGACCGAGGCCTCAGTGGCGGTAGCAGCAGCAGCAGAGTCTTCATTGAATTTCCTCACTGCTTCTCTGGCTTGCCTTGCCAGTTTAGCTTGGCCCTTGGCCCATTCTTTAGGAAATTCCTCACCACGCTTGATGCTGGTGGGATCAGCCACTTGGCCAGGTGCCAATGGAGGTCTTTGGCATGGAGGGTTTACAGAGAATTTCTTCATGTATTTTGGAGTAACATATCTGTACTCCCTCCATTCACGTGCCCATCTCCTTTCAATCCTCTGGATTCGCACCTTGCGCTGATTTTTATCTTCTTTGCCAAACTCGGCTTCATCAGGCGTGCAGTACTCATCATAGATGTCCTCAGGTATTTCAAAAGTTGTCATCACCTCAGGCTTCTTTCCTCCTTTCTGTGGCCTTTTACCTTCAGCCATTTTCTTCAGATGAGGAATTTGAACAATTGAATTCTCTGAAGAAGTATGCAACTTTTCTTCGAGGAACGCTGCAAATGAGTTAAGTTGATGAGAACCTAATGATTCAGCAGCAGACATGTGTACCTGTGAACAGAGTATAGTTGCGAGGAATTTGAAGAGGTCATATGCGTTCTCAGAGGGTTTTGTATAAAGAACAAGTTTGAGGAATTTGACCAGATTCGTCTTGAGGAATTTCACTAAGTGCTTTATATCTTAGGTTCTAGAGTTGTTTAGATCGAAGATCCACACAATTGAGGAATCTTTGAAGAAATTGATGCATAGGGAAATGAATCAAGAACAGATAGCATGTGAGGTGTTTTGTGTGTGAGGATTTGAAGAATAAAACACCTTTGAAGATTTTGTAGTAAAATTTCAAATCAACGAGGGCAGTAAAATTAGCTTTTAATTACCCTGAACGAAGAACACGATGAACTGGGAGTTGGAACAGTGAAGTTCGTCGATGCAGATCTTCCACGCCCTAACTTGGCGGAGGAAGACGTCTACGGCGGCGGCGGAGGTGAAGATTTCCGCGGTCAGCGCGAGTACGACGGCGATGAGGTCGAGGCAGTGAAGCTTTTCCTCACCGGCGACGATGGAGTAGCGACGGCGCTAGGGTTTGGAGAGCTCGAGCGAGAGAGTGAGATCGAGCGGGGTAAAAGAAGTGAGGATGGCGAAGGGGGGTATTTATAGCCGTGGTGCAAAACTGTTTGTCCGAAGATTTGGGACGAACGTGCCCCTGGCCGTTCTCCTTCTTGTGACATGTGTCACCCACGTACTGTGTGGTTGAGATCATGTAAGATCGTGGGTGGATAAAATAATCCATCATGGGATGCGGAACGGTTTGAGCGGCAAATCTGAAAGTTTGGATAAGATTAGTTTTAGCTTTCCATTCGCAATTTCTTCAGCTGACAAGGACACAGTGAAGAATTTGAACGAGTTTCAAATAGAACGCACATGAAGAATTTGTAAATAGATTGGATTGAGTATAGCATAGAGGGGAAGGGTCCGATCACATTCACTTAGCAGAAAAGTTCCAACTTGAAGAAATAGCTATAAGTGAATGCTGTAGAGGACATAAACTCATATATATATATATATATATATATATATATATATATATATATATATATATATATATCCAATGAAGAAAAACGACGGCACAAGTGAAGACTTTGTAAAGTTTGAAGAATTTGAAAAACTGAAGAATTTGAAAAGTTGAGGAAAAACGCAAATTGAAGAATTTCAACTTTTGTGGTGGCGTGACCCACCGTGTAAGAATGATGATTTCAGACACCGCGTACAATTGTCGTAGGGTTCTGAGAATCAAATTCTTCATTAATTTCTTCACACTTAGAGTGTTATTCTTCATTGATTGAAGAAAAACGTTTCTTCATGTGTTGCACATCTAAGTCATCAATTTTGCATAAGTGTTAGGATGAGTGCCTTTTCAAAGTACATTAGAAGATTCCAAGATATTTAGCTCACACCGCAACTTGCAAAATCTCTTCTCATCCAAGGGCTTAGTGAAGATATCGGCTAGCTGTTCTTCACTCTTCACATGTTCAATAGAAATGTCGCCCTTCAACACATGATCACGAAGAAAATGATGACGAATTTGAATGTGCTTTGTCTTCGAGTTTTGAACTGGGTTGTGAGCAATCTTGATGGCACTCTCATTGTCACAGAGGAGAGGCACATTCTTCACGTTGATGCCATAGTCCTTGAGCGTTTGCTTCATCCATAGCAGTTGAGCACAGCAAGAACCAGTAGCAATGTACTCAGCTTCAGCAGTAGACAGTGATACGCAGTTCTGTTTCTTCGAGGACCAATAGACCAAGGATCGTCCGAGGAAATGACAAGTACCATATGTTGACTTGCGATCCACACGGTCACCAGCATAGTCAGAATCTGAATATCCAATGAGATCAAAATCCGAGCCCTTAGGATACCATAATCCTAGTGTTGGTGTGTGAGCTAGATATCGAAGAATATGCTTCACAGCCTTATGGTGTGATTCCTTCGGTGCAGCTTGAAATCGTGCACACATGCAAACACTAAGCATTATATCTGGCCTAGATGCACATAAGTACAATAAAGAACCAATCATGGAGCGGTATACCTTATGGTCGAAGTCAGTACCATTTTCATCAGTGCATAGTTGACCATTTGTGGGCATAGGAATTTTGATGGCTTCGCAATCTTGCATGCCGAATTTCTTCAGGACATCCTTGAGGTATTTCTCCTGAGATATGAATATGCCATTGCGCTGTTGACGAATTTGAAGACCTAAGAAGAATTTCAACTCTCCCATCATAGACATTTGATATTCTTCTCTCATCATATAGGCAAATTCATCACTATAACGTTGGTCAGTACATCCAAAGATAATATCATCAACATATATTTGGCACACAAACAGTTCACCATCATAAGATTTAGTAAAGAGAGTAGGATCGAGTGAACCGGGTGTGAAGCCTTTCTTCATGAAGAATTTCTTCAATGTATCATACCACGCCCGTGGGGCCTGCTTGAGGCCATAGAGGGCCTTGTTAAGTCTGAAGACTTTGCCGGTATGCTTTGGATCTTCAAAACCTGGTGGTTGAGCAGCATATACTTCTTCCTCAAGCTTACCATTGAGGAATGCACTTTTCACATCCATTTGGTGTAAGATGATATCATGATGGTTAGCATAAGCAAGAAATATGCGAATAGCCTCAAGTCTAGCAACAGGTGCAAAAGTTTCATCGAAATCAATTCCTTCAACCTGTGTGTAGCCTTGAGCTACTAGTCGTGCCTTATTCCTCACCACAACACCATTTTCATCTTGCTTGTTGCGATAGATCCACTTTGTGCCAATGATGTTATGCTTGCGAGGATCGGGACGATCGACTAGTTCCCATACGTTGTTGAGCTTGAATTGATGTAATTCTTCTTGCATGTCCTGAATCCATTCAGGCTCCAGAAATGCTTCATCTACCTTAGTGGGCTCTGTGATAGAGACAAAAGCAAAGTGCCCACAAAAGTTAGATAGATGTGAAGCTTTTGAGCGTGTGAGAGGACCTGGTGCTCTAATGTCATCGATGATCTTCTCCACTTGCACTTCTTTTGCAACGCGAGGGTGAGCTGGTTGTCGTTGAGGAATTTGATCAGCATTTTCTTCCCCATCAATTTCCTCAGCATTTTCATCAGGTGCATCAGCTCGACTTTCATCACGTTCCGGAGCGAATTCTTCTGTAGATTCTTCAATAGGAATGACATCTTCAGTAGCCTTGTGCTTGATTGAATCTTCAGGTGCAGGTTCATCTAACACAGAAGGTAGGTGCTCTCTTTGCGAGCCATTAGTTTCATCGAACCGCACATCTACAGTTTCAACAATCTTGTGAAGAACATTGTTGAAGACTCTGTAGGTGTGCGAGTCCTTTCCGTAACCAAGCATAAAACCTTCATGTGCTTTCGGTGCAAATTTAGAGTTGTGATGAGGATCTCTAATCCAGCATTTAGCACCGAAGACTTTGAAATAACTCACATTGGGTTTCTTGTCAGTGAGGAGTTCATATGCAGTCTTCTTGAAGAATTTGTGAAGATATACTCTGTTGATGATATGGCACGCAGTATCAATCGCATCAACCCAGAAACGACGAGGGGTTTTGTACTCATCGAGCATAGTGCGAGCCATCTCAGCAAGAGTCCTGTTCTTGCGCTCCACGATGCCATTCTGTTGAGGAGTATAAGGAGCAGATAACTCATGAGTAATACCAAGTTCATCAAGGTAGTCATCGAGACCCGAATTCTTGAACTCAGTGCTGTTGTCACTTCTGATGTGCTTAATCTTCACACCAAAGTTGGTTGAAGCCCTCGAGGAAAATCGTTTGAAGACTTCCCGCACTTCAGTTTTGTAAGAGACAAGGTGTACCCATGTGTAACGAGAGTAATCATCAACAATAACAAAGCCATATTGAGATGCTTCATTCGAAACAGAGGAATAATGGTTAGGACCGAAGAGATCCATGTGAAGCAATTCAAATGGACGAGTAGTGGTCATGATAGTCTTCGCTGGATGCTTGGCCTTTGTCATCTTTCCAGCTTCACAGGCACCGCACAAATGATCCTTGAGGAATTTGACATTCTCAATGCCAATGACATGCTTCTTCTTCGCAAGCGTGTTCAAATTCCTCATGCCTGCATGACCAAGTCGTCGATGCCATAGCCATCCTTCTGAAGCTTTTGCAAGTAGGCACACGGCTGGTTGTGAATCTGCAGAGAAATCAACAATATACAAGTCTCCTCTCCTAAAGCCTTCGAAGACTTTGGAATTGTCAGCTTCCATAATCACAACACAACGATACTTGCCAAAGACAACAACCATATCAAGATCACAAAGCATTGAGACAGACATAAGATTATATCCTAAGGACTCAACAAGCATGACTTTGTCCATGTGTCGATCCTTTGTGATAGCAACCTTACCTAGACCCAATACCTGACTTTTTCTTTTATCAGCGAAGATGATATGCTTCATGTGTGACGCTGATAAGGGAGCATCCATTAACAGATTCTTGTCACCAGTCATGTGATTTGTACATCCACTATCAAGTACCCATTCAGTGGCTTTGGGTTGATCATCCTGCAGATGAATTAGTGCAACTTACGACCTCATATACTTCAGCAGTGAAGAATATGATATCACAATTCATCAGATCAATTTCATCAAGTAGTAGACAGATAAAACAGAGGGAGGACGCGTGAAATGAATGTTCATTTCATCATGGTTAGCATGCATCCTTTCAGGCAATTTTTGTCAGGTCCCCAGCAAATTCTTCAGACGTTATTTCACGTCTGGAGACCTGACCCTGCAGAAGGGATTAGTTCTTTTTCTTCACCACCCACATCTGAAGGGGTGGCAAAGAGTTCATCACTCTGCGAGCTCCATATGAGAATGGTGGCAAAGCAGCCAAACCATTTCGTTTCACATAAGAGGGGTTAGGGTAAGCATATGCATAAGCAGAGAAATTCTTCGAGGACTTATGAACATGATAATTTGAAGAATAATGCTCATATTCATAGCCCTTGGCTCTTCCCTGCGAAACAGAGTTGTTAGCACGATGATGTTCATATGAGGACTTTGATCCATGTGAGGAATTTGATCCCCTTGAGGAATTTGGTCTGTATGAGGAATTTGATCTGAGGTTCCTTTTCTTCACAGGTGGTGTTATGAGGACATTCACCTGAAGACTTTCAAGGCACCTTTTGGGAACCCAGATTTTCTTCATAGGAGAACCGTTCCTGCAGTTAGTGCCAACATATCTAGCAAATACTTCACCATTCTGATTTTTGAATAGTTTATAGTTGGAGTCAAAAGACTCATCAGAAGAATGAGAAGATTCACATGTATAGCCAGATAAATTAGATGGATCAACTGGAGGTCCCTTTGTAGCAACCCATGAGGTTTTGGGGTACTGCTCAGGCTTCCAATATGTACCATCAACATTGAGTTTCCTAACAAAGGCAATACCCTCTTTCCTAGGGTTCCTGTTGAGGATCTGCTTTTTAAGCACATCACAAAGAGTCTGATGCCCTTTGAGGCTTTTGTACATGCCTGTTATGTACAATTCCTTCAGTCCTGCATCGTCAGTAATACTAGCAATGTCCTCAGATGAGGAATTAGTGATAGCAGAGGCAGGTGAAGAATTTGTAACCTTTGAAGCATTTGAACATTCAGGTGAGGAATTAGCAGATTCTCGTTCAATGCATTTTAAACATGGAGGAATAAATTCTTCCTGAGCAGCGCTGATTTGTTGAGCAAGTAATGAACCGCGCTCCTTCTGAAGATCTTCATAACTCATCCTCATCTTCTCAAAATCAGACAAGAGAGAGTTATGCTGATCTTGAAGAGAGTCATACTTAGAATAAATCCTCTGAAGACTTTCAGCCAAGGCTTGTGACTGATCCATTTCTTCACCCAACATATCATGCTCTTACTAAGCATATCATTAGCCTTTTGCAAGGCTCTTTGTTGTTTAGCAGCAAGGGAAGCAAGTTTGACATAACTGGGTCCAAATTCATCACCAGATTCTTCATCACTAGACTCATATAGGTAGCATTCAGTTACCTCAGCACTGTTTGCCATAAGGCATGGAGTAGAGGATGATGATTCTGGTTCGATCGTCATGGATTTGAGCGATTCCTTGAAATCCTCAAACCAAGGATCGTGGCAGGTTAGATGGCCTTCATAGACATCAGAGAGACGGTCCCAGACAAGCTTCGCCTGATCGAGATGCATGATATTTCTGAACTGGTTTCGAGACAGACTAGTGCAGATGACGGCCTTCGCTGTGAGGTTGAGTTGAGTGTACTTGCGAATGTCATCAGCTTCCGCCATCTTGCACAGATCGGTCAGACCGATCTCAGTGACGGTCCATAGCTCACTGTTCATCACCATGAGACGCTTCTTCATCATGGCCTTCCATTTGGGATACCCGTGACCGTCAAAGATGGGGCATGGCACTTTCTTCATATCTGCGGTCGACATAACTAAAAATTCCAGGCGGTTAAACCAAAATCACACAGAACAAGGGAGTACCTCGCTCTGATACCAATTGAAAGTGCGTTATATCGACTAGAGGGGGGTGAATAGGCGATTTTTATGAAATTCTTCACTGAGGAATTTGCTAGTGAGGAAATTCCTTAGCGAAGAACTACTAGCAGCGGAATAAGTACTCGGATGAAAACATAACAGAATTCAAGCATAGTCATCATGATGAAATGAAGACAAACATAGAGTACAGAAAGCGTAAACATAGGATAACACAATTTGAAGACAAACAGACTGAAGAAATTGAACTGAGGAAATTGAGAAAGTCTTCAGTCAAAGTCTACAAACACAGATATGATAAACAAACAGCACACTACTGAGGAAATGAAAGAGTTGAGGAAATAGAACCAGTAAGCTTGGTGAAGACAATGATTTGGTAGACCAGTTCCAACTGCTGTCTTAGTTGTACATCTGGTTGGAGCGGCTGCGTATTTAAACTCGAGGACACCCAGCCCCAGACACACAGTCCTCACCGTATTCTCCTTGAGCTAAGAACACACAGTCCTCACACAATCACTCGTGGTAAGTCTTCAGGTGACTTCCAAATCTTCGCAGACTTGGTCACTCGGCGATCCACAATTCCTCTTGGATGCTCTAGACCTTGACGCCTAACCGTCTGGAAGAAGCACAGTCTTCAAAGGTAACAAGCGTCGGATCCACACAGGATCAATCTCTTCAGTGATGCTCAATCACTTTGGGTTTGTAGGTGTTTTGGGTTTGGGTTTGGATTTTCCTCACTTGATGATTTTCGCTCAAAGTCCTCGGAGGATGGGTTGCTCTCAAATGACAAGTGTCAAGTTCTCGCGGAGCAGACAACCAGCTAGTGGTTGTAGGGGGCGGCTATTTATAGCCTAGGGAGCATCCCGACATGATAAGACATAAATGCCCTTCAATGATGTGACCATTAGGTGGACAAGATATTTTAGGACAGCTGGCGCGCAGCACAGCAACGGTCGGAAATTTGAGGTACAAATTCCTCAGGGCTATCATGTTCCTCACTGTGTAGGCAATTCGCACTGGCGAATTCCTAACTCCTCAGTCAGAGCAAAGTCCTCAGTGACCAGAAGAACTGCGTCTCTGTCACTGAAGAATTTGACTGAACTGTATGAGATTTCCAATGGCTTCACTCGAAGGGATTGGTAGGTGTAGGCTTTGAGTTGAGCATCACATGGAAATTTTCTCCTTAGTATTTCCTCGACCCCCTTTAATAGTACGGTTTTTCCTATGACTCAAGAAAGAGAAAATGAAACTACGAAAACAAAAGTCTTCATGCTTCATGTTCCTCGAATGAATACTAAGTCTTCAAGGTCACACCAATTTCTTCACTTTCAAAGTCTTCAGAAAGTCTTCAGTATATCAAAGTCTTCAGTCGAAGAACTTCGTTTTTAGGGGTCGACTTTCTCTGTAAATATCAAACTCCTCATAGACTTATAGACCTGTGTACACTCATAAACACATTAGATACTTAACGTATAAGTCTTCAATACACCAAAATCACTAAGGGGCACTAGATGCACTTACACAATTGGGGTCTCTCGCGTATGTCATATTGGGCTGGAGGCCGATGGCTCAGTGATCGATGTCCTTGTTGAGACCGGCTAGTTAGGAAGTTGTAAACACTTTCGGGGGTGTGTCACGTGGAAAACGCTGTGCACAGTGGGTAACTCAGGTGGTAACTCTAACTGGTAGTCATCTACTCTTCGTCTCGAAGTGATCCAAAAGGGGGTTGTTGAATCTTGGAGTGATCTCGAAGAGGGCCGATGAATCTTGGTGTGGGTTTCCTTGTCATGAAAATGCTTGGTTCCCTTGAGAGGAGTGGTTTGTAGATATGCACGGTCTTTGACAAGGAAGTTCACTTCTTGACGATGATGGTTGGTATAGTTCTTCTTTCTTGACATGGCGGTCTTCAGATGTTCCCTAACCAGCTGAACGGTTCTTCTTCCGTCTTCGGGTAGGCAAGTATGTCATCAAGGAAAGATGGCAACTAACTTGTCCGAGTACTCCGTGAAGACTTGCCCATGGGGTATCGGTGGTGGTCATGGTTGGGTATTGGCCAAGGTTTCCTTGTCCTAGAGCCAAAGCCCATGGTTGTGATTCTGACCATATCATGGCTTGGTGGGGCTTAAGGGTTTCAAGGATTCTAGTGTGCGAGCGAACGTTTGTCACCTTATCCTTGAGCACAGTTTTTGAGATGCCAACCGTTCTACCTAGTCTTCCAAACAATCACATCATGCTATCGAAAGAATCATCCCGTATAGGTCAACTCCAATCATCACTCACGTTATTAATATCCTTATGACTCCCCGAGGGGAGGTCTAACAAAATCATATATGTCTACGATCCCCAAACTCATATGTGTGGCTACCCCTAAAAATCCATGGGTAGAGCATATAAGCTGCTAAGCTTGAATTTAATCACCACAATCCAAGTGCTCGGTCTATTGATCCAAGGTCCATAATAGAGCATCTCTATCCTAAGGGAACACGTCGTAAGCCACTCCAAGATCTTGTTTCCTTACTATGAATCAACTCCAATAGCCCATTAACTTCCATTAATCGCTACATAATCCATTAATTCTACAAATCCAATGTTTATGGTGTCCCACATGATCTCCTAAAGTTCCTATAATCCCCAAATACTTGAAAGGGCTGTCTCTACTGTATCAAGTCCACCAATTTCCATTATCATGGTCAAGTAAACTCCAAGGTCAAGCTTATATCAACTCCGACAATTAATCCAATCCCTTAGTTTATTGTCCTCCAAGAAACATGGTATCATGATCGAGGTCATCAGTCTAAATCCAATTTACTCCGAACCATGTAGACTTACCCAGCATCTATATTCCACTTAGGGTCACCTATTTAAATCCAAATCTCATGTCCAACGAGAATTTCTACACTTTCCCCCAAGTCATTATCGTAATATCAGCTATCACCTATCAATATCCCCTGGCTAAGACAAATCCCTATTCCTCCAAGAATCCCAGCTTGCGATCATGATTGTCCTACTAAATCCAGTTTACTCAGGGGTAATGAAAGCTATGCTAACATATACTCATGATCCCACCAAGTTCATCTACCAACATCAAAGCCTCATAATCCACCAATAGTCTCATATAATTCCTCAAGTCATTGATATAAATTCATCAATTCATTTGTCCTCTATTCCTATATCCTCAAACTGGTCTTCTCTATGGCATCATCAGTTCTGGTGCTATATTAGGATGATAATGTGCTCGTTCACTATGTCCACTAGTTCCATAATGAACCCAGTGCTGTGCAAGGTCTACAGAGGCTTAACTGGTTCTCATGCAATTCTATGGGTTAAGCACATGGTTAAGGACTCGAGCTGCGGTATCGCATGAAGTCTCGAAGGGTCTAGGAATGGGTTTCTAGTCTGGAGGGTTAAACATAACTCTACGGGGTTTCACTTAGTCGAGGAGGCTGCAACAAAAAGTCTTCAGTGCTAGTTGGCTGCCGAGGTGGAATTCTTGGTGCATCTTGTCTTGCTAGCCTTCAGTTGATGAGAGGGATGAGAGGGAGAAGTAGCATAGAGGAGGGGAATGCCTAAAGGGGGTTCTATAGTGCAGGTGCAAACAAACAAGTGCCAAAAAGGGCCAAACGCAAACAACAAAATAAGGCAGGTGATATAGTCATGTACTTGTTGCCTAGGGCAAAAGTGCGACTTCTATCAAAACACAAACAAATAAAAACAAGCAACACACAATCATGGTTCTATTTGAACCATCATACGGACTCGACTACGCATAGGGGGTACACAACTCATCCTACCCTAGGGGTTCTCGGATTCAGTAGTCGTGCCTTGTGCCTCATGCAGTCTTCTGAGTTTTCCTCAGGTGTTGCTATGTCTCTTGTAGTTGTTCGATGAAACGATCCAGGTTGAGCTTGAAGATTCTTCAACAACTTCTTGCCTATTGAAGTGATGGGGTGAAGGTGGCTCCTCGCAGCTGGCGTTAACTTGGTGTCCTCTTGTCTTTTTATTTATGACGATCCCTTTTGCTCCTCTAAGGCATCAAGGGTATCAGGTAGGCAATCCTTTATGCAATGACATTAACAAGGCATAGTAGAGGTCCAATCTGCCGGACACATTGTTGCCAGTATCATCACCGAGAGCGGGGGATGCCGAGAACCGTTTTTCCTGCTCACTATAGTGAGGCGGACCAATGGTGAGGTTCTCATCCACCGGTGGTTGCCGACACAACAATGATAATGACAGGGTTGCTCTACTAGCGATGTATATCATGATCTTGCATATCCTATGCCCTGATCATCATAGGCCAAGATTGCATCATCCTAGGGCAAATTCAAAGGTGTCACCATCCTCTGGGTCTTCATGTCTTCATTCCTCGAGGGCATATCTTCTGTTGGCATCGCCTTGCTGTGGCATCACCAATCTTGTGATCGGAAGAGGTGGGTGAGTGTCTGGCAAGGCGTCTTCCTTCTAGATTATCCACGGGGATTACAAGGAATCCCGTGGTGAGGGGCATAAGGATTCTAGCGACCATTTAAAAAAAATTGAAGGGGAAGAGATCAATAAGGAAAGCATATCCTAGTTTTTGAAAAACTCAGAAGGGAAGAGAAGTATAGACAGTTTATGATAACTAGCGATAGTTTTGAAAGTAGTTTTACCCTAACTAACGACCATGCTAACTAAGGCTTCCTATAGTCAGGATGGCTCTGATACCAGCTCTGTGGGGACCCCGACTCATAAGTCATGATCACCGAATGCACGTGTACAGTGATCCCAGAGATCAATGCTCACTGACACACAGAAGCTGAATAACAAGAGTCTTACATCCATACATACTGTATTACACAAGTAGGACCATTATGGTCAAGTCTTGAGTATAACATTGCAGCGGAAATCTTCGTCGATAACTTGGACCCATGCCATCTGCCTTAACCCTACAGGCATTCTGACTGGGAAGCATCCTAGCTCGCATGTTCGTCACCATAGTATTCTTCTGCATACCATGTTCTTTCATGCCTGGCCAATAAAATAACCAGTGGCAAGCCAATGAGCACTCTGAATGTACTCGCAAGCAACCCCTGTTTTGGTTCAAGGTACAACAATGCATGATATAGGTAAATTTTTGCGGAAAGCTAGTTTTGAGTGCAATGACATGTTCAACAACTTGTAAGACATGCATCAGGAGAATTCAAGTAACCATGAGGACAGGTTACAGATATCAACATAAATAGAGTGGGCACCAACCCAACACAATCGTGTCAAGTCCTTGACATGACCCAAGTAGTTCTTCCCACACACACTGGTTTGTAAACATGTGGACGTAGTTTAAGCAGCACCGCCCAACTGTCCTTGACCGTGGACATGGCTATTCGAATAGTTTAACACTCTGCAGAGGTTGCACACTTTACCCACAAGATCCGGGGAACTTCCGTGTCATCCACGACCCGCGGTACCTCAAGTACCCGGGGTAAGCACCCGATCACTATCTTTCCCTAGACGACACTAACAAGGAGTCCACTCGTTGTTCCGTATCCTCACGATGTACATCATACGAGACTCGCTCGAGATCGTAACATCCGAGAGGGGACACAACGGTGTATCTGGTGCCCTGTAAAAATAGTCATGGCCGCCCTACCTGGCACGACCCCGTCCCGAGAGAGAGCACCAACTCTCCCCTGTCACTAGTAATGCGGGCTCCAAGCTAGTATCGGCCTAGGTAATCAATAATGCCCTTTCCCATATAAGGGTAGAGTGGTTGCGCATGTAAGGTTGGGACAGTCAACAAATCTTAAATCTAATCCGTTTTCAAAAACAACACACACACACTTGCCTCGGTACACCACTTCGTCATCAAGTGGCTACCCATCTCATCATCTCCCTCGGGCATAAGTGGCACCCGATGGGGTTTTCGAAAAGTCCTTTGAAAATACTTTGTCTCCATCACCATGCATATACCCGTCCCTTTTGCGTAGCACTACTTAGCATCCTATCTACTCCCACCAGCATAACCCTCATAAGGAGGTAGGGCCATGCACAATGCAAGTATCAACGAGGAAGTAACGGAGGCAACCCATCAAAGTGGCTACCACCTCATCATGATTCCGTTGCAATAACAATAAAGTGCTATATGACATGCATAAAAAGGTTTCATAGACATGGTCAAAGGGCTGCTTGCCTTAGTCTTCAAATTCTTCAAGTCCTTCTCCTTCTTCTTATCCAACTACTTTGTTAAATACGGGATCTATTCGTCGCAAGAAAATAACGAGAAAATAAGGCAATAGTAAAACAGAAAAACCAAAATGCTCAGAAAAATGTCTACTTATTTTTGATAAATACTAGGGGAAAATCTAAGAAGGTGAAAATTACTAGTTATGGATTTGGAGTTGTAGAATAGGACAAATGGATTTTTGGAGGGGAATATAAATGCTCAAATTTGAATTTAAATTTGAACAGTGCATAAAAGTTTGATGGATATTTATGAAAGTTACACCATTAAATAGGTGGGATTATTCCAAGATTTTAGGAGTTGGAATTATTCCATTTGGATAAATATTTAATCCTGTGGAATTTTGGCAAGTTCCCAGAAAAAGAAAAAGGAAAAGCACACTGTGCAACTGGGCGAGAAGGGCCACAGTGCAGCAGGCCCAGAGAGGATTCAGCCCGCGCGAGGCTGCCATGTCGAAGGCGTATTTGGGAAATACGCCTCCAGCCGACGCAGCAAACCGGTGCGCGCACGTGCGTTTTAAACCTGACGGGTGGGTCCCACCAGTTAGGGCGTGAGGCTGACGGACAGGGCCCACGGCCGTCGTCGTCTACCTCGTGCCAGAGAGCAGGCAAGCTCACCGGTGTCGCTGTGGTCGACGGCGAAGCGATCCAAGGGCACCGGCGTGCACAGGGAGGAGTTGCCATTCTGGTGGAGGTGGATTTAGTCGCCGGGGTGACCTGGTTCGCCGGGGACGAGGAGGCACAGCGGAGTTGCTTCGAGTGGCGGCGATTCCGGCCGTTTTCGGTAGCTAAAGAGAGGGGAAACAGGGGGGAAATGGTCAGTGGGCTCCTGCGGTTCTAGATCGAGTGAGAGCGGGGGCGGAGAGAGCCCGTACCTCTGGATCGACGGCGACCCGAGGCGGCGGAGCTCCAGTCGATCCCGAGCACAGAAGCCCCTTGAGGACGTTTGGGTGGTGCGGGCGTGTTCTTGGGGGTGTGAGGAGGAGGCGAATGCCACTGGAGCGGCCCGGGGCGGGCTTATATAGCCACGCGATGGTCCACCGTGGACTTGTGCGCCGGCGAGCTCGTTGCCATCGCCACGGGTCACGGGGGCCTGTTTGAGTGTGTCTGGCGTGCTCGTGGGGGTCGACTACGGCCAGGGGGAGAAGAGAGGGAGCGGGAAACGCGGCAGAGCGGGTCCCCCTCGCGGGCAATGACTGGCGCGCTCGGGCGGCGCTCTGTCCGCATGCGAGAAGAGCCGGAGAGGGAGAAAGAGGAGGGGGCCGACAGTGTAGCGTGACGCGGACGTCGAGGAGCATCGTTGGGCGCGCTGTGGAGGCCCGAGGTGGCCGGAGGTGCTTGGCAGGGGTCGGCCACAGTGCAGGTATGCACGGTAGCGCACTCTGGAGCACGCCAATTGCATGCCAGGGCATGCCTTTGGCTTGTAGGGCGCGGCCACTTGTGTCTGGGTTGTTTCGGGAGGAGTAAACAAAGGGGAGAGGGCCTTGGATTCCCTGGACAGCCAGTAGGAGAGGAGAGAGGTTGAGGGAGAGAGGGAAATGGGTTGTCCAGAGAGAGAAAGTGGGGTTTTAGCCCTTCAATAATTGAGGTATGGATTTGCCATTGCTACTGGAGGTGCAAGGGGACTAGGAGGGATTGTGGTAAAAAGTTGAGCTCAAGGAGAACAAGGAAAGAGGGGAAAACATCAACTTTTAAAATTCACCAGAAGGTGTTTGATGTAGGTTTGGGAAAGAAAATTAATTTCAATTGCCATGAGAATTAACAGGATGGAATGGCACTTAGGAACTCATTTCGACAAAGTTGCCAATGTAACTTTGGTAAACCCTAGAAAGCAGCAGAAATGGCTTTACCAATATTTAGTCATGCAAGTCTATTCTCCTTGATGCACCACTTGGTGTAGTGTCATCATTTGAGGATTTTAACATGTCCACAAAAGTTGGGGTCAAGGAGAAAAAGTTGGCAGTACAAACTTGTTCAAATTTGATTCTGGACAAAGAGGGTTTTGGGGTACTTTGATCAAGATAGAATTTTCTCCAACTTGTGCCATTTGGTCTAGATGCATTATTACACCATTTGAGAATGTGCACCAAGTTTGAGAGCATTTGGATATGTTTGACAATGCAAAGCTGTTCAAACTTGAAAAAGGACAGAAGTGGTTTTGAGAGGGTTTAATGGGGTTATACTGTTCTCCATGACATGGTACTTGGCAAGATCATCAAAAATGTCATATGTGACATTTTAGAATTTTCTTGGATTTTTATGAAAATATTTCCTATAGAAATATTTCAAATCCTTGAAATGAGCAGAAATGGCTTTGGGAGGTTTTGTCCAATATTTTGATCGTAACCATATGTTGAAACTCATATATATGGAAAATATATGTCCATTGAGTCTCCCCAATTTTTCTCAAATATTTTTAAAGCTTTAAAATAATTTTAACCTATTAAAGACCATTTCTGGCCTTAAGAAAAATCCTTTAAATAAAATAGGAAAATAACTTTTAAAATTATATTTTTGTGGTTTCTGGGTAACCTATATCTAATAGGAGTCAAAAATATTTTTGGAAAGATTTATACTGCCCTTAATTAAGTACTTGCAGTGCAAACCTCAATCAAGGGGTTTTTCGAAAAATAATTTTTGAAAATACTATTTGGCCAAATTATTTTTGTAAGAAAATACTATATTGCACTATACACATGGCATCATCATTGGGAAGAGGTTTTGGATCAAGGAGAAGGAGTATAAGAGTTGGATGATTTATTTGATTTTTAGAGCACTTGCAAACAACACACAAAAATCAAATCAAGCAAAGTCCAAAACACTCAAAAGTTTTTGTCAAACCACATTTTATCATGATTTATTAGCTTAAGTGTTGTGGCATGAAAATCAGGGTGTGACAGCCTTAGCAAGGGATACTGCCGTGTGGAGGTCCACCGGTTGCTGAAGCTCGACATCGACTTTGAGGCCTCCAGGAAGTCCGGCTGTGTATAGGAAACGCTGTTGGGCTGAGCTTAATGGTTCGCTGGTCCTGCACAACAGCGCCATAAATCTGCTGGTGTAGTCGGCAACAGTAGAGGTGAACGGAAGTCGAGCCAACTTGCCCAGGGGGTTGGCGCGTACAGACGGCCCAAATTGAAGGTGACACGCCTCCTTGAAGTGCTGCCAGGAGGGAATGCCATGATCACGCTCAAACTGAAGGTACCAGAACTGAGCATTGTCGACTAGGTGGTATGCCGCTGTCCACACCTTGTCAGCCTCCTCCGTGCGCTGTACCCGGAAGAATTCCTTGCACTGATGAAGCCAGCCAAGTGGATCGACGGAACCATCGTAAGTAGGAAAATCGAGCTTGTGAAAGCATGGGACACCGGAGCCGGAGCCAGAACCTACTAACTAATCTAGACTCTGAACCTTAATAACTACTTGTAGCAGTATAGAAATCCTAGCCACTTTGGGCTGGACCAGGGGGTGGTGCGACCAGGGCTTGGGCCCTCCGACCATATGTGGTTCCCAACATAACACGGGACTGCAGGCTTTGGAGGATGGGGGGGCGGTGGCTGGGGATTCGGTGGCGGCGGCGCGAAGTAGGGTGCCCGCCCGAGCCGCCTCGGAGAGATGGCGCGGGGGGAAATAGCTTATTTCACCTGCAGAGAGAAGCTATTTTGTGCTCCATCAGCTAGTTGTCGATAATGGAGGTTGTTGTATTTGCATTTTTGGTTTACACGACTCCCATTTTGCGTTCTTAGATAACTTTTAGTAGGATGTCATACGACCCTGTTTTGAGAATTAGAAATTGATTTTCAAACAGCATGTTATATTCTTGGTCTAGGAGTTATTTAGCTTCTTTATGGGTTTCTTTCGGGAGTTTGTGGAAGGAGTTGGTACTTTCCATTTCCGTAACACTAAGTGGTGTTTCTTTCTTTCTTTCTTTTGGAATCAGGTGCCAATTGTACCATATGGTGGGGCTACATCAATTGAGGGACATACGTTGGCACCTCATGGTGGTGTTTGCATTGACATGTCTTCAATGAAGGTAAATATTAAGATTTACGATCAACAGCCATGTAATCATAACATTAACAATTATGTAGATGAACTCGTTATGAATAAATCGAAATCTTACTCTAATGCCTAAAAAGTGCTAGAGTACTTGGCTCATCTATTTTACTATATTTTGTTATACCAAGCAGGCAAGCACTTTCTTAGCAGTGAGCTATATACATGCAGGATACGATCTGTTAATTTCATACTGTATATTTTAATGTATCATAAATTCATTGCAGAAAATCAAATCTCTGCATGTTGAGGATATGGATGTTGTAGTTGAACCAGGAGTTGGATGGATTGAGCTGAATGAATACCTGAAACCCCATGGTCTCCTTTTCCCTCTTGACCCAGGCAAGCTCCTTGTTTCCTTTCACCTTCCATTTTTTCTGTCCATTTACCTTTTCAACCGACGAAGTGAAGTATTCCCCACTTGTGCCAAGAAGTCCTGGGTTCGATGCAGCCTCTCTGCATTGCTCTGTGCAGGGGTAAGGCTTGCCTCGTATCCTTCCCCAGACCCCACCTGGTATGGGAGCTTCTAGCACTGGGTCTGTCCTTTCTTTTTACCTTTTCAACCGACCATATAAAATCCAGATTGACATAACCTGATATGAAATTATTCAATCATCAAAATCAATAAAAGGGCCATCATGGACCAAGATCCAAACAGATCAATCTTGTAAAAAAAACCTTTCATCATGCCCTTTGTTCCTATGTCCTTTGCTCTTTCATATTCAGTGTAACTCGACTACAGTTGAACAACAACTTTGTTTGCAACTGACTTGTGTAGTGTAATTGCATCTTCCAGACATTTAGGTGCAAAATCCAGATTGACATAACCTAATAAATTATGTTCAATGCAACTCGACTGCAGTTGAAGAGTGTAATTGCACCCTCCAGACATTTAGTTGTTATGTACCTTCTGTCCTAGGGAGATAATTATGCATGTTTGTAGTACTCAATAGTTGCACTGAAGTTCGATCATCTTTCTGGGTCCACTAGTTTAGTGGCGTAGCTTATCTACATTGGTCTGATTTACAGGACCTGGAGCCACTATTGGTGGAATGTGCGCTACACGATGTTCTGGTTCATTAGCCGTGAGGTAATTCTCCATATAATTTCAGGCCACTTTTTGGCTTCTACAGTGCACCTATAACCCCATCCGCATAAAGAGGAAGGACAACCATAACGTCCACAATTCACATGTTTATCTGTTGTATTCTTATGATACTTATGTTAGATGGCTTTGATGAATTTGCTTCTTAGTTTGTAGGTATGGAACTATGCGGGACAATGTTATCAATCTTCAGGTCCTTTTGCTATCCTCATTATTTCCCCATATACTGTACATTTGACTAAGCATACAAGTAGTGATCTTCTATGGTACATCAGGCTGTTCGACCAGACGGCGACATTGTCAAGACCGGTTCTCGGGCTCGAAAGAGTGCAGCTGGGTATACAAGAACTGCTCCTGTTTTTTAAGATTAAAAGGCTTCATTTCTTCAGGAGTGAATCTTAGTTGTGCTGTGCTGCTTGCTTTTCCCATAATGTCTACATATTCCTCCGTCCCAAAATTCTTGTCTTAAATTTGTCTAAATACGGATGTATCAAGTCACGTTTTAGTATTAGATACATCTGTATCTAGACGAATCTAAGACAAGAATTTTGGGACAGAGGGAGTATTATATATATGATGTTATACATCTGTTGCTGCCATTAGTATTGACAACTTTTTTTACTTTCCACCATGTTGAATGTCAGATATGACCTAATTCGGTTGATCATTGGAAGTGAAGGGACTTTAGGGGTAATTACAGAAGTGACTTTACGACTTCAAAAGCTTCCATCTCATTCCGTGGTAGGTCTTCTGTTTTGATTTATTCGCTGTCGAAATAATGTTTTGCTAACAATTCTTACTGCACTTTGTATACTTGAATGTTAACTGTTAAATTTTAACAACTAACTTGTTTCTCTGTTTAGGATATACACTCTTTATGTAGCACATCCTGTGGAGGAACACCATTCTTTATGCCGTATTACTATGACTTAACTCTTATCTTGCATCTTAGGAATGGAAACAACGTTTGTATGAACACAAGATATTTTCTTTTAACAGTCTATCTTATCCTGCACTAGACAATTACATTATTCGGAGCATTTCTATGTGATGTTCTCCCCATGTTCCTAAAAAAGTGTTTATTGGCCTAATGTTCTATGATATAAAATTTGGGAAGTGTTTTTTCCAGGAAAACACAAAAGCTTTGCATTTTGATGCATTGGTAGAAGGAAAGAGTTTGTACAAGCCCAAAGAAGGTCACACTCCAACACACCACCGTCGTCCCTAGGCTTGACCTCAGCCCCGTAGCACAACCTGAAGGCCTCTCACGCCCACCAGACCCCATTGTCTGGCTTCCTCTTGGATCGTACCAACGAGGGAAAGCAAGCTAAGGGGAGCGTTGTCGAAGATAATGCGTTGCTTCTAGATGCACCATGCCACCAACATGATGGCCGTGGATATGCCCTTCTGAGGAGAGGCTGGTGTTGAAGTGTATATGTGGATTGCCTAGCCCTTTCCATCAGTTCGGCCTTTTGGTTGTGTTAGCTAGCGCATGAAGCTTAATATGCTATCAGAGATTAGGTTTTTTTAGCATGCGCAAGTCGTGCTGATCCGATTTCGCGATACTGCCATATTCCTCTGGCCAGCTCGCGCTTTCATAACATGGTATCGGAGCCTAAGGTCTTGAGTTCAAGTCCTGGCTTTTGCGATTTATCCAAAAATTGTTGCTGCCCCCTCTGTCGACGTATAGGCCTCTTGATTCATACCTCTGAGTCTATTCACGTGTTGACTTCCCGCGTCACACGTGAGAGGCGGTGTTGAAGTGTATATGTGGATTGCCTAGCCCTTTCCATCAGTTTGGACTTTTGGTTGGGTTGGCTATCGTATGAAGCTTAACAGCTGGGACTGAGTGGCCCATTCGATGCCACCAATCCACGAAGTCGTCCTCTGCATTGGGTGTCTTGCAGTCGAACGCAACCAGGAAAGAACCTCGTGCCACACCATGCGCGAGAAGGAACAAACAGTGAGGAGATGAGCCATTGTTCCTCCGACTGATCATAAAGCATGCAACACGATGCATGCTGAAGGCCTCGGCGTGCCAGGCTCTCAGCAGCCCAACAAAGGTCCTGGCAGGTAAGCCACACGAAGAACTTGACCCTAGGTGGGGCCCAAGTCATTCAGTTAAGCTTCCACGAACTTGAACCGACTGCCCCCCCTAGAACAAGATGTCGTAGCAGCTCTTGGAGGAGTATTGGCACACCAACCACCAGACCTCGATATACTGCCAGAGTGCCAATGGGCTCAGCCCCCTCTGATATCCGAGATCCAACGGCGGCTAGCCAAGGCATCGCTGACGGTCCGGCGCTTCCTGATGCACCCGAGACCAACGTTAGGAGCTCAGGTGCAATCTCAGAAATGGCACGGCCATCGAGCCAGCGATCCTCCCAAAATAAGGCCGGGTTCCGCCACCAACCACCATCTTGGTGGATGCGGCCCATTGTTGCGAACACCTCACACTCATCGCGGGAGAATTACAGGTCAAGGCCTCTCCCAGGGCGGAGGAGTTCAGTGCACATCCTCCACAACCAGCGGACCCTTAGGCTGGTCGCGGCCCTGCTAAGGTCCAGAACACCAGCCCCCAGGTGAGGAAACCCACCTTCGCGTGGACGCCCTCCATGTGGGAAGGCAGTCCGCGGTCCTGCAAGTTATAACATATAAACCGCAACACGACTATTCTTACAATGCACCAGTATTCACGTCGCCACAACATTTATCTTGTTTTGCCATTTCTAGTAGCAAACCATGTACGATTTTCAATGTTAGAAGTTTTGAAAGAGTAATGGACATGCATAGCATGCTACCTTATTCGTCTAGCTTTGTCGACCTTTTCTTGTAGTTGTCTCTGCGTCTTCATTTTACCTATGAACTCATTCCTCCTAAATGCTCTCTATATTCAGGTTGCTATGTGCAATTTTCAAACGGTTAAGGATGCTGCTGATGTTGCTATTGCAACAATGCATTCTGGCATACAGGTTTGTCCGTGTCCTTCCCTTTTTCTTTCATTGCTATGACATTTAAAAAAAATGTAAGTCAAATATGAAATAATCGACATCATTTCCATATGGACTGAATGTTGATATCTCCATGCTCGTATTTGTTCATGTGACATAATTTGTCCGTTGCACATTAAGTGGGCGTCGATGGTGGTGTTAGATGTTTCTCGTGGACTATTGTAGGTGTTAGCTCGAAAGTGCATAGGAGCACCTGCGGGCTCACCTCCCTGGTATCTCACCATTCAATATGCATCAGGATATGTACCACTATATGTAGTTTGAGTGTATTCTTAGTTCAACGCATAAATGTATTCTCTGGCTCTCTGCATCATCTGTCTCCGGGCCCCAACACGTCTGTTCCAGCGCCCAACAACCAGCAATCAAAGCTGTCTTTACTCCTGTAACGGCCACATCTTTAATCAATGCATTCGTCTTCTCTCCCTCCTCTCTTCTTTCAACTCTATCGTTTCCAATTTCAAGCCAGCTGTCCTGCACCACGTTCCGGGAGCTCTGCGTCACCTCGCTGGTCAAGCTCTCGAGGTCGAGCTTGTCGAGGAGGGCTTGCTGGTGGCTGGTATAGCGAGTCTGGGTCGTGCACGAACATGCATGAAGTAGAGTGGCGATGGGGCCACGCTGAGCTCATACTCCGGCCACACAACCGTATTCGGCCGCTGCTACGGCAGCGTGTGGTTCCACGTCTTCCCACGAAAGCAGTCCTCGATGACATAAGCTGCCTTTCTCAGAGCTTTGTGTAGTTGATAATGTAGTACTAGCCTAGTAGGTTTGGGACGAACTGGGTCTGGTTCTTCGGCGGCGGCGAGTACATGGCTTTCTTGGAGCTTGGAGTAGCTAAGGCTAGTAAGGACAGGTACGAACTGCGTCCGGCTCACCGGCGGTGGCGAGTACACGGGCTCGTTCTCGTGGAGGATGCAGCAGTCCTCTTCAAGGCCATCGTCGAGACGGTCACCACCAGCCTGTAAGCCGACAGCGAACTTGCATGGCTCATAGCAATAGATTATGGTTCCTATTCTGAGCTGCTTTATTAAATGATAAAGGACATGCATGCACTGGTATGCTATACGCGTTGGTCCAGTATTCACATGTAAGAATTCATTTCTGCAACAGTGGCGCACATCCCGAGCATGCAGACCATCGGCAGTGATTTCGGAGTGTATCATCGCCGAGCACTCTTAGTCCACTTCCATGTTAGCTTGACTTCAGTTGAAGTGCTTTAGTAGAAGTTACATTTGTTGAGATGTATTAGTGGGTAACCAAAATTCAGTAAGGTTGTTGTTGGCTAGTTAGTTACTGATACTACCTTTTTCTGCTTGGTTAGGTCTCGAGAGTGGAATTGTTAGATGAGGTTCAGATAAGGGCAATAAACATGGCATACGGTAAAAGCTTGCCTGAAGTGTCGACCTTGATGTTTGAATTCATAGGGACAGGTAACCTAACTTGCACTTTTATGCCATTTATATTGTATTATGCATCTATGGTGGCAGTCCTGAGTTCTAGTAGTACAATCTAGATAAATTTGAAATATGTGCACATTCCTTAAATCAGTATCTAGATTGATGATCAGAGTCACATGATATGTACAAGGAATTATGCAAGTTGCCGCAACGGTTCAAACTGCGAAGTTTTATGCATGCAACCACCCAAATACACACCCCAAGAAGATTTCACTACATTAAAAAGAAGATAATACTACAAAGAGGAATATAAACATAAAAATTGCTTAGATTTTGCAGGCATATTGACATAACTGACAGATTCATTTCCATGGTCTTAATTTTGTATCTATAATACTAATAGTTTGTGAATTGATGTTGCGTGATTGACAATAACAGGTAAAGAATGACACTATCTACTATACCAGCAATATATTGTTTTTGAATTCTAGGTTATAACTTAGCATATACTCCCTCCATCCTATAATATAGGATGTTATTACAACCAATGTACTCATATATTGGTTGCAATAGCATCTTATATTATGGGACGGAGGGAGTAGTTTCTACTTTCTGGTTTACATATACCTCTTGCGATCTCTCTATTAAAACTAATTTCACTTTGTGCACACTACTTTTTAGTAGACTCTAGACAATTTTCAGAAGCGATACCCATAGCTCATGCTTGTGGTCTACAGCTGTTCCTTATCTTGGGGATGTAATTAACACATATTCAGTAATTTACTATCTTCTTCTGTTGGTTGTTCACTTGATTGGACAAGTTACTTAAAAGCTCTTCTTAAGCTGCAAACATTCCTTCAGCTTACACATCAAGAACTGACTGATCTTCCTTTTCTTTGTTAATCTCTTTCCATTGCAACTATTCAGAAGCATATGCACTTGAACAAACACTGTTGGTTCAAAAGATTGCTGCCGAGCACCATGGTTCTGATTTTGTTTTCGTGGAGGAGCCGAATGCTAAAGAGGAACTGTGGAAGGTCAGTCATCTGAACTTGTAGAGCTAATCCACAGATGTTTCTTTGTGCCGCATGATTGTGCACATGCCATGCAATACCAGTGTCATACAGTACGACATTATGTTCCCTGGTTTCTGGAGAATAGTAGTACTGTGATATATAGGATATTTGGTCTTGAAGCATATTTTAATGGCATTTTCCTCTATGTGCAGATCAGGAAGGAGGCACTTTGGGCTGGTTTTGCCATGAAACCTGATCATGAAGCTATGATAACGGTTTGATTGCTTGCTCAGTATTTGATATCACTATAATCATCGCCTTTTTGGTTGGTTAGAGGTAGCTAGTCTCTAGTGGCATGCATCATATACCATTATGTTTACCTCCTTAGTTGTGAATCTTGGCATTTGTCAACATGCCCCAATGTAATCATCATTTGGCAAAAATATGGAATGTGATCCAATTTTAGTTCACATTCAAGTATAGGGTACTTAGCAAATAGCAACGAAATATCTTCTCAGTTATGTAAAGGCCTAAAGGGTAACTGGCGCTGCTCTCTTCTCTTTGTTTGAATCAACATATGGCTTTTTTGTCCCTTGGTGGTAAATGCAGATCTTGTCAGCTTCATAATTTTTTTATCTCATATGCTCACAGAGATCGGCCAATGGTCATTATGATTATTGTAGCCTTATTATCTGTTGGTTTTCAGTGGATGAACTGCATCAAGTCTTGTAAATTCTAATGCCGCCCTAATTGTTGTTCATGCAGGACGTTTGTGTTCCATTGTCTAGTCTTGCAAAATGCATATTTGTATCTAAGCAACTACTTGATGCGTCACCGTTGACTTGGTACATATGCTCCCTTACGTAGTACCTAGGTTTTTACTATTTTGTTATCTGTTGCAGCTAGGAAAGCCATGGCCATCTCTTTTGTATTAGATTTATATTTATAGGAGAGCAGGGCAGTTTGAAAATTCGAACTCTTGATGAAGTAGCATGCGATTCTTACCGCAGCTCCAGCATGACAGTACAGTATGCTATCCTTTTAATTATCCAGGAGGACCTTCTCTCTGACTTATATATGTTTTCAGTTTGGTTATCGCCCATGTCGGTGACGGAAATTTCCACACAATTATACTATTTGATCCAAGCCAGGAGGAAGAGTGAAGGGAAGCAGAGAGACTAAACCATTTCATGGTTCATACTGCTCTGTCCATGGAAGGTACATGCACAGGAGAGCATGGTGTTGGCACACGGAAAATGAAGGCAGGTGACCTATGACCTCTTTATCTTATCAAGGCCGTGATTTGTTTCGAATTTCCACATGAGTCATCAACAAGTCAGCACCCATGAGTGTGACAAGTGACAAGTGCTTTGGTGCATTGGCAGTACCTGGAGAAGGAGCTGGGGATGGAGTCACTGAGGACGATGAAAAGGATAAAGGCCGCGCTGGATCCCAACAACATCATGAATCCAGGAAAGCTCATCCCACCCCACGTCTGCATCTGACCAACCAAGTGCCTGATTCCATGGCAGTGGGTTCGGTTGTTCAAGTTTGTCGTGGTGCCGCCACTGAATGCGTCCATGAAACCTTCGGATCTGTTATAGCCTTACCCGAGGACACCAACATATACTACATGAGTTACAAGTTACAAGTTACAGTACCCGGCCCGGCCATACTGAATAAAAGGACCATGACGTTGTTATCTCTTGGTGTTATTTGTACCAATAGTAGTATACATGCATGACACCGTTTACTGGGCCTGCTTCACGTATTAACATACCTCCAAAACACGAGGGAGTGGTTTACATCCTGGTTTCATAAAATAGCGTTCTTGATTATACTCTTCTTGTAACAGTCATATATTCCCTCAGTTCATAAATATGAGATGCTTTGGATATTTCGAATATGGACCAAACACAAACTGAAATTAGTGAACAAACACACTGAAATGAAACGTGTACATCTGATTCAAAAAAGTTACAACATCTTGTAGGAGTATATGTGAATTGAGGGAATACTTGTATTACAAGCTCCACCTATGGACGCTGTATTTATTGCGTGACGGCAAAGCCTTGTCCCCTAGTGCCGGCCGCCGGACCCCGTCGATGGCCTGAACCAGCACGGCCGGCCGAGATGACGACGACAAACACACAACAGCACCTGGTGCAGCGCGCACGTCACGTACTCCACTGAACCGGGTCTATAGCATCACCTCGCACCTGGCAAGTCCCATCTCACCACGGTTCACTGCCATAATGGCTTCCGAGGACTCTGCCACGCCCGTCGTCGTGGACGACTGCCGGGGCGTGCTGTTGGTGTACAGCGACGGGGCCGTGGTGCGCAGGGATGGGCCGGGCTTCGCCACGCCGGTGCGGGACGACGGCACCGTGGAGTGGAAGGACGCCGAGTTCGACGCGCCCCGCGGGCTGGGACTCCGGCTCTACAGGCCGCGCCAGCGGAACCAGCTCCTACCGGTCTTCTTCTACTACCACGGCGGCGGCTTCTGCATCGGCTCGCGCACCTGGCCCAACTGCCAGAACTACTGCCTCCGCCTCGCCGCCGAGCTCGGCGCCGTCGTGGTCGCCCCGGACTACCGCCTCGCCCCCGAGAACCGCCTCCCCGCGGCCATCGACGACGGCGCCGCCACCCTCCTCTGGCTTGCTTCGCAGGCCGGCCCCGCCGGCGACACATGGCTGACCGAGGCCGCCGACTTTAATCGGGTGTTTATCTCCGGTGACTCCGCGGGAGGCACCATCGCCCACCACCTGGCCGTGCGTTTCGGCTCCGCGGCCGGGCGCTCTGAGCTGGGCAACGTCCGCGTCAGGGGCTACGTCCAACTCATGCCCTTCTTCGGCGGCACGGAACGGACGAGGTCCGAGGCGGAGTGCCCCGACGACGCGTTCCTCAACCGCCCGCTCAACGACCGCTACTGGCGCCTCTCGCTGCCTCCCGGCGCCACCGTCGACCACCCGGCCTCCAACCCGTTCGGGCCGGACAGCCCGGCGCTGGAGGCGGTGGAGCTGGCCCCGACGCTGGTGGTGGTCGGAGGCCGCGACATCCTCCGTGACAGGGCCGTGGACTACGCCGCGAGGCTGCGGGCGATGGGGAAGCCAGTGGGGGTGAGGGAGTTCGAGGGGCAGCAGCACGGCTTCTTCACCATCGACCCGTGGTCCGACGCGTCCGCGGAGCTCATGCGCGCGCTCAAGCGCTTCATCCACACCGACGGGCGCTTCGACTAGATCCGTTCCATCGCCTCCGACTCGCCAGTCTCTGTCTTTCTGCTGCTTTACCAAGTCTACAGATGGCATTGCAATACCAAAACTCATGAAATTACACCGAGGCAAAAGATAAGCTCCCACACGGAACAAATAGATCGTCTTGTTTCAGATTTTCTCAAAGACCCATGGAATGTACTCATGTTTGCTTTCAAAGCTAGATCGAAAGATCACACGAGATTTATTGGAACATACGGCTAAACACCGGAGAAGCAAACCTACACACCACAACACTGAACATTCGGCATCACTGTTCCAAGCAAAACAGAACAAAAATTAGGCTGGAGATAATTAAGCATCTAGAGAACTTAAAGGACAACTAGCTGACTGGCTCTGCCATGATTCAAATACTTAAGTCAAAATGCAACAAAGTTTACAATCTACCAACTAGAGCATACAACCTGGACACAAGATGGTGCAATGCCACACAGGTTTCATGTTGTTAGAGCATCTCTAGCAGACACCGTATAATGTCCCGACCTGCAAAATAACATCAAAATACGGGCCCGCGCGGAAAATGGTGCCCGATCAGACCCCGCAAATGCGTCCGACCCGTCAAAAGTTTTGCGGGGCGCCGCAAAAGTCCTGCCCCAACCCGCGGAAATGCGGGTACTCCCCCTCGCCCCGTCGGTGCCCTATATATAGCGATAGCGGTTGGGGGGGGGGGATTTCAGCCCACGCTTTTTCCCCACCCATCGCCGCCAGGCCGCCACCCACAATTCCGACCATACCAGCCGTCGGGATCACGCCGACGGGCCGCCACACACCCGAGATTCGCCCGAGATTGTCCTCCACCACTTCCTCCTACCTCGGCCAGCCGGATAGTTGCAGATCGGCGACTGTTTGCCGTGGCCGCCGGATTTTTTTTCTCGAATACGCATAGAGCGTATCATTTCATTGATAGGTAGAGGAGTTTACATGCGCATGACCAAGCAACACACTCGTGGCCGGGGCTACGCGAAGTTACAGAAATAGGGTTCGATCAAGGCGGTTCGAAAATAAAGGAGCGCAGTCCTTTTGCGCCAGCCGTGGCCCACATTGCTGCCTCGGCCAGAGCGGCTCGAGAGGCCTCGGTCACTGACGGGCGGATGCCGTCGAAGGTGCAAGCATTTCTGTGCTTCCAGAGGGTCCAGGCGACGATGATCACCAGGGAGGCCGTGCCCTTACGAAGAGAAGGCGGGGCGGATGACGCGTATGCCTTCCACCAGTCGAAGAAGGGCTCGTGGCCGAGGGGAATGCTGCTGGTGAGCCGTAGCCTGGAGAATACGTCGTGCCACACCATGCGAGAGAAGGAGCAGCCAATCGAAAGGTGCTGCATAGATTCAGTGGCCTGATCGCAGAGTGCGCAGGTGCTGCTATGAGGCAGCCCGTGTCGCGCCAGCCGCTCGTTCGTCCAGCATCGGTCCTGCAGGGCCAACCATATGAAGAACTTGATGCTCAGGGGGGCCCAAGTCTTCCAGGTGGCCGCCGGATTTGGCGTTTCCGGTCACCGGTGGCTGCGCCAAGCCATGGATTGGTCAGGGAGCACCCCGCACAGCCTCGGCAAAGCCCCAACGCCACATGCAGGTACTAGTTTGTCCTCTAGCCGTCGTCGTCGGTTTGCCGACAAGTACTCAGTTGGCCGTCGCCCGGGCTCGACGCTCGCATAGTGGCTGGCCGGCTCGCCAACACCCCTCATACAATGCGACGACTACACACAAACAGTGGTGCGGCCAACATCTAGCACGCTGAAACACCCCGGATGGGTATTCTTCAAATGCGAGAACGACGGGGTATTTTCTTATTTTCATTCGGCTTTGTCAACCTATTCGGTTCAATTTCGATAGTTTATTGAGATGGTCATGCAGCATCCCATCTTTGCATTGTATATCTATGCTCTTCATACATACTAACGCCCACATGGGTAGGGCTCGTTGCATGGGTGTTAGTATTGACGATTGTACTATGGTTACAGAAGATGCTTCGCACATGGACCATAGAACATTTTTTATTTTTATGTCTGGTGTTGAATGGAGAGATCTATTGCCTTTTAATGAAAGAGGAAAGATGGAGGTGGAGACCGAGATGACAACAATGGGTGACGGCACCTCGGTGATTTACCCGTTCATCCGTTTTTGCAAATCCATGTATCGGTGGTTCTACCAATGTCGTGTTTGCTCAGCTGCGACATTTTCCCTTGCCCCGTGGCAGGTTGCAGTTCTTCCAGGATAGAGTTGGACCAATGGGCTCAAACCTGAAAGAGGGAAGCGAGGTGGGTAGCCGATGAGGAGCTGGCATGCAGGATTCGTCAGTGGCGGCGAATTGGATGGTGGCGGCACCACTATGGACGATGCCAACGACATGAACAGCATGCTGACGGAGTCTGCGGTGAAGATGGATCCACAAGCGTCCCGGTGGATTAAAGGGGTGGGCAAATTGATTATTTCTGGTTTCGTTAATGCTGCAGTTCTTCGACAAGGATTAAAGCGGTAGGTGCCTAACATTTGGAAAAAGGTCCTTAGGCCTACAAAAATTAATGGTTTGGAGTCTGATAGAGGCAAAATGTGTCCCATCTTTCGATGAGATAGTGATTATCGTTTTCGGTGGAGTAGACTTTGACGACCCGACTACGAATGTGCGAGGACGTCAAGCCTTAGCAATCGTCAAACCAACTCCGAGAGGTTATTGACCATGCCGGAGCATGATCAACCTAACCACGAGGTTTTATTTCCTGCAAGAAAACGAATAACAAGCAAGAAACTGAGATTGCAATCTGGATATTGCGGATATAAGATAAAAAGCTTTATTGATCAAGGTGGGGTTTTGTGACGTCTTGGTCTGGTCGCTGAGCACAAATGAAGTACGCGAAGTTGCAGCTATGGCGAACTTTTAATCTTAACAAAACCCATAGTCTAAACGACGCCCTAAGGGTTGTATATATGGAGGAAGAGGGGGGGATTTCGTGACCCTTTGGAGGAGGGTCCGAAACTAACCCAGACTCTGTTTTTCCCACATATACAGAATCCAAAAACTGCCTATACTTTAGTATTTCGAAATTACATGGACTTGGACCAATAATAAGGTGACACAACACCTATAATATCCTCTGGACGAAATTTATGAAGTGGCATCTTGTATATTTCGTCCAAGCCCTTATGCACTCATTATGGTGGCTTCAGGGTCCTGAAATCATCACTTGTAACTTCGTTCTTGTTCCCCTTGGGCATGCCATCATCTCCATGCTTGATCTTGCTCCAATGTTCATCCTTCTTGTCTAAGGTAGGCCCTTCATTTGTAAGCAAGACAAACTTATCCAATTAAGGCAGCATCATATTCTCATGAACATTAGAATCATTACCATGAGACGGAAGTACCTCGTAATTTCATTGGCGTGCGCGAGCTCTAGTAATTGGTCCGGTACGTATAGCAATAGGGGATGTGGGTGTAACAATTGTATTTATGTCCTCATCATCCTCCCCTTCTTGAAATAAAGTCGTCCTCGACGAAAGCTCATCTTCCTCACCCAAATAAGGCTTCAAATCTGCAATGTTAAAAGTGGGACTAACCCCAAAATCTTCAGGCAGCTCAAGTTTATATGCATTATCATTTATTCTCTCTAACACCTTAAAAGGACCATCAGTACGTGGCATCAGCTTTGATTTGCGCAAATCAGGAAATCTATCCTTACACAAATGTAACCAAACAAGATCTCCAGGTGCAAAGACAACATGTTTTCTACCTTTACCTCCAGCAAGTTTATATTTTGCATTCATACGCTCAATGATTTCCTTATTTAACTCATGCATTTTTAAGATCAATTCAACACGTTGCTTAGCATCAAAATTAACCTTCTCGGAAGATGGAAGAGGCAACAAATCAATAGGTGCACAAGGTAGGAAACCATACATAATTTCAAAAGGACACATCTTAGTAGCAGAATGCAGCGAATGATTATAAGCAAATTCAACAAAGCAAAACCCTAAAAAGATTATGCAAAGGCTCAGATTGGTTCGGATATGGTGAACTAACCCTATTCCTTTTGGCTTTTTTGTGGACTGTAGGTATGAAGAATATACTCGATCTAAACTATGAAAACTGGAAAATCTCGCCGAGCAACCTGGAAATCCGATACCACTTGATAGAGGCAAAGGTGTTCTGTCTTTCGATGAAATGGTGATTATCGTTTTCGGTGGAGTAGACTTTGACGATCGGACTACGAACGTGCGAGGACGTCGTGCCATAGGAATCACTAAACCAACTCCGAGAGGTTATTGACCACGCCAGAGCATGATCAACCTGACCACGAGGGTCTATTTCCTACAAGCAAATGAAGAGCAAGTAAGAAACTGAGGTTGCAATCTGGATATTGCGAATATAAGATGAAAGCTTTACTGATCAAGGTGGGGTGCTGTGACGTCTTGGTCTGGTCGTTGAACACAAACTAAGTACGCGAGGTTGCAGCTATGGCAAACTTTTAATATAAACAAAACCCAAAGTCTAAACGACGCCTTAAGGGCTGTATATATGGAGGAAGAGGGGGGGATTTCATGACCCCTTGGAGGAGGGGTCCGAAACCAACCCAAACTCTGTTTTTCACACATATGCGGACTCTAAAAATAGCCTATACTTTAGTATTTCGAAATTACATGGGTCTAGTCCAATAATAAGGTGACGCAGCACCTATAATATCCTCTGGACGAAATTTATGAAGTGGCATCTTGTATATTTCGTCCAAGCCCTTATGCACTCATTATGGTGGCTTCAGGGTCCTGAAATCATCACTTGTAACTTCGTTCTTGTTCCCCTTGGGCATGCCATCATCTCCATGCTTGATCTTGCTCCAATTCTCATCCTTCTTGTCCAAGCTAGGCCCTTCATTTGTAAGCAAGACAAATGTATCCAATTTAGGCAGCATCATATTCGCATGAACATCAAAACCATTACCAAGAAACGAAAGTGCCTGGTAATTTAATTGGTGTGTGCGGGTTCTAGTAATTGGTCCAGTATGTATAGCAACAGGGGCTGTGGGTGTAACAGTGGTATTGATGTCCTCATCAGAGTCCCCATTTAGATGATGGAAGTAGCAACTGAAATTAGATGTTTTGAAAATAGGAATACTATGAGCCATCAGCTGAATTGTTGCATGGTGTGTGCACATATGTAGTGTCATATATTTCTGTTTGTTCAGTGACGTGCATCTGTGGTGTTAAGCTTCAGTTCATTCCTATGTTATACTTGTGCAAGTTGTGCTTACTATCTTAAATAAATTCATGTTGATGTTCGAGATGGCAAAGCTTTTTGGTCCTTCATGTAGTGTACGAGTGAGGGCAAGGGATTATAGAAATGAGGTCAGTGTTTACAGGTTGGGGCGTGGTACGCTCAATGGGGAATAAAGTGGTCCAGGAAAAAATGCGAACGAAAAGATCGTAGAAGACCATTATGGGCTCTAGCTATAATGGGTAACACACAAAAATCTCGCACTGTTCAATAATGATGGAAGGAACTTCAAAACAAAAAGATATTCAGCTCTGTGCTTTGATCTCGATGTAGAGAAACGGCTTGGATAATGGGAGTATATAGTACTTGCTTCGTTTTTCTTTTCTCTGCGCATAACTTGTGACCCGCATACCAAGGAGTGCATCATTTGGTTTTTCTTGGACCGTCTTACCCCTACTTCACTGTTTTTTAACAGAAAAAAGAAAAAAGATACCCCTACTTTACTGTTAATTGCACACTGGAACCGACGTACTATAACCAGGCGCATGTGACTGATTGGCCTATGCTGCTTGGCTGCCTTGCATGCAGCTTGCCCGCTCATGCATGTGCACTATCTGCTCCACTAATTGTTGTGCCACACTGTGACGTCCGGATAATTAAGCTACAGTACACCGTTGCTAATGATGCCACGTCATCATATTACTGTTGCTAATACTCACTTGATCCAAATCATTGTTCATGTTCAAACTCAACTTCAAAGTTAAAAATTAAAATTTGCAAAACATGAAAACTAAAATGTTCAAAGTGTGGCAAATAATCCCTGGATATTTTTCATGTTGGAACCAACCTCTTTTGGATTCCCAAAGTGCTCCTGGAAATTATTTAATGGTCCAACAGCTTTTCAAATTGGCCTTTAAAATTTCTAAAAATGGTTAGACAACTCCTTTTGGCCTCAAACTTTTTGTAACTCCTATAAATAATGTGCTTGTTTTATGTGACAAGTCTCATATCTAATAAAACTCATTTAGTCTTACAATTAAATAGAAATAGTAGCTAAAATTGATATCAGTAAATAAAATATAAATAAAAGAGAAGGGCCTATTCTACTTGGCACTTTGGCCCAACTAGCGAAATGGCCGGCCCACCCACCTTCCCTCTCCTTCAACCTGCTACAGGGAGACAGGGGATCGTGGCGCCCATCCGCCGGCCATGTCATGCGTGGCGGCCATCCCCCGCCTCCCCGATGGCTACAAGGGCACCCCAAGCCCCTCCTCTCTCCCTCGGTCGAACCCTAGCCGCCTCTCCTTCCTCTCCCCCGTGCCGCGACCTCCTCTGCTCGCACCGCCCGAGCGACACCGTAGCCATGCCGCCTCCACAGACGCGGCCACCGGCCTCCCCAAGCCCTGAGACCTCGACCAGGAGGACAGCCACCATCGACTTCGTCCATCCCGAGCATCAAATCAAGCGGAGCCGCACCGAATCGCCGCCATCGAGTTCGTCTTCGACATCCTGCACCGCCGACCGCCATCGTCAATTCGCTCGACCGCGACTGTCCCCGGCCTCCCCAACCATGTGCACGACTCCTTGGTGATATTCTCCTCTGGATTCCCCCTTCCTCCACCTCAATTTGGTTGTCGTTTGCCGTCGCGAACTCATCCTAGTTCACGTGTACGCGTAAATACATGTGTGCTTGTTGCTCGCGCTGCCCCGGCTAACGACGCACGCCGTGCGTGGGCGCGTCCGCGCACGCCAATGCCCGTGCTCGCCGCACCCGCCTGCGTCTACTACTGCTCTTGCCGCATGCTTCCACTGCTGCTGCTCGCGGCCAATGCCTGCTGCTTTGCCGCTGCTGCTGCTGAAGCTCTGCTGTTGTTGCCTATTTCCTACTGCTGCTTCCTACTACTATTGCCACTGCTGGCTACTCGTCATGCGGCTGCCGCCTGCACTGCTTCTGCTGCTAGCGTCGTGCTCCCACGCCGCGCCCAGCTACTGCGGCTGCTCACTGCTGATGCTGCCGCTGCTCCCCACTCTGCTAGCCACCTACTCTGCCGGCTGCGCTGTTCCGCGTATTGCTCTTGCTGCTGCCTCCCCTCGCCTGTCTGCTGCTGCCGGTACTGCTTTCTTGCCACTGCTACTACCTCCTGCTGTCGCTACTTAGTTGCTGCTCTAGCTGCTACAAATGGCCATGGCCGTGGCCATGCTATGGGCGTGTGTGTGTGCATAACCTCACGGCTGGTTGTGCCACCAAGCCGGCCAGAAATTCAATTAGGGACTAATCCCTCTTTAGTACTAGCCACCCCCACTTTGAGGTCTATTACATGTGGCCCTCAAGTGCTAAATTAATCCTCTAAATAAAATGCCAGTCTATTACATGTGGGACCCAACATTAGATTAAACCAGGAAGTTAAAATAAATAATATGATAATTTAAAGTGTGTGCCAATGACACCTGGGCCCCAACTATAGTTTGACAAGTCAATAGTCAAACAGTTGACTGTTGACTGGACTGTTGACTGGGACCCCCTAGACCCGATGTCAGCCTATGTATACAATCTGTGTACACAGGGCGGGGTACCCATAGCGTTTTAATCATTATTTTCGAATTAATAATAATCTCAAAATATTGCTAAAACTTTAGAAATTCATATAAAATAATCTGTAACTCGGATGAAAAAGTTTTCTACGTCTTTTTCATCATCTGATACAGAGGGATAGCCTTCTCTCCCAACCAGCTTATGAACCGGCTTAAGGCCGCAATACGACCGCCAAACGTTGAACATCATTGATACACGCTGGCTTAGCTAAAGAAGTGATGGCTTTGATATTCTCCGGATTAGCTTCAATGCCTCTATTAGAAACCAGAAAACCTAATAGCTTGCCTGCCGGCACACCAAAAACGCACTAGGCCAGGTTAAGCATCATCTTATAATCCCGAAGGTTATCGAAGGTTTCCTTCAAGTCTTCTATCAAGGTCTCCTTCTTTCTGGATTTCACTACAATATCATCCACATAAGCATGAACATTGCGCCCAACCTGATTATGAAGACAGTTCTGCACACAGCGCTGGTAAGTCGCCTGGGCACTCTTGAGCCCAAAAGGCATACACACATAGCAGAAGGCTCCAAAGGGAATTATAAAAGTTGTCTTCTCCTGGTCCTTAACTGCCATCTTGATCTGATGATACCCAGAATAAGCATCCAAAAAACTCAAACGCTCACAACCCGCCGTAGCATCAATAATCTGATCAATACGAGGGAGAGCAAAAGGATCAGCCAGACAATCCTTGTTTAAGTCTGTGTAGTCCACACACATACGCCAGGTGCCGTTCTTCTTGAGTACCAGCACCGGGTTAGCCAACCATTCCGGATGAAAAACTTCAACAATAAACCCAGCCGCCAAGAGCCGGGCTACCTCTTCACCAATGGCCTTACGCCTCTCTTCGTTGAAGCGACGAAGAAACTGCTTGACCGGCTTAAACTTGGGATCAATATTAAGAGTTTTCTCAGCGAGTTCCCTCCGTACACCTGGCATGTGAGAAGGTTTCCACGCAAAGATGTCCCGGTTCTCACGGATGAACTCAATGAGCGCGCTTTCCTATTTCGGATACAGATTAGCACTGATGCTGAACTACTTGGATGAATCGCAAGGAATGAAATCAACTAGCTTGGTGTCATCTACCGACTTAAACTTCAATGCTGGGTCGTGATCCGTAGTTGGCTTTTTCAAGGACGTCATGTCCACCGGATCCACATTATCTTTGTAAAATTTCAACTCCTCTGCTGCACAGACCGACTCAGCATAGGCTGCATCACCTTTCTCACATTCTAAAGCGATCTTCCGGCTTCCATGCACCATGATGGTTCCCTTGTGACGAGCCCTACCCGGATGGGTATTCTTCAAAGGGCCCGTTCGAGTGGACTCCGCAGGCTGACCAAGCATTTCAAGATCTCAAAAGATATCTGACCAGCCCTCCGGTGATGGTGGCGCCCCGTCCTCTCGAGCCCCTGGTGCTTTACCTCGCCGCAACTCCTTATTCCGCTAGTACAGCTCTGGTAACAGTTCGATAAGAGCGTCAGGACAAGGACACGTCGCATCGAACCGCGCCCCCAGCCGGGGCGGTCCGAGACCCGAAGGACACCGCGGGGGCTGCAGCAACGCCAACGAGTGACCCAACTCAGCAGGTGGCGACCTTAGGCCCGCCGAGGCCCCAATGGGCGACCAGGCTCCGGAGGTCCCATCGCCTCAGGAGGCGCCCCAACCTCCGACAGATGCGGGTCCCATGGACGCGCCTGCCCTCGTTGAGCACCTAGTGTACTTCGTGAGCACGGTACTGCGGGGTGCAAGGGCACGGTACCCCATGCCTCAGAAGCTCTTGCTCGCGCTTTTGGTGGCCTCGCGTAAGCTACGAGACTACTTTCAAGGTCAACCAATCAGGGCCGTCTCAACCTACCCACTGGAGAGGGTACTCAGGAGCCCTAATGTAGCTGGAAGAGTCGTCGACTGGAATATCGAGCTGCAGGCGTTCCAGTTGGAGTTCAGCACAACCAGGGTCATCAAGGGAGCCACGCTCGCCGACTTCATGGCAGAATGAACTGACGCCCCAGAGCTTGAAGCAGGCGAGGATCGGTCCCTCTCGCCAGGAAGTGAAGAGCTAGACGGTTGGGTGATATATTTTGATGGCGCAGTTGCGCGCCAGGGCGCGGGGGCTGGAGCAGTGCTCATCTCTCCCACTGAGGACAAGCTCTACTACGCCGTGCAGCTCTGCTTCCAGCAGGGTGAGAAGGTCTCCAACAACATAGCAGAGTACGAAGGCCTCATAGCTGGCCTTAAGGCTGCGGTGGCCCTACGGGTGAAGCGCCTCACCATCAAGGGTGACTCGCAGCTTCTCGTCAACTTCTCAACAAGGTATACGAGCCGAGGGACGAGCACATGGAGGCATACCTCGCGGAGGTACCCAACATGGAAAAAGCAGTTCTTGGACCTGGAATTGCAGCACGTGCCCCGCGGCACCAACAAGGAAGCCAACGACATCGCCAAGAGAGCATCCAAGCGGCTACCCCAAGAGCCTGGTGAGGGAGTCCTGGATTAGGGGGTGTTCGGATAGCCGGACTATACCTTCAGCCGGACTCCAGGACTATGAAGATACAAGATTGAAGACTCCGTCCCGTGTCCGGAAGGATCTTTTCTTGGCGTGGAAGGCAAGCTAGGCGTGCGGATATTCGAGATCTCCTACCATTGTAACCGACTCTGTGTAACCCTAACCCTATCTGGTGTCTATATAAACCGGAGGGTTGTAGTCCGTAGGACAACCATCATCATACACAATCATACCATAGGCTAGCTTCTAGGGTTTAGCCTCCTTGATCTCGTGGTAGATCCACTCTTGTACTACCCATATCATCAATATTAATCCAGCAGGAGTAGGGTTTTACCTCCACCGAGAGGGCTCGAACCTGGGTAAAATAAAGTGTCGCTTGTCTCCTGTTACCATCCGACCTTGACGCACAGTTTGGGACCCCCTACCCAAGATCCGCCAGTTTTGACACCGACATTGGTGCTTTCATTGAGAGTTCCTGTGTGTCGTCGCTTCTAGGCCCGATGGCTCCTTTGATCATCAACAACAATGAGGTCCAGGGTGAGACTTTCCTCCCCGGACAAATCTTCGTCTTCGGCGGCTTCGCTCTGCGGGCCAATTCACTTGGTCATCTGGAGCAGATCGAAAGCTACACCCCTGGCCATCAAGTCAGGTTTGGAAGCTTAAACTACACGGCTGATATCCGCGGAGACTTGATCTTCGACGGGTTCAAGCCACAGCCAAGCGCGCCGCACTATTTCGAGGGGCATGATCTAGCTCTGCCTCCGAATAGTACCCTGGAGGCCGCACACGCTCCGGCCCCGATCCTTGACTCGGAGCCCGCTGCGCTCCGAGGATGAACGGTTGGACGTCACCTCGGGGGCTGCGATCTCAAAGGCGATCAAGCCGAACGCCAGCCCCGTACTCCGCACGGCCCAGGACTCCAAGGAGCCGGACTCTTCTCCGAACTCCGAGCCTTCTGTGCCCCCGCCGATCCAATCTGATTTGGCGCCTGTAATGGAGTTCACCGCCGCGGACATCTTTCAGTGCTCACCTTTCGGTGATATCCTGAATTCTCTCAAGTCTCTCTCTTTATCAGGAGAGCCCAGGCCGGACTATGGTCTGCGAGGTTGGGATTCGGACAACGAAGAAATTCAAAGCCCACCCACCACCCACTTAATAGCCACTGTCGACGATTTAACCGACATGCTTGACTTCGGCTCCGAAGACTTCGACGGTATGGACGACGAAGGAGGAGACGAATAAGAACCAGCACCTGTAGGGCGCTAGACCGCCACCTCGTCATATGACATATATATGGTGGATGCTCCAAAGGATGCGGATGGTGATGGAACAGCGGAAGACGACAACTCGAAAAAACCGCCAAAACGCCGGCGCCAAAGGCGCCGCTCTAAATCCCGCCACAGCAGAAACGGTGATTCCGGCACGGGAGATAATACTACCCCGGACAGCGCCGAAGAACACCAGAACCAGCAAGATTCGGCGCAGAAAGATGGACAAGCCAGCCCTCAGGAGAGAGCGGCAGAGCAAGAGGTTGAGGATGATAACTACATGCCTCCCTCCGAAGACGAGGCAAGCCTCGACGACGACGAATTCGTCGTACCATCAGACCCCGCCGAACAAGAGCGTTTTCAACGCAGGCTTCTAGCCACGGCCAACAGCCTAAAGAAAAGGCAGCAACAACTTAGAGCTGATCAAGATTTGCTAGCCGATAGATGGACTGAAGTCCTTGCGGCCGAAGAGTATGAACTCGGGCGCCCCTCCAAAAATTATCCTAAGCACAGGCCGCTACCCCAATCAGAGGGGGAAGCATATGACATGGCAGACCAGCCACCCCGTGGCCGCGACAGAGAGGCCCGTCGAACCCTTAAGCAAGCCATGCCCCGGTGTCGTTCAAATAAGGCACGGGAAAACGAGCCAGACCTGCGAGACGTACTAGAGGATAAAGCAAAGCAAACAAGATCGATCTATGGATCGCGCGGACGCCCGACGACACGTGATAATCTTCACTCCGGACACAATAAATCCGGCTGGGCCGAACACAGCAGGCACAGCTCTTCCGAGCTGCGTCGTGACATAGCCCAGTACAGGGGCGCCGCACACCCACTATGCTTCACAGACGAAGTAATGGATCATAAAATCCCAGAGGGTTTTAAACCCGTCAATATCAAGTCGTACGATGGTACGACAGATCTGGCAGTATGGATTGAGGATTATCTCCTTCACATCCACATGGCACGTGGCGATTATCTACACGCCATCAAATACCTACCCCTTAAGCTTAAAGGACCAGCCCGGCACTGGCTTAACAGCCTACCAGCGGACTCAATCGGTTCTTGGGAGGACCTGGAAGCCGCATTCCTCGACAACTTTCAAGGGACCTATGTGCGGCCACCGGACGCCGACGACCTAAGCCACATAATTCAGCAGCCAGAAGAATCGGCCAGGCAATTCTGGACACGGTTCCTAACAAAGAAAAATCAGATAGTTGATTGTCCGGACGCAGAGGCCCTAGCAGCCTTCAAACATAACATCCGCGACGAGTGGCTTGCCCGGCACCTGGGACAGGAAAAGCCGAAAACCATGGTAGCCCTCACGACACTCATGACCCGCTTTTGCGCAGGCGAAGATAGCTGGCTAGCTCGCAGCAACAACTTATCAAAGAAGCCCGGTAATTCGTATACCAAGGACAAAAGTGGCAGGTCACGTCAAAATAATCAAAAGCACCGCGTTAGCAGCGACAGCAATGAGGATACGATAGTTAATGCCGGATTCGGAGGCTATAAATCCGGTCAGCGGAAAAAGCCATTTAAGAAGAATACCTAGGGCCCGTCCAGTTTGGACCGGATACTCGACCGCTCGTGCCAGATTCATGGCACCCCCGAAAGGCCAGCCAATCACACCAACAGGGATTGTTGGGTGTTCAAGCAGGCAGGCAAGTTAAGAGCCGAACACAAGGACAAGGGGCTGAACAGCGACGACGAGGAGGAGCCCAGGCCGCCGAACAACAATGGACAGAAAGGGTTTCCCCCACAAGTGCGGACGGTGAACATGATATACGCGACCCACATTCCCAAGCGGGAGAGGAAGTGTGCGCTACGGGACGTATACGCGATGGAGCCAGTCGCCCCAAAGTTCAACCCATGGTCCTCCTGCCCGATCACTTTCGATCGAAGGGACCACCCCACTAGCATCCGTCACGGCGGTTTTGCCGCACTGGTCCTCGACCCAATCGTGGATGGATTTCATCTCACAAGAGTCCTCATGGACGGCGGCAGTAGCCTGAACCTGCTTTATCAGGATACAGTGCGGAAAATGGGCATAGATCCATCAAGGATCAAGCCCACAAGGACGACCTTTAAAGGCGTCATACCAGGTGTAGAGGCCAATTGCACAGGCTCGATAACACTTGATGTGGTCTTCGGATCTCCGGATAACTTCTGAAGTGAAGAGTTAATCTTCGATATAGTGCCGTTCCGTAGTGGCTATCACGCCCTGCTCGGACGAACCGCATTCGCTAAATTCAATGCGGTGCCGCACTACGCATATCTCAAGCTCAAGATGCCAGGCCCTCGAGGAGTAATTACGGTTAGCGGAAACACAAAACGCTCCATCCGTACGGAGGAGCACACGGCGGCCCTCGCAGCGGAAGTACAAAGCAGCCTTTCAAGGCAACTCTCTAGTCCGACCGTTAAAAAACCGGACAATGCAAAGCGCTCCCGGAGTAACCTGCAACAAGACCACCTGGCACGATCAGAGCAAGCGTAGCAATACGGCCCCGACCCCAGACATCGCAACATAGCGGAGCAAGTACCTCGAGTACACAATTACGCCCTTAAAATTCCATGGGCACAGGGGGAGGGGCACATTAACGGCATGCCTACAACACGGCATCAAACGTACTAGGGGCTGCCGGATTTTTCTTTTTTACTTTTTTTTACTTTCAGGACTCCATACTCTGGATAACCTGTTCGGCATTGTTGCCGCACAGACGATGCAAGATCCAGGAAAGCAGACAAAGCTACGCCGCATTCCGGAACTCTCAGGTGGTCTCTATTTCGAGCGATATATCTGTTTCTAAATTCCGCGGCCTGTGCCTGGTCAGGACATATTAAATAGTCTAATATCTTTTTTGCTCATCGCAATACTTGTATCGTTCGGCTTTGATAGATAGCCTCTTTATAAAACAATGCATAGCTTTTTGTCTATTTTTTGCATTATCCTCTTTTGAATATATATATATTTATTACATAACATGATAGCACCCGTACACCATGGTACGGCAAACCACGCCAGGGGCTTCATTACCCTTTTATTTGGTGTGAGAAGTCCGTACACTTTCACAAGTGCGGCACCCCGAACTTATAGCACTATATGCATCGGCTCCGAGTCATGATTTTGGTCACATGTTGGGTATGCCCAGCTCCTATGTTTTGGTGCCTTACGTTCCGCTTTATCGGCTAAGGTAGCACTAGGAGAACCACTGCGATTGTGCCCCAGATCAGGTGGGTTGAGCACCTCAGTGGAGAAAGCTAAAACAGACTGTCATGATAAGGCGTGAGACCGGTCGCTGTTCGAGAGGTTTTTCGAGTCCTTAAAGGCTTATGCCGCTTTGAGCGAGGAGTTGGCTATGTCCGGCCAAAGGCGTGGATAGCTCCCCGAATTCGGCCTTCCAAACTAGGGGCTTCGCCGAAATTTAAAATTATAACGTTCTATGGCTAAGTGAGAGTGTTCAAGCATTATAGTCCGATTGCCTGGTTCGTTGTGCTGAGCGCCTCCCTCGAAGGACCCAACTATGGGAACAAGAGCCCTCAGGTTGATCTCGAACACCCCAGCACTAGTGGCATGGGGGCAGAAGCCGACGACTGGCCATCTCTCAAATTTTTGATAAACGACCGCACAGAAAATAATATTTTAAATTAAATAAGCATTGCTTTGTGCATATGGACAAGTTTTCAGCGCACATGATACAAACGAGCGAGTTCACTCAAATATTACATCTTTAATACATTCATCCGTGACAAGGCGGGCTCCGGCAAGAACTTCCTTGTAGTAGTTCTCGGGCTTGCGATGCTCCTTCCCCTGCGGCGGCCCGTCCTTCACCAGCTTCTCTCCGTCCAGCTTACCCCAGTGTACCCTTACACGGGCAAGGGCCCTCCGGGCACCTTCAATGCAGACAAAGCACTTGATGACCTCAAGCCGTGGACAGGCCTCCACCAGCCGCCGCACCAGCCCGAAATAGCTCCCAGGCAGGGCCTCTCCAGGCCACAGCCGAACTAGTAAGCCCTTCATGGCCTGTTCGGCCGCCTTGTGGAGCTCGACCAGCTGTTTCAGCTGATCGCTTAAGGGCACAGGGTGTCCGGCCTCAGAATACTGAGACCAGAACACACTCTCCGTCAAGCTGCCCTCTTCAGCTCGGTAGAACGCGGTGGTGTCGAATACGCTGCGGGGAAGATCGGCGAACGCCCCTGGAGAACTCCGGATTTGGGTAAGTAATAGGTAGTTTACTTTCATATTCCTACTTTGCATTGAGAATGCCTTACCCGTTGCTATCTTTTTCACCTCCTCCAACTCTTGGAGGGCCTTCTGGGCTTCGGCCTTGGCACTCTTGGCGGTCTCGACGGCCGACGCGAGCTCGGATGCTTGCGTTTTTGACTCAAGCTCCAAACCCTCATGTTTTGTCATGAGAGCTTGCAGCTCTTGCTGCACCTCCTCGACCTGAACCCCAAGCCTTTGTCGCTCGGCGCGCTCCTCGGCCGTTTTCTTTTCGGCCTCTGCCAGTGCCTGCTTCGGGGTTGCCACCTCGGTTGCTGCCCCTATAATAAGCAGTACAATCCTGTTATTTCTTTCTGCAATCAAGCCTCTCTATAGGCACCTTTTTTTCTCTCTCTTTTTTTAGGGATTTCTTACCTTCCTTCTCCTCGAGCTGCCGTTTGGCAAGGCCGAGCTCTTGCTCGGTCTGCCCGAGGTCCTTTTTAAGGACATCCACCTGCGCAGTCAGTGCGGCGGTGGACATCAGTGAAGCCTGCATACACATATTTGACCTTTTTTGTTAGACTCCTGCGAAAATTACTAGATCCTCTATCCGGATTTTCTTTCCGAACACCGAACAGAGCATCAGGGGCTACTGTCTATGCGGTAAATAATTTGACATATTTTTACTTACCTCAAAGCCTGTTAGAAGGCTAGCGCAAGCTTCATTCAGTCCGCTCTTGGCGGACTGAATCCTTTGGATCACCGTACTCATAACAGTACGGTGCTCCTCATCGATGGCGGCGCCCTTAAGCACCTCCAGCAGATTGTCCGGCGCCTCCGGTTGGACGGAGGCCGCCGGCTCAGACGGCTTACTCCTCTTGAAAGGAGTTCGCCCACCGCGGACCGGGACTGTCGAGTCCGGCGCGGTGTCCGGCACAAAGCCGGACTTGGAGCCCTGGGGGGTTTCATCCCCTTTACTCCTGGGGTCCGGAGGATTGCCTTGTGGCTCCTCCAGGACCATCTCCTCCTGCCCCGAAGCTTGGCGGGGCGCCACTTCGGCGCCGTCTGCCCCGCAGGGGGAGACTGCGGGCGGAACAGAGTTCACGTCCGACGAATCCAGGGAGCCGCTCGACGAATCGTCGAGTCCGGCCCGGGGCGGGCTGCATAAATTATGTTCGATATTAGGGAAAGCCGCGCATTAAAAGAATATCATGAGTCACTCTGGTATGTGAACACTTACGATGTCGCCGGACGCTTGGTTCGGTCCAGCCACTCCTATCCGCCCTCTTCGGCGTCGTGGGAGTAGTCCGGCGGAGGGGTTTTCCTTTTCCTCGACCCCTCGGCCTCCCCTGTTGGGGCGGCCTTCTTCCTCTTTGCTCCCCTCACTGGGGGGGGGGGAGAGCTTCCTTGTTCCTCCTCCTCGTTTTCACGAGAGGAGAGCGTTGCGGACTCTTCAGATGAAGAGTCCGACACCACCATGTTGCGGGAACTTTTTCGAGTCCCGGTGGTTTTCTTCTTCTTGGCCTTCCTCTCCGGCACCACGTAAGGTGCCGGAGCCATCAGCTTCACCAAGAGAGCTGGGGCCGGGTCTTCGGGCAGAGGAGCCGAACAGTTAATTGGTCCGGATACCTCCTGCCAAGCCTGTCAAAGGTAAAGGGAGTTTAGATCCCGCATAGAGTTAATCTATGAAGAAGAGCTTAACGAACTTGTCAAAGGTATAGATAGCTTACCTCGCTAGCGTTACGCTGCGAGCTGTATCCGCGATCCTCGGAGGCGGATGTGGGGGACTCGGCGCCTGTGGTCAGCACCTTCCAGACGTCTTCATACGTCATGTCGAAGAGCCTACTGAGGGTTTGGTGCTGCGCCGGGTCGAATTCCCACAAAGTAAAATCCCGTTCTTGGCACGGGAGGATCAGGCGAACGAGCATGACCTGGACTATATTGACAAGCCAGATTGGCTTGTTCACCAGGGACTGGATGCACGTTTGCAACCCAGTCACTTCTTCCTCGTTGCCCCACGACAGGCCTGTCTCTTTCCAGGACATGAGCCGCGTGGGGGGTCCGGATCTGAACTCGGGGGCCGCGACCCATTTCGGATCGCGGGGCTCGGTGATGTAAAACCACCCGGCCTGCCACCCCTTTAGGGACTCCACGAAAGAGCCATCGAACCAGAGGACGTTGGCTATCTTGCCAACCATAGCGCCTCCGCACTCCGCCTGGGTGCCGGACACCACCTTGGGCTTGACGTTGAAGGTCTTGAGCCAGAGGCTGAAGTGGGGGCGGACGCGGAGAAAGGCCTCACACACGACGATAAACGCCGAGATGTTGAGAACAAAGTTCGGGGCCAGATCGTGGAAATCCAGGCCGTAGTAGAACATGAGCCCCCGGACAAATGGGTGAAGTGGAAAGCCCAGTCCGCGGAGGAAGTGGGGAAGAAAAACTACCCTCTCATGGGGCCTTGGGGTAGGAAGAAGCTGCCCCTTCTCAGGAAGCCGATGCGGGATGTCCTTGGACAAGTATCCGGCGTTCCTTAACCTTTTTACTTGAGCCTCTGTAACGGAGGAGACCATCCACTTGCCTCCCGCTCCAGACATTGTTGGAGAAGGTTGAGGAAGGAAGAGCGGACTTGGGCGCTGGAGCTTGAGTTCGCAAGAGATGGATTGGCAAAGGAGGAAGAAGGCGTAGGTTAAAAAGGTGAATCCTTATCCCTTTATATAAGCAGGTACGGTTAGGCGTCCCCACCTACCTAATAAAACTCACTTGCCTCCAAAACGCCGTGGTAAATGGCGTGGTTGGGTTACCCACGTCCGTATTAGTGAGAATCCCGTTAAAGGGGGAACATGATCTCTGCTTTGACAAGACGTGCCAAGGAAACCGCCTCACTAAACACGCTAAGGTGGAACAATGAAAGCAACTTATATAGAAGGCTTGGTCGCAGTGTTATGACGCACTCCGAAATACGTCAGCGGATTTGATTTGTGTTAATTCTCTATATGGCAATATGTGGAAACTTATTTTGCAGAGCCGGACACTATTTTTATTTTTTATAATCTTCTTGAAGAACTTGGAGGAGGAACCTGCCTTGCAATGCCGAAGACAATCTGCGCGCCGGACTCGTCGTCATTGAAGCCTGGTTCAGGGGCTACTGAGGGAGTCCTGGATTAGGGGGTGTTCGGATAGCCGGACTATACCTTCAGCCGCACTCCAGGACTATGAAGATACAAGATTGAAGACTTCGTCCCGTGTCCGGAAGGATCTTTTCTTGGCGTGGAAGGCAAGCTAGGCGTGCGGATATTCGAGATCTCCTACCATTGTAACCGACTCTGTGTAACCCTAACCCTATCCGGTGTCTATATAAACCGGAGGGTTGTAGTCCGTAGGACAACCATCATCATACACAATCATACCATAGGCTAGCTTCTAGGGTTTAGCCTCCTTGATCTCGTGGTAGATCCACTCTTGTACTACCCATATCATCAATATTAATCCAGCAGGAGTAGGGTTTTACCTCCACCAAGAGGGCCCGAACCTGGGTAAAATAATGTGTCCCTTGTCTCCTGTTACCATCCGACCTTGACGCACAGTTCGGGACCCCCTACCCGAGATCCGCCGGTTTTGACACCGACACCTGGCGTCTTCGAGGAGCGGCTCTTCAAGCCATCGGCAACACCACCACTTTCAAGGCCGGTGCTGCCTCAGGAGGAGCTCCCCCAACCACCTGCCTCAGGAGCCCCAGCCTGCGGCCCGACCTCGGGAGCGTGCCTACTCTTGGCGCTTGAGCCTTAGGAGAGGTGCTGGACCAAGGAGTTCAAGTAATACCTGACGCAAGGGACGCTGCCGGAGAAGGAGGAGGACGCGGAGCGCGTGGCCCGGAGGGACATGGCGTACTGCATCCAGGACGGTGAGTTATACAAGAACCGGCCGAATGACGTTTCCCTGCGTTGCATCTCTAGGGAACGGGGGAAAGAGCTGCTAGCTGACATACACGGCAGGGACTGCGGGCACCACTCGTCGTCACGAACCCTCGTCGGCAAGGCGTTCTGCAACAGGTTCTACTGGCCTACGAAGCTCAACGACGCGACTGAGCTGGTGAAGTCCTGTGAGGCATGTCAATTCCACGCCAAGCAGATCCATCAGCCAGCTCAGGGCCTCCAGACCAACCCACTCTCGTGGCCATTCGCGGTCTGGGGGCTAGATATCTTGGGCCCGTTCCCTCGAGCCCCTGCGGGCTACCACTACCTCTACGTCGCCATCAACAAGTTCACCAAGTGGGCGGAGGTAGAAGCCGTCCACACCATCCCGGCCGGATCCGCGGTCAAGTTCATCAAGGGTCTCATGAGCCAGTTTGGGGTCCCCAACCGCATCATCACCGATAACGGCTCGTAGTTCACATGCAATCTCTTCAATACATATTGTGCTAACCTTGGAACACAGATCTGCTACGCTTCGGTGGCACACCCCAGGAGCAATGGTCAAGCCGAACGCGCCAACGCGGAGGTCCCGAGAGGCCTCAAGAGTAGGACCTTCAAGAAGAAGGTCGAGGCCTATGGCAGGGGCAGGCACGATGAGCTCCAGTCTGTGATGTGGTCCATCCGCACCACCGCCACCAAGCCAACAGGCGAGACCCCGTTCTTCCTCGTCTACGGAGCAAAAGCAATTCTCCCTCACGAGGTCAAGCATCGCTCCGCGCGGGTCCTGGCGTTTGATGAGGCGCAACAGGACGCCATGCTTGGGATGGACCTCGTGTTGGGGGAGGAACACCGTCGTGAAGCCACGCTCCGGGCGGCAAGATACTAGTAGGCGCTGCGGCGGTATCACTGTCGCAGCGTCCGCTCCAGGACGCTCGAGGTGGGCGACCTCGTCCTAAGGCGGGTGCTCTCCAGGGAAGGGCTGCACAAACTCTCGCCCACGTGGGAGGGCCCATTTAGGATTGCCCACGTCTCCAGGCCTGGCGCCATGCGCCTGGAGACGCAGGACGGGGTCCCTATCCAGAACGACTGGAACATCCAGCACCTCTGGAAGTTCTACCCATGAAGAAAGGCCCGACGCCTATGAGGAAAGGCCTAGTGCCTGTGAAGGTCTCCGCTCATGACACTCTCACGTAATAATGAGTCGGGCCTCGGGGGCTCCCTCCCATGTCCTAGTGGCAGCACTTAGCTTCGCGCTGGTGAGAAGACAAGAAGACTAGATTAGGTGCCGGACGCGGATTTTCATTTGCTTTCCGTAGTTGGCTTGCCCCTCTTTAATGAAAATTTGCTTTCTGGTGTTCCTTGCCGGTTTGGTTCCATCACCTTTTGACTCCATTTCTGCTTTCGGGTCCTTGTTTTGACCTGTACTCTCTTTCGCATGCCTCGCAAGGGGGATGGACAGGTGCCTTCGTGAGGGTTTTTCCTGTTTTTCGCGAGGCACCCTTGTTGGAGCTCGTAAGTTGGTGCACTACTCTCAATCCGTGCCCCTCGGGCACCGTGATGTGAAGCGCTGGATCGTGGCCAGCGGCGCCTGTGACCAGGGCTCAGAAGAACAAGAGTTTCCTAACGAATTTTTGCAGCTCCTAGACGCCTCCCAGGCCAAGGATGCTTCGCCGGGTACTGGGAGATGCGCGCCTCATGAGGCGAAAACTACTTCGAGCATGTCAAGCTAAGTTATCTCTACGCGCCTGCATAAAACGTTGATGCTGCAACGAGACACAGGAACAATAAACATAGCATAGCAACTTGGAAACCATGGTTCGTTGCACGCCCCTACGGGGCCCCATACTTGTCTCTCTCTTAATGATTAAGAAAATAAAGAACGAAACAAAAGTGGCGCGTGCCCTTGCAGCAGCTCGCGAGGACAGGCCCATGGCGCTCTCCTGAGCTCAGTCGAACCCCTCCTCGCGCTTCACTGGGGCGCAGCAACGAGACGACCCGCTGCCACCCTCAAAGCGGGCGCGGCGGCTGGTCATATACGCTGCTGCTGGAGCTGTCGCCAGAGGGAGAATCGCCGTAGCTGGGTGAGCAACGGCCAGTGCCGAAGGCAAGGCCACCCTCACCCTCGTCTCGACCGTCGCCAAGGCCAAGCACCTCACCACCGTCGTTGTCCTCGGGGCAGCACCCGACGCGGCGGCCGTCTTCTTCGAACACCCTCGCGTAGAGGGTCGCGTTGCCGTCGTACTTGAAGTGGAGGGTGCACCGCCTGCCCCGACCACGCGTGCGGGCAAACGTCTGCCAGCCGCGAGCCAGGGCTGCATTGCCCCGCGACAGAGACCTCGACCGCGACCCTTGAAGCCTTGCTGCAACAGCCGTCCGCCTGCAGCCAGAGCCCGCTTGGACCCGTGGCCGGCAGCTCGCCGGTGAAGAAGCGTGGGAGCTGAAGCTAGGTGCCGGCCAGATTCTCCGACCACACGACGAACTCCGGCAACACCTCCGCAGAGTGGAAGCACGGCCGGGGAGGCCGTGCGACCATGGCGCGCCTCCCTTCATCGACGGGGCTGCCACGACCTGGGCGAATCCCACCACGCAAAGAGGCGTCGTCGCGGCCGCGAGGGGCCATGGCGGGGGTCGCGGTGTGGTTACGGGGACGGCCGCGCCCTCTCTTGGGCGGCGGAGAGCCGGGCCCCTCCTGGCGGGCCTTCCCCTTCTCTGCACTCGAGAACCTCTTCGTAGGCGCCATGGGAGTCGCTACTAGAAATCAAGCAAGGAAGAAGAAGCGATCGGAGCAGGAAGAGATGAGAGACGGGGGCTCCGCCCCCTCCTCATTTATAGTGGGAGAAGGCCAACCGGCGATCCCCATGGTCATAGGTAATGATGATCTTTCTCTGCATGCAGTCGGGCAGTTGCCGAGGCAGCGTGGGGAAGCGGAGACACCCACATCCAATCAATCACCACACGTCAAGCGAGTCCGCAGAATGTTGGGGCCCGCGGCGCTCTGCACTTGCCCTTTGGCTTCGCCTTGGGCCCGGGGGCTACTGTTGGCGTCCTGGGAATGGGGGTCCCCAGACTTGCCTGCCTGCAGCCCACGGCGTGGCTCCACCAGCGGCCCTGTACGGCCCATCTTCACCAGCGAACACTCAAGACCCTCGCAAGGGGCCAAGCCTCGCGAGGCGGACGACACAACACCTCCTCGGGACGGCCTCGCCAGGCCGGCTCGCGAGGTTCCTGTGACGCAAGCCATGACGAATGGAGCCAGGCGGGCGCCAATGCGCGCAGTGTCCTTGTTTCCTCTTTGGTGCTAAAGAGGCAAGCGCAGGCGAGGAGTTCCGAGGCATCAGGCAAAGGTTTCCATATCGGTGCAACGAGACCAGGACCAGCAAGATGACAGGACGTAGGTCACCGTGGAGCCCAAGACGGCGTCACCACCAGAGCCTTTGGCAGGCGAACACCACCTTTAGTTAGGATAACTTGTACTAGTTCTCTTCCTTCAAATTTGGCCATTGTTGGATCCCTTCCCGCTCAATATTTGGGGAGAGGACCAGGGCCTCTATAAATAGGGCTAGCCACCACCATAGGAGGCAACTGACCTGAGACCATCTCATCTGGGGATCATTCAGATCATCCTCAACCACACAAGTTCACCAAGCACATGAACACCTCTCCTCACGAGCCTGTTCTTCCCTTGTAACTGTTCATCCTCAGCCCAAGAGGCAATCCACCACACCACACTGGAGTAGGGTATTACACCACATCGGTGGCCCGAACCAGTATAAACTCTTGTGTCTCTCAAAATTTCGGATGTTGCTGTGCTACGCTCCAGCTGTCCCAAAATATCTACCACCTAACGGTCATATCATTGAAGGGCATTTATGTCTTATCCTGTCGGGCTGCTCCCTAGGCTATAAATAGGCGCCCCCTACAACCACTAGCTGGTTGGCTGCTCCGAGAGAAACTGACACTTGTCATTTGTGAGCATCCCATCCTCCGAGGACTTTGAGCGAAAATCATCAAGTGAGGAAAACCCAAACCCAAACACCTACAAACCCAAAGTGATTGAGCATCACTGAAGAGATTGATCTTGAGTAGATCCGACGCTTGTTACCTTTGAAGACTGTGCTTCTTCCAGACGGTTAGGCGTCATGGTCTACAGCATCCAAGAGGAATTGTGGATCGCCGAGTGACCGAGTTTGTGAAGGTTTGGAAGTCACCTGACAACTTACCATGACTGATTGGGCGAGGCCTGTGTGACCTTAGCTCAAGGAGAATACGGTGAGGACTGTGTGTCCTCAGGTTTAAATACCTAGCCGCTCCAACCAGACGTACAACTAAGACAGCAGATGGAACTGGTCTACCAAATCATTGTCTTCACCAAACTTACTTGTTCTATTTCCTCAACTCTTTCATTTCCTCAAAACTGTGTTGTGCGCTTATTCATACTGTGTTTGAAGACTTTGACTGAAGACTTTCTCAATTTCCTCAGTTCAATTTCTTCAGTCTGTTTGTCTTCATCCCGTGTTATCCTGTGTTTACGCTTTCTGTACTGTGTGCTTGTCTTCAATTTCATCATGATGACCATGCTTGTGTTCTGTTATGTTTACTTCTGAGTACTTATTCTGCTGCAAGTAGTTCTTCGCTAAGGAATTTCCTCACCCGCTAATTCCTCAGTGAAGAATTCATAAAAATCGCCTATTCACCCCCCTCTAGTCGATATAACGTACTTTCAATTAGTATCAGAGCAAGGTACTCCCTTGTTCTGTGTGATTTTGGTTTAACCGCCTAGAGTTTTAGTTATGTCGACCGCAGGTATGATCAAGGTCTCTGCTGGGGGTCCTACCTTCGATGGGACGGACTACCCCTACTAGAAGAACAAGATGTGAATGCATCTTGAGGCAATTGATAAAGATCTCTGGTATGTTGTGGAAAATGGCGTTCTCTCAGTCACACCTTCTCTGAATGCTGTTGATGTGAAGAGATTCAAGCAACTCAATTCTCAAGCGAAGAATATCATATGTGGCCATCCAAGCAAAGGACAGTATGGTAGAGTGATTGCTTTGGAAACAGCTAAGCTTATCTAGGATAGGCTGTCCAAAGTCAATGAAGGAGTCTCAACACAGCGTGACTCTCGAGTTGACGTTCTTCGTATTCTCTTCAACTGCTTCAAAAGACTCGACAATGAAAATGTTCAACAAACCATCGATCGCCTCATTGACATCTCAAATGAGCTTCAAGCACTTGGTGCCACTGACATCACCGACCATGAGGTAGTGAAGAAATTGCTGAGATCGCTTGATTCCTCATTTGATACTCTGGCACTGATGATACAAGAACGTGGAGATTACAAGTCACTTGATCCTGCTGATATCCTCGAGAGGCTAAACACTTAAGAGTTCTAACTTGCTGAGAAGAGAGATATCTATGGTTCGAGCTATGGCAGATCACGTGCCCTGAAGGCCAAGACAGTTTCTGAGTCTGAAGATGAAGATTCTGGCAGCAGCCTTGGTGATCCTGAAGAACTGAGCCATGAACTAGCACTGCTCGTGAAGAAATTCTAGAAGTTCTCAAGACGTGGTTGCTTTGGAAAACCCTCAAGGAGCAATGATTCCTCATCCAGTGACTACAAGAAGAGGCTATGCCACAAATGCAAGAAACCTGGTCACTACATTCAAGATAGTCCTCAGTGGGAAAAGGAATCAAAGAAGAAGAAATACAAGGATTATAGTTCTGATGATGCGAAGAAGAAGAAATCCTCAAAGTCTTCATCCTCAAAATCCTCAAAGTCTTCGTCTCAGAAGAAGAGCAGCTCCAAGAAGGCTCGGGCATTCATTGGCAAGGAAATGGACTCTGAGGCTGAATCTGAGGAACATGAGGAAGAGGAGGCATCTGAGGAGTCTGAGTCTGGTGTGGCGAGTCTAGCTCTCGCTACTGCATTCGTCAGCAAGTCTACCATCAACTCTGAAGAAAATGGCTTCACCAACAAGGCTGATGAAAGCAATGATGACTACGCTCCCACCTATTGCTTCATGGCAAAGGGTGCCAAGGTACTCAAATATACCTCCTCTGAATCAAGTGAGAACTAATCTGATGAAAATCTTAAGCCCAGCTACTCTAAACTTGCTAAGATTGCTGTGAAATAACAAAAGGCTTTTGAAAAGGTTCAAAACATGCTAGACAAAAGTGATGATATGTTGGGTGAAGAAATGGATCGCACTAAAACCTTGACTGAAAATCTTCAGAGACTTCAGTCTAGGTTTGACAATCTTCAAGGTCAAACACTCTTGTCGGGGGGAATCGGCTTCCTCGAACACCTATGGGGACCGAGCCCCTTACTGGTTCGGCGGGGGGCAGAGGTTGGACAAAGAGCAGATCGAGGCGCTGCACACGAGGGATTTTACCCAGCTTCGGGCCGCAAGGATGCGTAAAACCCTACTGCAGCTTGGTGGATCGTATTGTGTTCTTGCTCGGGAGCGCGCGGTGCTACAGTACACACGAGCTGCTGGCGAGGTCGAGCGTGACGATCCCCCCTCCTACGTGCGCATGGGGCCTCCTTTTATATGCTCAAGGGGTTACCCACAGGTGGCAGCGTAGGTGGGGGCAAAAATGGTAGAATGCTGTAGTGGGTACAGCTGCCTGCACAGTGGCTGTACAGTGCTATCATACCTAACTCTGACGGCGGGGGACAAGGGAATTAAATGCCCGTCCGCGTCGCCTAGACGGTGCAGGGAAGTGGACCGTCAGGAGCGCCACCGTTTGCCACGATGGCTACTCTGTCAGCTTCGCTTCGCCACCGCATGCCCCTGGCTGCACAGCCTCCCGCCACATGCGCCTGGGATGCCCCCAGAGCGACACGTTGATGGGTGAGTTGGAGCGCAGGCACGAGGTGGTAACTTGCCGCGGCAAGCGCCTTGCCGTGGTGGATGTCTCGTCGCGTCCGGGAGCTTGTTGCTCACCGGGTCTTGCCGGGGCGCGGGGCGCGCCGTGGCAGGGTCCTTGTCGTGCCGTGGATGGCCTTCCCGGCAAGCTCCTCTTGCCGGGGCCTTGTGCTTCGAGCGGCAGTCCCGGCAAGCTCCTCTTGCCAGGGGCTCGCTCTCTTCGGGTGGCCTTCCCGGCAAGCTCCTCTTGCCGGGGCCTTGGCTCAACTACTTTGTTCTTGAATGGCCCAAGAGAGGACCATGGAGGGTCTTGGCGATCGCCTGGCAGGCCTTGCCGCGGGGTGCTACGACCGCCCGTGCACAAGTTCGGGGTACTAAGGTAACCCTATTTTAGTACACCGACAGGAGCCCCCGGGCCTGGGCCATACACGGTGCCGAGCGTTGTTGGGCCAGGCCCAAAACAGTGCACGGGCACGCGCGGCCTGGGTCACGCTGCATCTTTTTCTCCGTATGCCACACCCTCTCCGAACGGTACGCAACGAACGCGGCATCGTGGGGAGAGGCGTGCGTGACGTGGGTGGCGTGCGCGGGGCCGAGCCCTGCAGGCATGCGTTACGTCGCAATAAATGGGGACGGTTCGTGCCATCTTCATAAGTGGAGGGAGGCGTGGAGGCGTGGCTCCTTCGCTGGACGGGGCCGAGGCACGGTTTCCGAGGCGCCCGTTCCCCATGATCGCGGGGTGGGGGAGAGGTCGCCTCATCCATCGCCTCGGTGCTGCTCGTCAGCCACGCGGCTTCCATGCACCTGGAGTTGCGGGCAGTGGAGGCAGGAAACCGGGCCGTCGCGGGTCAAGGCAGCAGGCCGGCCCCGGTCGCCTGGCCTCCCTGCGCCCTGATTGGTTGAGCGGGGCGGTCGAGTCCCCACCCTGCTCCTTTATAAGGAGCAAGAGGGGGGGCGACGGGAACCCACACTCCTCCATCTCTTCCTCCTCTTCATCCTCTGACCCCCTCTCTCCATTAGCCATGGAGAAAGGGAATCCGGGTCCTTCATCGGTGGCGGCGAGGGTTGCCGCCAGGCAGCGCGCCCCTCCTCCCCTTGCACCCGCGGTGGCGGAGCCAGCCGCAAGGGGAAGGGGGAGGGGGCGAGGTCGTGGACGAGGGCATGGACGAGGCCGCGGCGCTCAGGGAAGAGGCGGGCGGGGCGATGCGCCGGCCTCGCCTCCGCCAGCGGCCCCTCTTCCCATGGCAGTCCATCTCGGGACGATCCTTGCGAGTTCTTCATCAGGCTGCGCTGGGCGCCTCGCCACCGCCTCCGCCTCCCAGCTCCCTTCGCGAGCGTGATGGAGATGGAGCAACCCGAGACGCTAAGGCTGCGCATGAAGGGCTGCGGGATCAGCGGCACGCGGGTCCACGTCGAGTTCCCAGCCCCCGGCGTAGTGTATCTTGGCCGAGGGTGGAAGACATTCGCCCGTATCCACACCTTGACGGAGGGGCTCACCCTCCATTTCAAGTTGATGGAGGGCGATCACCTCTCCGTCAAGGCCTTCGGGGACTTCGGGACCCGGGCCAGGTGCTGCGTGGATAGCTCCTCCGACAGCGAAAGCTCCCCCTCGAGCGAGAGTTATGTGGAGGGGAGCGACAGCGACGACGAGGGCAGCGGTCGTCGGGATGACGGGTCCGACTAGGCGCCGGTCGCAGCTCCGTGTGGCACCGGCGACCCCATCATCCGGGTCGCCAGCCCCTTGAGCTTCTCGGGGTCGTCTTCCTGGGCGGCCGGAGTGGCGAGGCTGCGGAAGAGGAGGAGGACTGGCGGCAAGGCCGTCAACTCGGAGTACGAGGGCTGGGTGCCCCCGACAGCATGTTGACGTCCCGCTGCCTCATCTTCGAGCTCCATCTCCGGCGCCACCACCACCATCCAGCCTCCGGAGCCCCCCGGGGCGTTCTGTTGGTGTCTTCTGCCACCCGTAGCTCGCCTAGGCGCCCCTTTTGCCCTTTTCGCCTCCTTGTCCTACCTCCTGAGGAGAGAGACAAGAAAGGGATTACGGGCATCTTATCTTTTTTCAATCTGTAAGCCCTCGGGCCTTAGTTGTATTTAAAACTTGTAATCCCATCATTCATGTTTTTCATTCTCTCTGAACTATACCTGAGTGGAATGTTTTTAATGAAAAGGGGATGCTTGCCGGGCTATTTGTCCCGTGGGTAAAACCCACGCCAAGGAGCGAACCCTTTGTATCGTTAGGATAGACATTTCTTCGCCCGGCAACAGGCCCTGCCGTCTTCCCGCGCCGCTCGACCCTCCTCACGCCCTTGGCGGTGGCAGTGAGAAGGCGGGTTCCGGCCCCTCGCTTCTCCCCTTTGCTGCCGCGACTACTACCAAGACGGGCCCCAGGAACGCGCTCTGGGCCTGTCGTCGAGGGAGCACGGCAGCTTTTAGGAGGAGAAAGGGTTTTCGTATTCCACAGTTCATGAGAAAATGCATGACAAGGGATGCGCAAACTTATCTGGGATTGCAGCCCCCGGCAACTTTGGCTTGCCGCGGACGAATCTTCGTACTTGCATCCCCCGGCAATACTGGCTTGCCGGGGACCAGATGCTGGCCCGCCCTTCTTCTCTTCTTCGCCCTTAAGTGGTCTGGCCAGGATGTACAAACCCCTGCGAACCAAAGGAAACGAAGGAACAGGAAAAAGGACGCAGACTCGACCTCTAAGCTAGGGGTTAGCAGCTATTAGGCACTATCAACCCTAACCAAGGACGAGACTCGACTCAGCATGCATGCTAAAACTTAGGGCGCCAGCGCTTCATTTCTGCTGCTCAGGGTCTGCGCCTGGCTTTGTACAAAGGATTACATGCAACTGCGGCAAGACTTGTACAAAAGGTTGGTTGCCGGGCGGGCCCCGACAACCGCGCCTTATGGGTGAAACTTACGAAGATGCTCAATATTCCAGGAGTTGCTCACCGGAGTGCCATCTTCGGTCTCGAGGCGGACAGCGCCGGGCCTCGTGACTCGTCTCACCCGGTAAGGGCCTTCCCACTTTGGTGTCAACTTGTTATGATTCTTGGCGGACGGGGCGCGCCGAAGAACAAGGTCGCCTTCCTCAAAGCTTCTGGCTTTAACTTTGCGGCTATGGTAGCGACGCAAAGCTTGCTGGTAGCGAGAGGCTCGCACAACAGCCTGAAGACGATCTTCCTCAAGGAGCAGCGCGTCATCTTCACGCAGCCGCTCTTGCTCAAGCTCATCATAAGCGAGCACTCGAGGTGACCCGTATACGAGTTCCGTGGGGGTAACTGCTTCTGCTCCATAGACTAGAGCGAATGGTGTCTGGCCAGTGGCTCGATTTGGCGTCGTTCTGATCGACCAAAGAGCCACCGGCAGCTCCTCGATCCAGTTTCTTCCGCACTTGTGCAGCCTGTCGAAAGTTCTGGTCTTGAGCCCGCGCAGTACTTCGGCGTTGGCCCTTTCATCTTGACCGTTGCTCCTGGGATGAGCAACAGAAGCGAAGCAAACCTTGGCGCCGAGATCTTGGACGTATTGCATGAAGGCGCGGCTCGTGAATTGTGTACCGTTGTCGGTGATGATCCTGTTGGGGGTCCCGAAGCGGCAGACAATCGACCTGAAGAACTTGATGGCTGACTGTGCTGTCACCTTCCTCACTGGTTCCACTTCTGGCCACTTTGTGAACTTGTCGATTACGACGTACAAGTACTCAAAGCCCCCGACAGCTTGGGGGAAGGGGTCGAGGATGTCGAGCCCCCAGACCGAAAATGGCCAGGATAAAGGGATCATCTGGAGAGCTTGAGCCGGCTGGTGTATCTGCTTGGAATGGAACTGGCACGCTTCACACTTGGTTACTTGTGCAGTTGCATCCTGGAGGGCTGTCGGCCAGAAGAAACCTTGCCGGAACACTTTGCCGGCAAGTGCTCTTGCGCCGATGTGGTGACCACATATGCCTCCATGTATCTCTGCCAACAGCTGCTGTTCGTCTTCCCGGGAAATACACTTCAATTTCACACCGTTGCGCCCTCTTCTGTGTAGTGTGTTGTCGATGAACTGGTACATACTCGAGCGTCAGGCTACTCTTTCTGCTTCTTCTTGTTCTTCGGGAAGTTCTCCGTGCTGGAGGAAATGGATAGTCTGCTGCGCCCATGCTGGAGCCTGCGGCTCGACAACAAGGACTGAAGGCACTTCTGCCGCTGCGGGAACGTTCGCTTCTACGGCGAGGATCTGGGGCTCGGCCGGAGCTTGACGTTCCCCGGCAAGCTTGCCGGAACAAAACTTGTCGGGAGCGCCTGCTTCTACGGAACAAACCCTGGGGTTTTCCGGAGCAGACGGTTCCTCAGCGCTCTTGGTGTCGATCTTGGGGACTTTCTTGGCGGCGGCTCCGGGGAGCTCTGCCGGAAGATAGTCGCCGGAGACCAACTTCCTCTTCTTGCTCTGTCTGGTTGATGGCGTTACGGACGGCTGAGTCAGCTTGAGCACAAAGGTCCCTGGTTCCACAGGTAACTTAAATGCTGCGCACTTTGACAGGCCGTCAGCGATGTCATTCTCATCTCTTGGAATGTGTTCCATTTGCAGGCCGTCAAAGTGCTCTTCCAGCTTCCTCACTTCATCAACGTACGCTTCCATCAACGGACTCTGGTAATCCTTGTTCACTTGGCGGACGACGAGCTGCGAGTCACCCCTGACAATGAGCTTCTTGATCCCAAGTTCTGCCGCGATCCTGAGACCGGCAAGCAAACCTTCATACTCTGCAGTATTGTTGGTTGCTTGTTCCTTGGGGAAGTGCATCTGGACTACGTACTTGAGGTGCTCTCCGGTGGGTGCGACAAGTAACGCGCCAGCGCCGGCGCCTTGCAGCGAGAAGGCACCATCAAAGTACATCAGCCACTCTTTGCTTGCTTCTTTGGCGGGGATGCTCGTCTCTGGGGTATCTTCGTCCGGTGTCGGTGTCCACTCCGCTATGAACTCCGCCAATGCTCTGCTTTGGATAGTCGAGGTGCTCTCGAACTGGAGACCGAAGCTCGACAGTTCTAGTGCCCACTCGACAATCCTGCCTGTTGCTTCTGGATTCTGCAGTATCCTCTTCAGCGGAAAGCGGGTGACAACTGTAATCTCGTGTGCTTGGAAGTAATGGCGCAGCTTTCTCGAGGCCATGAGGAGGCCGAAAAGCAATTTCTGCACACCAGAGTACCTTGACCTAGCCCCCTGCAAAAGGGAGCTGACAAAGTAAACCGGGCGCTGCACCATTTTCATCTTCCGCACCTCCACTTGCTCCTGCGCTTCGCAAAGGTCTCTTCTAAGTCTTGAATCAGGGTTGCCCTGTCTCTGCTCTTGACCACTATATCATCCATGTAGGCCTCCACATTCCTGTGGATTTGTGGCTCAAAAGCAGTGTGGCTCCAAATGTCGAACCGGCGTTCTTCAGTCCGAAAGGCATCCGTACGAAACAGTACGTGCCACATGGAGTGATGAACGCGGTTTTCTCTTCATCTTCTTCAGCCATGAAGATCTGATGATATCCAGAGTAGGCGTCAAGAAATGAAAGCAGGTCACATCCGGCCGTGGAGTCAACAATCTGGTCAATGCGTGGCAAGGGAAAAGGATCTTTGGGACAAGCTTTGTTAACATCAGTGAAGTCGATGCAAAGCCTCCATTTCCCATTTGCTTTGCGCACGACAACAGGATTGGCCAACCACGTCGGATGGAGCACACCTCTGACGAGGCCTGCCGCTTCCAACTTCTTGATCTCCTCTGCGATGAACTCTTGGCGCTCCACTGCTTGCTTCCTGACCCTCTACTTGACGGGCCACGCGTGAGGACAGACGGCGAGGTGGTGCTCAATCACTTTCCTGGGAACGCCGGGGATGTCAGATGGTTGCCAGGCAAACACATCGACATTCGCCGGCAGGAACGTAACGAGCGCGCTTTCCTATTTGGGGTCGAGCGTGGCACTGATGGTGAAGGTACCACCAGTGCCGTCCTCCTTGGCGGGCACCTTCTTGGTCGTTGGCGGAGCTGCCATTGTCTTCTTACTCTTGCCGGTGGAGCTCGATGGCGCGTCCTCGACGGTAGCGCAGCACTCCGAAGAGGTGCGCTTGCCGGAGTGGGCGCCAGAGCACTTGCCGGGCTTGGTCCTCTTCTTTCCTCCGGGGGCTTCGGCGACAAGCGGCTTGTGATCCGCTGCGGCTGCTGATTCCCGGTAGATCTTGTCGGCACAGATAAGGGCATCCTTCTTGTCGCCAGGGACAGAGATGACGCTTATCGGGCCTGGCATCTTGAGCATGTTGTAGGCGTAGTGAGAGGCCGCCATGAACTTGGCGAGCGCTGGACGACCGAGAATTCCATTGTAGGGCAATGGAAAATTGGCAACGTCAAAAGTGACCCTCTCTGTCTTGAAGTTCAGCTCGCTGCCAAATGATACTGGCAACGTTATCTTCCCCTTTGGCTTGCTCCTTCCCGGGTTGATTCCTTGGAACGTGCCGGTCTCTTCGAGCTCGCTGTCGGGGACCTAGAGTTTCCGGAGCACAGCGGAGGAGATCAGGTTCAAGCCGGCCCCGCCGTCAACTAGCATCTTAGTGACCTTGAGGTTGCGGACTGTTGGTGAGACCAACATCGGCAAGCACCCGATCGCAGTTGTGCGATCAGGGTGGTCCTCAATATCAAAGATGATGGGCGTGCTGGACCATTTCAGAGGCTTGCGCGACTCGACGGGTGGCTCCGCTGCATTGACTTCCCGCGCCCACTGCTTGAGCTGGCGGTGAGAAGTATGCAGGGAGGCACCGCCGTCTACGCACAAAACCTCTGTGGCTTTCTGAAACTCCTGCTCACTGGTCTCGACGTCATCCATGTCTTCGTCTTCGTCGTCGTCTTCATTCTTGTCGCAGCCGCGGGGAGGTCGCTCCGCTTGCCGCTGCTTGTCCTTGTCGCGGCGTCCTCCCTGGCCGGGGTGCTTCGTGCCTGATCCTCCGCCACCTCCCCGGGCTCTCTCCTTGTCGCGCTGCTCGTACTCGGCCTTTTGCAGCTCGACGAGCCGCTCGACCTGCTTGCATCTCTGGAGGTCATGGCCCTTGGTGCGGTGGATCTTGCAGTACTGTTTGCTGGTGTCGTCCCGCTTGTCGGCGGCCGCCACGGCCTGGCAGTGGACGCATCCGGCAATCTCCTTGCCGGAGCTACCAGCCTGGGCCTTCTTGGCGGCGCCTTCATCACCGGACTGCTCAACAACCAGTACTTCTTGGCTGTTCTTCTTCCTGTTGCTCCGCCGCCGGCCTTTCCATGCCGGGGCGGTATCCTCACTATCAGATTCTGCTGCTCCAACGTTCTCTCCGGGGAGTTTCCTCCCTTCCTCAGCACGTGCACACTTGTCGGCCAAGGCATATAGCTCACTGACGTCTTTGATCTTGCACATCTCCATCTCCTCCCTCATCCTGCGGTTACGCACGTTCTGATGGAATGCGCTGATGACCGCGGCGGGGTGGACGTCGGGGATGTTGTAGTGCACACGGCTGAATCTCTGAATGAACTTGCGCAGGGGTTCTCCCTCCTTCTGGACGAGCAGATGGAGATCGCTCGCTTGGCCATGGGGTTTGTGGCCGCCCGTGAAGGCGCCAACAAACTGATGGCACAAGTCTGTCCAGGAGGTTATGGAGTTGTCCGGCAAGTGCATGAGCCAGGATCTGACGTTGGACTTGAGCACCAGCGGGAAGTAGTTGGCAAGGATCTTGTCGTCTCGCCCCCCGACAACCTGCACCGCAATGGTGTAGATGCTGAGGAACTCCGACGGATGCGACTTGCCGTCGTACTTCTCTGGCACGTCTGGCTTGAAATTCTTTGTGCTGGGCCACTGGACTTGCCGCAGCTCACGGGTGAACGCAGGGCAGCCCACCGCATACGGCAGGTCGCCTGGTTCCCCCGGAGCACGCATGTCGACAGAGGGCCCAGCGCGGTGGTTTGATTGACGCCGTGCTTCTCTCCGACGCTCGATGCGAGTACGAGCGTCCTCTTGCTCTCGCTCGTGAAGAACTTGGCGTTGATCGCGACGAGTTCGCGGATTCGACGACGCGGTAGAGTCGTTGTCGTGGTGATTCCGGCGAGTCGGCGATCTTGGCCTCCGGGGCAGGGAGTGCACGGTGGTCGCACCCCCGCCGGTCCTGGCGCCATCGGTCCTCGCCTGGCCGTCCCGCCGCGGCTGCGACGAGCTGTGCTGCCGCTGGGTGTCGCCGTTAGCGAAACCGATGAGGCTCTGTATCGTGGCCCTCCAGTCGTCAAGCTTGTCCGCCGTTGGAGGGTAGTCTAGGAGCAGTTGAGCTCGCGCCAGAGCTTCTGCCGGAGTGGCGGGCAGCTGTGGCGAACGGCGCATGGAACGGGATGCGCTCGAACTCCTAACTACGTTAGAAGGAGCAACATCCGGACCAGGCAGTCGCGCCACGCTCGCGCCAGCACGTTGGTGTGAGTGCTGGCCTTGAGCGCCCAGGGATCCGCCGGCTCGATTTGGGTCCAGCGAGCGTATGGTACCGTGGGCGCCAAGACGCTGCTGGTCCCGTGCCTCCTGAGAGGGGCGCGGTGCATGTTCGGACGCCGTGGCGCCATGAGCTGGCTCGACGACGCCCGTCCCGCCACCGGTGCCGTCCGCGCCACCCGTTTGCTCCAAGGGCGGCGGGTTCGACGCGGACGGACCGGCCACCTCCGGAGCCTTCTTCTTCGGCGGCATGTCGACAAGGATGAAGGAGATCTAGCTGGTGCAGATGCCGGATCAGGTTCGCACAACTTCGACACGCCCCCTACCTGGCGCGCCAAAGATGTCGGGGGGAATCGGCTTCCTCGAACACCTATGGGGACCGAGCCCCTTACTGGTTCGGCGGGGGGCGGAGGTTGCACAAAGAGCAGATCGAGGCGCTGCACACGAGGGATTTTACCCAGCTTCGGGCCGCAAGGATGCGTAAAACCCTACTGCTGCTTGGTGGATCGTATTGTGTTCTTGCTCGGGAGCGCGCGGTGCTACAGTACACACGAGCTGCTGGCGAGGTCGAGCGTGACGATCCCCCCTCCTACGTGCGCATGGGGCCTCCTTTTATATGCTCAAGGGGTTACCCACAGGTGGCAGCGTAGGTGGGGGCAAAAATGGTAGAATGCTGTAGTGGGTACAGCTGCCTGCACAGTGGCTGTACAGTGCTATCATACCTAACTCTGACGGCGGGGGACAAGGGCATTAAATGCCCGTCCGCGTCGCCCAGACGGTGCAGGGAAGTGGACCGTCAGGAGCGCCACCGTTTGCCACGATGGCTACTCTGTCAGCTTCGCTTCGCCACCGCATGCCCCTGGCTGCACAGCCTCCCGCCACGTGCGCCTGGGATGCCCCCAGAGCGACACATTGGTGGATGAGCTGGAGCGCAGGCACGAGGTGGTAACTTGCCGCGGCAAGCGCCTTGCCGCGGTGGATGTCTCGTCGCGTCCGGGAGCTTGTTGCTCACCGGGTCATGCCGGGGCGCGGGGCGCGCCGTGGCAGGGTCCTTGTCGTGCCGTGGATGGCCTTCCCGGCAAGCTCCTCTTGCCGGGGCCTTGTGCTTCGAGCGGCAGTCCCGGCAAGCTCCTCTTGCCAGGGGCTCGCTCTCTTCGGGTGGCCTTCCTGGCAAGCTCCTCCTGCCGGGGCCTTGGCTCAACTACTTTGTTCTTGAATGGCCCAAGAGGGGACCATGGAGGGTCTTGGCGATCGCCTGGCAGGCCTTGCCGCGGGGTGCTACGACCGCCCGTGGAAAAGTTCGGGGTACTAAGGTACCCCTATTTTAGTACACCGACAACTCTCTTATCTAATCATGAGAAGATTTCTTACGAATTTCTTCAAAGAAAGCAAGATCTTGAAAATCTAAGAGTGAGTTATGAAGATCTTCAGAAGGAGCGCGATTCATTACTTGCTCAACAAATCAACGCTTCTCAGGAAGAATTTTTTCCTCCATGTTTGAAGTGCATTGAACCTGAATCTGCTAATTCCTCACCTGAATGTTCAAATGCTTCTAATGCTTCAAATTCTTCACCTGTCTTTGCTATCACTAATTCCTCATCTAAGGACATTGCTAGTATCACTGATGATGCAGGGCTGAAGGAATTGTACATGATAGGCATGTACAAAAGCCTCAAAGGGCATCAGACTCTTTGTGATGTGCTTAAAAAGCAGATCCTTGACAGGAACCCTAGGAAAGAGGGTATTGCCTTTGAGAGGAAAATCAATGCTGACGGAACTTATTGGAAGCCTGATCAGTACCCCAAAACTTCATGGGTTGCTGTAAAGGGACCTCCAGTAGATCCATCTAATCTATCTGGCTTTACATGTGAATCTCCTCATTCTGCTGATGAGTCATTTGACTCCAACTATAAACTGTTCAAAAATCAGAATGGCGAAGTATTTGCTAGATATGTTGGCACTAACTGCAGGAACGGTTCCCCTTTGAAGCAAATCTGGGTCCCCAAAAGGTACCTTGAAAGTCTTCAGGTAAATGTCATCATGACACCACCTGTGAAGAAAAGGAACCCCATACCAAATTCTTCATATGGATCCAAGTCCTCATACGTACCAAATTCCTCACGTGGATCAAATTTCTCAAAAGGATCCAAGTCCTCATATGAACATCATCGTGCTAACCCCACTGTTTCGCAGGGAAGAGCTAAGGGCTATGAATATGTGCATTATTCTTCTAACCATTATGTTCATAAGTCCTCGAAGAATTTCTCTACTTATTCATATGCTTATCCTAACTCCTCTTATGTGAAACAAAATGGACTGGCTTCTATGCCACCTTTCTCGTATGGAGCTCACAGAGTGATGAACTCTTTGCCACCCCTTCAGATGTGGGTGGTGAAGAAAAAGAACTAATTTCTTCTGCAGGGTCAGGTCTCTAGACGTGCTTAAAACGTCTGAAGAATTTGCTAGAGACCTTAGATTGCCTGAAAGGACGCAGGCTAATCATGAAGAAAGGAGCTTTCATTTCTCACGTCCTCATATTGCTTTATCTGTTCTATTACTTGAACTGATGAATTGATGTCATATTCTTCATTGATGAAGTATATGAGTTCGTAAGTTGCACTAATTCATCTACAGGATGATCAACCCAAAGCCAATGAGTGGGTCCTCGATAGTGGATGTACAAATCACATGACTGGTGACAAGAATCTATTGATGGGTGTTCCCTTATCTCCATCACATCTGAAGCATATCATCTTCGCTGACAAAGGCAAAAGTCAGGTATTGGGCCTAGGTAAGGATTGCGATCTCAAAGGATCGACACATGGACAAAGTCATGCTTGTCGAGTCCTTAGGATACAACCTAATGTCTGTCTCAATGCTATGTGATCTTGATATGGTTGTTGTCTTTGGCAAGTATCGTTGTGTTGTGATCATGGAAGTTGACAATTCCAAAGTCTTCGAAGGCTTTAGGAGAGGAGACTTGTATATTGTTGATTTCTCTACAGGACCTCAACCAGCTGTATGCCTACTTGCAAAAACTTCAGAAGGATGGCTGTGGCATTGACGACTTGGTCATGCTGGCATGAGGAATCTGAACACACTCGCGAAGAAGAAGTATGTCATTGGCATTGAGAATGTCAAATTCCTCAAAGGTCACTTATGCGGAGTCTGTGAAGATGGAAAGATGACCAACGCCAAGCATCCAGCAAAGACAATCATGACTACCACTCGACCATTTGAATTGCTTCATATGGATCTCTATGGTCCTAATCATTATTCTGCAGTTTCAAAGGATGCATCTCTATATGGCTTTGTTATTGTTGATGTTTACTCTCGTTACACATGGGTGCATATTGTCACTTACAAACATGAGGTGCATGAAGTCTTCGAACGATTTTCTTCGAGGGCTTCAACCAACTTTGGTGTGAAGATCAAGCACATCAGAAGTGACAATGGAACTGAGTTCAAGAATTCTGGTCTTGATGACTATCTTGATGAACTCGGTATCACTCATGAGTTATCTGCTCCTTATACTCAGCAAAATGGCGTCGTGGAGCGCAAGAACAAGACTCTTCCTGAGATGGCTCACACTATGCTTGATGAATACAAGACGCCTCGTCGTTTCTGGATTGATGCAATTGATACTGTGTGCCATATCATCAACAGGGTATATCTTCACAAATTCTTCAAGAAGACTGCTTATGAACTCCTCACTGACAAGAAACCCAATGTGAGTTACTTCAAAGTCTTCGGTGCTAAATGTTGGATTAGAGATCCTCATCATAACTCAAAATTTGCACCGAAAGCACATGAGGGTTTTATGCTTGGTTACGGAAAGGACTCGCACACCTACAGAGTCTTCAACAACGTTCTTCACAAAGTTGTTGAAACTGTAGTGTGCGGTTCGATGAAACTAATGGCTCGCAAAGAGAGAACCTACCTTCTGTGATAGATGAACCAACACCTGAGGAAACTATCAAGTTCAAGGCTACTGAGGATGTCATTCCGACTGAAGAATCTGCTGAAGAATTCATTCCAGAACGTGAAGAACGTCGAGCTAATGCACATGAAGAAAATCCTGCTGAAGAAAATGGTGCTGGAGAAAATGCTAATCAAATTCCTCGACGACAACCAGCTCATCCTTGCATGGCAAATGAAGTGCAAATTGAGAGAATAATCGATGACATTGAAGCACCAGGTCCTCTCACACACTCAAGAGCCTCACATTTATCTAACTTTTGTGGGCACTTTGCTTTTGTCTCTATCACAGAGCCCACTAAGGTAGATGAAGCATTTCTGGAGCCTGAGTGGATTCAAGCTATGCAAGAAGAATTACATCAGTTCAAGCTCAACAACATCTGGGAACTGGTAAAATGCCCAGATCCTTGCAAGCACAATATCATTGGCACAAAGTGGATCTACCGCAACAAGCAAGATGAAAATGGCCTTGTGGTGAGGAATAAGGCACGGCTTGTAGCTCAAGGCTACACACAGGTTGAAGGAATTGATTTCGATGAAACTTTTGCACCTGTTGCTAGACTTGAGGCTATTCACATATTACTTGCTTATGCTAACCATCATGATATCACTTTATATCAAATGGATGTGAAAAGTGTATTCCTCAATGGTAAGCTTGAGGAAGAAGGATATGTTGCTCAACCCCCAGGTTTTGAAGATCCAAAGCATCCTGACAAAGTCTTCAGACTCAACAAGGCTCTCTATGGCCTCAAGCAGGCCCCTCGCGCGTGGTATGATACTTTGAAGGAATTCCTCATGAAGAAAGGCTTCAAACCCGGTTCACTCGACCCTACTCTTTTCACTAAATCTTATGATGGTGAACTTTTTGTGTGCCAAATATATGTTGATAATATTATCTTTGGCTGTACTGACCAACATTATAGTGATGAATTTGCCTATATGATGAGTGAAGAATATCGAATGTCTATGATGGGAGAATTGAAACTCTTTTTAGGTCTTCAAATTCTTCATCAGCGCAATGGCATATTCATATCTCAAGAGAAATACCTCAAGGATGTATTGAGAAAATTCGGCATGCAAGATTGCAAAGGCGTCAAAATCCCTATGCCCACAAATGGCCATCTATGCACTGATGAAAATGGTATTGACTTCGATCAAAAGGTATACCGCTCCATGATTGGTTCTTTATTGTACTTATGTGCATGTCGGCCAGATATTATGCTTAGTGTTTGCATGTCTGCCCGATTTCAAGCTACACCGAAGGAATCACACCATAAGGCTGTGAAGCATATTCTTCGATATCTAGCCCACACTCCAACACTTGGATTATGGTACCCCAAGGGCTCAGTTTTTGATCTCATTGGATATTCTGACTCTGACTATGATGGTGATCGTGTGGACCGCAAGTCAACATCTGGCACATGTCATTTCCTCGAATGATCTTTGGTCTGTTGGTCCTCGAAGGAACAAAACTATGTATCACTGTCTACTGCTGAAGCTGAGTACATTGCTGCTAGTTCTTGCTGTTCTCAATTGCTATGGATGAAGCAAACTCCCAAGGACTACGGCGTTAACGTGAAGAATGTGCCTCTCTACTGTGGCAATGAGAGCGCCATCAAGATTGCTCATAACCCAGTTTAGCACTCGAAGACAAAGCACATTCAGATTCGTCATCATTTTCTTCGCAATCATGTGTTGAAGGGCGACGTTTCTATTGAGCATGTGAAGACTGAAGAACAGCTAGCCGATATCTTCACAAAGCCCTTGGATGAGAAGAGATTTAGCAAGTTGTGGTGTGAGCTAAATATCTTAGAATCTTCGAATGTTCTTTGAAAAGGACACTCATCCTAACACTTATGCAAAATTGATGACTTAGATGTGCAACACATGAAGAAAAGTTTTATCTTCAATCAATGAAGAATAACACTCTAAGTGTGAAGAAATTAACAAAGAATTTGATTTTCAGAGCCCTACGACAATTGTACACAGTGTTTGAAATCATCATTCTTATACGGTGCGTCACGCCACCAACAAAATTTGAAAACCTTCAATTTGAGTTTTTCCTAATTTTTGAAATTCCTCAGTTGTTCGTTTTCTTCAACTTTGGAATGTCTTCACCGTTTCAGTCATTTTTCTTCATTGGCTATATATATGTATATGTAAGTTTATGTCCTCTACAGCATTCACTTATTGCTAATTCTTCAAGTTGTTTTTTTGCTAAGTGAATGTGATCGGATCCTTCCCCCTCTATGCTATACTTAACCCAATCTATTCACAAATTCTTTATGTGCGTTCTATTTGAAACTCGTTCAAAATCTTCACTGTGTCCTTGTCAGCTGAAGAATTTGCGAACGGAATGTTTAACTTATCTTATCTAAATTTTCGGCTTTGCCGCTCAAACCGTTCCACATTCCTCGATAACACTTATCTATTCACCCATGATAACACACGATCTCCACCTCTCAGTACATGGGTGACACATGTCAAGCGAATGAGAAAGGTCAGGGGCACGTTCGTCAAATTTCTTCGGGCAAACAGTTTTTCACCGTGGCTATAAATACCCCTCCCCTTCCCCACTTCACTTTTACTCCGCTCGACCTCCCTCCCGCTCGAGCTTCTCAAACCCTAGCGCCGCCGCTACCTCCATCATCGCCGGTGAGGAAGAGCTTCACTGTCTCGACCTCGTCGCCGTCGTACTCGCGCCGGCTGTGGATTTCTTCACTCCGCCGCCGCCATAGCTGTATTCCTCTGCCGAGTTAGGGCGTGGAAGATCTGAACTAACGAACTTCACATCTACACTTCACAATTCGTCGTGTTCTTCATCCAGGTTAATTAAAAGTTACTTTTACAGCCATCTTTGATTCAAATGCTTCCTACAAAATCTTCAAAGGTGTTTATTCTTCAACTTCACACACACTAAACACCTCACATGTCATCTGTTCTTGATCCGTTTCTCTAAGCTACATTTTTCTTCAAGATTCCTCAATTGTGTGGATTTTCAATCTATAGAACTCTGGAACCTAAGACAAAGAACGCTTAGTGAAATTCTTCAAGACACATCTGGTCAAATTCCTCAAACTTGTTCTTTTTGAAAAACCTTCTGAGAACGCATATGACCTCTCCAAATTCCTCGCAACTATACTCTGTTCACAGGTACTCATGTCCATTGCTGAATCACTAGGTTCTCATCAACTTAACTCATTTGCGGCATTCCTTGAAGAAAAGTTGCACACCTCTTCAGAAAATTCAGTTGTTCATATTCCTCAGCTGAAGAAAATGGCTGATGGTAAGAAGCCACAGAAAGGAGGAAAGAGGCTTGAGGTCAACACAACATTTGAGATCTCTGACGACATCTATGCTGGATACTGCACACCTCCTGAGGAAGATAAAAATCAGCGCAAGGTGCGCATTCAAAAGATTGAGAGGAGATGGGCACGGGAATGGAGGGAGTATAGATATGTCACTCCCAAGTACATGAAGAAATTCGCTCTAAATCCTCCATGCCCAAGATCTCCATTGGCACCTGGCCAAGTAGCATATCCCACCAGCCTCAAGCATGGTGAGGACTATCCTGAAGAATGGGCCAAGCGCCAGGCCAAACTGGCCAAATAGGCAAAAGAAGCAGTGAGGAAATTTAATGAAGACTCTGCTGCTGCTGCTACCACTGCTGAGGCCTCTGCAAGCAAGCCAAAGAAGGCCATCGCAAAGAAGCCTGCTCATAAGCCAAGTCCTTCATCCTCAATGCCCTCACGGCCAAGTTCCTCAGCAATGCCACCACGGCCAGATTCCTCAAAGCCTTCACGGCAAATTCCTCAAGCTGCTCCAGCTCCTTCAAAGCTTTCAGCTCCTCCGCCAAAGTCCTCAGCTGCTCTGACTAAATCCTTTGCACCTGTGCATCTTGCCACGTGCCAAAGGACAACAAGCATCTCTATTGCCTCTGGAGCATCTGCTAGCTCCTCAGGTCCACCAAATTCTTCAACTGGCCCCTCTCTGCTGAAGAAAAAGGCCACTGCTGGACGAGGCACTCGACCAAGTCCTCACAAGAAGTAGGTCGCCTTCCAAGTGCCGTCTGATGAAGACGAAGCTGGTGATGAGGAACTTGCCGAAATCATCAGAGACAGGCAGGTCAAGGGCGCTAGAGCCAAAGGCAGCAATGTGCCATTGCTTGTGGATCCGAAGATGATCCTAGACTTCATCGACCTATGGCACAAGGATCCCAACACACATTTGCCGGAGATGAACCTCACTCCTGGTCAAAGTCATGTTTTGACTGCCTTCATTGAAGAAGAGAAGTGGAAATTTGAGCAAGGAAGGAGAGTGAAGAAAGCGCAGTACAAGAAACAACGATTTCTAAAGCAAAATGTTCTAAAGCTTTCCCCTGAAGAACTTGTTGCCTTACAAGCTGAGATCAAACAATTAAGTGATGAATTTGATCGCTACTATGCTGACTGGCTGGGAGCCAAAGTCAGATTTGTGAATTTAAATGAAAAGTTCACTTCAAAGGTTGCAGCCCCAATGCAACAGGAAAACCCTCAGGCTGACGCTTCTGCTCAGCCAACTGAAGAACATGCGAGCACCGCTGATGAAAATCAGGCTGCTGATGAATCTCAGAGTACCAGGGCTGATGACTGCATTCCAGCTGCTGAAGAAATTGCCAGGGCAACCTCTAGTCTTGCGCCTAAAGAAACTGCCAGGACAGCTGAAACTTCAACCGCTGTGCCTGGAGAAAATGAAGAAATCAGGGCAACTGCAACAGTTGTGCCTGAAGAAATTGAACCAAATTCCTCTGCTCCTCCCACGCCTACTCCAACTCCGATCCTTCCGTCTACATCAGATGTGAAGAAGACCAAGGCTGCAGAGCGTGCGACTGTGAAGAAAAGGAAGGCATCAACTTCATCAGATTCTTCAGCTCCGAAGAAGATGAAGCCATTGACCAGCTCTTTTGCAAATCCAATTGATGCCATTCCATTCTCATCCATGCCATCAAAGGACCTTGTTCCTTTTGATGAAGAATATGTGATTCTAAGTGAATCAGATGAAGAGATTCCTTTTGCTGCTTCGTCAGAGCAGTTGGATGAAGAAATTGAAGCGGATGCAATCCCTTCAACCCCAACAGTTTCATTGCATATGCCTCAGTTCACTGCTGAAGAGGCCGGCGTTGAAGAAAAGAGTGAAGATGAAGATGTGGACATTGGGTGTACAACACCAGTGCTGAATTACGACTTTTGGGAAAGTCAGCACCCCAATTCTCCTCTGTTCACACCTCTGCAACAAATTCCTCAGTCCCCTATGAATACTGAAGTACTAATGGGATCTGAAGAACCTCGTGCAACCCCGTCTGTCCATGAAGAGATTCCAGACACTAGTGTTGATGAGAATGTAAATGAAGAATTAAAGACCCAGGCTGTCACTGAAGAAGAACCTGAAATTCCTTAGCCTGTGGAGCCTGAGATTGCGATTCCTGAGGTGGTGATGCAATTGACTGATACTCCTCAGCCCAAGCCAAAGGATCCCTTCTCGAAGAAGCAGAAATTCAAGGCTGATGACTTCTTCGGCAAGCATGTGTTCTTCATTGACTTCAACCCATATTACTCTGCTCGTCTTAGAAGGAAGCGGTTCTGGACTACCAGCCAAGCAAACTTTTATTCTTCACTGCTCTTCAACAAGGACAAAGTCTTCGACCACGAGCATATTCCTGACGTCGACATGGAGTCCATGCCTTGTTTTACTCCAGTCCTCAGTGTGCTTCATGATGCAGGATTACTCAACTTTTGCACGGATAATTGCGATTGGTATGAAGAGCTCATTCTTCAATTCTATGCAACCCTGCACATCACAGGTGATGCTGATGATATCAACTCTTAGGTGTTGGACTGGATGACCGAAAACACTCACTATAAGGCATCGACCTCTGAATTACTTCACGCCCTGCCCATCAATCCACCCATTGAAGGAGCTCGTTGCCTGTACCAGGAGCCAGAACTCACTGCTCATTACATGCAAGTGCTTATGAAGCCTCTGAAGCCAGGTCAAGCCCCAAGGACCAAATTCCTCATGAAGGAATTGCAGTATGTACCAAGAACAGTCTATCGCATTCTGACGAAGACTATGAGTCCTATCAAAGGCCACAACTCATCTGATGAGGAAATTGTTGTCATCATGAAGAATCTGCTATTCAACATCATACATGGCATTCCTGTCAATTATCACAATTTCTTCATGAGGACTCTGGCAAATTTTGCACTTTCTCCGTTGGAGTTGAAGCCTTACGCACCTTGGATTATGAGATTCATCAGAACAAGGTCTTCACTCAACTACAAGGCTGACACTCTCAACCATTGCAGCTACTTGCCCCCCATTGAAGTCCTCAAAAGGACATTTTCCTCAGCTGATGAAAAGGGCAAGGCCGCTGCTGTTATAGATGAAGGCATTCGTCCATTGGATGGTCAGTTTCGCAAAGCTGCATCTTATTCCACCAATGATGACTCTACCACTCATGATTCTGCTGCTAATGCATCCAAGCCAAATCCTCAAGCCACAGCTCCAAGAGTGATGACTGACCGTGAGCTTCTTCTTAGTCTTTACCAGAAGGTGGATCAAAACCACAAATGGGTTAAGCGTCAGTTTGGTTCTATTCTTCACAACATGACTGCTACACATAATGCAGTGAAGAAAAACCATTACTACCTCCATGAAGTCTTCGGTCACACCTGGGCTATTTTGTCACATCTATATGGTGAAGAAGATCTGAAGCAAATGGGTCTCAAGGAGGATTTTGACTGGTCTGCACCTCCACCGAAGAAATACAAGAAGGTCAAGGTTCCTTCCTTGGTGGCAAGCTCCTATTCTTCATCACGCGACACCGACGAGTATGAAGACTTGGACGACATTGCAGCAGGCCCTACAACAACAAACAACCCCAACAACGCTGGCGCTCCTTCATCAAGTTGTGATTCTTCAGGGGCGTTAGTCCTCATTTTTTCGACCCTTTTGGTCATTTGATGAAAAAGGGGGAGAAATTTGAGTTAGTCTTCAAGCGGGTCTATCTATATGGGCGTTTTTTTATAAGTTACAACTCTCGTTCTTTTGAAGACTTTGCTGGATCGAGTTGTAAACTTAAACTCTATGGTGACCTGATACTTTTGTTGTGTTCTTCTACATGCTTATTCCTCATATATGTTAATGCACGCATGCTGAATTACATCAGTCACCATATTTCATCATGCATTTCAAATTCTTCATACTATATGTCAAATGCGTGTATGAATTATAAGATATAGGGGGAGATATCCATGATACTATTCTTCAAGTGTGCATTGCTTCAAAAGCAATTTCCTCACTATGCACATCTTCAGGGGGAGTTCTTCTATATCTTGCAATCAAATTCCTCAATATCAGTATTTACACATCATATGATTATCCTCGTTGAAAACATAACCTATATTGTCATCAATCACCAAAAATGGGGAGATTGTAAGTGCATCTAGTGCCCCTTAGTGATTTTGGCGTATTGAAGACTTATAGGTTAAGGGACTAATGTGTTTTTGAGTGTACACAGGTCTATAAGTCTATGAGGAGTTTGATATTTACAGAGAAACTCGACCCCTAAAAATGAAGTTCTTCGACTGAAGACTTTGGATTTCTGAAGACTTTCTGAAGACTTTGAAAGTGAAGAAATTGGTGTGACCTTGAAGACTTGGTATTCATTCGAGGAACATGAAGCGTGAAGACTTTTGTTTTCGTAGTTTCTTTTTCTCTTTCTTGAGTCATAGGAAACACCGTACTGTTAAAGGGGTTCGAGGAAATATTAAGGGAAAATTTCCATGTGATGCTCAACTCAAAAGCCTACACCTACCAATCCCTTCGAGTGAAGCCATTGGAAATCTCATACAGTTCAGTCAATTTCTTCAGTGACAGAGACGAAGTTCTTCTGGTCTCTGAGGAATTTGTTCTGACTGAGGAGTTAGGAATTCGCCAGTGCGGATTGCCTACAAAGTGAGGAACATGATAGCCCTGAGGTATTTGATACTCAAAATTCCGACCGTTGCTGTGCTACGCGCCAGCTGTCCCAAAATATATACCCACCTAACGATCATATCATTGAAGGGCATTTATGTCTTATCATGTCAGGCTGCTCCTTAGGCTATAAATAGCCGCCCCCTACAACCACTAGCTGGTTGGCTGCTCCGAGAGAAACTGACACTTGCCATTTGAGAGCATCCCATCCTCCGAGGACTTTGAGCGAAAATCGTCCAAGTGAGGAAAACCCAAACCCAAACACCTACAAACCCAAAGTGATTGAGCATCACTGAAGAGATTGATCTTGCGTAGATCCGACGCTTGTTACCTTTGAAGACTGTGCTTCTTCCAAATGGTTAGGCGTCATGGTCTAGAGCATCCAAGAGGAATTGTGGATCGCCGAGTGACCGAGTTTGTGAAGGTTTGGAAGTCACCTGAAGACTTACCACGAATGATTGGGCGAGGTCTGTGTGACCTTAGCTCAAGGAGAATACAGTGAGGACTGTGTGTCCGAGACTATATGTCCTCAGGTTTAAATACCTAGACGCTCCAACCAGACGTACAACTGAGACAACAGTTGGAACTGGTCTACCAAATCATTGTCTTCACCAAGCTTACTGGTTCTATTTCCTCAACTATTTCATTTCCTAATAACTGTGTTGTGTGCTTGTTCATACTGTGTTTGAAGACTTTGACTGAAGACTTTCTCAATTTCCTCATTTCAATTTCTTCAATCTGTTTGTCTTCATCCTGTGTTATCATGTGTTTATGCTTTCTGTACTCTGTGCTTGTCTTCAATTTCATCATGATGACCATGCTTGTGTTCTGTTATGTTTACTTCTGAGTACTTATTCCGCTGCAAGTAGTTCTTCGCTAAGGAATTTCCTCACCCGCAAATTCCTCAGTGAAGAATTCATAAAAATTGCCTGTTCACCCCCTAGAGAGTGGGGGAAGAGATGTGTGCATGCTCGAGAGACAAGATAGAGACCTATATTGGGGTCCGGACTTTAGAAGAGGTGGGGGTGTTAATGTGCTTGTGTGTTCGTGTCTGGGGGAGAGAGCGACTTGTGTAATTGAGATATATATGGTCAATAGTGTGTGCACTCATGGTTGATCAATTTGTTTCACAGTTTGGACTATGAGATAACGATACTTTTGAACATGTGTGATATACCTTGATGTACCAGAATTACAAACCTAAGATTGGAATTTTGGAATTCGACTCCATCATTAGCTTTTGTTGTCGGGGTCCTGGGAACGGGGGTCCCCAGACTTCCCTGCCTGCGGCCCACGGCGTGGCTAAGCTAGCGGGCCGTACGACCCATCTTCATCGACAAGGCAATCAAGACCCTCGCGGGGCGGACAATGCAAGACCTCCTCAGGAGCGGTCTAGCCAGGCAGGCTCACGAGGAGCGGAGATATCAAGGCGGGGCAAACCTCATGAGGCTCTCGTGACGTGAGCCATGAAGACCGACACTAGGCGGGCGCCAGCGCCGCAGCGTCCTTGTTTCCTCTTTGGTGCTAAAGAGGCAGGCGCAGGCGCGGAGTACCTAGGCACCAGGCAAATGTTTCCATATCAGTGCAACGAGACCAAGACCAGCAGGACGGCAAGGCGGAGGTCACCGTGGATCCCGAGACGGCGTCATCACTAGGGCCTTTAGCAGGCGAAGACCACTTTTGTCAGGATATCTTGTACTAGCTATCCCCTTTCAAATTTTCCCGCTGTTGTTGGCTCCCTTCCCGCTCATTATTTGGGGAGAGGACCAGGGCCTATATAAGTAGAGCTAGCCACCACAATAGGGGGGGGGGTCGATCGATCGAGTTCTCATCCACAAGTCCATAGTGCACAAGAACACCTCGACCTCAAGAGGCTGTTCTTCCCCTTGTACTGTTCATCATCAGCCCAAGGGGCAATCCACCACCACACACTGGAGTAGGGTATTACACCACAACGGTGGCCTGAACCAGTATAAATCTCGTGTCTTTCTGTGTTGCGAGTTCTTTGAGTTCATCCGTGAGATCTTAGAGAGCTAGGGCGTGGATCAGTAGGAGGGAAAGAACTTCGCGCGCACCCCAGAGTTTGAACCTTAAGGGTTTTGCTGGAACCCCACATCCGACATTTGTAATTCATTTAAACGGAGGTACATTTTTTAAGCCGGGATTTCGTGATTTCAAATTCATATATCAAACCTAGAGATATATACATACGGGCATGTTCAAACTTTATAATCATCCACTTTATTCATACACATACACATTTTTGGTTTTGTCATCATATTTAGGATAAACACATTTGGAATTTCATTTGAATTGGACTGTATGATGGTATTTGCTTGTACTAGCTCAATGATCCATATTTGAATTGAATAGACAATCTATGTTTCGAGTTGGAGACATTGATTTTCCAAACTTGCACTTTTTTTGCATGCAAAACAAATAAATTCTAGGCCATGATATCATAGTCGGCCATACAAGAGCAGAACACTTATAATTTCAGGCGCCAAAAGCTTTGAAACTTCCCTCTCACATCGAAATATCTCGCGCCCGAAAGTTTAGCCCTGCGATATTCCTATTTTACCCCTGCCACATGAATGGAAGAGGTCTGCTTTGGTAACTCCATTGTTTTCCCCTCTTTGCCCGCAACATTCTTCCCCAGAGCCCCTCCCCTTCCCCTCCCCGACCCCCAACCCCGGCAAGCCGCCGAATCTAGTCCTCCGCTGCAGCGGTGGACCTCACACCCCGCCGGATCTACCTTCTGCACCTTGGAACCCCCAACTGCCAACTCACCACTTCACCGGAGCCGCTTCAGCGACTGGCTTGTCCACCGCTCCAGATCTCCTTGACCGCCATCATGGTCCACCGCACCGGATCTGCTTAACCGGCGCCCTCGTCCACCACAGTGTAGGCCCTTCACTGACTCCCTCATCTGCCCCATCGCTGGCCCTTCATACAAGCCCTCGTTTGCCGCAACAGATCCGCCTCACCGATAGCACTGTACACCGTGCCCGCCGAAGCCTTCCTCCACTGCACTGGACCCGCTCCACGGATGCCATATTCAACTCCACCGGCCCTGCTTTACTGACGCCGCAGCCTCATCAGGTTATTTCGATTTGTACTCCTTAGGTTTTTCTCTTCTTGATGGTGCAACTGTTCACTTACCACAGATGAGCTTTCTTGCATGTCGACAGGCGCCGCAACCGAAGCACCGGAGCCGCTTGAGCGACGGCGACAGACGGCCCAAACTCAACCGCAACACGAGCACCATTAACGATGCTTAGCTATCAAGTATGACAACGATACCCTTACGCCGCCGAGAATCAGGTACTATTATCCAACGGCCGGTGCCTACGTTCACTTCTTAGAATAAGCACCGCACCTTTGAATTTCCCAGGACGTCATTCAACTTTTCATGAGATGCGTTATTCTGCTTGCCCCTATAGGGCCATACTTTTGGCAGTGAACATGTTACATGTGCTAAATTACATACTAGTGCACATATAGTTAATATGCTTTAGTTTTGTCCTAAGTATTACTGTACTTCCTAGATATCACTGCATACTATTTTACTTCTTGCATGCTATATTTATGATAATGGCATTGTTCTGATGCCACCTGTTGGTTCCATCAGACTGCTTCATGTTCTCTATGCTTAATTACACATCAACAAACTAGCATGTGGTTCCGCTACTTTTTGTTTGTTTTACCCTACATTTTCTGATGCTAGCTATTACATCACTTCTACGAGCCTCTTTTCATTACTTTTTTGTGTGTTCTTGATCTTCCCAAGGTGCACGACTAATTTGATGCTTCTATTAATTATGGAGCTGCCAACCCCATCAAGCAAAATGTTTGTTCTTTTGGGGCTGGCACCTCGAACAAGCATAAAAATAGAGGGAAGCAGATATATTGTCGTGTATGCACACACCCTTCGTTCATTAGTTAGATGAACCATTGATGATCAATTCGAACCAGTGCATGCGATTAAAATTAATTTTACCTAAATAGAGGGTGCAGAATAAACTACAACAACTAGATTTGCAACCATGGGATGCTGACGATATCTTCAAAGAATATTGCAACAGCAGCGAGGCTTCACAGCAACATATGGTAAGCCAGTGTGTTTTAGTACATGTGAAATGTAATGTGTGTGTGCTGCTTTCTTGGCTTGTGCCCTCAACCTGTAATCCTACAGAATTACAAATAGTTCAGTTGTCTGCTTTGTTGTATTGCTTGATTCGAATGCTTGTCTGTTACTTGTTACGCTATACCCGAGTTGGGCAATATGCTAGCATTGCCTGTTGTACTGTCGTAAAGAAATGCATGCCTAGTTCATTTGAGTCCTTAACTTTTCCTCTAAACTTCATCACAATACTGTGTTCGTAGTTTATATGAGGCCACACTGTTAAGTGCTTTCTCAGATTATTTCAACTGCTTAGATGCCTTGGCAACTTAAATATAGCGGTGGTACACTCCCTTTCAACTAGGGATGTCAACTGGGTCCTGTTTAATCCTGATTAAAGTCCACTAGTGGTATGATAGTTCAAAAGAGTTTTTGTTTTTGAGGAAAATGAACTAGGGAGCTAGCAAAAACTAACTAGATGGGACTGGCGGATGTTGTTTATTTGCCACTTACATCCCAAGTTTCATCTTACCATTTTAATCTCTTTTCGGCTGATGCTGCTTCGAACCATTTAAATATAGCTTGCCATGCTCGGCAATATTTCGTATGTCGTTTACCATGTAAGCTTACTGCCTGGATCATGCGATAACCATCTCTTACTTATGTCCAGCGGAAACCTTTCAGGATGTCGTTCACACTACAACACAATGTACAACCCCAGAATCTATTTGTGGAAGCAGTGCGCCATCCATGTTACCAGATGGTAGCAGTTCAGAGGTAACACCGCCGGAGAGCAGTCTGAGCACAGATATTATAGTTCTTGAGGCTGTACTAGAGGCAGAAAGAGATGGTGTGGCTGCCATCAATGAGGTAATCTCGATCTTGAAGCTGGAAATCATGCAATTAGATGCACGCATTATGCAAGCAACCCAAGAATTGGAGGAAGTAAGAATGTTGCATTTGAAGACGGAGGAGGCCCTGCTGCTTCTGCTATCTGAAGCCCAGGGTAATCCCAGTTCTTCTTTAGATACCAGTTGAAATTTTCATTAGATTATTGTACTTGCATGTTGTGTCATGTCTCTGAATGGATTATGTTGTAAGACCCTCTATGTTGTCCATGAGTTGTAATGATCCGAATTTTTAGGCGAGGTAATCCTCTGTGACGCCCGAATAATTAAGCCACAGTAATCTCTGCTAACCCTGCCACATCACCACGATTATCGTTGTTAATCTCGCGGTGATTCAATCCCGTTCGGATTCAAAATTCAAATTCAAGTTAAACAATAAAAGTTTTCAAATGTTAAAACCAAAATGTTCTGGATGTGATAAATAATGCGTAAGTAATATTCGTGGAGAAACAACCTTTTTTTAAAATGTTTTACTGCCCTAGACTAATTAAAAATAGTGGCTAAAATAATAATTTAATTCCTTTTGAAATTATGAAAGTATTAAACTAATTATATTTTGACTACAAACTAGGTTTGGCAGTGGCCTATATTGTTGATACTAATTTAGGTGCTAACTTGGTATTTCATAAAACTAAAGTAAAAGATACTATCAATGAAAACAGAAAAGAATAAATAAAAGAAAAGAAAAAAACAAGACAAATAGAAAAAGAAAAGAAATGCCCTCGGCCCAACTGGGCCTTGACCCAGAAAGGCCGACCCACGCCACTAGCCTACTTAGGCCTACCCCACTCCCCCTAACCCTAACCGGTTGCCCTACTTCCCTCCCCACGATTTCCTCGCCCTCGCCTCTGCCCCTGCCCTCGATCCAGATCGGGGCGCGTCCCCGCCGCCACCACGCCGCCGTCGCCCTGGACCTCGGAGCCTCGTCCTCGACCGACCATCGCCGGACCGTCCCGCCTCGCCCTGGACCTCGGAGCCTCGTCCTCGAGCCGCTCAGCGCCCCACCGCCTTCGTCACCGACGACCACCTCGCCGGACACCCTCGTCGCCTCCTCCCCTGCGTCGCCTCATCCCCGTCCCCCACCTCGAGCCACTGCCACTCCCCTACACTGTACGGTGAGGCCCGGCCTCTCCCTCTCTCCCTGTCCCTGTCGAGCTTCGATTCCGGCCATCGCCTGACCTCGACGCACCGCCCAACCCCGGCCACCCCGTGCATGCGACCACCTCCACTCGACACGCGCTGTCGCGTGCGTTCGAACGCACCCAGCCCCATGACAAATCGTGCCCCGCAGCCCCTCCTTCGGGCTCTCCCGAGCCATGGCGTCCGCCCGCTCATCGCCGACGATGTTCTGGTCCTCCTCCGGCCGAGCCGCTTGCAACCTGCATCCCGCTGGCCGCCTCTGTCTGACCCCCGCGTGTGCGTATGCTGCTGCGCTGCTGCCGCGCCCGCTCACCTCTGGCCTCGCTTTGCCTCGCCTCCGGCCGGCGCTTGGCTGCACCCCCGCGCCGCTCGCGCATAGCCCCGCCGTGCCCGGCCTCTGCTTCTGCTCTCTGGCCGCGTGGCCACCGTCTCTCCCCACGTTGGCCACCGCTTCCCCCTCGCCCGACAGCGCCCTCACCGTGGCCTCGTTCCTGGCCGTTACCCCCTGTCGTCCTGGGCAAGCGCCCAAACGGGCTGGGCATCAGCGCCCGCTAGCACCCGCCCTGCAGTGTCCTAGAGGGCCACTGACTAGGGGGCCCTACGCCCCTAAAACGAAAATGAATTGAAAAAAGGAATTTAAAATAAAATAAAATAAATAAAACTTATTAATTAATTAACTTAATTAATTTAGATCAATTAACTTAAACTAATTAATTTGTTAGTTAAACTAATTAACTTGGCTAATTAGTTAATAGTCCATGACATGCGGACCCACATGTCACTTTGACCCAGTCAACACCTCTGTTGACTGCTAATGTCATGCTGATGTCATAAAATGATCGTTAACTTGTATGAAAATACTTTGTACATGAAAGTTGCTCGGAACGACGAGACGAATCCGGATACGCAGCCCGTTTGTCTGCCACACATCCCTAGCATAGCAAACACGCAACTTTTCCCCTCCGGTTCATTTGTCCGAAAACGTCAAACACCGGGAATACTTTCCCGGATGTTTCCCCCCTTCGCCAGTAGCACCTACTACTACGTTAGGTCACCCCTAGCACAATGTATTGCCGCGTCTTACTTTGTGTTACATTTGATTGCTCTGTTATTTATTGTGTTCCCCCCTCCGTTACTTCTTTCCGGTAGACTCCGAGACTGCTGCCGATGTCCGTGTGTTCGACTACGGTGTTGACGGCCCCTCCTTCTCGGCTGAGCTTCCTGGCAAGCCCCCCGTTTATCACCAGATATCGCCTATTCCTTCTCTCTACTCTTGCATTAGAGTAGTGTAGCATGTTACTGTTTTCGGTTAATCCTATCTGCTGCATAGCCTGTCATTGTTGCTACAACTGTTGATACCTTTACCTGCTATCCTAATGCTTAGTATAGGATGCTTGTGTTCCATCAGTGGCTCTACACTCTTGTCCGTCTGCCATGCTATACTACTGGGCCGCGATCACTTCGGGAGGTGATCATGGGCATATGTTATATACTTTATACTGTTACATTACTTATGATACTGTTCGGAGATGATGGCTGAAGGGGCAGGTGGCTCCATCCTAGTAGAGGTGGGCCTGGGTTCCCGATGGGCCCCGACTGTTACTTTGTGGCGGAGCGACAGGGCAGGTTGAGACCACCTAGGCGAGGGGTGGGCCTGGCCCTGGTCGGCATTCGTGGTTACTTCATAATAACACGCTTAACGAGATCTTGGTATTTGATCTGAGTCTGGCCACTGGCCTATACGCACTAACCAACTACGCGGGAACAGTTATGGGCACTCGGCGTCGTGGTATTAGCCGAAGCCTTTGTAACATCAGCGACTGAGTGGCGGGCGCCAGATTGGACTGGAACGCCTGCTAGACTAGGTCTACTTCCGGCCGCCCACGCAACGTGCAGGTGTGCAATGGGCGATGGGCCCAGACCCCTGCGCCATAGGATCTAGACCGGTGTGCTGACCTCTCTGTTGTGCCTAGGTGGGCTGCGACGTGTTGATCTTCTGAGGCCGGGCATGACCCAGGAAAGTCTGTCCGGCCAAATGGGATCGAGCGTGTTGGGTTATGTGGTGCACCCCTGCAGGGAAGTTTATCTATTCGAAAAGCCGTGATCTTCGGTAAGAGGACCACTTGGAGTTGTACCTTGACCTTATGACAACTAGAACTGGATACTTAATAAAACACACCCTTCCAAGTGCCAGATATAACTCTATGATCGCTCTCTAACAGGGCGACGAGGAGGGGATTGCCGGGTAGGTTTATGCTATGCGATGCTACTTGGTGAACTTACCATCTACTCTCTTCTACATGCTGCAAGATGGAGGTGGCCTGAAGCGTAGTCTTCGACAGGGTTAGCTATCCCCCTCTTATTCTGGCATTCTGCAGTTCAGTCCACCGATATTGCCCCTTTTCACAGATAACCATGCATATGTAGTGTAGATCCTTGCTTGCGAGTACTTTGGATGAGTACTCACGGTTGCTTTTCTCCCTCTTTTCCCCCTTTCCATTCTTCTCCGTTATCACAACCATATGCTGGAGCCCAGGAGTCAGATGCCACCTTCAATGACTCCTTCTAGATCGAGGGTGCCTACTACTTCGTGCAGGCCGCTGGCGACGACCAGGAGTAGTTTAGGAGGATCCCAGGCACGAGGCCTGCGCCTCTTTCGATCTGTATCCCAGTCTGTGCTAGCCTTCTTAAGGCAACCTTGTTTAACTTTATGTCTGTACTCAGATATTGTTGCTTCCGCTGACTCGTCTATGATCGAGCACTTGTATTCGAGCCCTCGAGGCCCTTGGCTTGTATTATGATTCTTGTATGACTTATTTATGTTTTTAGAGTTGTGTTGTGATATCTTCCTGTGAGTCCCTGATCTTGATCGTACACGTTTGCATGCATGATTAGTGCACGATTGAATCGGGGGCGTCATATCCTCTGTACTTGTATGATTGACATAAGGTGAACTGTTTTTCGTGTGAGCATATTGGATTGGACGAAATAACTGTTTGACTCAAAGTGTATCCTACCTATTGAATTGGAAGATCATGGCATTTATAAATCATAATCATATATAAAGGTGGAATAAATCTTTGTTGTGGTTTTGAAGAAATAAATAACAGAATGTAGAATTATCTGTGGATATTTGTAATCGAATATAAATTGGATTTGGATTTAGTTGCCAGGGCCCAGGGCAAATGCTCCCAAGTTTTGAACGAAGCGGCTAAACACCCACTATCATTCGTGGGCTGCCCGAAGCAACTGTTTTCAAGATGGAAATTACTGTCTACCCCTGACACTTGACATCCTTATCGACCGGATTTACACTGCTGTCGATGGGGGTAGACTAGTAACTTTAATCAGACATGACACGATAGCCTTCGAGCCCATTCAGACACGATGGGCGCCAAACCTTGGCGGCAAAACACATTTGATTCAAGCTTGTCCGAAAGACATGTGTCTCTCCCTCCATTTCCCCATTCATCCACGGTGAGCGGCAAAACAAACTCTCCTTGTCCGAAATCGATGTAGGCTAGTATTTTAAATAGAGACAGATGTGTAACTTCCCTCAGACGTGACACAACCGCCCTACATGTTAGCCCCGTACATACACCGTGGGTGCCAACTGTGGGCGGCAAAACACCCTCTCCTTGCCCGAAATCAATACCGGCATATATTTGGGAGATGCAAGATTACCGTCCTATCCCCAAGCGACGTGATGTCCAAAATTTTAAAGGGGGATAAGTTCGTAACTTTCCCACATTTCAGACAAGCGTGTCCCAAAGTTTGAGATCACCCTCCCCCTCCATTTCCCCATTCATACACCGTTGGCGCCATGACAACCTCCCCACTACAGCCAGCCTCCTCCGTCTGCCACCCCATCCTCCACCTTGCCGGAGCCGCTACCCCTACCCCGTCGTCCACTGCAAGAGGTGGACGTCTCTCATCCACGGCGCCGGACCAGGATCCTTTCATCATGTCGTCTCGCTTCATCAGCGCCGTCGTCCACCTTGTCGTTGCCGCTCCTACGACCCCCTCGTCCATGGCAACATGATTTATCCCCCGACCCGGCCGTTTGCCGTCTAAAGTCTTCTTCCCCGCCGCCGACAACCATCGCACCCGCAGCACCCTCAACGAATCAGCAGGGGGCTACACGGTGTCGCAAGAGAGGTGGTACTATTCCTTATGTGCTTAAGTTATTGATCTCACCCGGAAAATAGATCGTAAATTGTTTACTGTACTTTTCTTGTCCGTACCAAATCGTAGTGGCTAGTTGAAAGCAAACATTGGTTGCGAAGTAGCTTTGTCCGGTTTGCACCTTCAGATCCGCCATGGCACGGTCACTATTCTCGTAAAGCTTATGGTTTCCCCCCTTTGTATTCACTACCATCATCGTAGGTGCTTCACTACTTTGTGTCGTGCTAGCATTGCTCCTCGAGACCTCAACCCATCAAGCGAAACAACATGCCACTCATAGTTCCAAAGCTTACGTGTTGAAATATGAATCTGATATGATGCTCATATTACTAAAACAGAGAATGTTTAATTGGTCACCTAATGTTCCTATATTCGTTTCGAAAAGCATATGCGCCACCCACTGGTCCAGCTAGTTCCACTTTCCTGATTTTACTCTTGATTCTTAGGGTTTTCCCCCTTTATCTACTCTTCTATGATCTGCGTAGGTGCTTTATGTCATACTAGCATTACTCCACCCTTAAAGCTGAACAACACAACACTCAAAATTCCAAAGCTTAGTTGTTCAAATGTGATTGTGATATGATACTGATATTAGTTAACAGAAACATTTAATTGGTTAGCTAAAGGTCCCACTTGAGTTTCCAAATGCATGTCACGACATATCGAGAGACAACAGAATTGCATTTCTTTGTCACTTGTTGATTGTAGTTTCTTGTACATACCAAATCTTAGTTGTTATTTCAAAGAAAACATCGGTTTCTAACTACCCATTGCGCGGTTTGCAGCTTCAGATCTGCCATCCCACTGCCACGGTCAACACTATACTTATCATGCTTAAGGTTTCCCCATTTTATGATGACCATGATCAGCCTACGTGGTTCATGTCGTAATAGCACTGCTCCACCCATCGAGCTAAACAAGCTTAGTTGTACAAATTCAAATATGATATTACGCTGATATTAGTAAAACTGAGAGATGTTTAATTGGTCAGCTAAATGTTCCTACTTCAGTTTCGAAATGCATGTGAGCCCCATATGGAGAGACCAGAAGGAATAGTATTTCTCTGTGCGCTCTGGTTCATCATGGGAGGGCAACCGACATTGTATAGAAAGACTTGTAATATCTTCAATCTACTTGCTCTTCTGCTCTTCTTTAAGATGATCCTCTTCTCTTCTTTAATAAGTATGTTCCTTGTTGGGAAGAGTAGCAGAGACATTTGCGGTCGAATGGTCGGGTCGAGTTGTTCTCCCTTAGTATATTTTGAATCTGTCAGGTCAGGTCGACTTGTTCTTCTTTACTATATGTTGAAGCTTTCATCTGCGAAGCATCATCACTTCTGGAGCGCTCATATTTTTAGTAGCAGGACACATTATATTAATGCACACACCAAATTACAGCATGCATGGCATCTCTCAGAAGAATTGCAGAGATAGCACGAAGGGGTTTACAGGGAGGCAGTATTGGATTAGAATCACTTCTGCAATACAAAGATAATCTCACTTGTTTTTATGTTTTCATGCATGTCAGGCATTGAAAATTATCAGAATGAATATGAGAATGGGCGCACGAGAGGAATATTGCGGAACAATCCACTCGCTAACAAACTTGGCATGGTGGAGGATGGCCTATCTTATTCACCCATCAAGGTGCTTGATCTAACTTGGCAAGGTTGTATTGGTCACACATATTTTGCATCTGACCTCTTGCATTACTTCTACTTTGTTACACCGTTTTCTTAGTTTAAGCATCATATATGAGTATATGCCATACCTATCTATTTTCTGTACCTATTCCATGTGTCGTCATACTATGTTTTTCCAGTCAAATGTTGTTCTTTCGTAATAGATGTCCAAAAGGAAGAGGGTGAGTGCAGATCCTCAAGGAGTACAAACTAGGTATTTGGAAAAGGTAGTGATACCTGTTAAATCAGATAGATCAGCAGCTATAGAAAACACAGGCCCAACTGTACTACACTTTACCCCTACTCCAGTGGCCAAACCCCTATTAGAATTGGTGAGACCCCAGCGTCAGATACTGTCTATGATATCAATTCAAAATTTGAAGTCCTAAATTTCTGCATGTGCCTTACCTTCTCTGTTGTATGAAAACTAATTTTAGATGAATCTCCTTGCTCAAAGGATCATAGGATCTCACGACAATACTGGTCTCTACATTGCTCTTGTCAGTACCTCTTGCCCTTTGTCAGCATACTTACACTCATTGTTGTTTGATTATGTAGCATCACTGTAAATGTTCGCTTCTTTATCCTCCCTTTGCTTGAAATTATAAGATCTATATTTACTCTTAGATAAATGTAGAATTAACACAATGGTTATGAAGTTTGGATTGCTCATGTAAGTACTGTTTGTCATGTACTCCCTGTGTATCGAATTAATTGTTGATCAATTGGATGTATTTAGAACTTAATAGTGCTAGATACATCCATTTGAGTGACAAGTAATAACGGACGGTGGTGGTATTACTGTACTTGCATCGTGAGATAGTTGATTGTCTAGCATTACTCTACATCTTATCTGCCCTGCCCTCCACTTTCTCCAAATTATCATATCTACATTTACTCTTACCAAAATGTTGAATAAAGCCAATGCCACTGCACACGTTGATGTCTGCATTCCTCTTGTCAGTACCTTTTGCCTTGTAACGCTATACTTAATTAATTGCTATTTCATTATGTATCATCAGTCTGCACCTGAGCTTCATTATCATCTGTTTCTTCCAATATTATTTGATCTATATTTACTCTTTGCAAATGTAGAATAATGGCAATGCTTATAAAGAATTTTCTTTGGGGAATTTATTTAATTATCCTTCCATCAACATGGAAAAGGGATTTGTCCAGCCCGTGTTAACATGTAATGTAAGTTCATCCTTCTCAAGCCTTCAAACTTTGTTCTAGTATAGATTTGGATAGGCATCATTTCCACCACTGTTGTTTACTTTGCTGTTTACATCTGATTGGATGTTTGCAACAACTACCAGTTTCAAATTGTAGTTGTAAAAACATGTTCCTTATGCAGAACAGATCCATTTATTTGCTTATATAATTGTGAAACCTATTACGTGTCTCCTTATTTCTCTTTCAGAGTCGTATCTCTTATGCCAGGCAGCACTTTAGGGAAGATAGTGAGCCAAACCATCTTGAGGACAGCGAGATGACCCCAAGGTACTGTCTTGATGAAGACAGTGAGTTGAAGCTACTCACCAGCAGGTGTGAGACAACCTCTGTGCAGTCGCTGCCTCAATCAGTTTGACTTCTTCAGTCTCAACTTAAAGCAAAAAGGCTTGCTTCAGCTCAGCTACGAGTTGAAGTCAAAGATATAATGAAGATGTCAGGGGACTGCCGTGCGCACTATGGTGCCATACAGCTAGGGATGAAGCATCTATCGTTGACACAACTGAGGTCTCATCAACTTGTTTGGCTGCTTGCGTGGCCCGACCTTGCCAAGCCTAGTGCCCTCTGGAGTGCTCTCAGTTTTGTATATTCTTTTGTTGGCGCGTTTATATGCACTGGTGGCGACCTTTGAGGCCCAGTGTATGTAATCCGTGGTCATGTTGCGCTTTATTATCACCGGTAGCAAACTTTGATTCCCAATGGATGTAATATCCCATAATTTCTTTATTGCATAGTCTAGGTTTATTCTTTGGTCGGTATGCTGTAATTTAGGCCGGAAGGTTCAGTGGATCTCAGTGTTGTCGGTCTTCAGGCCGGCCCGTTACTCATATGGGCCAAAGCGTGGGCCTATAATTATCTTGGGCCATTAGCAGGTCTAAACCTATAGTAGTTTCCCGCCTTTAACAAGTCGAGTAAAGTTCTGGCCAGCTGGGCCAGAGAATACCATGGGCTTTTAACAGGCTAAAACCTAGATTGGGCTAGCGTTGAGCCAAAAAATTCACAGGGCAATACAGGCCAAAACTGCCTAAGGCCGATGTTGGGCCCAAATAGGAAGAGCAGTTAATAGGCCGAAATATATCTCGGCCCTGTTTGGCCCAATAAAATTATGGGCTTTAAGTAGGCCGGTATCCACGTGGGCCATAGGCCCAAACGTGTCACGGGCCATTATCAGATGGGCTATAAGCAGGCCAGATTCAACGCGGGCTGTAATTAGGCCCAACTGTTACACGGGCCATTAACAGACCGATAGGCCAGTTGGGCTGAAATTTATCCACGAAGACTACGGGCCATTAAGAGGCCTAAAGTTACTTCGGACAAGACATAGCCCAGTTTTTGCGTGGGCCGTTAAATGTCCTAAAGTTAAACTGGGCCGACAACGTCCCAGATACTCCATGGGCCGCTAACAGGCCAAAACGATTATCGGGCCGAACTAGTAAACGAGCATTTAACAGGCTAAAATACAAACCTGTCTTAGAATGGGCCAAAAGGTACAGTGGCCTATTAACGGGCCTAATCTGATATGGGTCGCAATTTGGCCCAAAACTCGACAGGCTGTGAACGGGCCTGATATGATATGGGCCTCAGTTTGACCCAAAACATGGCAGGCTGTTAATGGGCCAGCCCACTAGTGTCTAAAAAACATGGTGGGCTTTTAGCTGGGCCGACCTTTTCACCGGAATGGGCCTCTATTGGGCCGTGCCACGTGTCGACGTATCATAGGCGCCTCTTGTCCAATGAGTGGATGACATCTGTCCCAACGAGGAGCTGACACGTGGTTCCGTCGGCCAATGAGAATTTTACACGTGGAAAATCCCCATCGGTCCGGGCTGTTAACGGGTTGTTGGATCCAAAACCGGACCCGATAGCTTAACGGTGAGCCGTTAATGGTCGATGCCACGTGTTGGTCACCCTTGACGAAAGCACTTCTATAATGCGTGATTTATCGTCATGGAAGTGGACACTTCCGTGATGATAATTTTGGTAATGTCATGGAACACTTCTACGACAGCACAGGTATGACTATCTTGATTCTGTCATAAATTTGTCATGGATGTACATGCATGACAGAAAACGTGGCCTACTGTGACAAAAACGTATCATCACAAAAGTGTATTTTTTGTAGTGTGGATAGGGTATGGGGCGGGTAGAGAAATACCATACCCATACCCGTGAAGTCAATGGGTACAAAATTCGACCCATACCCGTACCCATGGGTATGAAACTTTACCTGTACCAAAACCCGATGGGTACCCATACCCATTGGGTACCCAACGGGTAGATCAAATAGTACACAAGTTATTCACAATCTTACATTAATGGATAGCACATTTGACAAAAAACATTTGACGGAGAAGACGGGATTTGGTGTGATGATGTGTGGCTTAATTATGGGAGTAGCTGGGTCACCCAGCTCCTTTAACGCTACCAACCCTTGCGCATATGTTGGAGCTCCATGAGTAAGTTCCACATGTCAGTATAAATGGGTAGGGTATGGGTATATCCTTGGGCACAAGGCTATACCCATACCCTACCCATTACTTAATGGGTAGGGTATAAATACTACCCATGGGTATAAAATTGTGCCCATATCCTGCCCATGCGGGTACGATATCCGCGGGTACCCATACCCATGGGTAAAATTGCCATCCTTACCCCGGACCGCCTCTTTGCTCTATAAATACCCAAATATTACAGAAACCCTAGGGGAGTCGACGAAATATTCATCCAGCCGCCGCAGAGTCCAGAACCACCAGATCCAATCTAGACACCATCACGGAGGGGTTCACCAGTTCCATTGGTGCCTCTACGATGATGCGTGAGTAGTTCTTTGTAGACCTTCGGGTCCGTAGTTAGTAGCTAGATGGCTTTCTCTCTCTTTCTCACTGAATTCTCAATACAATGGTATCTTCGAGATCCATATGATGTAACTCCTTTGCGATGTGTTTGTTGGGATCTAATGACCTTCGAGTTTATGATCAGTCATATCTTTTTATATCCATGAAAGTTATTTGAGTTTCTTTGATCTCTTATATGCATGATCTCTTATAGCCTCGTATTTCTTCTCCGGTATTTGGATTTTTTTTGGCCAACTTGATCTATTTATCTTGCAATGGGAAGAGGTGCTCGGTAGTGGGTTCGATCTTACGGTGCTAGATCCCAGTGACAGAAAGGGAAACAACACATATGTATCGTTGCTACTAAGGATAAAAAGACGAGATCTATATCTACCGCCATATAGATAAACAGATCTTGTCAACATCATGTGATCATTCTTATTGCATTACTCCGTTTTTCCATGAACTTAATACACTAGATGCATGCTGGATAGTAGTTGATGTGTGGAGTAATAGTAGTAGATGCAGGCAGGAGTCGGTCTACTAATCTTGGACGAGATGCCTATGTAATGATCATTGCTTGGATATTGTCATAATTATTTGAAGTTCTATCAATTGCCCAACAGTAATTTATTTTCCCACCGTTTGCCATTTTTCTTGAGAGAAGCCACTAGTGAAACCTACGGCCCCTGAGTCCCCTTTCTCATATATTTGCCTTACGATCTACTTTTCCTTTGCATTTTTATTCAGATATATTAAACCAAAAAATACAAAAATACCTTGCTGTGTTTTATCTTTATTTATTTTATTTGGCGTTCGATCTATCAATCTACTACAATTTACCTCATGTCCGCTTGCCTATCTTGAGGCGTCGTACCCCGGAAGGGATTGACAACCCCTTTAACTCATCGGGTTGCGAGGTGTTGTTGTTTGTGTGCAGGTGTTGTTTATGTTGTGTTGCTTGATTCTCCTACTGGTTTGATACCTTGGTTTCATAACTGAGGGAAATACCTACCGTCGCTGTGCTACATCATCCCTCCCTCTCCGGGGAAATACTGACGTAGTTCCAACTACCATCAAGCGTGCCGCAGCCGCCTCAACCGCAAGCAACCAAACGCATAGAGCAGTTGAACACGCAGGAAATGGTCGCCTACAAGCCGGCCGACAGTTGCGTCGCTGCGTAGAGAGCGGCTATGTGCTACTACCTCCGTCTTGGTATATAGTCCCCTTTATATTCTATGTCATACTTTGCCCTCAAATTTAACCAACAAAATGTTAATGCATGTTATTAAATTTATATAATTGGAAACTATGTTCAAATATGAATCCAACTATATAATATTTGGCGACATGCATTCATATTTTATTAGTTAAATCCTACTTATAAACCAGGACGGGGGTATAGTAGGTAATTAAATTGCAAACATTTTTAACCATATGTGTACGTGGCCTTTCGTCCTCCTCTCGCACGTCTTGTCACCCCGCTGCCGGAGACGGCTTAGAGCGCAAGCTTGCTTAGTGCACGGGGGTTTTCTTCTGGATAAACGGTGGCGCCAATGAATCGTCAGTGAGCCCATTCCCGTGCAACCTCACAGATTCCCGCGCAACCTCGCAAGTTCTCGCCCGACTCGGTGAAATCCCCCAAAATCCCAATGCTTACCGCCCTGCTATATAAACCCTCACGGCCGGCTAGTCCCGCGTCGCATTTTCCCCTCCCTCCCTGTAGCTTATCTCGTCCGCTTCTCCCACAATCGCCAATGGCACCGGCCCGTCGTCGTCGCTCAGCCATTCCGCCGTCATCAGAGGACAGCTCCACCTGGGAGGCTACACCGCGGCGGCGGCGCAGTCCTCGGTGTAGTTTAGTGCGCTTGGCGTCCCTGTTGGGCGAGCGCGGAACACCCACCAGACGAACCGCCGCCGCTGCCCGTCGGCAGGTGTTGCCGGCCGCTGTTGCCGCCACACCATCGTCGAAAGCCAGGGCCATCGCCCGCTCCGCCGCCGCAGCCCAAAGGTGGAATGTGGCCGTCGTGGCCGCCACCCCACTGCCGGTCACCGTGGCCATCACCCGCTCTGCCATCGCGGCCCGAAGGCGCGAGGTGGTGGTCGTGGCCGCCACCCCATCGTCGGCCGCCGTGGCCGCCAGCCCACCGTCAACCGCCGGGGTCATCACCCGCTCCACTACCACCGCTCGAAGGCGGGAGGCGGAGGTGGAAGCCCACACGTGCGTCAGTGACCTTTGGGCACTACACCAAGTTCCTGCGGGAGGAGGAGGATCGCCTGGTCGAGCACACAAAGAGCCTTACCGCCGCCGTGGCCGCGACATACGCCGCCTCAGAGGTGTGGAATCAGGAGATCTACGAGGAGAACCACCGCTTCAAGAGGGGTCGTCTGGAGCGGCAGAGGGTGTTAGAGGTGAGCGTTGCTAAAGGTGCAGCAGTGGCAGGCACCATATTGTAGTTGTCCAGCTCGTCGGTAGGCTCCTCCTCCTCTGCCTCTTACTAAGCGCGCTCGGCCAAGGAGAGGCTGCCGGAAGTAGTACAAAGCCCCTCTGTAGTAGTAGTATCTAGGGGCTATTTTGTTTAGTTCATCTGACTATATATGTGGTGGAACTGTACAACGTACATAAAATTAGGTAGTATATAAAGTAGAACTAGCTATTTCAGTACGTGGTTGGCAACAATTGGTGAAAAGTTTGGTCGGTTCAACTGTCGAGTTGAACTATTTGCATAAAGAACGACTACTTAATCTATGAATGAAATCTATGCTTAATTACTGAATTTTAGTTGCAAAAATTATATACTGCTAGTGATTTTTAGCTTCATATTTTGACAAATCACAGTGTTACAAGGTTGACAAATGGCAATGTTACTAGATCAACAAATGTCAATCTTTCCAGTTTGACAAATGGCAACATACCCAATATGACAGATGCAAATCTTACCAAATTGTTTGTAAGTGGTTGCACACGGGTCATCCAGAAGAACTGTTTGCGTTGAAGAGATGCACAATTGCATACGGGTGTTCTATCTAAAACGTTTGCGATCAAGAGCTACACAAATCCTGCTCGACACATTTTCCCTTGGCTTCCTAGGGAAGCTGTCGGTTTGCATACGGGTGGTCTAACTAAAACGTTTGCGATGAGTGTTTTATATTTAAAAACCATTGACGTTTTTTCAAAATAAAATCGTTTGATAAGTCTGTACACTAAGAGAGAAAAACGCAAGTTCGCTCAAACCATATCTTTCATTCAGTCATACTGCGAATTTATATTCATATGGTCGAGATACAATATTAAACCAAAGAAAGAAAACTATTTCCGGCGGCGGCGGAGGCGGTGTGCCGCGCCGTCATTGTCGTTGTCGTCCTCCGAGATGCTATTGTTGAAGTCTTCAATGTAGCACATAATGTTCTTCACTTGTAAATCAAACATCATGTCGTCGCGCGATCGACGTGTGGGGCGCGGGAGGACGGCAGCTAGCGGTGTTGAGAGGTAGCGGTCGACGGCGGCGTCCCATGCTGCCGAGGGGGGTGCGCGCACGGGCACGGGCGCGACGGGTGCAGCCAAATGCACGGGGACCGGCTCCGCGGTGGGTGGAGGGGCGCGCATGGGCATGAGCACCGGCGCTGGCGATGGCATGTACATGAGCTCACGCGGGTCCGCAGAGACCTCACTGACGCCCGCGGCTTCCAACTCTGCGATAGTGCTCGGCGACTAGCCCGTCAATGCTACGGGGATGGTCGCTGGCGTAGGCGCGGGGATGGGAGCTGGGACGGGAGCGGGGGCAGCAACCACCGCGGCCAGCTCGTTCTGGGCCATGTCCATGAGGCCCCACTCCTCCTTATTTTCTATCTCCTCCGGCTCGGAGTTGACTTCAGCAAACTTGAAGACTAGTGGAAGATGATCCTTCTGCGCCATGGTGTTGGTGGAGGTCTGCGGGAGGGAGGGGAATGGGAGCCGAATAGTAAGGCCACCCGTATTAAGCAGCGGCTCAGGCGCCATTAATGGAGAGGAAGGTGAGCGGCCATGGAAGTCAAAGGGGTCGCTTCCCAGTGAGCCTGCGCAGCGTACAAATCACACGCTTACTGGTGAGCCTGCGCACTGGAGGACAGCTTGTACGCCTCTCGGTCAGCCCGCGCACCAGAATGCACTCGCACGCCTCCTGTTCAGTCAAGCAGTTGTCCGCACGGCACCTCCAATAGCCATTAAAACGAAGACACGTGGCGTCACGTGAAGGGTTAACATAACCCACACGACTTGGCTTATTCGAGTGCGCCTTCTCACAAAATGGATACGAAAAATACCACAGCATGTCGGGTGCCATTCCATGATAGCATGCCAAGTTTCTTGAATTTCAGATGAGTTTTTGATTTGCTAGAATTTGAAAACAAAGTATCTCAACGTTTTGCCGGCAATCAACGGTGCCCTGGTGTTTGAAATTCATTCCCGTTTCTTGCATGGGACCTAAGCATGCACCCAAGGACAAAGATTTGATTTTTCAACCAATTTATATGCACTGGAGCATGTGCATGTAGTTCAAATTTGAATTATGCACATAAATGCATTGAAAACTCGATTAATGCATAAAAATGTCCTAACGAACCCCGAAAAATCCCAAAAATTGACACAACACTCCTGTTGTTCTATGTTGACACGAGAATTTTTTTGAAAGCAATAAGAGGCAATGGATATTATTTGGTCCCCAAAGGTGGGACGTTCCCTACCGAAACCATCATGCTTGTTGTGAGAAGCATATACCCAAACCTGCCCCAAATGGGACAAAGAATTTACCACGGCATGTTGATGCCGCTCCATGATAGCATGCCAGGTTTCATGAATCTCAGACGAGTTTTGGATTACTAGAATTTTAAAACCAGGTATCTCAATGTTTGCGGCCGAGTAACGGTGGCAGGGTGTTTAACATTCATTCCCATTTCTTGCATGAGACCTAAGATGCAACCAAGGACACATATTTTATTTTTCAACCAATTTATATGCATTAGAGCATGTGCATGTAGTTCAAATTTGAATAAATGCATTGAAAACTCAATTAATGCATAAAAATGTCGAAATGAACCCCTAAAAATTCCAAAAATTGACACAACACTCCTGTTGTTCTATGTTGACACGAGAAATGTTTTGAAATCAATAAGAGGCAATGGATATCATTTCATCCCCAAAGGTGGGACGTTCCCTACCAAAACCATCAGGCTTGTTGTGAGAAGCTCTGGTTTGTGAGAAGCATATATCCAAATCTGCCCCAAATGGGACAAAAAAATTACCACGACATGTTGATGCCGCTCCATGATAGCATGCCAAGTTTCATGAATTTCACATGAGCTTTGGATTTACTAGAATTTGAAAACCAGGTATCTCAATGTTTGTGGCTGAGTGATGGTGGCAGGGTGTTTGCCATTATTCCCATTTCTTGCATGGGACCTAAGCATGTAACCAAGGACACGGATTTGAATTTTCAACCAATTTATATGCATTAGAGCATGTGCCTGTAGTTCAAATTTGAATTATGCACATGAATGCATAGAAAGCTTAGTTAATGTATAAAAATGTCCAAGCGAACCCCGAAAAATCCCAAAAATTGACATAACACTCCTGTTGTTCTATGTTAGCACTAGGAGAAAAATTGAAATCGAGAAGAGGGAATGGATATCATTCCGTCCATAAAGGTGAAACGTTCCCTACTGAAACCATCAGGCTTGTTGTGAGAAGCTCTGGTTTGTGAGAAGCATATCCCCAAACCTGCCCAAAATGGGACAAAAAATTTACCATGGAATGTTGATGCCGCTCCATGATAGCATGTCAAGTTTCATGAATTTTAGACGAGCTTTGGATTTACTAGAATTTAAAAACTAGGTATCTCAATGTTTGCGGCCGAGTGACGGTGGCAGGGTGTTTGACATTCATTCCCATTTCATGCATGGGACCTAAGCATGCAACCAAGGACACACATTTGAATTTTCAACTAATTTATATGCATTAGAGCATGTGCCTGTAGTTAAAATTTGGATTATGCACATGAATGCATTGAAAACTCAGTTAATGTATAAAAATGTCCAAACGAACCCCGAAAAATCCTAAAAAATGACACAACACTCTATTGTTCTCTGTTGACAATAGGAAAAAACTGAAATCGAGAAGAGGCAACGAATATCGTTTCGTCCAGAAAGGTGAAACGTCTCTACCGAAACCATCACACTTGTTGTGAGATGCTCTGGTTTGTGAGAAGCTTACACCAAAACCTGCCCCAAATAGGACAAAAAATTTACCACATCATGTTGATGCCGCTCCATGATAGCATGCCAAGTTTCATGAATTTCGGACGACTTGACGATTTACTAGAATTACAAAAGCAACTACGTCGACATTTGGCGGAGAGCCACGGTGTCGTGGTGTTCGAAATTCATCCCCATTCTTGCATGGGACATAAGTATAAACTCATGGATACATATATGATGTTACAACCCATGTTGAAGCACCGGAGCTTGTGCATGTAGTTTAATTTTGAATTGTGCACCTGAAATGGCTAGAAAACCAATTTAATGTATAAAATGTGCAAACAAACCCTGAATAGTTCCAATTCTTTTACGACACACATATAGTTGCATGTTCACTGCAGATAAAAGGTCTAGCAATTCAAACACTGTCCATTCCCGCTGTGATCCCATTATGTAATTCAAATCAAGATGAAAAATCAAGTAGATCCCACACAGTTTATTATCACCAACCGTGTGAGATGCAGTACAAAATATCCTGGAGCACCGTCGATGTATAGTACGCCTATGGCTTATGCGAGAAGGTGCGTTGGCTACAGTCCACAGCCAGCGTGTCAAGCACACTAGCTTGCTCCCCAAATATCATTTCACTATTCAATCATCGTCGGTGAAAGATGGGGAAGTGGACCAACGTCGTGATGGCAACTTCGGCGGCCCACTCCGGTGAGAGCAAGGTTGCAGCCGCCATGTGCGTGCTAACAAGTGCATGAGCGCGGCTGCAATCTGTGACCGGGCAGCCAAGGCAGCCCAAACGGCCGTTGTTGCTTCTCAGGTGGCAGCAGCAACATCTGCCTCAGGGATAGCAACTAGCGAGAGTGGCAGATCAGTTGTCCATTCCACAGCAGCGGCCTTAGCCCTGATGGACGCCGCCCGTGACCATGTCAAGGCCGCCCACGCTCAGCTCATGGCGGTCACCGCAAAAATCGAATGAAGCTTCTCCGACAACGGTCAGCAACCCACGGCCGAAGAGTTGGCAATCGCTGAGAGCTTTCAAGAAGCTGTCCGTTCCTCTGCGGCATATCTTGCAAAGTCCAAGCCTAGATCGCTTCCACCCATGCCCAGCTCGTGGCGGCCTTTTCCAAAGAGATGGCAGACGCGGATGGCGAGATGCTTGCCGAGTATGGTGCGATGGATGCCATGGAGCCCCTTCCCTAGGAGACCGTCGGGCGCGAGCTGGACATGGAGGAGGCGGCGGAGATCGACGAGCACCAGCCTAGTAGTACCCTTTGTTTTGTTTAATTAAGAGCGCTGGTCTTTAATTTGTTAGAGTAATGTTTAGGCCAGCTAGCTCTGTTTAATTGCTGAACTTGCTCGATTAAGAAGTGTTGGTGTGCTACAATTTCCTTTGTGTACCCAAATTATGCAATGAAGTGGATGACCATTGTAACTAGGGAAATTCAAACCAAAATTTTTGACGTTCAAACTCATCACACATGGGTTAAGCTATCAGAATCGTTTGTGATGTCCACATATCGTACACCGTTCTAAATAAGGGACCGTGTCTGATGACACTTTGCACACCAGTTTTTTCGCTGAAGCGATTCCTAATTTTCTGCTTCCACGGAAATATCTACCTCCCCGCCCCCTCCCCTTACCAAAAGCCACATTTCCCCTGTTTCCGCCTTCCTTTCCAAGTTGAAACCTTCACTCCTTGCTTGCAGCGCCGCCTCCTCGCCGGCGACCCTCCTTCACGCTGCTCAGCCTCGTCTATCCAGGCAGGTAATCCACACCCGACCCCCATCCTGCTCCTCCTCCTTCCACATCCCACATGCCCCGACCGCCGGGCGACACCTTCCACCCAAATCACCGACCCCTCCAACAAATAAGCACCACCCTAAGCCATGGTGTATGTAGTATAGCCAGGAGATCAAGGAGCATTTGGCAGCGGAGAAGCAAATCACGACAGCACGCGCGGATGAGGTCGCGATGGCTGCCATTCATGCGGACCCCCCAGATCTTGGAGGAGCACCTTGCCATTTGCTAGCTACGCCGGTTAAGCATGCTCGGTTTACATGTTGCGTGTGCTGCTCCTGCCTTTCCTTAACAAATTCTAGTGAATTGTGCTATCCAATTTTACCATGCAATCTATTGCTCTACACTACTAGGGAAAACCCTAGCAGTACCGCTGGTTTTGTGCTCACTAGTCGCGCGGGTAGGCGCGCTACTAATAAGGCGCTACATCTATTGCTTAGCAGTAACGCGTGCCGCACGCGCTACTGCTAGGACAAATAGCTGCATCGCTTGTTCACTCCCATGCTACTGCTAATGTAAGTAATGGCAGCGTGTTTTCTCTCCATCGCTACTAGTATTGTTTTTTTGTTTTTTTATTTTTAGTGTATTTATGCGCCATCGTACAAATATTGGTACAATACCAGTTATGAGGTTTACATCATTATGTCCATAACAGTGTGTCAAATGAAGGTGGATTAGGTTCAAGTGGAGGCAATATGTGGTGCATGTCAAAAGTATACTACTAATCCAAACTTGATCTAATTTGGACTAGTAGTACTTTCCATGTGCACCACATGTTTCCTCCACTTGAATCTAATCCACCAGCAAAAGCTATTTAATCATCATCATAATCATTACCACCAACAAATTTATTTAATCACCACTAACACTAGCTAATAATAATCAATAGTCATTACCACCAACACTAGCTATTTTATCATCATAGTAATAGTGTAGCACATCATCATCCTCAAACTCATTTCTAGCTAATCACTCCTGCTGCTCTCTCTTAGGTAAAACAACATAAAACATGTGTAGCTCTCCTCCTTGATCAAGTTGGAGCATGCAGATGAACCTGTCTCCTAATTTTGGGTAGCACATCTGTTTGCTGCCCCCTAGTACTTCTCTGCGCTCCCCCATCACATATTTGGTCCAGTCTTGCACTATTAAGCATTCATCGCTGATCTTGAATGCACTAAGTAACATGTAGGATATCTTGGCCGTAAGCTAATAATACTCATGGTACCTTTAGTGTCGATCCCATAAGGCACAACATTCATCGGGAGTCCCTGTTGAAGAACATCGTATGGTCACATACTTAGCAATGAAGTTTAGCTTCACAAATAATGTATGGAAAAGATGCACTGAGGTCAAATAGTAAAAATCTTACCATCCTTCCTAAATAGATGTGACCGTAGTTCATTACGAACACTATTGGTCGCACGTTTTCAGTACTAACATTTCTAAGCCCAGGAAGAAAATTTGTCTTGACAGTATCAAGATCCTCAAGCCATGAAACATACTGACTTAGCTCCTCGCAGTTTAGTTCAGCCCCGGGACAGTAGTAGGTCCTGTCTACCAAGCGCTGGACATGTTTGCTTGCACCGAAATAAGCTGACAATACAAATTAGTTGTCAACTATTTTTGAATAAACAATATCAAAGACATAAATATGGTTGAGAAACTTACATAGTGGTGTAACTGGAGGCGTTTGCACATCGACCCAGATGTCGGTATTACCTTCAATATCATCTTCCGGACGAATTTCAAAGGTGATAACCATATCAGGCTCAATTGCATAAGTCTTGCATAGTGCTCGCCATGTTTTGCATCCAAAATAGGTGTAGTCGTCTGAATTGTATAATTTTGCGTGGAAAATATAACCATGCTTGGTCTTCAAGTAAACTTTCTTTACCTCCATAGTATGACTGAAACCTATCTTATCCAATACAAAAACTCTTGCATGGCAGGGGATACGCTAGTAGAATAGTAAAAAAAATATAAGTTGAAGCAAATGAAGCAGATGTCATGCTTAATTACGAAAAAAGACTTGTCGTTGTGACTTACTGTATCCACTTCGAAGTTCTCGTCCAGCTTGATGCTGAAGCGCCTATCATCATCTAGGAAGATTCTGTCGCACAGGCCGCGCTCGTCTTTGCAATATTTGCAAATACCGAAATCCTTTTTGTCGTCAGACATTTCCTATGTTCATAGTTAAAACATTAATTGAAAATCGATAGAAGACAACTACCAGGATACTCAACACACAAATCCGGGGCACTCGATATTTCGTACATATTCTGGCAAAAGTCATGCCAAAATTCACAGAAAAATCCGGCATGACCTTTGCTAAAATAGGACATATCGAGCGCCTGAAATTTGCCAGAACGGAAATGAATCAACACTTCGGCAAAACATAGGCCACTCGGAGGTGTAACCTGCAAACTTGACCGGCCACTTGGATATTGAGCAACACAAGATATACATTTCAAAATATCTTATAAGACTCAAATTAGCATGCATTCAATAAGCAAAAGTAAATCATCTCATGCGTCCGTACATCATCGAATATTATCACTAATACATCCCGAATAGTGTCATACATATAACATCACTAGTACAACTAAAACCCTAGCACACGACGGGTATCGACGCGGGCGGTGGACACCCACAGAGAAGGAACCATCACGAGATCATAGCTCTAGTGAGATCCCTGGAGAACCTGCCAGGTATTAGAGAACCTATGCTCCAACGCAAACAAGTAGGGACGGACGTGCGCGTCCTCCTCACTGACACGATGACGCACCACCTCCGCAGAGTCCTCGAGCCTCTGGACCATCACTGGCCCACGCGACCGCCACCAAAGAAGGTTCGGGTCAACGACAGGCTGGCTCCTCACCAACCTGCGCCCCCCGGTAGGTAGCGCCTCCCAGTACCACCCCGGCGGAGCCCAGTCCCGGACATGGCCCATGTGGTCAAGCAGGTGTCGTCCTCCGCCGACTCGACGATGAGGATGCGGGATAGGCATCGTCCACGTCGATGCGGGAAAGTTGCTTTAACTAAAAAAATAGCAACAAGTTCTTACTAACTAGTTCTATTAATTCAACTAGTTCTTACTAAAAATAAACTTACTATAAATAAAAATATTCTAGTACCTAATTAGTACCTAGTTCTTACTAACTAATTAGTACCTAGGAACTACTACCCTAATTACCATCTAATTTGATGAACCTATAGGGGTGGAAAGTGGTAGCGGATATTCCAATTATCAAACTATAAAGTGAAATAAGTGGTCAAATTTTACTCGTTTTATGATTCAGCTTAGAAATTTGATTCGTTTCCACCCTTACATGAACCCTAACTCATTTGAGCCGCATCCGCTTCCGATTCGTTTCCATCCTTACATGAACCCTAACTAATTTGTTGGAGGTAGAAAACCTAGGCAGAGGTAGGGGAGAGGGAGGAGCAGGCGTGCTCACCTCGGGTGCCTGTGACGAGGGAGGGGCAGGCGGCGTCGAGGTCGTGGTCAGGGCTCCGAGGCGGCGTTGAGGTCGGGGGCGAGCGCGGCGTCCGGGGCGGCGTTGAGGTCGGGGTCGGGGGCGGCGTCCGGGGCGGCGTTGAGGTTGGGGGCGGGGCGGCATTGAATCTGGGGTCGGGGCGACGTAGAGGGTGTGCGGAGAGCGCGCGATGGCCGAGGGGCGACGGCGGCGGCGAGAGTGGAGTTGGATTTGGGGGATGAACTGGCCGTGGGTAAGGACGAACCCCATGGTTAAGTCAGAAGTACCAGTAGCGCGTTCCAGAAAGGGCGCTACTACTACGTTAGCTACAACGCGTTCTGGAATAGACGCTACTGGTACACCATTCTCTTTTCCCCCCTTTTTCATTTAGTTTTCTTCACATTTTATTTTTTTCCTTTCACCTTATTCTATTTCTTTCATTTTCCATTACCTTTCTATTTGCTTTCCATTTTATTTTATATCCTCTATCAGTAGCGAGTTTAGAATAAAACGCGCTGCTACAAAGAAAGTAGTGGTAGCGCGGTTCGTTATAGGTCGCTACTACTATGTGTAGCCTATCGGCTAAGCCGTGGGAATTTTAGTAGTAACGTGTTTAGAAGAAGATGCACTACTGCTAGAACTTTATCTGCAGCGCGGTTTGCGCAGGCGCTACTGCTACTCAGCACCAGCGTGCTTTTTTGACCCTCGCTACTGCTAAAGTTCTGTGTATAAGGTTTTCCTAGTAGTGCTAGTGTATATGTTCTATATGTCGTGCAGTGTGGTGCTCACTTATTAACTGTTTGGTTAATTAGTTGTCGTCTTCAGTTAACTGGTTGGTTCAATTCTGCAAATGTGATATTCAATTCTTCAGGCTGCAATTTTGTATTGTCTTCCATGTGAGAAATAAATCAAATTTATCTTTACAAAATACATGAGAAACGAATACAATTGCTATATTTCCAAGTTGTCAAGCATGCTTGGTTTGGTTATACATTGTGCAATGTGGTGCTCAGTTAACGTTTGGTTTATTTGTGTTGTGGTGTTTAGTTAACTATTTGGTTCAATTCTACAATGCGATGTTGAATAGTTGTGGGTGCATTCTGTTATTGTATACCATGTGATAAGTAAATCAAATTTGGATGTACTAAATACATGAGAAACAAATACAATTGATATATTTCCAAGTTGCTAAGCATGCTTGGTTTGGTTAACTGTCTGATCTTCTATTAGGAGTATGTTATCACTACAAAAAAATACACTTCCGTGATGATACGTGTTTGTCACCGTAGGTCACGTTTTCTGTCATGCATGTACATCCATGACGATTTTATGACAGAATCAAGATAGTCATTCCAGTGCTGTCGTAGAAGTGTTCCATGACATTACCAAAATTATCATCACGAAAGTGTCCACTTCCATGACGATAAATCGCGCGTCCTAGAAGTGCTTTCGTCAAGGGTGACCGACAAGTGGCATCCTCCGTAACGGGTCGCCGTTAAGCTATTGGGTCTGGTTTTGGATCCGATAACCCGCTAACAGCCCAGACCAATGAGGATTTTCCACGTGTAAAATTCTCATTGGCTGGAGGAAACACGTGTTGGCTCACAATTGGGAGGGATGTCGTCCATTCATTGGACAGGAGGTGCCTATGATACATCAACACATGGCACGACCCAACAGAGGCCCATTCCAGTGAAAAGGCTGACCCGTTTGACTTGGTCAAAATGTAACAGGCCAACCAAGAAAAGCCTGTTAATGACCTGTTCGTATATAGCCCACTTATGACCCGCTAACTCACGGCCGGTTACGACCTATCAAAAATAAGCCCAGTAGCTTCATCTGGGCCGTCCAATATGATTCCAGCCCGTTGTAACTTCGGCCCATGTATGGCCCATGATGTCTTTCGACCCATACGAGGCCATTAACTCTTGGCCCATTAACGGCCCATGGTGAATCTGGCCCGCAATGAACAGTGTACCACTTTATACCCATTAATGGCCCATTATTCCATTGGGCCGTTTCCAACCCATGTTATCTTTCGGCCTTCTCAAGGCCCATTTATTCTTGGGCTCATTTCCAGCATTCACTTACTTACGGCCCGTTACTCGCATTTTCTGCTTGTGGGCCAAATTCAGCCTATGGTTATAATCGGCCCTTTTGCAGCCCGTTAATCCGTTGAGCCGTTTTCATAGCGTCATCAAATACGGCCGATTAACGACGGCCCGTTATTGTCGGCCCATGAATGGACGATTCCAACTCTAGCATGTTTAAGGCCCATAATGCGGTCTGTTATTGGCCCATGTTTGGCCGATTGATCATACGACCCGTAGAAGGCCCATTGATGCTACGGCCCGTAGAAGGCCCATTGATGCTACGGCCCGTAGAAGGCCCATTGTTTCTACGGCCCTTAGAAGGCCCATTGTTTCTGCGGCCGGTAGGAGGCCCATCGTAACTACAATAAATATGTAGCCCATGGTTACTGTGGCCTAGTTTTTAAAAATAGGTTATTGCGGCCATTAGCAAACCGCGGAAAAAGAACTGCACTGACTACAAGCAAACAAATAAACAAGACAACAAGGAAATAAATAAGCAAGCAACTTACGCTAGGCTATCACGGCTATTACACATATTACATCCACTGGGCATCAAAGTTCGCCACCAGTGCAGATATAGGGAACAAAGCAGCATATCATATACATTGGTTGTCAAAGTAGGCGACCAGTGCAAATAAACGCCATAGCAAAACAAGTCCGTAACTGAAACCACTTCAGCAGAGCTCAAGAAACAATATCCTAGGTACCCATAATGCTGGCAAGATGCTTAGTAAGCTTATTAACTATCTCTTGTTTGGCACTTAAATCCTCCAGCACTTGCTGTTGCACAAGAAAGTATGCATCTGAATTCTGTAGGGACTTCCTCAGTCCTTCGGCTTCTTGCCGCAGCACAGCTGACTGATGCCTTTCAGCTTGTAGCTGAGACTGAAGAAGCCAAAGTGATTCAGGCAGCGAGTTCGAAGAGCTTGTGCGAGTGGTACTGGCTAGTAACTCGAACACTACATCAATGCAGGACTATGGGTTTTCTCACCATCTACAAGATCATTTTTATCACCTTTCTTGGAGACCAACAGGGCTATCTCACAATCTTGAACCTTATCTGCATTACTTTCTATACCATTGCATAGTGGGGTGCTCTTCTACAATATTCCATTCGCATACTACAAGAAAAACAAGCAGACACATCACATGTTTAGCATGTAGTATACGAAACTCATTTTGGTAAACCGGTTCAGTAGTAAGGTGGACAGGATAACATCATGAAACAAACATATATCTATGTACTAGGGTCACTGTATTGTCTATATCATTCTAGTTTATGTTTCCAAATCAAGTTAGAGACACAGTTCAACTCATATATTTTTAAGACACAACAGCATGGACAGAATATAAGTGTGAGAAACTACACAGCATTGGCAACACTTGTAATGTGCATCACATGAGAACATAACTGTTTATACAACTGAAACTGAAATAAACATAGAGCAAGAAGTTAGAATAGCAATCCAGTTAAAGAAATAGGTTTAAAACATACCTGTTGCGCCATTGGAGTTTCAGTTGCATCCTTCAAGTTCGAAAGTAGTTGGTATAAGTAAATACAGTGATGCAATAGCAAAGGAGTATGGACCATAGCTACGGAATCTGACCTGAGAACAATTGCTCTTCTTCTTTAAACGTGGAGTTTGGGTTCGCTGTGGTGGTCTTCATGCCTTGGGCACTGCAGTTGCTTTACAAACTGCTCGTGTGGGGGTACTCTGTGGTGTACATGGTGCTTTGTCAACTACAAGTGGGTTACTATCCGCTGGGGTTGGGGTTAGATGGGTTGTAGCTGGTTCTCTGCCCAACGGTCTAAGTGTACAATCTGAAAGAGTCTCGATTATGTGTGGTGGGGCTAGTTTGTGGGCCAGTACAACCATGGTTCTATCTGCATCAACGGGTAGCACTGTCTTTAGTGAAGAATGGGTTTTTGCTCCATTAGATACTTCCATCACCCCCTCCAATTTGAATGGCTGATAAACAAGAAAGAAATTGAACGTACAGACATTGTATGATAGACATATGTGGTAATTCACATATATGTTGTCTAACCAAACAGGACAACATGACACAATTTCACATATATGATGCCTAACTGAATAGGATAGCATGACGTGGTTTCAGATATATGATGGATAACTTAACATGATATAATGGCATAATTCAACATATGATGAGTATCTAAACAGGATGACATGACAAAACTATACAATGTCTTTCTAAAATAAGTTGGGATAAAATAATTCACATACATGTTGTCTAAGTATATAGGATGGCATGATATAATTGACATAATTGATTCATATACTAAGCAGCTGGCACTCGCATGTATGATCTCTAAACTAAGCAGATGGAATTCAATAATGTGCATATGATGTCTAAACTAAGCAATACAAGACACCATATGCATGATATGAGAAATATAAACATTGCAACTTAGATCATACACCTCAGGTGGGATATAGGACTGGTCATTTGTCTCCGAATCCTCCTCTGAGGAGCTCCATGTAACCATCGAGATATATGCTTCAACAAGTACCATTTCCTGCTATGAAGACCTTGTTTTCACTCCTGATTTTTTTCCATAACCGGCTCAAATGGCTGATACACATGAAGAGTAGTTTAATATACACAGATTGTCGACAAATGGAATATGTAATGAATAAAAAGATGGCATGAGATAATTCACATATATGATGCCTGGCTACATGGCGGTGCATAATTCACATATATGATAACTGGCTGAAAAACATGGCATTGCATAATTTACATATCTGATATAGAAAGCAAACATGTTGCATTCACACAAAGCATGTCTAATCTAAGTAGATGGCATGCCAATGCAAGACACCATATGCATGATATGAGCAATATAACCCTGCCACGTTAGAGCATGCACCACGGGGGGGGGGGGGATACGACTGCTCATCTGTCTCTAAATCCTCCTCTGAGGAGCTATCTGTAACCAGCAAGAAATCTACACCGACAGGTAGCACCGACTGCTCAGAAGACCTTGTTTTCACTCCAGATTTTCCCATGACCAACTCAAATGGCTGATGCACAGGAAGAGTAGATGAATGTATAAACATTGCTGACAAATGGAATACATTATAAAAAATATGTCACGATAGAACTCACATATACGATGACTGGCTAAACAGGATGGCATTGGATGATTCACATATATGATGCCTGGCTAAAGAAGATGGCATTGCATAATTCCCATATACTCCCTCTGTTCCTAAATATTTGTCTTTTTAGAGATTTCAAATGGACTACCACATATATATGTATATAGACATATTTTAGAGTGTAGATTCACTCATTTTGCTCTGTATATAGCCACTTGTTGAAATCTCTAAAGAGACATATATTTAGGAATGGTGGGAGTATGATATAGAAACCAAATAGGTGGCATTCACACAAAGCAAATATAAACTAAGCTGATCACATATAAGATGTATAATGTAAGCAATGCGAGGCGCCATATGCATGATATGACCAATATCAGCATGCCAGGTTAGCGCAAACACCTCAGGTGGTAAATAGGAGTGGTCGGCTCCCTCTGAGTCCCCATATGAACAGTTATCTTCCCATATGCACTTCTCCCACCATGGAGCGGCGTCTGCACGACATTATATTCCCACATAACGGTCTTCTCTTTTTCTCTACATGTTCAGTACAATTGTGTAAAATAACTGACATGCATAATAAAAAAATTAGTTAGATTTTGTAAGGCCTAAGGGGTGCATGCAGAAATCAAGACTGATGGTAGCAAACGAGTGGATAGATCCAAACTAATGATAGCAGGTAGATTATAGCTTCAGTTTAAAAAGACAGACAATGGATCATCTACTGTTTGTTGCCCACCCAACATGAACCACATAGAAGACCCCATATGAACCACATAGTAGATAGATACTATTCGTTGCTGCCTCGATATGAGACCCACGGGCATTTTAAAACTCAAGTTTGAACGATAAAGTAGCAGGTAATAAGAACCGATGTGTAACATAAGCAAATACGAAAGACTGCGACCTCTCTTCCAGAACTGTGTACTCCTCAGGTTCATCTGCTCAGTCGATGATAGTAATGCAGTTGGTGTGGCTGCCGGCAACAGGGAAGATGATCTGAGGCGGCGAAAGAAAGTCTGCAGGGGGAATCTCTACTACAGTGAACACTTCTTTCAATGGTGCACCTCAGGTCGGGTGGATGATGGCATGGCAGGAGCAGGACATAACACACAAAGTTTTCTTTGACGCCTATCTGAAAATGAAGTAAATCTGTAAGGGCTCATTAGAATTGGAGGATTCTATAAACGCAGGGACAGGAAAAACACAGGAATAGTATAGGAATGCACGTGCAAAACAGAGCATTTAGAAACATAGGATTTCTGTCAACTTGGGTGTTTGGTTCACATGAATTGGAAGAACACAGGAATGGAGAAACATGGTCAAATTAAAGTCAAACAACGTGAAAATGAAAAAAATAAGAATCTTTTTATGCCAGTAATGCAATTAGTCCTGTTCTTCATGCGTATTAATTTGAAAAGGACGTCCAAGTGGATATTAAAATTCCTGTGTTTTTTCTTTGAAAGCGACACCAAAGGAAAAAAATCCTCCAGTTTTGGTTTGCTCCACTCCTTCTAACCAAAAGCACGAATAGTAGTACCATAGTAGTTCCATAGCAAAGGATCCTTGAGGGATCAACACGAATGCAGAGTAACAAAGTGATGCAACGAGTGTACAACCTCTTTGGCATAGCCTTGTCGACCTCAGCATCATCGGGTTGGATGTGGAGGATGGTGATGCTGGTGTGACTGTCGGAGGTGGGGAAGAAGATCTGAGGCCTCTGGAAACGACGCCGAGGGTACTGCTCCACTGTGATGGATGGTTCCGTCGTTGGAGCAGCTCCGGTGAGGTGTACGGTGGCGAGGCTGAAGCAGGACAAGACAGACAACGTTAATCTAAAGTGGGACTCTAAAATCATCTGCAATAGATGATGTAAAATACATCACCAAAAAGTGCTAGATGTAAAGTGCATCAACAGTGCCATGGCCGCTCCGACAGATGCTGTAAATATTGTTCACTCTGAACTTAACTGAAGAAACTGAACTTTACAGTCGAAACTGAATTTTACTATCGAAACTGATTGAACTAGTAGCAGAGCATTGCAATAGATGTTTAGGGCGTTCGAGCACTAGTAGGAGAGAAGCAGTAATCTAAATCAGCAGACACTCGAGCAGGAAACGCACTAGTAGAGAAAAAGTCGTGCAGCAGCACCGTGAGCGAGTGCTAAAGCAGCAACTCCTATAGCTGCCGGAGGTCCTGCAGCAGCAGCAGAGCGAGCAAGAGCAAGAGTAGAGAAGTAGCACGAACGAGAGCAAGAGCAGAGCAGCAACACGAACAAAAGCAAGAGCAGTGCAGCAGCGCGACCGACAGCAAGAACAGAGCCGCAGCGCGAGCGAGAGCCAGAGCAGCAGCAATAGCAGCAGTAGCGTGAGCAAGAGCCAGAGCAGCTGCAGCTAGTGCAGGTGTGGAAGTCGCCATCGAGGAAGCAACGACATGGGGGAGAGACGTCATGGATGAAGTGGCCGGCGACGGCGCCGTCAATGGAGACCCTCCATGGCTGCTTGGTATCGAGCACCGGCAGCCCCGTTAGATCGAATAAAAGATAAAATGCAGTGGTGAGTGCAGAACCTCCTTGGTGGCGCCGAGTTGGCCTCGGATTCATCGGAGGAATTGGTGAGGGTGCTGCGGTTTCGGTGGGGTAGGTCAAGACGAGGCTGTGGGGATGGAGGTGGTGTGATATACGAGGCGAACGCCGTGGCAGCTCCTTGGAGGTGCAGGACTGGGCGCCTGATCCGGCGAGACGACGAGATCGACGACGGATCCTCATCCAATGCGGTAGCTGTGGGATGGCGAGCTATTGCGGTGGACGACGTCGTCGGGGAAGAGTCTCCGGCTAGGCGGCGGTCGGGAGGCTGACGGAGGAGCGTGGGGTTTCACGGGTTTTGGCGATCTCGGTGTACGAATGGGGGGGGGGGCGAAGGGGAAGGTAGGAGGGGAGCCATGGCTTAGCGACGTCGAGCCAACATTTCTGGATGAGGGGTAGAAGGGGGATTTTGCATGTCTCGGTTGCGGGGCCGATTTCAGATGAGGAGGGAGTTTTCGCGCGCGTCGAAGTTTCAGGATAGCAAGGCGCGGCGCGGGTTGAAGAGGCGGGAGTATCAAAGCAGATGAGACAAAAGATACTCGAGCTTGAAAATTTCGGGATAACAAGGCGCGGATTCCTTGTTCGGCAGAACAAACTTAACGTGTACAAAAAAACAATTCATACAAGACACAAGAGAGTCATGTCCCCTTTTACTATGTTGCTATAAATGTCATTGAAAAAACTACAAGAAAAATGTAAAAAAATCAGGAGAACAAGATTACCCTGTAGAGTACCAAATCGATTCGCACTTCCCTCAAGAACAACAAAAAACAAATCAATTCCCACCAAAAGAAAGAGTCATGTCCCTTTTTATATGATTACAAATGCCAGGATCTCGAATTTCTATTTTTGAATCCACGTTAAGTTGAATTCGAATATATCATTAGGTGACCTTGCGGTTTATATTGGATGTAGTCCTACATTTTGATCTTCCATCATATATGAACATTTTACTCCACCCTATGAACCTATAAATTGTCGTCTACTGTCGGTGTACTAGAGTAGGGGTACCCTAGTATCCCGAACTTGTGCACGGGCAGTCGCAGCGCCCCGCGGAAAGGCTTGTCGGGTGACCGCCAAGGACCTCTGTGATTCCTTTGGAACCATTCAAGCACAAAGTATTTAAACCAAGGAGACAAGGCCCCGGCAAGAGGAGCTTGCCGGGAAGGCCACTCAAGACGCAAGACCCCGGCAAGAGGAGCTTGCCGGGGAGGCCAACCAAGGCATCTCAAGGAACTTGCCGCGACGCGCCACGCGTCCCGGCAAGACCCAGCGAGCGACAAGCTCCCGGACGCGACAGGACAACAACCGCGGCAAGGCGTTTGCCACGGCAAGCAACCACTCTGTACCTGCGCTCCAGCTCACCCACCAACGTGTCGCTCTGAGGCACTTCCAGGCGTACGTGGCGGGAGGCTGTGCAGCCAGGGGTGCACCGTGGCAAGCGGCGCTGACAAGATCGCCATCATGGCAAGAGAGGCGTCCCTAACGGTCCCTTTTCTGCACTGTTTGGGCGACGCAGACGGGCATTTAATGCCCTTGTCCCCTGCCGTCAGAGTTAGGTATGATACACTGTGTAGGTAGCTGTACCTACCGCAACACCTTTCCATTTTTGCCCTTGCCTACGTTGCCACCTGTTGGAGACCCCTTGAGCATATAAAAGGAGGCCCATGCACAATGTAGAGGGGAAAGGGACGAACAGTAGAACACTCACGCTCGGTCTCGTTAGCTGCTGGTGTGTACTGTAGCACTCAGCGCTCCCGAGCAAGAACTCAATACAATCCACAAAGCAGCAGTAGGAGTATTATCTCTCCGGAGAGCTCCGAAGCTGGGTAAAAACCGCTCGTGTGCCCCGCCTCGATCTGCTCTTCGCGCGGCCTCCGCTCCCCGCCGAACCGAGAAGGGGCTCCATCCCCATAGGTGCTCGCGGAGTCAGATTTCCCCGGCATCTTTGGCGCGCCAGGTAGGGGGCGTCGAGGTTGTGTGAACCTGATCCGGCGTTCATTCAAGCTAGATCTTCATCAACTTCATCGACATGCCGCTGAAGAAGAAGGCTTCGGAGGCGGCTGCTCCGTCCGCGTCGAACCCACCGCCGCCGGAGCAAACGGCTGGTGGGGAAGGCGCCGGAGGAAGAACGGGCGTCGACGAGGGAGCCCACGGTGCCGCCAGGTCCAAGGACAAGGCTGCGCTGCCCATCGGCGGTGTAGCCGGATCCCACGACGACCGAGCGTCCGTAGATGCACCGCGCCCATCTCAGGAGGCGCAGGACCGGCAGCGACGTGGTACCCATGGTACCGTACGCTCGCTGGACCCAAATTGAGCTGGCGGATCTCGGGACGCTCCAGGCCAGCACGCGCGCCAACATGCTTGCGCGAGCGAGGCACGGTCGCCTGGACGGGGTATTGCTCCTTCTAACGCAGTTAGAAGTCCGAGCATATCCCGCTCCTCGCACCGTTCGCCACCGCTACCCGCCACTCCAGCAGAAGCTTTGGCGCGAGCTCAACTGCTCCTAGACTTCCCTCCAACACCAGACAAGATCGACGACTAGAGGGCCACCATTCAGAGTCTAATCGGCTTCGCCAACGGCGACACTCCACGGCAGGCGACTACGTCGCAGCCGCGGCAAGTCAGCCAGGCGCGATCCGGTGGCGACAAGACAGGTGGGGGTGCAACCACCGTGCACTCTCCGCCCCGAAGACCAAGATCGCCGACTCGCCGGGTCCACCACGACAACGACTCCACTGCTTCATCGGATCCACGAGCTCGTCGCGATCAATGCCAAGTTCTTCATGAACGACAGCAAGAAGACGCTCGTACTCACATCGAGCGCCGAAGAGAAACGCGGCGTCAATCAGACCGGCGCGCTGGACCCACTGTCGACATGCATGCGCCAGGGGAACCAGGCGACCTGCCGTACGCGGTAGGTTGCCCTGCGTTCACCCGTGAGCTGCGGCAAGTCCAGTGGCCCAACACGAAGAATTTCAAGCCAGACGTACCCGAGAAGTATGACGACAAGTTGCATCCGTCGGAGTTCCTCAGCATCTACACCATCACGGTGCAAGCTGCCGGGGGGCGGGACGACAAGATCCTTGCCAACTACTTCCCGTTGGTGCTCAAACCCAACGTCAGGTCCTGGCTCATGCACTTGCCGGACAACTCCATATCTTCCTGGGCAGACCTATGCCATCAGTTTGTCGGCGCCTTTACAGGCGGCCACAAACCTCATGGCCAGGAGAGTGATCTTCATCTGCTTGCCAGAAAGAAGGAGAGCCCCTGCGCAAGTACATCCAGAGATTCAGCCAAGTGCAACACAACATCCCAGATGTCCACCCTGCTGCGGTCATCAGCGCGTTCCATCAGAACGTGCGTAACCGCAGGATGCGGGAGGAGATGGCGATGTGCAAGATCAGAGACGTCAGTGAGCTGTATGCCCTGGCCGACAGGTGTGCACATGCTGAGGAAGGGAGGAAACTCCCTGGACAGAATGCAGGAACAGGAGGATCTGACAGCGATGATGCTGCCCCGGCAAATAAAAACCGGCGGCGGAACAACAGGAAGAGGAAAGGCAAAGATGTGCTACTTGTTGAGCAGTCCGGCAGCGACGGTGGCGCCAAGAAAGCCAAAGATGGTAGCTCCGGCAAGGAGGTTGCCGCATGCTCCAACTGCCAGGCTGTGGCGGCCGCCGACAAGCAGGATGGCACCAACAAACAGTACTGCAAGATCCACCGCACCAAGGGCCATGACCTCCAGAGCTGCAAGAAGGTCGAGCAGCTTGTCGAGCTGCAAAAGGCCGAGTACGAGCGACGCGACAAGGAGAAAGCCCAAGGAGGTGCTGGAGGATCCGGTACGAAGCGCACCGGCCGGGGAGGACGCTGCGGCAAGGCCAATCAGCGGCAAGGAGACAGACCTCCCCACGGCCGCGACAAAGACGAAGACGACGACGACGAAGACATGGATGATGACGAGACCAGTGAGCAGGAGTTCCAGAAAGCCACAGAGGTCTTGTGCGTTGACGGTGGTGCTTCTCTTCATACTTCACACCGCCAACTCAAGCAGTGGGTGCGGGAAGTCAATGCAGCAGAACCACCCGTTGAGTCACGCAAGCTTCTGAAATGGTCCAGCACGCCTATCATCTTTGATATTGAGGACCACCCTGATCGCACAACTGCGGTCGGGTGTTTGCCGATGTTGGTCTCACCAACTGTCCGCAACCTCAAGGTCACTAAGATGCTAGTTGATGGCGGGGCTGGCTTGAATCTGATCTCCTCCGCTGTGCTCCGGAAACTCCAAGTCCCTGACAGCGAGCTCGAAGAGACCGACACATTCCAAGGAATCAACCCGGGAAGGAGCAAGCCGAAGGGGAAGATCACGCTGCCGGTGACATTTGGCAGCGAGTTGAACTTCAGAACTGAGAGGATCACTTTTGACGTTGCCGATTTTCCATTGCCTTACAATGGGATTCTCGGCCGTCTAGCGCTCGCCAAGTTCATGGCGGCCTCTCACTGCGCGTACAACATGTTGAAGATGCCAGGCCCGATAAGTGTCATCTCTGTCCCTGGCGACAAGAAAGATGCTCTTATCTGTGCCGACAAGATCTACCGGGAAGCAGCAGCCGCAATGGATCGCGAGACACTTGTCGCTGAAGCTCCCGGGGGGAAGAAGAAGACCAAGTCCGGCAAGAGTTCTGATGCCCACTCCGGCAAGCGCACCTCTTCGGAGTGCTGCACTACCGTCGAGGACGCACCATCGAGCTCCACCGGCAAGTGTAAGAAGGCAATGGCAGCTCCGCCAGCGACCAAGAAGGTGTCCGCCAAGGAGGACGGCACTGGTGGTACTTTCACCATCAGTGCCACTCTCGACCCTAAATAGGAAAGCGCGCTCATTGCTTTCCTGCGGGCGAACGTCGATGTGTTTGCGTGGCAACCGTCTGACATCCCTGGTGTTCCCAGGAAAGTAATTGAGCACCACCTTGCCGTCTGTCCTCACGCGCGGCCCGTCAAGCAGAAAGTCAGGAAGCAAGCAGTGGAGCGCCAAGAATTCATCGCAGAAGAGATCAAGAAATTGGAAGCAGCAGGCCTTGTCAGAGGAGTGCTCCATCCTACGTGGTTGGCCAATCCTGTAGTCGTGCGCAAGGCAAACGGGAAATGGAGGCTTTGTATCGACTTTACCGATGTCAATAAAGCTTGTCCCAAAGACCCATTTCCCTTGCCGCGCATCGACCAGATTGTTGACTCCACGGCCGGATGTGACTTGCTTTCATTTCTTGACGCATACTCAGGATATCATCAGATCTTCATGGCAGAAGAGGATGAGGAGAAAACCGCATTCATCACTCCCTGTGGCACGTACTGTTTCATACAGATGCCTTTCGGATTGAAGAATGCTGGTTCAACATTTGCAAGGGTCGTCCATACCGCTTTTGAGCCACAAATACACAAAAATGTGGAAGCCTACATGGATGACATAGTGGAGAAGAGCAGGGACAAAGCAACTTTGATTCAAGATCTAGAAGAGACTTTTGCAAATCTGCGCAAGATCAGCCTCAAGCTCAACCCCGAGAAGTGCGTGTTTGGAGTCCCTTCCGGCAAGCTTCTCGGGTTCTTCGTGTCTCAGAGGGGAATTGAAGCCAATCCCGACAAGATCAAGGCCATTGAGCAGATCGAAGCACCGAAGCGCGTCAAGGATGTGCGGAAACTTGCCGGCTGCGTGGCGGCTCTCAGCAGGTTTATCTCTAAGTCTGCTGAGCGCGCCCTACCGTTTTTCAAAATTTTGAAAAGGCAGGTCCAATGAAATGGACTCCGGAAGTGGAGGCTGCGCTGCAGGACTTGAAGAGATACCTGTCCTCCACTCCAATACTTGTCGCACCTAAACCACAAGAGAAGTTGCTCCTATATCTGGCAGCAACTAATCAAGTGGTTAGTGCTGCGTTAGTAGCGGAGAGGGAGGTTGATGATGAGCCAGCGACCGCGGCAAGCACGTCCAGCGACAAGCAGGGGGCTTCCCCGACAAGCTCTGGTCCCGGCAAAGATGGATCTGCGCAGATGTGCGAAGAGATACAGCAGAAGAAAATGGTGCAGCGCCCAGTCTACTTTGTCAGTTCCCTTCTGCAGGGGGCTAGGTCAAGGTATTCTGGTGTGCAGAAATTGCTTTTCGGCCTTCTCATGGCCTCGAGAAAGCTGCGCCATTACTTTCAAGCACATGAGATCACAGTTGTCACTCGCTTTTCGCTGAAGAGGATACTGCAGAATCCAGAAGCAACAGGCAGGATTGTTGAGTGGGCGCTGGAACTGTCAAGCTTTGGCCTCAAGTTTGAGAGCACTTCAACTATCCAAAGCAGAGCATTGGCAGAATTCATAGCAGAGTGGACGCCAACACCAGATGAAGAAATTCCTGAGACGAGCATCCCCGTCAAGGAGGCAAACAAAGAGTGGCTGATGTACTTTGATGGTGCCTTTTCGCTGCAAGGCGCCGGTGCTGGCGTGCTGGTTGTCGCACCCACCGGAGAGCACCTCAAGTACGTAGTCCAAATGCATTTCCCAAGGAGCAAGCAACAAACAATACCGCAGAGTATGAAGGATTGCTTGCCGGTCTCAGGATCGCGGCAGACCTTGGGATCAAGCAGCTCATTGTCAGGGGTGACTCCCAGCTTGTCGTCCGCCAAGTGAACAAGAATTATCAGATTCCGTTGATGGAAGCTTACGTTGATGAAGTGAGGAAGCTAGAAGAGCACTTTGTCGGCCTACAGATGGAACACGTTCCAAGAGCTCAGAACGACATTGCCGATGGCCTGTCAAAGTGCGCAGCACTTAAGTTACCTGTGGAACCAGGGATCTTTGTGCTCAAGCTGACTCAACCATCTGTTACGCCATCAACTGGACAGAGCAAGAAGAGGAAGTTGATTTCTGGCGACTATTTTCCGGCAGAGCTTCCCGAAGCCGCCGCCAAGAAGGTCCCCAAGATCAACGCCAAGAGTGCTGAGGAGCAGTCTGCTCCGACAAGCCCCAGGGTTTGTTTCGTTGAAGCAGACGCTCCCGACAAGTTTTGCTTCGGCAAGCTTGCTGGGGAACGTCAAGCTCCGGCTGAGCCGCAGGTTCTCGCCGCAGAAGCGGATGTCCCCGCAGCAGCAAACATGCCTTTAGTCCTTGTTGTCGAGCCACAAGCTCCAGCATGGGCACAGCAGATCGTCCGTTTCCTTCAGACAGGAGAACTTCCCGAAGAGCAAGAAGAAGCGGAAAGAGTAGCCTGGCAGTCAAGTATGTACTAGCTTGTCGACAATGCACTGTACAGAAGAAGACTCAACGGTGTGAAATTGAAGTGTATTCGCCGGGAAGATGGACAGAAGCTGTTGGCAGAGATACATGGAGGCATTTGTGGTCACCACATTGGCGCGAGAGCACTTGCCGGCAAAGCTTTCCGGCAAGGTTTCTTTTGGCCGACAGCCCTCCAGGATGCAACTGCACAAGTAACCAAGTGTGAAGCGTGCCCGTTCCATTCCAAGCAGATACACCAGCCAGCTCAAGCTCTCCAGACGATCCCTTTATCCTGGCCATTTTCGGTCTGGGGGCTCGACATCCTCGGCCCCTTCCCCCGAGCTGTCGGGGGCTTTGAGTACTTGTACGTCGCAATCGACAAGTTCACAAAGTGGCCGGAAGTGGAAGCAGTGAGGAAGGTGACAGCACAGTCAGCAGTCAAGTTCTTCAGGTCGATTGTTTGCCGCTTCGGGATCCCTAACAGGATCATCACCGACAACGGTACGCAATTCACGAGTCACACCTTCATGCAGTACGTCCAAGATCTTGGCGCCAAGGTCTGCTTCGCTTCTGTTGCTCACCCCAGGAGCAACGGTCAAGCAGAGAGGGCAAATGCTGAAGTGCTGCACGGACTCAAGACCAGGACTTTCGACAGGCTGCACAAGTGCGGAAGAAACTGGATCGAGGAGCTGCCGGTGGTTCTTTGGTCGATCAGGACGACGCCAAATCGAGCCACTGGCCAGACACCTTTCGCTCTAGTCTATGGAGCAGAGGCAGTTATCCCCACGGAACTCGTATACGGATCGCATCGAGTGCTCGCTTATGATGAGCTTGAGCAAGAGCAGATGCGACAAGATGACGCGCTGCTCCTTGAGGAAGACCGTCTTCAGGCTGCTGTACGAGCTGCTCGCTACCAGCAAGCTTTGCGCCGCTACCATAGCCGCAAAGTTAACGCCAGAAGTCTCGAGGAAGGCGACCTTATTCTTCGGCGCATTCATTCCGCCAAGAATTCCAACAAGTTGACGCCGAAGTGGGAAGGCCCTTACCAGGTGAAACGAGTCACTAGGCCTGGCGCTGTCCGCCTTGAGACCGAAGATGGCATTCCGGTGAGCAACTCCTGGAACATCGAGCATCTTCGTAAGTTTTACCCATAAGGCGCGGTTGCCGGACCCTGCTCCGGCAACCACCCTTTTGTACAAGTCTTGCCGCTGTTGCATGTAATCCTTTGTACAAAGCCAGGCGCAGACCCTGAGCATAAGTGAAGCGCTGGCGCCCTAAGTTAGAGCATGCATGCTGAGTTGAGTCTCGTCCTTGGTTAGGGTTGATACTGCTTGATAGCGGCTAACCCCTAGCTTAGAGGTCGGATGTGCGTCCTTTTGCCGTTCTTTCGTTTCCCTTAGTTCACAGGGCTCGCATATCCTGGCCGGACCACTTGAGGACGAAAAAGAGAAGGAGGACGGACCAGCATCTGGACCCCGGCGAGCCAGTCCGGGCAAGCCAGTGTTGCCGGGGGCTGCAAGTACAAAGATTCACCCACGGCAAACCAGAGTTGCCGGGGGCTGCAATCTCAGATAAGTTTTTCATCCCTTATCATGCGTTCTCTTATGGACTGAGGTATGCGAAACCTCGTTTCTTCCTAAAAGCCATCGTGCTCCCCTACCTCTAGGCCCTAGGGCTCGTTCCTGGGGCCAGGTTTGGTCGTAGTCGCGGCAGCAAAGGAACGAAACGAGGAGCCTGAACCCGCCTCATACCTGCCTCCGCCAAAAGCGTGAGAAAGGTCGAGCGACGTGGGAAGAAGGCAAGGCCTGCTGCCGGGAAAGGAAGTGTCTATCTTAAAGATATAAAGGATTCACTCCTTGACGTGGGTTCCACCCACAAGACAAGTGACCCGGCAAGCATCCCCTTTTCATAAAAAAGCATTCCACTCAGGTACAGTTCATGGAGAATGAAAAACATGAATGATGGGATTACAAGCTTTAAATACAACTAAGGCCCGAGGGCTTACAAATTAAAAAGAGATAAGGTGCCCGTAATCCCTTGTTTGTCCCTCTCTTCAGGAGGTAGGGCAAGGAGGCGAAAAGGGCAAAAGGGGCGCCTAGGCGAGCTACGGGAAGACGAAGACACCAAGAGAACATCTCGGTGGTCGTCCAAAGGCTGGATGGTGATGGCGGCGCCGGAGGCAGGGCTCGAAGACGAGGCGGCAGGACGTCAGCACGCTGTCGAGGGCGTCGTGCCCTCGTACTCCGAGTTGACGGCCTTGCGGCCTGCCCTCTTCCTCTTCCGCAGCCTCCCTATGCCAGCCGCCCAAGGAGACGACCCCGAGAAGCTCAAGGAGCCGGCGACACGGATGATGGGGTCGCCGGTGCCACACGGAGCGGCGCCCGACACCTAGTCAGACCCGTCATCCTGCCGCTCGCTACCCTCGTCGTCGCTGCCGCTGTCCTCCTCGTCACTCTCGCCTGAGGAGGAGTCTTCCCTATCGGAGGAGCTCTCCACGCAGCACCTTGCCCGAGTCCCGAAGCACCGGAAGACCTTGACGGAGAGGAGACCGCCCTCCATCAGCTTAAAATGGAGGGTGAGCCCTGCCATCAAGCTGTGGATACGGGCGAACGTCTTCCACCCTCGACCAAGATACATCACATTAGGGGCCGGGAAATCAACGCGGACTCGCGTACCGCTTATTCCACAGCCCCTCATGTGCAACCTCAAGGTCTCGGGCGGATCCAACTCCATCTCGCTCGCAAATGGAGTCGGGAGACGAAGGCGACGACGAGGCGGCCGACGCAGCCTGACGAAGAACTCGCAAGGGTCATCCCCAATATGGTCCGCCATGGGACGAGGAGCCGCTGGCCGGAGCGAGGCCGGTGGGCCGCCTCGTCCACCTCTTCCCTGAGCGCCTCGGCCTCGCCCTCGCCCTCGCCCGCGGCCTGGCCCCCTCCCTCTTCCCCTTGCGGCTGGCTCTGCCACCACGGGTGCGGGGGAAGGAGGGACTCGCTGTCTAGAGGCGACCCTCGTCGCCACCGTTGAAGGACCAGGGTTCCCTTTCTCCATGGCGGACGAGAGAGAGGGGAGCAGAAGCTGAGGGAAAGAGGAGATGAAAGAATACGGGCTTCCGTCCCCCCTCCCGCTCCTTATAAAGGAGCGGGGTGGGGGCTCGGCCGCCCCGCTCAGCCAATCAAGACACAGAAGGAGCAGGGAACTGGGCCTGACCCGCTGCCTCGACCCGTGACGGCCCGGTTTCCCGCCTCCACCGTTCGCCACTCCAAGTGCATGGAGGCCGCGTGGCAGGCGTGCAGAACTAAGGCGACGGATAAGGCGACCTCTCCCCACCTCGTGATCGTGGGGAGTGGACGCCTCGAAGACCACGCCTCCACGCCTCCCTCCGTTTATGAGGAAGGTACGAACCGCCAGGAGGCGGGCGTTTCACTTTTCCGAATAAAGAAGCCACCGACGACCTCTCCCACGACGCCGCAATCGACGCATGCCGTTCGGGGAGGGTGCGGTGGATACGGAGCAAGATGTGGCGTAACCCAGGCCGCGCGTGCCCGTGCCCTGTTTTGGGCCTGGCCCAATAGCGCTCAGCACCGTGTATGGCCCAGGCCCGGGGGCTCCTGTCGGTGTACTAGAGTAGGGGTACCCTAGTATCCCGAACTTGTGCATGGGCAGTCGCAGCGCCCCATGGAAAGGCTTGCCGGGTGACCGCCAAGGACCTCTGTGGTTCCTTTGGAACCATTCAAGAACAAAGTATTTAAGCCAAGGAGACAAGGCCCCGACAAGAGGAGCTTGCCGGGAAGGCCACTCAAGACGCAAGACCCCGGCAAGAGGAGCTTGCCGGGGAGGCCAACCAAGGCATCTCAAGGAACTTGCCGCGACGCGCCACGCGTCCCGGCAAGACCCGGCGAGCGACAAGCTCCCGGATGCGACAAGACAACAACCGCGGCAAGGCGTTTGCCGCGGCAAGCAACCACTCTGTACCTGCGCTCCAGCTCACCCACCAACGTGTCGCTCTGAGGCACTTCCAGGCGTATGTGGCGGGAGGCTGTGCAGCCAGGGGTGCACCGTGGCAAGCGGCGCTGACAAGATCGCCATCGTGGCAAGCGGAGGCGTCCCTAACGGTCCCTTTTCTGCACTGTTTGGGCGACGCAGACGGGCATTTAATGCCCTTGTCCCCTGCCGTCAGAGTTAGGTATGATACACTGTGTAGGTAGCTGTACCTACCGCAGCACCTTTCCATTTTTGCCCTTGCCTATGTTGCCACCTGTTGGAGACCCCTTGAGCATATAAAAGGAGGCCCATGCACAACGTAGAGGGGAAAGGGACGAACAGTAGAACACTCACGCTCGGTCTCGTTAGCTGCTAGTGTGTACTGTAGCACTCAGCGCTCCCGAGCAAGAACTCAATACAATCCACAAAGCAGTAGTAGGAGTATTATCTCTCCGGAGAGCTCCGAAGCTGGGTAAAAACCGCTCGTGTGCCCCGCCTCGATCTGCTCTTCGCGCGGCCTCCGCCCCCCGCCGAACCGAGAAGGGGCTCCATCCCCATAGGTGCTCGCGGAGTCAGATTTCCCCGGCATCTACCATATGGACTAAATATGAATCAATTTTCCTTATTTGAATACGTTTGTTGTCAAGTTATACAATCATTTAAATATTATCTTGATAACAAAAAACATGCATATAGCAGTAATCATATTTCACTATGAACTACATGTACCATACGCTCTCCTCTTCAAATATTTGTATCCATTTTATGTTGAATACAAATCGGAGTACATTGGTCTAGGTAGCGAGTTGTTTGGGATAATCTAAACCATGTTTTCATATGTATAATTTTCGGTTGAATTGGGACAAGTTTTGGTATAAGCTTCTTGCAAAACCGGAGATTCTCTCAACAAGCCTCGTGGGTCCGAGAGGGAACCTGTCACCTTTGTGTGCGAAACGATATACGCTGCCCCCTGATTTTCTTTACAGAGGCAACATCGAACTATAGTGCCTTGTTAAATTTTGAAATTATTCCGGGTTCGTTTGGCCTTTTTATACATTAATTGAGTTTCTGGACATTTATTGTGCATAATCCAAATTTGAACTGCAAGCACATGCTCCGGTGCACCAAAGTTGGTTGAAAAATCACATGTGTGTCCTTGGGTGAATTTCTAGGTCCCATGCAAGAAATGGGAATGAAATTCAAACATCTGGGCGTCGTGACTCGGCCGAGAACATCGAGAAACTTGGTTTTTAAATTCATGTAAATCCAAAACTCGTCTGGAAATCATGAAACATGGCATGGTGTCATGTCATGGCACTAACATTTTGTGGTAAAAAATTGGGCCGATTTCGAACAAATTTTTGGTATAAGCTTCTTGCAAACCGGAGCTTCTCTCAAGAAGGCTCGTGGTTCTGAGAGGCAACGTGTCATCTTTGAGTGCGAAAAGATTTACGCTGCCCCCTTGCGTTTCTTTACAGAGGCAACATAGAACTACATGAGTGCCCTGTTAAATTATGGAATTATTCCGGGTTTGTTTGGCCTTTTTTTATACATTAATTGAGTTTCTGGTCATTTAATGTGCATAATTCAAATTTGAACTACAAGCACATGATCCCGTGCACCAAAGTTGGTTGAAAAATCACATGTGTGTCCTCGGGTGAATTTCTAGGTCCCATGCAAGAAATGGGAATGAAAATCAAACATCTGGGCATCGTGGCTCGGCCGAGAACGTTGAGAAACTTGGTTGTAAAATTCTTGTAAATCCAAAACATGCCTGAAAATCATGAAACTTGGCATGGTGCATGTAATGCTACTACCATGTGGTGGTAAAAAAATTGGGCGAATAGGAACAAGTTTTGGTATAAGCTTCTCAAGAAGGCTCGTGGTTTTGAGAGGGAACATGTGATACGTCTCCAACTATTTATAATTTTTTATTGTTCCATGCTATATTATATTCTGTTTTGGACATTAATGGGCTTTATTATACACTTTTATATTATTTTTGTTACTAACCTATTAACCGGAGGCCCAACCTAGAATTGTTGTTTCTTGCCTATTTTAGAGTTTCGCAGAAAAAGAATATCAAACGGAGCCCAAACGGAATGAAACCTTCAGGAACGTGATTTTCAAAACGAGCATGATCCAGAGGACTTTGACCCTATGTCAAGACATCAACCAGGAAGGCACGAGGTAGGGGGCGCGCCCTCCACCCTCGTGGGCCCCATGTTGCTCCACCGACATACTTCTTCCTCCTATATATACCTACGTACCCCCAAACTACCAGATATGGAGCCAACAACCTAATTCCACCGCCGCAACCTTCTGTACCCGTGAGATCCTATCTTGGGGCCTTTTCCGGAGCTCCACTAGAGGGGGCATCGATCACGGAGGGCTTCTACATCAACACCATAGCCTCTCCGTTGATGTGTGAGTAGTTTACCTTAGACCTTCGGGTCCATAATTATTAGCTAGATGGCTTCTTCTCTCTTTTTGCATAAAAATTCGGAGTTTTTAAATCTTGATGCTAAAATTGATAAAAGTGGGATTGAAGAGATCAAAACTGTAGATATTAATGAACCAACTATTTTTGATTTCAAGGGATTTAATTATGATAATTGCTCTTTGATAGATTGTATTTCCTTGTTGCAATTCGTGCTAAATTCTCCACATGCTTATAGCCAACATAAAGCTTTTACTAAACATATCGTTGATGCTTTGATGCAATCTTATGCAGAAAAACTTGAGTTGGAAGTTTCTATCCCTAGAAAACTTTATGATGAGTGGGAACCTACTATTAAAATTAAAATTAAAGATCATGAGTGCTATGCTTTATGTGATTTGGTGCTAGTGTTTCCACGATTCCAAAGACTTTGTGCGATTTGCAAGGGTTCCGTGGTTTTGATGATTGCTCTTTAAACTTGCACCTTACGGATTCCACCATTAAGAAACCTAGGGTAGAATTAATGATGTTCTTATTATTGCAAATAGGAATTATGTGCCCGTAGATTTTATTGTTCTTGATATAGATTGCAATCCTTCATGTCCTATCATTCTTGCTAGACCTTTCCTTAGAACGATTGGTGCAATTATTGATATGAAGGAAGGAAAGTGCAAGGTTCACACGAGTATGAACTGTTGAACCTTCCGAAGAGGCAAAGATCCAAGCGCAAGGTTTTATAGGAGTTGTCGTCCTAGTAGGAGTACTATAACTATAGCGAACGATGCTACTGTATGATGCCGCCACGTCACGTATATCCAAAGTTGTGCCACCTTTTTTTCTTTCTCAAAGAGCATGTTGGAGCCCGTGCAACAACCACACAAGTTGCACGTACACATAACACATTTACTAGTAATAAATTCTAAAGGACAAATGCCAGTATGCCACACAAGTTCATCTCCACTTCATGTGATAAATTTGTGCACGACTAGTCTACATATATCCACAGCGCTACCGTTCACAATTTACCATACTCCACTTACACGTTATAGATGGGCTACATGCCCTCCTCCAGGTTCCAGTCCCAGGTGTTCTTCATGGATGGCATGATCCATAGCGGTGGGCAACGGGAATCATCGTCGCAACTTTCTAGTCTGGTTCCACACGATGGAGACTCATCCAAGCTGAAGCGACATAAATCAGGGATAGCATGTCCAAGCATGTCGTTCATCCGGCGGTGTGCACTGAAGACACAACCATGCTTCATGAACGGCAGGCCTTCGGTGTCGTGCATGGAAGGTGGCATCCGCTTCACAATGGGGTAGCTGTCCCCAATGAAAAGCGAGTACTATCCAAGAGTGTTCCTCGGCACCCACGTAGCACCACGGGGGTCGAACTCGGCGCCGTTCATCTGGTACACACGGCATCTTAGATATGGACACATGGTGACGTACATAGTCAAGGTCCATGCATAATAATGTTGTGCTCAAATATGGCGGTCGGTAATACTGTGCAGCAAATAGTACAACTCCGGTATAGAGGACGTAAAATAACTGGCTTATTATATATAGCCACTCTTGGCTACATGGATGAGATAGTAAGACATGGAAAAACAAAAATGGTGGGAGCTAGTGGGTTCAAGTCTTCAAGGGCCTAGCTAGCTATACGCGTCCTCCAACATACAAAGTACTCCTACTAGTACTAGTGAGTGGTACAACAATGAAGAGAAGGCGAGAGGGTTAAAAAAATATAATACTAAATTGTACTACTAGTACAGTAAAAATGTCTCAGTCAAGAAAAGAAAATAACTAACAAGTACTACTTTACTACTCTAACACACAGTAATAAGAAAATGGAATACCTTGGTAGATGGTGACGGTCCGGTCGTGGTAGAGTGTGTGACCATGTTGCACAATAGTGGTACCATGGGTAACGACTACAAAGATAGTTGATCCCAATATGCCAAAGTCAGCTACAAGGTTCCAGGTTAGATCAAACCGCGGATGAAAATTCCCATCCAGGATCGGCGATCTTATTTTGATCGGGGGATGACTGGTCCCTCCAAAATAATGGAGTACCATTAGGGATGCAAATGATGGTTTGTGCATTCCGTTTGTAATCTCCCGTACTGTATGATGGCAACCAGATGAAACAAGTCCCCTGGCTTGTCACCACGAAGATGCGGCCTACATGGCGCACGACGTCTTCGAACGTGTAGGGGTACAAATCTGCCGCAACCAACATGCGCCGGCCTCTGCCGTTAATGCCTCTTGTATTTATGGCAATCCTTATGTCAAACACTGCAATGAGATAGTAATCGTCGTAGCCGCGTCGCTTTGTCGGTGGGTCCACAATTGCTATCTTCTTCAATCTCATGTAGGCATCATCATACGTATTCAAGCCCATCCAATCTGGAAGGCCGATCCCAATGGTGGAGAAGGGGTCTACGGGAATGGCCGCACTGCTGTGGATGTTGTGCAAAATGATGGTGGTATCCAGCTGGAGGTATGCAAGCCAATCTTCGTTGGTACCAACCCAGACCTATATATGAGACGGTAGGCAGCGAAGAAATTACAGGATGGAAATGGAATAACTAAGTACTACATGATCAAACTCCATGACTGACCTACTCATCGGACAAAATCCGACTACCTCTCAACGTCGGGAACTCTAGGGAGTCAACATGCAACCATGGCTAGGGAGCAGTGGACTGTTCGAAGGATTGTCCCATAGAAGAACATTATCCTCGAGGACGCATGAAGACCAAGAAGCATGGCCTTTTCCCAACCCTGTTTAAGCACCGTCTTAAAAAACTTGGTGCAGGAAGCACCGAGTCTTGCGGCGGTGAGGACGTCGGAGCGGCGTGTGATTTCTCCCAGAGGATCGTCGTCCAAGGTCTCCCAGCCCCGACGAGGAGGAGAGAACCACCTGGCGAATCCATGGGAGCAGCGATGAACTACCTTCCCTTCGGGGGAGGGGAACTGGCGAGTTGGAGATAAGAGCGTAGTAACCGCAGGGCCTCGTCCCTTCACTAAGGAAAGTATGCTGGCACGCATAGTGGTAGTGCCTCGTGCCCTGCAATGGTGAGGCTACTATTTACTACGTACTCATACTGTAGAAGTACTAGTACTAATTACTCAACTAGTAGTGCGATGTAGTACTTCTATAGTGCACCAGTTTTGAACTCTTAAATCTCAGGTCCAAGGACCTACAGTTGGAAGTGGAGTGTCGGTGTCAAAACCAGCGGATCTCGGGTAGGGGGTCCCGAACTGTGCGTCTAAGGCGAATGGTAACAGGAGGCAGGGGACATAATGTTTACCCAGGTTCGGGCCCTCTCGATGGAGTTAATACCCTACTTCCTGCTTGATTGATCTTGATGATATGAGTAGTACAAGAGTTGATCTACCACGAGATCATAGAGGCTAAACCCTAGAAGCTACCCCATGGTATGATTGTTGTTTTATATGATCTATCGACTAGCCTGGCCTCGGTTTATATAATGCACCAGAGGCCTAGGATAACAAGAGTCCTAGCCGAATACGCCGGTGGGGAGGAGTCCTTGTCTTGATCGCCAAGTCTTGTGTAATCTTCCTTGTATGCGGCAGGTGTCCGAACTGGCCCATGAGTATACGGCCATGGGGGTCCTCGGCCCAATCTAACAAATCGGGAGATGACGTGGTGAGTACCCCCTAGTCCAGGACACCGTTAGTAGCCCCCTGAACTGGTCTTCAAGTTATGGACGCTCCTCGATTCTTCCGAACTGTTCTTCATCTTCGGTCGTCGATCTTGAAAACTGGTTCAACAAATCTTTCCATCTTCGATCTTGAGGATCGCCAAAGTGAATCCGAAGAGTTTACACGTCGGGTATCCGAGGAGCCCCTTTAAGTTTCCGGACTTTATCAATGCCTTGTTATTTTTATGCCACTCCTCGGGTTTGAAGTTGTTCCCAGGAAGCAGTGTCCTCTTGCGTCCGAGCCCCAACGCCGGACTGCATTTGAGGTATCCTTTGTAGCCAAGCACCAACGCCGGACTGTGTCCAAGCTCCAACGCCGGACAGTATCCGAGCTCCAACGCCGGACTATATCCAAGGTGTCATTGATCACCTTAGGTTCAAAAAAGTTGAAGGAGTTTAGCCGTGCCTAATGCCAGGAATGCCCTCTATGGAGCCAGCCACTGCGCCCGAGCTTTATGCCGGACTATTTCAAAGGTGATGCACCACCCCGACCACGGGCTGATTTTTTGTGAATATTTTTAACTGGTGCAGTTTATTCTTTGCCGAGGTATATAGCCAGTATATGTATATCCAGTAGCCCTCAAGGTGTGTATCAGTCTAAAACCTAAGATCCACCTGAAGGAAAACATGAAACCGCTGTTCCCAGTAGCCCCTGCGACTCAGGCCGATGCGCAAAATCGGCCTGAGGATCAACTCCTATATCGGCAGCATACATAGGAAAAAAACGCAGTGTAATATATTAGAGATAATAGTGATCGGTGAACGGGCCCCTGAGAGAGGGTCATGATAAGTCCCTGCAATATACTAGCTTGATGCCGGATAGGTCCATATGGTACCTATTATTGTCCGAAGACATGTATGCGCATAGTTCGGTCAAGCCGAACACTAAGCATTTTGAACTCTCTGCATTGAATAAGCAATGCAGTAGCCCCCGATACACTGGTCGGGTGGCAACACCAAATCAGGGGATCGATGTGCCCCTTTAATATTTATAAATAATGAACGCAAAGCCCAGTAGCCCCCGAGCCTTAATGTGGGCACGGGTGGCCGAATTAAGGATCGATATCCAGAGTAAAATCATGGATTATGTGTAATGATTCTATGTATCCAAGTACTTTACATCATTATTATCAGTTGAAAGTGGCCCATCGTCGGCTTCTACCCCTTGGTAGATACTACACAGGGTGTTTCCGCACTAACAATGAAGGAAATATGCCCTAGAGGCAATAATAAAGTTATTATTTATTTCCTTATATCATGATAAATGTTTATTATTCATGCTAGAATTGTATTAATTGGAAACATAATACATGTGTGAATACATAGACAAACAGAGTGTCACTAGTATGCCTCTACTTGACTAGCTCATTAATCAAAGATGGTTATGTTTCCTAACCATGAACAAAGAGTTGTTATTTGATTAACGAGATCACATCATTAGTTGAATGATCTGATTGACATGACCCATTCCATTAGCTTAGCACCCGATCGTTTAGTATGTTGCTATTGCTTTTATCCATGACTTATACTTGTTCCTTTAACTATGAGATTATGCAAACTCCCGTTTACCGTAGGAACACTTTGTGTGCTACCAAACGTCACAACGTAACTGGGTGATTATAAAGGTGCTCTACAGGTGTCTCCGAAGGTACATGTTGGGTTGGCGTATTTCGAGATTAGGATTTGTCACTCCGATTGTCGGAGAGGTATCTCTGGGCCCTCTCGGTAATGCACATCACATAAGCCTTGCAAGCATTGCAACTAATGTGTTAGTTGTGAGATGATGTATTATGGAACGATTAAAGAGACTTGCCGGTAACGAGATTGAACTAGGTATTGGATACCGACGATCGAATCTCGGGCAAGTAACATACCGATGACAAAGGGAACGACGTATGTTGTTATGCGGTCTGACCGATAAAGATCTTCGTAGAATATGTAGGAGCCAATATGGGCATCCAGGTCCCGCTATTGGTTATTGACCGGAGACGTGTCTCGGTCATGTCTACATTGTTCTCGAACCGTAGGGTCCGCACGCTTAACGTTACGATGACAGTTATTATGAGTTTATGCATTTTGATGTACCGAAGGAGTTCGGAGTCCCGGATGTGATCACGGACGTGACGAGGAGTCTCGAAATGGTCGAGACATAAAGAATTATATATTGGAAGCCTATGTTTGGACATCGGATGCATTCTAGGTGAAATCAGGATTTTACCGGAATACCGGGAGGGTTACCGGAACCCCCCGGGAGCATAATGGGCCAACATGGGCCTTGGAGGAGAGGTGAGAGGGATGCCCTCATGAGCTGCGCGCCTCCCCCCTTCCCCTAGTCCTATTAGGATTAGGAGAGGTGGGCGCCCCCTCTCTCTCTCTCCCCCTTGGAGAATCCTAGTCCAACTAGGATTGGGGGGGGGGGGAATCCTACTCCCAGAGGGAGTAGGACTCTCCTGGCGCGCCTAGCTTGGCCGGCCAGCCCCTCCCCCTTGGCTCCTTTATATACGGGGGCAGGGGGCACCCCAAAGACACACAAGTTGATCTACGGATCGTTCCTTAGCCGTGTGCGGTGCCCCCTTCCACCAAATTCCACCTCGATCATATCGTTGCAGTGCTTAGGCGAAGCCCTGCGCCGGTAACACATCAAGATCGTCACCACGCCGTCGTGCTGACGGAACTCTTCCTCGACGCTTTGCTGGATCGGAGCCCGGGGATCGTCATCGAGCTGAACGTGTGCCAAGAACTCGGAGGTGCCGGAGTAACGGTGCTGTGATCGGTTGGATCGCGAGGAGAACGTACGACTACTTCCTCTATGTTGTGTCAACACTTCCGCTTCGGTCTACGAGGGTACGTAGACAACACTCTCCCCTCTCGTTGCTATACATCACCATGATCTTGCGTGTGCGTAGGAATTTTTTTTGAAATTACTACGTTCCCCAACAGTGGCATCTGAGCCTAGGTTTTTATGGTTTGATGTTATTTGCACGAGTAGAACACAAGTGAGTTGTGGACGATACAAGTCATACTGCCTACCAGCATGTCATACTTTGGTTCAGCGGTATTGTTGGACGAGACGATCCGGACCAACCTTACGCGTACGCTTACGCGAGACCGGTTCCCTCGACGTGCTTTGCACATAGATGGCTTGCGGAAGACTGTCTCTCCAACTTTAGTTGAACCGAGTGTGGCTACGCCCGGTCCTTGAGAAGGTTAAAATGGAGTCTATTTGACAAACTATCGTTGTGGTTTTGATGCGTAGGTAAGATGAGTTCTTGCTTAAAGCCCGTAGCAGCCACGTAAAACATGCAACAACAAAGTAGAGGACGTCTAACTTGTTTTTGCAGGGCATGTTGTGATGTGATATGGTCAAGACGTGATGCTAAATTTTATTGTATGAGATGATCATGTTTTGTAATCGAGTTATCGGCAACTGGCAGGAGCCATATGGTTGTTGCTTTATTGTATGCAATGCAATCGCGATGTAATGCTTTACTTTATTACTAAGCGGTAGTGATAGTCGTGGAAGCATAAGATTGGCGAGACGACAACGATGCTATGATGGAGATCAAGGTGTCGCGCTGGTGACGATGGTGATCATGACGGTGCTTCGAAGATGGAGATCACAAGCACGAGATGATGATGGCCATATCATATCACTTATATTGATTGCATGTGATGTTTATTTTTTTATGCATCTTATCTTGCTTTGATTGACGGTAGCATTATAAGATGATCTCTCACTAATTATCAAGAAGTGTTCTCCCTGAGTATGCACCGTTGCGAAAGTTCTTCGTGCTGAGACACCACGTGATGATCGGGTGTGATAGGCTCTACGTTCAAATACAACGGGTGCAAAACAGTTGCACACGCGGAATACTCAGGTTATACTTGACGAGCCTAGCATATAACAGATATGGCCTCAGAACACGGGGACCGAAAGGTCGAGCGTGAATCATATAGTAGATATGATCAACATAATGATGTTCACCATTGAAACTACTCCATCTCACATGATGATCGGACATGGTTTAGTTGATTTGGATCACGTGATCACTTAGAGGATTAGAGGGATGTCTATCTAAGTGGGAGTTCTTAAGTAATATGATTAATTGAACTTTAATTTATCATGAACTTAGTCCTGGTAGTATTAGCATATCTATGTTGTAGATCAATAGCTCGCGTTGTTGCTTCCCTGTGTTTATTTTGATATGTTCCTAGAGAAAATTATGTTGAAAAATGTTAGTAGCAATGATGCGGATTGGATCCGTGATCTGAGGTTTATCCTCATTGCTGCACAGAAGAATTATGTCCTTGATGCACCGCTAGGTGGCGGACCTATTGCAGGAGCAGATGCAGGCGTTATGAACGTTTTGCTAGCTCAATATGATGACTACTTAATAGTTTAGTGCACCTTGCTTAACTGCTTAGAATCGGGACTTCAAAGACGTTTTGAACGTCATGGACCATACAAGATGTTCCAGGAGTTGAAGTTAATATTTCAAGCAAATACCCGAGTTGAGAGATATGAAGTCTCCAACAAGTTCTATAGCTAAAAGATGGAGGAGAATCGCTCAACTAGTGAGCATGTGCTCAGATTGTCTGGGTACTACAATCGCTTGAATCAAGTGGGAGTTAATCTTCCAGATAAGATAGTGATTGACAGAATTCTCTAGTCACCATCACCAAGTTAGTAGAACTTCGTGATGAACTATAATATGCAAGGGATAACGGAAAATATTCCCAAGCTCTTCGCGATGCTAAATCGGCGAAGGTAGAAATCAAAGAAAAACATCAAGTGTTGATGGTTGACAAGATCACGAGTTTCAAGAAAAGGGCAAAAGGAAAGAAGGGGAACTTCAAGAAGAACGGCAAGCAAGTTGCTGCTCAAAAAGCCCAAGTCTGGTCCTAAGCCCGAGACTAAGTGCTTCTACTGCAAAGGGACTGGTCACTGGAAGCGGAACTACCCCAAGTGATTGGCGGATAAGAAGGATGGCAAAGTGAACATAAGTATATTTGATATACATGTTATTGATGTGTACTTTACTAGTGTTCATAGCAACCCCTCAGTATTTGGTACTAGTTCAAGTTGCTAAGATTAGTAACTCGAAACGGGAGTTGCAGAATGAACAAAAACTAGTTAAAGGGCAAGGTGACGATGTGTTTTGGAAGTGGTTCCAAGATTGATATGATCATCATCACACACTCCCTATACTTTCGGGATTAGTGTTGAAACTAAATAAGTGTTATTTGGTGTTTGCGTTGAGCATGAATATGATTTGATCATGTTAATTGCAATACGGTTATTCATTTAAGTAAGAGAATAAATTGTTGTTCTGTTTACATGAATAAAACCTTCTATGGTCATACACACCAATGAAAATAGTTCATTGGATCTCGATCACAGTGATACACATATTCATAATATTGAAACCAAAAGATGTGAAGTTAATGATGATAGTGCAACCTATTTGTGGCACTGCCGTTTAGGTCATATTGGTGTAAAGCGCATGAAGAAACTCCATGCTGATGGGATTTTGGAATCACTTGATTATGAATCACTTGATGCTTGCGAACCATGCCTCTTGGGCAAGATGACTAAAACGCCGTTCTCCGGAACAATGGAGCAAGCAACAGATTTGTTGGAAATCATACATACTGATGTATGTGGTCCGATGAATATTAAGGCTCGCGACAAGTATCATTATTTTCAGAACTTCACAGATGATTTAAGCAGATATGGGTATATCTACTTAATGAAACATAAGTCTGAAACGTTTGAAAAGTTCAAAGAATTTCAGAGTGAAGTGGATAATCATCGTAACAAGAAAATAAAAAATTTCTACGATATGATCGCAGAGGTAAAATATTTGAGTTACGAGTTTTGGCCTTCAGTTAAAACCGTGTGGAATAGTTTCACAAATTCATGCCACCTGGAACACCACAGCATAATGGTGTGTCCGAACGTCATAACCATACTTTATTGGATATAGTACAATCTATGATGTTTCTTACCGATTTACCAATATCGTTTTGGGATCATGCATTAGAGACAGCTGCATTCACGTTAAAAGGGGCACCATCTAAGTCCGTTGAGACGACACAATATGAACTGTGGTTTAACAAGAAACCAAAGTTGTCGTTTCTTAAAGTTTGGGGTTGTGATGCTTATATGGAAAAGTTTCATCCTGATAAGCTCAAACCCAAATTGGAGAAATATGTCTTCATAGGATACCCAAAGGAAATTGTTGGGTACACCTTCTATCACAGATCCAAAGGCTAGACATTTGTTGCTGAGAATGCATCCTTTCTAGAGAAGGAGATTCTCTCGAAAGAAGTGAGTGGGAGGAAAGTAAAAACTTGATAAGGTAATTGTACCTTCTCCCTTATTGGAAAGTAGTTCATCACAGAAATCTGTTCTTGTGACTACTACACCAATGAGTAAGGAAGCTAATGATGATGATCATGTAACTTCAAGATCAAGTTACTACCGAATCTCGTAAGTAAACTAGAGTGAGATCCGCACCAGAGTGGTACGGTAATCCTGTTCTGGAAGTCATGTTACTAGACCATGACGAACTTGCGAACTATGAGGAAGCGATGATGAGCCCAGATTCCGCAAAATGGTTAGAGGCCATGAAATCTGAGATATGATCCATGTATGAGAACAAAGTATGGACTTTGATGGATTTGCCCAATGATCGGCAAGCCAAAGAAAATAAATGGATCTTGAAGAGGAAGACGGACACTGATAGTAGTGTTACTATCTACAAAGCTAGAATTGTCGCAAAAGGTTTTCGACAAGTTCAAGGTGTTGACTACGATGAGAGTTTCTCACTCGTATCTATGCTTAAGTCTGTCCGAATCATGTTAGCAATTGCCGCATTTTATGAAATCCGGCAAATGGATAAACAAAACTACATTCCTTAATGGATTTATTAAAGAAGAGTTGTATACGATGCAACTAGAAGGTTTTGTCGATCCTGAAGGTGTTAACAAAATATGCAAGCTCCAGCGATCCATCTATGGACTGGTGCAAGCATCTCGGAGTTGGAATATACGCTTTGATAAGTTGATCAAAGCATATAGTTTTATACAGACTTGCGGTGAAGCCTGTATTTACAAGAAAGTGAGTGGGAGCACTACAGCATTTCTGATAAGTATATGTAAATGACATATTATTGATCGGAGATAATGTAGAATTATTCTGTAAAGCATAAATGAGTATTTGAAAGGAGTTTTTCGAAGAAGGACCTCGGTGAAGCTGCTTACATATTGAGCATCAAGATCTATAGAGATAGATCAAGACGCTTGATAAGTTTTTCAATGAGTACATACCTTGAAAAGATTTTGAAGTAGTTCAAAATGGAACAGTCAAAGAAAGAGTTCTTGCCTGTATTACAAGGTGTGAAATTGAGTAAGACTCAAAGCCCGACCACGGCAGAAGATAGAAAGAGAATGAAAATCATTCCCTATGCCTCAGCCATAGGCTCTATGAAGTATGCCATGCTGTGTACCAGATCTATTGCATACCCTACCACTGAGTTTGGCAAGGGAGTACAATAGTGATCTAGGATTAGATCACTGGACAGCGGTCAAAATTATCCTTAATGGAATAAGGATATGTTTCTCGATTATGGAGGTGACAAAAGGTTCGTCGTAAAAGATTACGTCGATGCAAGTTTTGACACTAATCTAGATGACTCTAAGTCTCAATCTAGATACATATTGAAAGTGGGAGCAATTAGCTAAAGTAGCTCCGTGCAGAGTATTGTTGACATAGAAATTTGCAAAATACTTACGGATCTGAATGTGACAGACCCGTGGACTAAAATTATCTCACAAGCAAAACATGATCACACCTTAGTACCCTTTGGGTGTTGGTCACATATCGATGTGAACTATGGGTGTTAATCACATGGTGATGTGAACTATTGCTATTAAATCACATGGCGATGTGAACTAGATTATTGACTCTAGTGCAAGTGGGAGACTGAAGGAAATATGCCCTAGAGGCAATAATAAAGTTATTATTTATTTCCTTATATCATGATAAATGTTTATTATTCATGCTAGAATTGTATTAATTGGAAACATAATACATGTGTGAATACATAGACAAATAGAGTGTCACTAGTATGCCTCTACTTGACTAGCTCATTAATCAAAGATGGTTATGTTTCCTAACCATGAACAAAGAGTTGTTATTTGATTAACGAGATCACATCATTAGTTGAATGATCTGATTGACATGACCCATTCCATTAGCTTAGCACCCGATCGTTTAGTATGTTGCTATTGCTTTTATCCATGACTTATACATGTTCCTTTAACTATGAGATTATGCAAACTCCCGTTTACCGTAGGAACACTTTGTGTGCTACCAAACGTCACAACGTAACTGGGTGATTATAAAGGTGCTCTACAGGTGTCTCCGAAGGTACATGTTGGGTTGGCGTATTTCGAGATTAGGATTTGTCACTCCGATTGTCGGAGAGGTATCTCTGGGCCCTCTCGGTAATGCACATCACATAACCCTTGCAAGCATTGCAACTAATGTGTTAGTTGTGAGATGATGTATTACGGAACGAGTAAAGAGACTTGCCGGTAACGAGATTGAACTAGGTATTGGATACCGACGATCGAATCTCGGGCAAGTAACATACCGATGACAAAGGGAACGACGTATGTTGTTATGCGGTCTGACCGATAAAGATCTTTGTAGAATATGTAGGAGCCAATATGGGCATCCAGGTCCCGCTATTGGTTATTGACCGGAGACGTGTCTCGGTCATGTCTACATTGTTCTTGAACCGTAGGGTCCGCACGCTTAACGTTACGATGACAGTTATTATGAGTTTATGCATTTTGATGTACCGAAGGAGTTCGGAGTCCCGGATGTGATCACGGACGTGACGAGGAGTCTCGAAATGGTCGAGACATAAAGAATTATATATTGGAAGCCTATGTTTGGACATCGGATGCATTCCAGGTGAAATCAGGATTTTACCGGAATACCGGGAGGGTTACCGGAACCCCCCGGGAGCATAATGGGCCAACATGGGCCTTGGAGGAGAGGTGAGAGGGATGCCCTCATGAGCTGCGCGCCTCCCCCCTTCCCCTAGTCCTATTAGGACTAGGAGAGGTGGGCGCCCCCTCTCTCTCTCTCTCCCCCTTGGAGAATCCTAGTCCAACTAGGATTGGGGGGGGGGGGAATCCTACTCCCAGAGGGAGTAGGACTCTCCTGGCGCGCCTAGCTTGGCCGGCCAGCCCCTCCCCCTTGGCTCCTTTATATACGGGGGCAGGGGGCACCCCAAAGACACACAAGTTGATCTACGGATCGTTCCTTAGCCGTGTGCGGTGCCCCCTTCCACCAAATTCCACCTCGATCATATCGTTGCAGTGCTTAGGCGAAGCCCTGCGCCGGTAACACATCAAGATCGTCACCACGCCGTCGTGCTGACGGAACTCTTCCTCGACGCTTTGCTGGATCGGAGCCCGGGGATCGTCATCGAGCTGAACGTGTGCCAAGAACTCGGAGGTGCCGGAGTAACGGTGCTGTGATCGGTTGGATCGCGAGGAGAACGTACGACTACTTCCTCTACGTTGTGTCAACTCTTCCGCTTCGGTCTACGAGGGTACGTAGACAACACTCTCCCCTCTCGTTGCTATACATCACCATGATCTTGCGTGTGCGTAGGAATTTTTTTTGAAATTACTACGTTCCCCAACAAACAAAACAACCCTTAGCCGACGTCTCGGTGCCCGAAGGCGGTTGTGTTAGCGGAAACAAGGCAATCGGAAATGTGGGCTTTATAACTTTCGCTTAGTCATAGGAGCTTTATACTGGGGAAGCTAGCTATGAGCCCCTGGTTAGTGTTCGGCGACAGCCAAGGTCAAGGCGTAAACACTTCGGCCAATGTTATGAACGGCCCGTCATTTAACATAGTCATCGGATCGCTGACCGGTTTACACCTATTGTGACAGTCAGTTTTCGGCTTTCTCCACTGAGGTGCTTAACCATGCGAGCTGGAAGCACAATCGCGATGGTTCTCCCCTTGGACACCTAGCCGAACAAAGCGGAACATAGGAGGCAAGCACAGGAGCCGGGCAACCCAACTATTGACCGAAGAGACAATTCGAAACCGATGCATATATGGCAATATCCGAGAGTTTTTTTGCCGAATCGCTAAAGGTGTCAGGTGTTGCACTACGAAAATAATGCTGGAAACACACAAATAGTTTAAGAAGTGCCATAGGATTGGAAAACCAAAAAATGTCAGTGAAAACCTGACGTCCAAGCAAGATCAAGTGTTCGATGCCAATCTGAAAATTAGATTTTAGAAATAAAAAGTGCTTCTATCATGCTTTAACATGACACATCCTATCTCAAGACTTCAAGCGGGTCAGCCTACGGCTTCAACCTCCTATCCCGAAGGCGGAGTACTTTTCATTAGGCCAGTTTAGCAAACTAAACTCTAGCGGCTTTGAGAGAGAAACTAGGCTCCCCAGCTAGTGAGCACACAATCGTGTCAAAAAAAGGAGTGATAAATAATGATAAAAAACTTTGCAACGACTAAGAAGAAGAACACTTATTATAAAACGGCTCATATAAATTTAAGAGCCCCCAAGTGACTTGGGTAAAAGAATTTTATGTATAATGATTGTATGTACGAAAGTACTTATATCATATCTGTGTTCACCCGAACTTTATACACGTCTTAACCGATCGTCGGCTTCTACCTCTTCGGTCAAGGGCCGAAGAGTGTTATGTACTCCACCTGTCGAGAATATCGATAGTGTTTCCAATAACTAGGCAATCAGGCCATAAGGCTGTAACAGACAAAGCGCGCTCAGGGAACTTATGCTATATTACTGACGAAGTGTAAGAAGCATCTTCGAAGAAAATAGTACCCCCACCGATACCTTTCTTCGGTGCTCATTGTTACTATGAGACTTGTGCAATAGATTTTTTGTACTCATGAGTTCCGTTGTGTGCCGACCATAATTGAAAACAATAAGAGCGGTAGTTTTCGGCTTCACCCAGTCTGAGGTCCGGCTCGGATAACTCGATCGTGACAATCGCAAAGGTGCTCCCTTTACTCCCTAGCCGAACAAACGACAACCTAGGGGTAAACACAGGAGCGAGGCAACCCAGCTTGCAAATCGCTTAAGTCAATATGGTGCATATTGTGGCGTAATACACGAACAAGGAACGAAGCCGTACAAGTATAATCATATGCAAGAGGAAAAGCTTCATAAAGGAAGCCCCCAAGTAAACGGGGTATTTGAATTTGTGTGTCACAAACAAAGTTATGACAAGGAAGTTTTTCACAAACGACTTTTTGTCAAAAAAGTATAATGCTTGGTCGAACCGAACACAAGTTAAAATTTGTAAAGCTTTGAGCATGAAACCGACTTAGCTGGTTAATGTGTTCGACATTGATGACGCGGTCCGAGCTTGATGCGGGACAAGGTTCCATCCACCAAGCCGGTCCCGAGGTGGCGGAGCGGTGAGCTCGGCACTCCGAAGTGGTGACATAGCACAGTCAATGCAGGCCGGCAGAGTGACGCCGAAGTCCCCGGATCATTTTCCTGTGCACAAAAAATAGTGCAAACCAGAGATAATAGTAATAATAATAATTAAAAAATGTTGCATAATAAATAATTTATGAAAGGTGAGTAATAAAAGAAATATGGCTGACGCCGAAGTCAATGTCGATGCATGGGCGTCGGCGTGATGCGGTAAAGGCATGGCGAAGCCTGAATTCACATGTCGGTCCGAGTTTCGGATGCGGCGTTCGCCGGACTATGTACGGAAACTGAGCGAACTACCACGCAACCATCGTTAATGTGGCCATCATTTGATAGACTTGTGTACACATGATGGACAAACCAGAGTGATAATTCCTAGGGAAAAATGAACCCAAATAAGCAAAAAATACTATGATTAATAGCACCTGGTTTATTTGTTATAGCAATCCGAAGAAAGTTCCAAAAATTGGGACTCGATCCGCACAGCCATTGCCTAACGGGTGATAAAGCGACGGCAGGGCAATGCTGGCAAAGGTTGGCTCGCCGAGGCAAAGCCCTCGTCCTAGCTAACATGACGGAGCTGGTCGGTTAGTGATGCCGAAGTCTCTGGAGTAGGTTGATGAAGAGAGGCGAAGCCCCTGGTCCAGCCGAGATGTCGAAGCCTCGATGTCCGCCGATGAGTCGAAGTAGGTCGGCGTGATGGACACCGACTTGAAGGAGCAACAGTGTGGCCCTGCCGATGCAGGTCGTGACGTGGTCAATGCCGGCTTGATGAAGTGACCGTGCAGCGAAGCCACTTTTCCCACTCCGTGTAATCCGTGGGGCGGCGATGTTGGTGATGATTTATCCTTGGCGATGCCGAACTCTTGTTCGGCTTGCCGAGATGATGATGCGAAGAAGTTGAGCTCGGCTCAGCAAAGCGACGAAGTGTCAGGTCGGCAGCCTTGGAGCAATATTGCCGGACTGGTTTAACACCAGCATGGTGGTGAAGATCATGTTCAAAAGATTTTAAAGTTAGTGGATGTGTTCGGGAACAAAACACAATACCCCATACAAAACTTCCTTCAAGAAGGATGTCCGAAATCCCTTTCATAAAAAAGACGAACTCGGGTCGGATTCGTTTTCGCACAGAAAATAGATCCGAAAAGTGATGCACTAATCGGAAAGTTCCCGACGTTTGGACGGTCGGATCGATCTGAAATTTTGAGGGGTGGTAGATATAGGAATTCCGCAACCGATCAACGGTTGGATCTTCCAAAGGACGTCCGAGCTAGAAGCTGGACACCACACCCTAAACTCGTCTAGATTCCCGTCCAGATTTGACAGGGCTCCAGTATATCGCGGATTGCCAGAGATTCCTCCATCGGAACTCGACGAAATTTTCCAGGGTTGTTGTAGACTCAATTCCGCACAAGTCCGCCGAAGCAATTGTTAAAACGACACTTGAGGAGGCGGTGGCGGCGGATACAAGTTCGATGTCCAAAAAAATAGCACGGTCGCCCGAGGGCAATGTTGACGTTGAGCCCCCGGGCTCCCTGGATGATTCATCCATGATCTTGATAGAGATCAGAGTTGATATTGATGAAGGCCCTCAGCCGAACATGGCGATCGGAGGTAGGGCGCAGTCCTCGGTCCAGCCAAGGTGACTAGTTGAGCTGGTGACGAAGATGCCGAAGTCGCAGTTGATCTGCAGGCGAGCCATCGACCTTTTGCCGAACACACAGCAGAACACTCAATGACAACACCAATGTCGGTGTCAAAACCGGTGGATCTCGGGTAAGGGGTCCCGAACTGTGCGTCTAAGGCGGATGGTAACAGGAGGCAGGGGACACAATGTTTACCCAGGTTCAGGCCCTCTCGATGGAGGTAATACCCTACTTCCTGCTTGATTGATCTTGATGATATGAGTAGTACAAGAGTTGATCTACCACGAAATCATAGAGGCTAAACTCTAGAAGCTACCCTATGGTATGATTGTTGTTGTATATGATCTATTGACTAGCCTGGCGTCGGTTTATATAATGCACCAGAGGCCTAGGATAACAAGAGTCCTAGCCGAATACGCCGGTGGGGATGAGTCCTTGTCTTGATCGCCAAGTCTTGTGGAATCTTCCTTGTATGCGGCAGCTGTCCGAACTGGCCCATGAGTATACGGCCATGGGGGTTCTCGACCCAATCTAACAGATCGGGAGATGACGTGGTGAGTACCCCCTAGTCCACGACACCGTCATGGAGGGTACTATTGTTCTCTAGAACCATCGATGTACTGTCAATGCAGGGAAAGTACACCTGCGTAGTGGGTACTCTCCGTGCTCTATTCAAGCGTGTAGCTGGCCTACTCAGCCGCTCCTCTCATGCACACACTAACAGCCTGTTTATCAGCGACAGTTACTGCGGGGGCAGAACATTTGAGTTATTTGATACAGCGAGACTAGGCTTTTGGCTTTCATTTGTGAAGGTTTAATGGATCTCGTCGAAATTTGTTAATAGTTCCTTCTTTATGAATGAGATGAGGCAAACCTTTTGCCTCCGTTTCAAAATGAAAAAATCACGCCAAGAGGAATTTCTTTTATAGAGCCGATAATGGAGTGAAGTCCATGCTTGCAATGCCACAAACTACAGAGTATTAGAGTACTAGCACTTTACGTACAAAGCCATATTGCACAGTTCCTAATGCCGCACCAGGCTTTTCCGGCTCCTCGGGCTTAATTGCGAGGCGCTAGTATAAATATGCTAGCTGATACGGAAGCTACAAGCGATGTGCGGCTAGGGCGAGCATGCAGGCGAGAAACTTTGCATTGTGTGAATTGATATATAGGAGTACTACTCTAGTACGCGAGCCACAAGATGCTGGGAGGGAAAACCTGTTCACGTGGTGCGACACTTCCGTTCGACTTCAAAAGTCAAACTACCAGTGTACAATATTGGCTCGCAACAAAGTTACTATTTAAAAAAAGGCCACTATGCATTCGGCCTTGATCGAACCCACAAAACGAGCTATACACTCCCGCGACCACTACTAGTACTCATTGGGGTACAACGCAAACTAGAATCACCTTTTGTCGCTAGTACATTGTTCCTTACAGGAAACCACTAATAATGCCAAGAAACTACTGCCACTTGCATACGTGGCAGACTTAAGATAAGACTACCTTATAAATCATTATACATGCCCTTACCAACCAGCCCTACCAAGAAACGACTACTCTACAAAGTGCCGTTATAGGCACATTTCAAACCATGTCACCCCTTAATTCAACGCCTTCTATTCGACCGGCAAGTTAGGCGTTATGACTTGTGGGACCTACATGTCAGTCTGGACAAAAATCCCCGAGTGACCTCCTACCTCCGGCCCATCCACCTAGTCATCCTCGGCCATGGGACGCAGCTACCGCCATCGGCAGAAGGCGAGATCAAAACCGCCGGCGGTGCAGAGCCCATCTTGCGGTAGCCCGGATGCCAGCTCCGTCCAGCACTCACGGACGCTAGCTAGCCAAGATAGCACACACCCTGCTGGATGCATCCAGCTGCTTGTTTGCAAGGTTTGCTAGCTAGGTTGGCACAGCGGTGCGGTGGCTTGCTCACGCGCGCCGTGCTAAGGTCAGCCATCTGGCTCGGGCGAAAGCCAGCGCGGCGGCTTGCTTGCACGTGAGTCATGCTCAGGCCAGCCAGCCAACCCGTGCGGAGGCTAGCGGTGGCTAACTCGCTCATCATCGGCGCCACCGACGAACACACATTAGTACTATTTGAAGTAATGTTCAGGAAAAATAATGATTTGAGGAGGAATAACAGGATAGAAGGTCAGATGTGGGTCCCTCGTATGAACGGTCAAACAAAATGTGTTGGTTTAAGCTGCCTCGTTAGCACAGACGTGTGGGCCAACCGTGTCATAAATGGGTTTAAACGAGCCTAATCGGCACTAGGTAGTAGTTTCTTGGCGCAGATTAACAAATTTTGGGTATGTTTTTGCTATTTTTTGTACAATAGTTTCTTCATAGGGCTCGTTGAAAGTGGTAGTTTTTTGTTAAATACTCTACATACTGTAAGTAGGAGTGAAAGTTAAGCTTTGGAAGCCAATAAGCGCGGCTAGTTACATAGTGCCTATGTGTACGTAATTGAAACTAAATATCAACCATGAGTGACTAATATCTTGATGGAAAACTCGAAACTATGGAAATACTAGCATTTTTTGGATGGTTGAAATACTAGCAATGTTCATGTGCCTTGCAACGGATCATAATTAGAATAATACTTATTCACAAACTTGATAGAAAACACTTAAATTTTGATATACATATATCACTAGAGATATATTATGTTTCAATCAGAATATATTCCTTGGGCTATTTTGGTGAGGTGAGGGAGGGATGTGGTTGGTTTTAAGATACTAATTATGGGTTTTTCTACAAATTGATAGAGAAGTGGGATGTTGGTGAGAAAAGGCACAACTTGCCTCACAGTCGTTAGATGTAGATCTAATGGTCAGAAATGACGGATCGCAGACACACCATCTTCAGCAACTAAGTCTTCTGTAGGAGTACTAGCAAGATGTCCGTGCATTGCGCAGAACATCAAGATGCATTTTTTATAAAACATCTGTTGTGATTGACCCATGCGGGAGTAATCCCTTGTGTAAAAACTAATGATATCTCAAGAAAGAGGAGAGATAAGGTGAGGAGGAGTGGGCGTGGTTGTGATTGGTGGTCGGACTGAGCGGAGGCATGGGGATGGACGACACCGGCAGCGACCACCACGCTAGTTTGTTCCAGATGCTTCCTTTTTTAATTGCTCAACAATGAGGGTGTTGGTGATAAGGATGAACAAGGGAAGGCCTTGTCTGCAAGTGTGGAGAGAGGTGCATGTATCTTTTAGTTTAATTTATATCCGTCAGATATAGATCGGACGGTCTATATTGCAAGATGGCAGGCGTACCATCATCACCAACTTGGTTTTTTTATTAGAAAATAAGTATAAGTACGAAGATACAAATGTATTATCAATACTTGTTTCCGCAAACTTGGATCTACATTCTATTCAACGGCTTAGCATGTGGGGCCTTAGCACAATGACTTCTCGACTGTGTAAAACAAAGGTTTTCCCATTGCCGATAAGGAGGGGGTGACAGCGGCACGCTTTCGGCTTGCTCTAGTCCTAGTATTCATACTAGGTGGTCTACGCACGTGTAGATTTATTCATCGTGTTCGCCGTACCGCCACGACTGTTGATGAATAGATGGTAAGTTATTCACAGGAAAACCTTTGTTGGGCGTGTGTGCGAGAGAGAGAGACAGCGTGCGTGTGTGATATGTGTAGAGACTGAGGCCATGATAAGAGATTCTTTGTGTCTCTGTGTGTGGAGGATAGAGAGAGACATGTGCATGGGGCTTTGTGTTGTGTAACGTGGAGACACATAGACATAATCAGAGAGTGGGTGTGTGAGATACACATGCGGACATGGGGAGAGATGTGTGAGTTAGAGAGATGGAGAATTTTGCTGTGCATCTGAGCTAGAGAGGGGGGTATATACATACCTAGAGCTGGAGAGAATATGCAAGGGTGTGTGTCTTAAAAGATGGATCCAGATAGATGGGTGTTTGTGCGTGTCTGTGTGTGTTTGTGCGCGCGTGTGTGTGAGAGGGAGTGTGTGTATGTGGAGAAGAGAGACCACTAATGATGTAAACCTAGTATAGGGAAGGGGGAATAGTGTGACACGTGTGTCAAAGAGAGACAAAGGCATGTGTAGTAGCGGGATAGCATGGGTGCGGGTGGGGAGCAAACTATTTGGAAGAGACATCGAGTGTGTGTGGGAGAGGGGTGTGAGAGCGAGAGAGAGAGAGCTAGCGAGGGACAGTGAGAGAGGAAGAGAGGGGGAGAGAGAGGGGTCGTTTGTGTGCAGAAGTGGCGTATAGATAGGGAGACAATGTTGATGTTGTACGAAAGTGGTCTATGTACGGAGATGCAAGGGAAGCGAGTCATTGTGTGTGTGATAGGGACTTCATGAGAGATCTAGAATAGATGGTTTAGAGAACAACGTGCAAGATTGAGAACGATGATACATTAGGGAGCTATGGAAAGAGTAACGACATATATGTATATAGGGAAGGAGTTGGGGCGGGTCTACATGTGGGAGAGATAGAAAGAGGAGAGTGGTGCACAAGGAGACAAAATGTGCTTGTTTGCAGTGGGGGTGGTGTGTGAGGTGAGTTTGCGAGAACCACATAACTAGGGAGGTAGACGTTTGTGGGCGACATTTTGTGTGTATGGGAAAGATACACTCTATATAGTGCGTGTGCTTGGGAAAGAGAGATGCCGGGAGACCTAGAGAGTGGGGGAAGAGATGTGTGCATGATCGAGAGACAAAGTGATAGAGACCTATATTGGGGTCCGGACTTTAGAATAGAGGGGGGGTGTTAATGTGCTCATGTGTTCGTGTTCGGGGGAGAGAATGACTTGTGTGTGTGTGTGGCGGGGGGGGGGGGGGGGGTGGCTTCAGATAAAGAGTGAGCTGTCTATATTTGAGGGACTTTAGCGTAATTGAGATATATATGGTCAATAGTATGTGCACTCATCGTTGATCAATTTGTTTCATAGTTTGGACTATAAGATAACGATACTTTTGAACATGCGTGATATACCTTGAAGTACCAGAATTACAAACCTAAGATTGGAATTTTGGAATTCGACTCCATCATTAGATTTTGTAATTCATTTAAATGGAGGTACATTTTTTAAACCGGGATTTCATGATTTGAAATTCATAAATCAAACCTAGAGATATACACATACGGGCATGTTAAAACTTTATAATCATCCACTTTATTCATACACATACACATTTTTGCTTTTGTCATCATATTTAGGATAAACACATTTGGAATTTCATTTGAATTGGACCGTATGATGGTATTTGCTTGTACTAGCTCAATGATTCATATTTCAATTGAATGGACAATCTAAGTTTCGAGTTGGAGAAATTAATTTTCGAAACTTGCACTTTTTTGCGTGAATAAATAAATAAATTCTCGGCCATGATATCATGGTCGGCCATACAAGAGTAGAACACTTAATTTCAGGTGCCAAAAGCTTTCAAACTTCCCGCTCACATCGAAATATCTCGCACCCGAAAGTTTAGCCCTGCGATATTCCTGTTTTACCCCTGCCACATGAATGAAAAAGGGTTGCTTTGGTAACTCCATTGTTTTCCCCTCTTTGCCCCCAACATTCTTCCCCAGAGCCCCTCCCCTACCTCCCAACCACGCCAAGCCTCCGAATCTAGTCCTCCACCGCAGCGGTGGGCCTCACACCCCGCCGGATCTACCTTCCGCACCTTGGAACCCCCAACTGCCAACTCACCACTTCACCGAAGCCGCTTCAGCGACTGGCTTGTCCACTGCTCCAGATCTCCTTGACCTCCATCATGGTCCACCGCATCGGATCTGCTTAACCGGTGCCCTCGTCCACCACAGTGTAGGCCCTTCACTAACTCCCTCGTCCGCCCCATCGCTGGCCCTTCATACAAGCCCTCGTTCGCCGCAAAAGATCCACCTCATCGAAAGCAATGTACACCGCGCCGAATGTGCTTCGCTGACACCTTCGTCCACTGCACCGGACCCGCTCCACAGACACCATATTCAACTCCACTGGCCCTGCTTTACTGACGCTGCAGCCTCATTAGGTTATTTCGATTTGTACTCCTTAGGTTTTTCTATTCATTATCGTGGAACTATTCACTTACCACAGATGAGCTTTCTTGTATGTTGAAAGGCGCCGCAACCGAAGCACCAGAGCCTCTTCTGCAACGGCAACAGCCGGTCCAAACTCAACCGCAACACGAGCACCATCGACGATCCTTAGCTATCAAGTATGATAACGATGCCCATACGCCGCCAAGAATCGGGTACTATTATCCAAAGGCCGACGCCTACGTTCACTTTCTTAGCATAAGCATCGCACCTTTGAATTTCTTCAGGGAAGCATTCAATTTTTCATGAGACACACTATTCTGCTTGCACCTGTAGGGCCATACTTCTGGCAGTGAACATGTTACATGTGCTAAATTACAAACTAGTGCACATATAGTTACAATGCTTTAGTTTTGTCCTAAGTATTACTGTAATTCCTAGAATCACTGCCTACTATTTTACTTCTTGCATGCTATATTTATGATAATGGTCTTGTTCAAATGCCACCTGTTGGTTCCATCAGACTGCTTCATGTTCTCTATGCTTAATTACACATCAGCAAACTAGCATGTGGTTCCGCTGCTTTTTGTTTGTTTTACCCTACATTTTCTGATGATAGCTATTACATCACTACTCCGAGCCTCTCTTTATTACTTTTTTGTGTGTTCTTGATCTTCCCAAGTTGCATGACTAATTTGATGCTTCTATTAGTTATGGAGCTGCCAGCCCCATCAAGCAAAATATTTGTTCTTTTGGGGGCTGGCACCTCGAACAAGCATAAAAATAGAGTGAAGCATATATATTGTCGTGTAAGCACACACCCTTCTTTCATTAGTTTAGCTGAACCATTGATTATCAATTCGAACCAGTGCATGCGATTAAAATTAATTTTACCTAAATAGAAGGAGCAAAATAAACTACAACAACTAGATTTGCAACCACGGGATGTTGACAATATCTTCAAATAACATCGCAACAACAACGAGGCTTCACAGCAACATATGGTAAGCCAGTGTGTTTTAGTACATGTGAAATCTAATGCGTGTGGGCTGCTTTCTTGGTTTGTGCCCTCAACCTGTAATCCTATAGAATTACAAATAGTTCAGTTGTCTGCTTTGCTGTATTGCTTGATTCGAATGCTTGTTTGTTATTTGTTAGGCTATACCCGAGTTAGCCAATATGTCAGTAGTGCATGTTGTACTATCGTAAAGAAATGCATGCCTAGTTCATTTGAGTACTTAAATTTCCTATGAACTTCATCACAAGACTGTCTTCATAGTTTATATGAGGCCACACTGTTAAGTGCTTTCTCAGATTATTTCAACTTCTTATATGCCTTGGCAACTTAAATATAGCGGTGGCACACTCCCTTCCAACTAGGGATGTCAACTGGGTCCCATTTAATCCTGATTAAAGTCCACTAGTGGTATGATAGTTCAAAAGGGTTTTTGTTTTTTGAGGAAAATGAACTAGGGAGATAGCAAAAGCTAACTAGATGGGACTGACGGATGTCGTTTATTTGCCACTTACATCCCTAGTTTCATCTTACCATTTTAATTTATTTTTGGCTGATGCTGCTTCGAACCATTTAAATATAGCTTACCATGCTCGACAATAATTCATATGTGGTTTACCATGTAAGCTTACTGCCTTATGTCCAACGGAAACCTTTCAGGATGCCGTTCACACTAGGACACAATGTACAACCCCAGAATTTATGTGTGGAAGTAGTGCGCCATCCATGTTACTAGATGGTTGCAGTTCAGATGCAACATCACCAGAGAGCAGTCTGAGCACTGATATTATAGTTCTTTGGGCTCTACTAGAGGCAGAAAGAGATGGTGTGTCTGCCATGAATGAGGTAATCTTGATCTTGAGGCTGGAAATTATACAATTAGCTGCACGCATTATGCAAGCAACCCAAGAATTGGAGGAAGTAAGAATGTTTCATTTGAAGACGGAAGAGGTCCTTCCCCTTCTGCTATCTGAAGCCCAGGGTAATCCCAGTTCTTCTTTAGATACTAGTTGAAATTGTCATTAAATTATTATACTTGCATGTTGTGTCATGTCCGTGAATGGATTATGTTGTAAGACCACCTATGTTGCCATGTGTTGTAATGATCCGAATTTTTAGGCGAGGTAATCCTCAGTACTTGTATGATTGACATAAGGTGAACTGTTTTTCGTGTGAGCATATTGTGTTGGATGAAATAGCTGTTTGACTCAAAGTGTATCCAACCTACTGAATACGAAGATCATGGTATTTCTAAATCATAATCATATATAAAGGTGGAATAAATCTTTGTCGTGGTTTTGAAGAAATAAATAACAAAACATAGAATATCAATGGATATTCGTAATTGAATACAAATTGGATTTGAATTTAGTTGCCAGGGCCCAGGGTAAATGTGAATGCTAATTCTCCCAAGTTTTGAACGAAGCGGCTAAACACCCACTATCATTTGTGGGCTGCCTAAAGCAAGTGTTTGCGAGATCGAAATTACTGTCTACCCCTGACACTAGACATCCTAATCGATCGGATTTACACTGCTGTCGAGAGGGGTAGAATAGTAACTTCAATCAGACGTGACACAACCGCCGCTAAGCCCATTCAGACACGGTGGGTGCCAAACGTGGATGGCAAAACACATTTGATTCAAGCTCATCCGAAGGACATGTTTCTCTCCCTCCATTTCCCCATTCATACACGATGGGCGGCAAAACAAACTATCCTCATCCGAAATCGATGTAGGCAAATATTGTAAATAGGGGCAGATGTGTAACTTCCCTCAGACGTGCCACAACCGCCCTACATGTCAGCCCCGTTCATACACGGTGGGCGGCAAAACACCCTCTCCTCGCCCGAAATCGCTACGGCAAATATTGGGGAGATGCGAGATTACCATCCTATCCCTAACCGACGTGATGTCCGAAATTTTAAATGGGGGATAAGTTTGTAACTTTCCCACATTTCAGACAAGCGCGTCCCAAAGTTTGAGACCCCCCTCCCCCTCCATTTCCCCATTCATACACCATCGGCGCCACAACAACCTCCCCACTATGGCCAGCCTCCTCCGTCCACCACCCAATCCTCCACCTTGCCGGAGCCGCTACCCCTACCTCATCGTCCACTGCAAGAGATGGATATCTCTCATCCACGGCGCCGAACCAGGATCCTTTTACCGCTTCCTCTCTCTTCATCGGCACCGTCGTCCACCTTGCCTTTGCGGCTCCTATGACCGCCTCGTCCATGGAAACATGACTTATCCCCCGACCCGGCCGTCTGCCGTCTAAAGTCTTCTTCCGCGCCATCGACAGCCATCGCATCCGCAGCACCCTCAACGTATCAGCAGGGGCCTACACGGCGTCGCAAGAGAGGTGGTTGGTACTCTTTCATATCTTCTGAAGTTATTGATCTCACCCGGAAAATAGATTGTAAATTGTTTAATGTACTTTTCTTGTCTGTACCAAATCGTAGTGGCTAGTTGAACGCAAACATTCGTTGCGAAGTAGCTTTGTCTGGTTAGCACCATCAGATCCGCCATGGCATGGTCACTATACTCGTAAAGCTTATGGTCCCCCCCTTTATATTCACTACCATCATCGTAGGTGCTTCGTGTCGTGCTAGCACTGCTCCTCAAGACCTCAACCCATCAATCGAAACAACATGCCACTCATAATTCCAAATCTTAGTTGTTGAAATAGGTATCTGATATGATGCTCATATTACTAAAGTAGAGAACATTTAATTGGTCACCTAATGTTCCTATATTCGTTTCGAAAAGTATGTGTGCCACCCACTGGTTCAGTTAGTTCCACTTTCCTGATTTTACTCTTGATGCTTAGGGTTTTCCCCTTTTATCTACTCTACTATGATCTGCGTAGGTGCTTTCTGTCGTACTAGCAGTACTCCACCCTTGAAGCTAAACAACACAACACTCATAATTCCAAAGCTTAGTTGTTCAAATATGATTGTGATATGATACTGATATTAGTTAACAGACACATTTAATTGGTTAGCTAAAGGTCCCACTTGAGTTTCCAAATGCATGTCGCGACATATAGAGAGACATCAGAATTGCATTTCTTTGTCACTTGTTGACTGTACTTTCTTGTCCATACAAAATCTTAGTTGTTATTTCAAAGCGAACATCGGTTGCTAACTACCCTTTGCACGGTTTGCAGCTTCAGATCTGCCATCCCATTGCCACGGTCAACACTATACTCATCATGCTTACGCTTTACCCATTTTATGATGACCACGATTAGCCTACGTGGTTCGTGTAGTAATATCACTGCTCCACCCATCAAGCTAAACAAGCTTAGTTGTACAAATTCAAATATGATACTATGCTGATATTAGTAAAACTGAGACATGTTTAATTGGTTATCTAAATGTTCCTACTTTAGTTTCGAAATGCATGTGAGCCACATATGGAGAGACCGGAAGGAATAGTATTTCTCTATGCACTCTGGTTCATCATGGGTGGGCAACAGGCATTGTACAGAAAGACTTGTAATATCTTCAATCTGCTTGCTCTTTTGCTCTTCTTTAACATGATCCTCTTCTCTTATTTAATAAGTATGTTCCCTGTTGGGAAGAGTAGCAGAGAAATTTGCAGTCGACTGGTCAGGTCGAGTTGTTCTCCCTTTGTATATTTTGAATCTTTCAGGACAGGTCGACTTGTTCTTCTTTACTATATGTTTCAGATGTCATATGTGAAGTATCATCACTTCTATAGCTCTCATCTTTTGACTAGTAGGCCACATTATATTAATGCACACACCAAATTACAGCATGCGTGTCATCTCTTAGAAGAATTGCAGAGATTGCACAAAGGGGTTTACAGGGAGGCAATATTGGATTAGAATCACTTCTGCATTACAAAGATAATCTCACTTGTTTTTATGTTTTCATGCATCTCAGGTATTGAACATGATCAAAATGAATATGAGAATGGGCGCACAAGAGGAATATTGCGAAACCATCCACTCGCTAACAAACTTGGCATGGTGGAGGATGGCCTGTCTTATTCACCCATCAAGGTGTTTGCTCTAACTTGGCAAGGTTGTATTGGTCGCACATATTTTGCGTATGACCTCTTGCATTACTTCTACTTTGTTACACCACCATCTGCTTTGTTTAAGCATCATATATGAGTATATGCCATACCTATCCATTTTCTGTACGTATTCCATGTGACATCATACTATGCTTTTCTAGTCAAATGTTGTTCTTTCGTAATAGATGTCCAAAAGGAAGAGGGTGAGTGAAGATCCTCAAGGAATACAAACTAGGTATTTGGAAAAGGTAGTGATACCTGTTAAATCAGATAGATCCGCAGCCACAGAAAACACAGGCCCAACTGTACCACACTTTACTCCTAATCCACTGGCCAAACCCCTATTAGAACTGCAGAGAGCCCAGCGTCAGGTACTGTCTATGATATCAATTCAAAATTTCAACTCCTAAATTTCTTGTGCCTTACCTTCTCTCTTGTATGAAAACTAATTTCAGATGAATCTCCTTGCTCAAAGGATCATAGGATCTCACAACAATACTGGGAACTGCATTGCTCTTTTCAGCACCTCTTGCCCTTTGTCAGCATACTTACACTCATTGATGTTTGATTATGTAGCATCACTGTAAATGTTCACTTCTTTATCCTCCCTTTGCTTGAAATTATAATATCTATATTTCCTCTTAGGTAAATGTAGAATTAACACAATGGTTATGAAGTTTTGGATTGCTCATGTAAGTGACACATCTCCAACGTATCTATAATTTTTGATTGTTCCATGCTGTTATATTATCATTCTTGGATGTTTTATAATCATTTATAGTCATTTTATATCATTTTTGGGTACTAACCTATTGACATAGTGCCAAGTGCCAGTTGCTGTTTTATGCATGTTTTTTACATCGCAGGAAATCAATACCATACGGAGTCCAAACGCAGCGAAACTTTTTGTGGATTTTTTGGGACCAGAAGACATCCAGTGGGCCAGAGAAGCACCTGGCGAGTGCTTCGAGGGGAGCACAACCCACCAGGGCGTGCCTGGAGGCCCAGGCGCGCCCTGTAGGTTGTGCCCACCTCGGGTGCCTCCCGAACCGACTCTTTGCTCTATAAATACCCCAATATTCTAGCAACCCTAGGGGAGTCGATGGAAAATCAATTCCAGCCGCCGTAGAGTCCAGAACCACCAGATCCAATCTAGACACCATCATGGAGGGGTTCATCATGCCCGTTGGTGCCTCTCCGATGATGCGTGAGTAGTCTCTTGTAGACCTACGGGTCTGTAGTTAGTAGCTAGATGGCTTCCTCTCTCTCATTTGATTCTCAATACCATGGTCTCTTGGAGATCCATATGATGTAACACTTTTAGCGGTGTGTATGTTGGGATCAGATGAACTTTGAGATTATGATCAGATCTATCTTTTTATCCATGAAAGTTATTTGAGTCTTCTTTGATCTCTTATATGCATGATTGTTTGCCTTGTATTTCTTCTCTGATATTTGGGTTTTGTTTGGCCAACTTGATCTATTTATCTTGCAATGGGAAGAGGTGCTTTGTGACAGAAGGTGAACCGACATGTATGTATCGTTGCCATTAAGAATAACAATATGGGGTCTATTTCTACATAAATAGATCTTGTCTACATCATGTCATCGTTCTTATTGCATTACTCCGTTTACCCATGAACTTAATACACTAGATGCATGTTGGATAGCGGTCGATGTGTGGAGTAATAGTAGTAGATGCAGGCAGGAGTCTGTCTACTAATCTTGGACGTGATGCCGATATAGTGATCATTACCTGGATATCATCATGATTATTTGAAGTTCTATCAATTGCCCAACAACAATTTGTTTACCCACCGTTTGCTATTTTCTCGAGAGAAGCCACTGGTGAAATCTACGGCCCCGGGTCTCTTCTTTAATATATTTCCCTTTGCGATCTATTTTCCTTTGCTTTTATTTTCATATCTATTAAACCAAAAATAAAAAATACATTGCTGCACTTTGTTTTATTTGGCGTTTAATCTATCAATTATTACAACCCCTTTAACACGTCGGCTTGCGAGTATTTGTTATTTGTGTGTAGGTGCTGTTTGCGTAGTGTTGCTTGGTTCTCCTACTGGTTCGGTAACCTTGGTCTCAACACTGAGGGAAATACCTACCGTCGCTGTGCTGCATCATCCCTTACTCTTTGGGTAAATACCGACGTAGTCTAGCAGACATCAAAAGGAATTTCTGGCGCCGTTGCCGGGGAGATATCATCAACATCTACCGGGTTCCTAATCACAAATCTCATCTCCTTGCAATTTACATTATTTGCTATTTGCCTCTCATTTTCCTCTCCCCCACTTCACAAAAAATTGCCAACTATTTACCTTGCTTTCCATTCGCCTTTTTCTCGTTAGATCTTGTTTGCTATATTTTCTTGTGTTGCCATGTGTCTTATATTTGCTTGCATCTTCCCTTGCTAAAGATCTATTGATATGGATCCCCATTGACTTGCTAATATTTTTAAAAGATCCAATTTCGAACCAATTGCTAGTGAATTTAGTGCACTAGATTAGCTTTAGGAAGTTTTGCTTGAGAGTCGTGAATCTGAAAATTGTGATGAATAAATTTATGAAGTGATTCATGATAGCTCCTTGAATGAAAAGCATGATTGCAATGATTTTACTATAAATTCTATTAATGTCAATTGTGTTAATAATATGCAAAACCCAAGCTTGGGGATGCTTATTTTGCTATGTCCACTACTTGTTGCAATGATCGTGATTGGGGTGATTCTTCTTATGATCTTGAAAATTTATTTAAGCCTCATGATGAATATGTTATTGATAATAAGGTTTGCAGTAATTCTGAAACTGGGTTTGGAGAGTCCATGAATTTATTTGATGATAATCCCACTATTTTGGAACAGTGTCAACTTTGCATGCATGTGGATCATGAAGAGAAAATTTTATGTGATAGCTTTATTGTTGTCGGTGTACTAAAATAGGGGTACCTTAGTACCCCGAACTTGTGCACGGGCAGTCGTAGCACCCCGCGGCAAGGCCTGCCAGGCGATCGCCAAAACCCTCAATGGTCCCCTCTTGGGCCATTCAAGAACAAAGCATTTGAGCCAAGGCCCCGGCAAGAGGAGCTTGCCGGGAAGGTCACCCGAAGAGGGCGAGGCCCTGGCAAGAGGAGCTTGCCAGGACTACTGCTCGAAGCACAAGACCCCGGTAAGAGGAGCTTACCGGGAAGGCCATCCGCGGCACGACAAGGACCCCGCCACGGCGCGCCCCGCGCCCTGGCAAGGCCCGGTGAGCAACAAGCTCCCGGGCGCGACAAGACATCCACCGCGGCAAGGCGCTTGCCGCGGCAAGTTACCACCTCGTGCCTGCGCTCCAGCTCACCCACCAACGTGTCGCTCTAGGGGGCGCCTCAGGCGCACTTGGCGGGAGGCTGTGCAGCCAGAGGCATGCGGTGGCGAAGCGAAGCTGACGGAGTAGCCATCGTGGCGAACGGTGGCGCTCCTGACGGTCCACTTCCCTGCTCCGTCTGGGCGACGCAGACGGGCATTTAATGCCCTTGTCCCCCGCCGTCAGAGTTAGGTATGATAGCATTGTACAGCCACTATGCAGGCAGCTATACCCATTACAGCATTCTACCATTTTTACTCCCACCTACGCTGCCACCTGTGGGTAACCCCTTGAGCATATAAAAGGAGGCCCCATGCGCACGTAGGGAGGGGAGACCCATCGTCGCCATGCCCGACCTCGCCAGCGGCCCGCGTGTACTGTAGCACCGCGCGCTCCCGAGCAAGAACACAATACAATCCACCAAGCAGCAGTAGGGTTTTACGCATCCTTGCGGCCCGAAGCTGGGTAAAATCCCTCGTGTGCACCGCCTCGATCTGCTCTTTGTGCAACCTCCGCCCCCCGCCGAACCAGTAAGGGGCTCGGTCCCCATAGGTGTTCGAGGAAGCCGATTCCCCCCGACATCTTTGGCGCGCCAGGTAGGGGGCATCGAAGTTGTGCGAACCTGATCCGGCGCCTGCACCAACTAGATCTCCTCCATCCTCGTCGACATGCCGCGGAAGAAGAAGGCCCCGGAGGTGGCCGGTCCGTCCGCGTCGAACCCGCCACCCTTGGAGCAAACGGGTGGCGGGGACGGCACCGGCGGCGGGACGGGCGTCGTCGAGCCAGCTCATGGCGCCACGGCGTCCGAACATGCACCGCGCCCCTCTCAGGAGGCACGGGACCAGCTGCGTCTTGGCGCCCATGGTACCATACGCTCGCTGGACCCAAATGGAGCCGGCGGATCCCAGGGCGCTCAAGGCCAGCACTCACACCAACGTGCTGGCACGAGCATGGCGCGGCTGCCTGGTCCGGGTGTTGCTCCTTCTAACGTAGTTAGAAGTTTGAGCACATCCCGCTCCACGCGCCGTTCGCCACCGCTGCCCGCCACTCTGGCAGAAGCTCTGGCACGAGCTCAACTGCTCCTAGACTACCCTCCATCGGCGGACAAGCTCGACAACTGGAGGGCCACGATACAGAGCCTCATCGGTTTCGCTAACGGCGACACCCCGCGGCAGCACAGCGCGTCGCAGCCGCGGCGGGACGGCCAGGCGAGGACCGATGGCGCCAGGACCGGCGGGGGTGCGACCACCGTGCACTCCCCGCCCCAGAGGCCGAGATCGCCGACTCGCCGGAATCACCACGACAACGACTCCACCGCGTGGTCAAATCCGCGAACTCGTCGCGATCAATGCCAAGTTCTTCACGAGCGAGAGCAAGAGGACGCTCGTACTCGCATCGAGCGTCGGAGAGAAGCACGGCGTCAATCAGACCACCGCGCTGGGCCCTCTGTCGACATGCGTGCTCCGGGGGAACCAGGCGACCTGCCGTACGCGGTGGGCTGCCCTGCGTTCACCCGTGAGCTGCGGCAAGTCCAGTGGCCCAGCACAAAGAATTTCAAGCCAGACGTGCCAGAGAAGTACGACGGCAAGTCGCATCCGTCGGAGTTCCTCAGCATCTACACCATTGCGGTGCAGGTTGTCGGGGGGCGAGACGACAAGATCCTTGCCAACTACTTCCCGCTGGTGCTCAAGTCCAACGTCAGATCCTGGCTCATGCACTTGCCGGACAACTCCATAACCTCCTGGACAGACTTGTGCCATCAGTTTGTTGGCGCCTTCACGGGCGGCCACAAACCCCATGGCCAGGCGAGCGATCTTCACCTGCTCGTCTAGAAGGAGGGAGAACCTCTACGCAAGTTCATCCAGAGATTCAGCCGTGTACACTACAACATCCCAGACGTCCACCCCGCCGCGGTCATCAGCGCGTTCCATCAGAACGTGCGTAACCGCAGGATGCGGGAGGAGACGGCGATGTGCAAGATCAAAGACGTCAGCGAGCTATATGCCCTGGCCGACAAGTGTGCCCGTGCTGAGGAAGGGAGGAAACTCCTCGGAGAGAACACTGGAGTAGGAGGATCTGACAGCGAGGATACCGCCCCGGCGAAGAAGGGCCGGCGGCGGAGTAACAGGAAGAAGAAGAGCCAAGAGGTACTGGTTGTTCAGCAGTCCGGCGATGAAGGCGCCGCCAAGAAGGCCCAGGCTGGCAGCTCCGGCAAGGAGATTGCCGGATGCGTCCACTGCCAGGCCGTGGCGGCCGCCGACAAACGGGACGGCACCAGCAAACAGTACTGCAAGATCCACTGCACCAAGGGCCATGACCTCCAGAGCTGCAAGCAGGTCGAGCGGATCGTCGAGCTGCAAAAGGCCGAGTACGAGCGGCGCGACAAGGAGAGAGCCCGGGGAGGTGGCGGAGGATCAGGCATGAAGCGCCCCAGCCAGGGAGGATGCCGCGACAAGGACAAGCAGCGGCAAGCGGAGCGACCTCCCCGCGGCCGCGACAAGAACAAAGACGACGATGAAGACGAAGACATGGATGACGTCGAGACCAGTGAGCAGGAGTTTCAGAGAGCCACAGAGGTTTTGTGCGTAGACGGCGGCGCCTCCCTGCATACTTTTCACCGCCAGCTCAAGCAGTGGGCGCGGGAAGTCAATGCAGCGGAGCCACCCGTCGAGTCGCGCAAGCCTCTGAAATGGTCCGGCACGCCTATCATCTTTGACATTGAGGACCACCCTGATCGCACTATTGCGATCGGGTGCTTGCCGATGTTGGTTTCACCAACAGTCCGCAACCTCAAGGTCACTAAGATGCTGGTTGACGGTGGGGCCGGCTTGAACCTGATCTCCTCCGCTGTGCTCCGGAAACTCCAAGTCCCCGACAACGAGCTCGAAGAAACCGGCACGTTCCAAGGAATCAACCCGGGAAGGAGCAAGCCGAAGGGGAAGATAACGTTGCCAGTAACATTTGGCAGCGAGCTGAACTTCAGGACAGAGAGGATCACTTTTGACGTTGCCGATTTTCCATTGCCATACAATGGAATCCTCGGCCGTCCAGCGCTCGCCAAGTTCATGGCAGCCTCTCACTACACCTACAACATGCTCAAGATGCCAGGCCCGATAAGCGTCATCTCTGTCCCCGGCGACAAGAAAGACGCCCTTATTTGTGCCGACAAGATCTACCGGGAAGCAGCAGCCGCAGCGGATCACAAGCCGCTTGCCGCTGAAGCTCCCGGAGGAAAGAAGATGACCAAGCCCGGCAAGTGCTCTGGCACCCACTCCGGCAAGCGCACCTCTCCGGAGTGCTGCGCTACTGTCGAGGACGCGCCATCGAGCTCCACCGGCAAGAGTAAGAAGACAATGGCGGCTCCGCCAACAACCAAGAAGGTGCCCGCCAAGGAGGACGGCACTGGTGGTACCTTCACCATCAGTGCCACGCTCGGCCCCAAATAGGAAAGCAAGCTCGTTACTTTCCTGCGGGCGAATGTCGATGTGTTTGCCTGGCAGCCATCTGATATCCCCGGCGTTCCCAGGAAAGTGATTGAGCACCGCCTCGCCGTCTGTCCTCACGCGCGGCCCGTCAAGCAAAGAGTCAGGAAGCAAGCAGTGGAGCGCCAAGAGTTCATCGCAGAAGAGATCAAGAAGTTGGAAGCGGTAGGCCTCGTCAGAGGTGTGCTCCATCCGACGTGGTTGGCCAATCCTGTTGTCGTGCGCAAAGCAAACGGGAAATGGAGGCTTTGCATCGACTTCACTGATGTTAACAAAGCTTGTCCCAAAGATCCCTTCCCCTTGCCGCTCATTGACCAGATTGTTGACTCCACGGCCGGATGCGACCTGCTTTCATTTCTCGACGCCTACTCTGGATATCATCAGATCTTCATGGCTGAAGAAGATGAAGAAAAGACCGCGTTCATCACTCCATGTGGCACGTACTGTGTCGTACGGATGCCTTTCGGACTGAAGAACGCCGGTTCGACATTTGCGAGGGTTGTCCACACTGCTTTTGAGCCGCAAATCCACAGGAATGTGGAGGCCTACATGGATGATATAGTGGTCAATAGCAGAGACAGGGCAACCCTGATTCAAGACTTAGAAGAGACCTTTGCGAACCTGCGCAGGATCAGCCTCAAGCTCAACCCCGAGAAGTGCGTGTTCGGAGTCCCTTCCGGCAAGCTTCTCGGGTTCTTCGTGTCTCAGCGAGGAATAGAAGCCAACCCAGACAAGATCAAGGCCATCGAGCAGATTGAGGCACCAACCCGTGTCAAGGACGTACGAAGGCTTGCCGGCTGCGTCGCGGCTCTCAGCAGGTTTATCTCTAAGTCTGCAGAACGCGCCCTCACATTTTTCAAAATTTTGAAAAAGGCGGGTCCAGTGAAATGGGCTCCGGAAGCGGAGGCTGCGCTGCGGGACCTGAAGAAGTACCTGTCCTCCACTCCGATACTTGTCGCGCCTAAACCACAAGAGAGGTTGCTGCTATACCTGGCGGCAACCAATCAAGTGGTTAGTGCTGCGTTAGTAGCAGAGAGGGAGGCAGATGATGAGCCAGCAACCGCGGCAAGCACGTCCAGCGACAAGCAGGGGGCTTCCCCGACAAGCTCTGGCCCCAACAAGGATGACTCTGCGCAGGAGCAAGTGGAGGTGCAGAAGAAGAAAATGGTGCAGCGCCCAGTTTACTTTGTCAGCTCCCTTCTGCAGGGGGCCAGGTCAAGGTACTCTGGTGTGCAGAAATTGCTTTTCGGCCTCCTCATGGCCTCGAGAAAGCTGCGCCATTACTTCCAAGCACACGAGATTACAGTTGTCACCCGCTTTCCGCTGAAGAGGATACTGCAAAATCCAGAAGCAACAGGCAGGATTGTCGAGTGGGCACTAGAACTGTCGAGCTTTGGTCTTCAGTTCGAGAGCACCTGGACTATCCAAAGCAGAGCATTGGCGGAATTCATAGCGGAGTGGACACCAACACCGGACGAAGATATCCCAGAGACGAGCATCCCCACCAAAGAAGCAAGCAAAGAGTGGCTGATGTACTTTGATGGTGCCTTCTCGCTGCAAGGCGCCGGCGCCGGCGCGTTACTTGTCGCGCCCACCGGAGAGCACCTCAAGTACGTGGTCCAGATGCACTTCCCCAAGGAACAAGCAACCAACAATACTGCAGAGTATGAAGGTTTGCTTGCCGGCCTCAGGATCGCGGCAGAACTTGGGATCAAGAAGCTCATTGTCAGGGGTGACTCACAGCTCGTCGTCCACCAAGTGAACAAGGATTACCAGAGTCCGTTGATGGAAGCGTACGTTGACGAAGTGAGGAAGCTGGAAGAGCGCTTTGACGGCCTGCAGATGGAACACATTCCAAGAGCTGAGAATGACATCGCTGACGGCTTGTCAAAGTGCGCAGCATTTAAGTTACCTGTGGAACCAGGGACCTTTGTGCTCAAGCTGACTCAACCGTCCGTAATGCCATCAACCAGACAGAGCAAGAAGAGGAAGTTGGTCTCCGGCGACTATCTTCCGGCAGAGCTCCCCGGAGCCGCCGCCAAGAAGGTCCCCAAGATCGACGCCAACAGCACTGAGGAACCGTCTGCTCCGGAAAACCCCAGGGTTTGTTCCGTAGAAGCAGGCGCTCCCGACAAGTTTTGTTCCGGCAAGATTGCCGGGGAACGTCAAGCTCCGGCCGAGCCCCAGATCCTCGCTGTAGAAGCGGACGTTCCCGCAGCGGCAGAAGTGCCTTCAGCCCTTGTTGTCGAGCCGCAGGCTCCAGCATGGGCGCGGCAGACTGTCCATTTCCTCCAGCACGGAGAACTTCCCGAAGAACAAGAGGAAGCGGAAAGAGTAGCCTGGCGCTCGAGTATGTACTAGTTCGTCGACAACACACTATAGAGAAGAGGGCGCAACGGGGTGAAATTGAAGTGTATTTCCCGGGAAGACGGACAACAGCTGTTGGCAGAGATACATGGAGGCATATGTGGTCACCACATTGGCGCAAGAGCACTTGCCGGCAAAGCGTTCCGACAAGGTTTCTTCTGGCCGACAGCCCTCCAGGATGCAACTGCACAAGTAACCAAGTGTGAAGCGTGCCAGTTCCATTCCAAGCAGATACACCAGCCAGCTCAAGCTCTCCAGACGATCCCTTTATCCTGGCCATTTTTGGTCTGGGGGCTCGACATCCTCGGCCCCTTCCCCCGAGCGGTCGGGGGCTTTGAGTACTTGTACGTCGCAATCGACAAGTTGACAAAATGGCCGGAAGTGGAAGCAGTGAGGAAGGTGACAGCACAGTCAGCCATCAAGTTCTTCAGGTCGATTGTCTGCCGCTTCGGGATCCCCAACAGGATCATCACCGATAACGGTACGCAATTCACGAGCCGCGCCTTCATGCAATACGTCCAAGATCTCGGCGCCAAGGTCTGCTTCGCTTCTGTTGCTCATCCCAGGAGCAACGGTCAAGCTGAAAGGGCCAACGCCGAAGTATTGCGCGGGCTCAAGACCAGAACTTTCGACAGGCTGCACAAGTGCGGAAGAAACTGGATCGAGGAGCTGCCGGTGGCTCTTTGGTCGATCAGAACGACACCAAATCGAGCCACTGGCCAGACACCATTCGCTCTAGTCTATGGAGCAGAAGCAGTTACCCCCACGGAACTCGTATACGGGTCACCTCGAGTGCTCCCTTATGATGAGCTTGAGCAAGAGCGGCTGCGTGAAGATGACGTGCTGCTCCTTGAGGAAGATCGTCTTCAGGCTGCTGTGCGAGCCTCTCGCTACCAGCAAGCTTTGCGTCGCTACCATAGCCGCAAAGTTAAAGCAAGAAGCTTCAAGGAAGGCGACCTTGTTCTTCGGCGCGCCCCGTCCGCCACGAATCATAACAAGTTGACGCCGAAGTGGGAAGGCCCTTACCGGGTGAGACGAGTCACGAGGCCCGGCGCTGTCCGCCTCGAGACCGAAGATGGCACTCCGGTGAGCAACTCCTGGAATATTGAGCATCTTCGTAAGTTTTACCCGTAAGGCGCGGTTGTCGGGGCCCGCCCGGCAACCAACCTTTTGTACAAGTCTTGCCGCAGTTGCATGTAATCCTTTGTACAAAGCCAGGCGTAGACCCTGAGCAGCAGAAACGAAGCGCTGGCGCCCTAAGTTTTAGCATGCATGCTGAGTAGAGTCTCGTCCTTGGTTAGGGTTGATAGTGCCTAACAGCTGCTAACCCCTAGCTTAGAGGTCGAGTCTGCGTCCTTTTTCCTGTTCTTTCGTTTCCTTTGGTTCGCAGGGGTTTGTATATCCTGGCCAGAGCACTTAAGGGCGAAGAAGAGAAGAAGGGTGGGCCAGCATCTGGTCCCCGGCAAGCCAGTATTGCCAGGGGCTGCAAGTACGAAGATTCGTCCGCGGCAAGCCAAAGTTGCCGGGGCTGCAACCCCAGATAAGTTTTCGCATCCCTTGTCATGCATTCTCTCATGAACTGTGGAATACGAAAACCCTTTTTTCCCCTAAAAGTTGCCGTGCTCCCTCGGCGACAGGCCCTAGAGCGCGTTCCTGGGGCCCGTCTTGGTAGTAGTCGCGGCGGCAAAGGGGCGAAGCGAGGGGCCGGAACCCGCCTTCTCCCCGCCTCCGCCAAGGGCATGAGGAGGGCCGAGCGGCGCGGGAAGACGGCAGGGCCTGTTGCCGGGCGAAGAAATGTCTATCCTAACGATACAAAGGGTTCGCTCCTTGGCGTGGGTTCCACCCACGGGACAAATGGCCCGGCAAACTTCCCCTTTTCATTAAAAACATTCCGCTCAGGTACAGTTCAGAGAGAATGAAAAACATGAAAAGATGGGATTACAAGTTTTAAACGCGACTAAGGCCCGAGGGCTTACGGATTGAAAAAAGATAAGATGCCCGTAATCCCTTTCTTGTCTCTCTCCTCAGGAGGTAGGACAAGGAGGCGAAAAGGGCAAAAGGGGCGCCTAGACAAGCTACGGGTGGCAGAAGACACCAACAGAACGCCCCGGGGGCTCCGGAGGCTGTATGGTGGCGGTGGCGCCGGAGATGGAGCTCGAAGATGAGGCAGCGGGATGTCAACACGCTGTCGGGGGCACCTAGCCCTCGTACTCCGAGTTGACGGCCTTGCCGCCAGTCCTCCTCCTCTTCCGCAGCCTCGCCACTCCAGCCGCCCGGGAAGACGACCCCGAGAAGCTCAAGGAGCCGGCGACCCGGGTGATGGGGTCGCCGGTGCCACACGGAGCTGCGACCGGCGCCTAGTCGGACCCGTCATCCCGACGACCGCTGCCCTCGTCGTCGCTGTCGCTCCCCTCCTCACCGCTCTCGCTCGAGGAGGAGCTTTCGCTGTCGGAGGAGCTATCCACGCAGCACCTGGCCCGGGTCTCGAAGTCCCCGAAGGCCTTGACGGAGAGGAGATCGCCCTCCATCAACTTGAAATGGAGGGTGAACCCCTCCGTCAAGGTGTGGATACGGGCGAATGTCTTCCACCCCCGGCCAAGATACACTACGCCGGGGGCTGGGAACTCGACGTGGACCCGCGTGCCGCTGATCCCGCAGCCCTTCATGCGCAGCCTTAGCGTCTCGGGTTGCTCCATCTCCATGACGCTCGCGAAAGGAGCCGGGAGGCGGAGGCGATGACGAGGCGCCCGGCGCAGCCTGACGAAGAACTCGCAAGGATCGTCCCCGAGATGGACCGCCGTGGGAAGAGGGGCCACTGGCGGAGGCGAGGCCGGCGCGTCACCCCGCCCGCCTCTTCCCTGAGCGCCGCGGCCTCGTCCACGCCCTCGTCCACGACCTCGCCCCCTCCCCCTTCCCCTTGCGGCTGGCTCCGCCACTGCGGGTGCAAGGGGAGGAGGGGCGCGCTGCCTGGCGGCAACCCTCGCCGCCACCGATGAAGGACCCGGATTCCCTTTCTCCATGGCTAATGGAGAGAGGGGGTCAGAGGATGAAGAAGAGGAATAGATGGAGGAGTGTGGGTTCCCGTCCCCCCCCTCTTGCTCCTTATAAAGGAGCAGGGTGGGGACTCGACCGCCCCGCTCAGCCAATCAGGGCGCAGGGAGGCCAGGCGACCGGGGCCGGCCTGCTGCCTCGACCCGCAACAGCCCTGTTTCCTGCCTCCACCGCCCGCAACTCCAAGTGCATGGAAGCCGCGTGGCTGACGCGCAAGACCGAGGCGACGGATGAGGCGACCTCTCCCCCACCCCGTGATCGTGGGGAACGGGCGCCTCGGAAACCGTGCCTCGGCCCCGTCCAGCGAAGGAGCCACGCCTACGCACCTCCCTCCACTTATGGAGATGGCACGAACCGTCCCTATTTATTGCGACGTGACGCATGCCTGCAGGGCTCGGCCCCGCGCACGCCGCCCACGTCACGCACGCCTCTCCCCACGATGCCGCATTCGACGCGTGCCGTTCGGGGAGGACGTGGTGGGCACAGAAAAAGATACAGCGTGACCCAGGCCGCGCGTGCCCATGCACTGTTTTGGGCCTGGCCCAACAGCGCTCGGCACCGTGTGTGGCCCAGGCCCGGGGGCTCCTGTCGGTGTACTAAAATAGGGGTACCTTAGTACCCCGAACTTGTGCACGGGCAGCCGTAGCACCCCACGGCAAGGCCTGCCGGGCGATCGCCAAAACCCTCAATGGTCCCCTCTTGGGCCATTCAAGAACAAAGCATTTGAGCCAAGGCCCCGGCAAGAGGAGCTTGCCGGGAAGGTCACCCGAAGAGGGCGAGGCCCTGGCAAGAGGAGCTTGCCAGGACTACCGCTCGAAGCACAAGACCCCGGCAGGAGGAGCTTACCGGGAAGGCCATCCGCGGCACGACAAGGACCCCGCCACGGCGCGCCCCGCGCCCTGGCAAGGCCCGGTGAGCAACAAGCTCCCGGGCGCGACAAGACATCCACCGCGGCAAGTTACCACCTCGTGCCTGCGCTCCAGCTCACCCACCAATGTGTCGCTCTGGGGGGGCGCCTCAGGCGCACGTGGCGGGAGGCTGTGCAGCCAGAGGCATGCGGTGGCGAAGCGAAGCTGACGGAGTAGCCATCGTGGCGAACGGTGGCGCTCCTGACGGTCCACTTCCCTGCTCCGTCTGGGCAATGCAGACGGGCATTTAATGCCCTTGTCCCCCGCCATCAGAGTTAGGTATGATAGCACTGTACAGCCACTGTGCAGGCAGCTGTACCCATTACAGCATTCTACCATTTTTACCCCCACCTACGCTGCCACCTGTGGGTAACCCCTTGAGCATATAAAAGGAGGCCCCATGCGCACGTAGGGAGGGGAGACCCATCGTCACCACGCCCGACCTCGCCAGCGGCCCGCGTGTACTGTAGCACCGCGCGCTCCCGAGCAAGAACACAATACAATCCACCAAGCAGCAGTAGGGTTTTACGCATCCTTGCGGCCCGAAGCTGGGTAAAATCCCTCGTGTGCACCGCCTCGATCTGCTCTTTGTGCAACCTCCGCCCCCCGCCGAACCAGTAAGGGGCTCAGTCCCCATAGGTGTTCGAGGAAGCCGATTCCCCCCGACAATTGTTGAATTTGATTATGATCCTACATGTAATTATTATGAGAGAGGAAAATATGGTTGTGTAAATTTTCATGTTACTAAATTACCTCTCGTTATGTTTGGACTTTCAATGTTTTATTCCTCTCCTTTACATATCCTAGATATTTCTTCTCTTGGTAATTTGTTTGCTTATAAAATTCCTATGCATAGGAAGTATGTTAGACTTAAATGTGTTTGTCACATGTTTCATGATGCTCTCTTTGTGTTTCAATTATTATCTTTTGTGTGGGCATCGTCAAAATCTTATGCCTGGTTAGGGGCACAAAACGATAGCGCTTGTTGGGAGGCAACCCAATGAATGAAATTTATTTTTATCTTTTGCTTTATTTTCTTGAGTGTTTGCACAATTATGCTACTGTTATGATTGTGTTTTTTGTGTTTTAATTAGTGTTTGTGCCAAGTAGAGCCTTTAGGATCTTCTTGGCTGATAGTTGTTTGATCTTGCTGAAAAAAAGAAGCTTTTGTGTCTAGAGTTACAATTTTTAAAAATCACAGAAGCGACGAAAAATTCTGATTTTTTACAGTAGATTAATATACAAATTGCTCAGGTCGTCCTAATGTTTTAGGATTTTTGGAGTTTCAGAAGTATTGGAAATATCCAGATTGCTACAGACTATTCTGTTTTTGACAGATTCTGTTTTCTTTGTGTTGTGTGCTTGTTTTGATGATTCCATGGTTTTCTTTGAAGAGTTTTTTCCATAGGTAAGTTGGAATACAATAGATATAATGCAAGAAAAAATATGAATGAGTTGCAACAGTACTTATAGTAGTGATTTGCTTTCTTATACTAACGGATCTTACGAAGGTTTTGTATGATTGAAGTTTTCAAGTTTTGGGTGATGATACGATGGATGAAGGAATAAGGAGTAAGAAGAGCCTAATATTGGGGATGCCCATGAAAAACCAAGCTATTATCCAAATAGAATGAGGCAAATAAGCTTCGGGATGCCCTGAGTGGCATCCCCTCTTTCTTCTAACGACCATCGGTATTTTACTCGAAGCTATATTTTATTCGTCACATACTATGAGTTTTGCTTGGAGCATCTTGCATGATATGAGTCTTTGCTTGTTTTGCTTTGTGTTTTAAGTCTTGATTCCTTTCTGGACACACCTATTTGAGAGAGCCAAAATTATGCCATGACTCGTTAGAATTGCTCTCTATGCTTCACTTAAATTTTTATGAGCTATGGAATTTCTCTAGTGCTTCACTTCTATCTTTTTGAGCACGGTGCACTTTAGTATTTTTGAATAAATGCTCTCTTGCTTCACATAGATTTATTTGAGAGTTAGTAAAGTTTTGAAGAAATTCTCTCTTGCTTCACTTAAATTAATTTGAGAGACAGAAAAATTATGCTCATGACCTTCACTTATATTTGTTTGAGCTTATCAAAAGCAACACACGAAAATTAGTTCCAAAGTGATAGATATCCAAGAAGGATATAATAAAAACTTTCATGAAGATCAATGGACAAAATAAACTTGATTCTTAGTAATAGTTTTGAGATATGATGATGTGATATGTGAGTCATGTTGATGAGTAGTTATGCTTTAGTAAGAATATTGGTGTTAAGGTTTGTGATTGCCTATGCAAGCACGAAAGTCAATAGTCATGCAATGAAATTACATACTACTTGTGGTGCATTATTCGGTGTTAATTATGCTTAATGCTCGCTTATGAGATTATTCTTGGTTGGTCGCTTCTCAATCTTTTGCTATCCTTCGCTTTGCACTAAGTATGATGACTACTTGTGCATCCAAAATCCTTTAAAACCAGTTTTGCCACATGAGTCCACTATACCTACCTATATGCAGTATTATTTTGCCGTCCTAAGCAAATTTGTATGTGCCATCTCTAATTTTCAAAATAAATTTCTCTTTTGTGTGCTCGTATTGCTCGCGAGGCGGTGAGGGGTGGCCAATATTTTCCATGCTAGATGTGTTATTCTCACGATAGGTGTTTATTCACTTGTCATTGCAAGAGAGTAAGGCAAAGGTATTAGGGATGCCTAGTCCCGAAATGAAAAATGAATTTACTTTATGTTGTCAAATAATAAATTCCTTGGAAAGTGTTGGTATGGAGGGCACCCGTGGATACGGTTAGCCATGGAAAGTGAAAGTATGGTTGAAAAAGGAATAAACTTTATTTTCTATTTGGGAATCGCCTATGATATATCTAGCATGGAAAGTGTTGGGAGCTCTAAGTCATTTTTGTTGGTGGGAAAAGTATGCCTCTCAAAAAAATTATCTCTCAATTTTCGCTTTGAGCTCTGGCACCTCTACAAATCCCTAATTCCCTCTACGAAGGGCCTTTCTTTTACTTTATGCAATTTTTATTTGAGTCTCCATGTTCTCTTATAAAGCACCAACTAAGGGGCACTATGATCATACTTGAGCATTGGGTGTAGCTAATATGCGAGTGTGTTTCATGAATGAATCAATGATTGAGCATGATGGGCTAGGGATAACTTATTTTAGCGTTGATATTTTAAAAGACATGGTTGCTTGTTGATGTGCTTGAGTATTTAAGTCCTCGTGTCAAACCTAGACTATTGCTATGAACCATATAAAAGTCCAAATGTCCATGCTATAAAGAAAAAAAATATGAGATGACATGTTAGGCAGCATTCCACATCAAAAATTATGTTTTCATCATTTACCTACTTGAGGATGAGCAGGAATTAAGCTAGGGGATGATGATTTGTCTCCAATGTATCTATAAATTTTTATTGACCCATGCTGTTATATTATCATTCTTGGATGTTTAATTATCATTTTATAGCTATTTTATATCATTTTTTGGTACTAACCTATCGACATAGTGCCAAGTGCTAGTTGCTGTTTTTTGCATGTTTTTACATCGTAGGAAATCAATACCAAACGGAGTCCAATCGCAGCGAAACTTCTTATGGATTTATTTGGACCCGAAGACATCCAGTGGGCCAGAGAAGCGCTTGGGGGTGCTCCGAGGGGAGCACAACCCACCAGGGCGCGCCTGGAGGCCCAGGCGTGCCCTGGTGGGTTGTGCCCACCTCGGGTGCCTCTCGAACCCACTCTTTGCTCTATAAATACTCCAATATTCTAGACACCCTAGGGAAGTGGACGAAAAATCGATTCCAGCCGTCGTAGAGTCCAGAACCAACAGATCCAATCTGGACACCATCACGGGGGGTTCATCATGCCCATTGGTGCCTCTTCGATGATGCGTGAGTAGTCTCTTGTAGACCTATGGGTTCGTAGTTAGTAGCTAGATGGCTTCCTCCACTACAAAAAATACACTTCCGTGATGATACGTGTTTGTCAAAGTAGGTCACGTTTTCTATCATGCATGTACATTCATGACGATTTTATGAGAGAATCAAGATACTCATACATGTGCTGTAGTAGAAGTGTTCCATGACATTTTCAAAATTATCATCAAGAAAGTGTCCTCTTCCATGACGATAAATTGCTCGTCAAAGAAGTTCTTTCTTCAAGGGTGACCGACACATGGCGTCCACCGTAACGGGTCTCCGTTAAACTATCGGGTTCGGGTTTGGATCCGATAACTCGTTAACAACCCGGACCAATGGGGATTTTCCATGTGTAAAATTCTCTTTGGCCAGAGGAAACACGTGTTGGCTCACCGTTGGGACAGATGTTATCCACTCATTGGAGAGGAGGCGCCTATGATAGGTCGACACATGGCACGACCCAATAGTGGCCCATTCCGGTGAAAAGGCCGACCCGTTTGAGTTGGTCATAAGGTAACAGGCCGGCCCACAGAAAGCATGTTAACGACCTGTTCGTATATAGCCCATTTCTGGCCCGCTAACTCTCAACCCGTTACGGCCTATCGGAATTAAGCCCAGTAGCTTCATCTAGGCCGTCTAATATGATTCCAACCCATTGTAACTTCCGGCCCATGTATGGCCCATGATGTCTTTCGGCCCATATGATGTCCTTTGTAACTCTTGGCCCATTAACGGCCCGTGGTGAAACTAGCCCGTAATGAACGGTGCACCACTTTATACCCATTAACAGCCCATTATTCCATTGGGCCGTTTTCAACCCGTGTTATCTTTCGGCCTTCTCAGGGCCCATTTATTCTTGGACTCATTTCCAGCATTCGGTTACTTATGGCCCGTTACTGGCCTTTTCTGCTTGTGGTCCAAACTCAGCATGTGGTTACAATCGGCCCGTTTGCGGCCCATTAAGCTGTTGGGCCTTTTTCATAGCGTCATCAAATACGATCGATTAACGACGGCCCGATATGGTCGGCCCATGAACGGTCGATTCCAACTCTAGCCCGTTTACGGCCCATAATGCAGTCTGTTATTGGCCCATGTTTGGCCAATCGATCATATGGCCCGTAGAAGGCCCATTGTTTCCATGGCCCGTAGAAGGCCCATTGTTTCTACGGCCCGTAGAAGGCCCATTGTTTCTACGGCCAGTAGGAGGCCCAGGGTCACTACAGTAAATATGAAGCCCATGGTTATTGTGGCCTAGTTTTAAAATATAGGTTATTGCGGCCACTAGCAAACCGCGGAAAAAGAACTGCACTGACTACAAGCAGACAAATAAACAAGACAACAAGGAAATAAATAAGCAAGCAAGTTACGCTAGGCTATCACGACTATTACACATATTACATCCACTGGGCATTAAAGTTCGCCACCAGTGCAAATATAGTGAACAAAGCAGCATATCACATACACTGGTTGTCAAAGTTGGGGACCAGTGCAAATAAACGCCGCAACAAAACAAGTCCAGAAATGAAACCACTTCAGAAGAGCTCAAGAAACAATGTCCTGGGTACGCATAATGCTGGCAGGATGCTTAGTAAGCTTATTAACTTTCTCTTGTTTGGCGCTTAAATCCTCCAGCACTTGCTATTGCACCAGAAAGTATGCATCTGAATTCTGCAGGGACCTCCACAGTCCTTCGGCTTCCTATCGCATAACATCTGATCGATGTATTTCAACTTGAAGTTGATACTCAAGAAGCAAAACAGATTCAGGCAGCGAGTTCGAAGAGTTGGTGGCTGCAGTAGTAGCCAGTAACTTGAACACTACATCCAGACAGGACTTTAGGGTTGTCCCAGTGTTTATCAACTTTCTTGGAGACCAACAGGGATGTCTCACTATGTTGAACCTTCTCCAATATTTCATCCGCGTTCTAAAAGAGAAACAAACAAACACTTCACAGATTTACCATGTTGTATATGAAACTCATTTTGGTAAACCAGTTCAGTAGTAAGGTGGACAGGATAACAACATGAAACAAACATATATCTATGTTGTATGGTCACTATATGGTCTATATCATTCTAGTTTATGTTGCCAAATCAAGATAGAGGCAGTTCAAATCATATCTATTTAAGACAAAGCAGCATAGACAAAATATAACTGTGGGAAACTAAACAGCAATAACAACACTTGTAATGTGCATGGCATGAGAAAATAACTATTTATTCAATTGAAACTGAAATCAACATAGAGCAAGTTACAACACAAAACACGTTAAAGAAACAGGTTTAAAACATACCTGTTGCGTCATTGGAGTTTCAGTTGCATACTTCAAATTTGAAATTAGTTGGTATGAGTAAATACAGTGATGCAAGAGCAAAGGATTATGAACCATAGCTACGGAACATGACCTGAGAACAATTCTTCTTCTGCTTTAAGCGTTGACTTGGGGTTCGGAGTGATCGTCCTCGTACTTTGGGCACTATAGTTGCCTTACTAACTGCTCGTGTTTGGGTGCTCTATGGTGGAGACGATGCTGCGTCAACTGGAACTGGGTTACTATATGCTGGGGTTGGGGTTAGAAGGGGTGTAGCAGGTTCTCAGTCCAACTGGGTAGGGGTACAATCTGCGTGAGTCTGGGTTATGTGTGGTGGGGCTGGTTCTCGGGCAAGTACAACCGTGGTTCTATCTGTATCGACAGGTAGCACGATCTTTTCTAAATACCATGTTTTTACTCCCACAAATACTGCCATCACCCCCTCCAATTCAAATGGCTGATAAAAAGGAAAAGTAATTGAATGTACAGACACTGTAAGATAGACAGGTGCGATGGATAGTAGGGAAGAAGACAGGGCATGTTATAATTCACATTTATGTTGTCTAACCAAATAGAATAGCGTGACATAATTTCACATATCTAATGGCAAATTAAACAGGATAGCATGACACAATTTCACATGTATGATGGCTAACTAAATAGGTTAGAATGACATACTTCAAAATATGACGACTATGTAAACAGGATGACATGATATAACTATACGATGTGTCTATTAAAGTGGTTGGCATGCCATAATTCACAAACATGCCGTCGATGTAAACATGATGGCATGATATAATTCACGGATAAAATGACATAATTCAAAATATGATGACTATGTAAACAAGATGAGATGATATAACTATATTGTGTATTTAGAAAATGGATTGGCATGCCATAATTCAGATACATGCTGTCTATGTAAACATCATGGCATGATATAATTCAAATATGTGATTTGTATACTAAGCAAGTGAGCAGAGGGCAATCGCATATATGATGTGTCCACTAAGGAGATGGCATTCAATATTGTGTATATGATGTAAAAACTAAGCATTGCAATACAACATATGCATGATATGAGTAATATAACCCTGCCAAGTTTGAGCATACACCTCAGGGGGATAATAGGACTGGTCATCTGCCTCTGAGGAGCTATCTGTAACCAGCAAGATATCTGCTTCAGTAGGTAGCATTGTCTGCTCTGAAGACCTTGTTTTCACTCCAGGTTTCTCCATCACTAATTCAAATGGCCGATGCATAGGAAGAGCAGTTGAATATACAAACATCGTCGACAAATGCAATGAGAAATCCAAAAAAAGGACGACATGATATAATTCACATATGTGACGCTTGGCTAAATAGCTTGGCATTGCATAATTCACATATATAATGCCTTGCAACAAGATAGCATTGCATAATTCACATATATAATGTCTTGCAACAAGATGGCATTGCATAATTCACATATATGGTAATTAGACACTAAACAAGCACACAAAGAATGTCTAATCTAAGCAAATGACATAGAAATGCAAGACACCATACGCACGATATGAGCCACATAACCCTGCGAAGTTAGAGCATGCACCTCGGGGGGGGGGGGAATATGACTGGTCATCTGTCTATGAATCCTCCTCTGAGGAGCTATCCGTAACCAGCAAGACATGCGCTTCGTCAGATAGCATTGTCTGCTCTAAAGACCTTGTTTCCATCCTAGATTTCTCCATGACCGTGTCGAATGGCTGATGCACAAGAAGAGTAATGGAATTGTCGGTGTACTAAAGTAGGGGTACCTTAGTACCCCGAACTTGTGCACGGGCAGTCATAGCACCCCGCGGCAAGGCTGGCCAGGCGATCGCCAAGACTCTCCATGGTCCCTTTTTGGGCCATCCGAGAACAAAGTATTTGATCCAAGGCCCCGGCAGGAGGAGCCTGCCGGGAAGGCCACCCGAAGAGGGCAAGGCCCTGGCAAGAGGAGCTTGCCGGGACGACCGCTCGAAGCACAAGGCCCCGGCAAGAGGAGCTTGCCGGGAAGGCCGACCGAGGCACGACAAGAAACTTGCTGCGACGCGCTCCGCGTCCCGGCAAGGACCGGTGAGCGACAAGCTCCCGGGCGCGACAAGGCATCAACCGCGGCAAGGCGCTTGCCGCGGCAAGTCACCACCCCGCGCCTGCGCTCCAGCTCATCCACCCACGCGTCGCTCTGGGGCCATTCCAGGCGTACGTGGCGAGAGGCTGCGCAGCCAGGGGCATGCGGTGGCGAAGCAACGCTGACAGAGTAGCCATCGTGGCAAACGGTGGCGCTCCTGACGGCCCCTTTCCTGCACTGTTTGGGCGACCCAGACGGGCATTTAATGCCCTTGTCCCCTACCGTCAGAGTTAGGTATGATAGCACTGTGCAAACAGCTGTACCCAACACAGCGTTTTCCAGTCTTACCCCCGCCTACGTTGCCACCTGTGGGTAACCCCTTGCACATATAAAAGGAGGCCCCATGCGCAACGGGGGGAGGAGGGGGCCATTCGTGCTCGGTCTCGCCAGCAGCTCGCGTGTACTGTAGCACCACACGCTCCCGAGCAAGAACACAATACAAAACCACAAAGCAGCAGTAGGGTTTTACGCATCCGTGCGGCCCGAAGCTGGGTAAACCCCTTGTGTGCATCGCCTCGATCCGCTCTTCGCGCGACCTCCGCCCCCCGTCGAACCAAGAAAGGGGCACGGTCCCCATAGGTGTTCGAGGAGGCAGATTTCCCCTGACATCTTTGGCGCGCCAGGTAGGGGGCGTCGAAGTTGTGCGAACCTGATCCGGCGTCGACACAGGCTAGATCTCTATCATCTTTGTCGACATGCCACCGAAGAAGAAGGTTCCGGAGGTGGCTGGTCCGTCCGCGTCGAACCCACCGCCCTTGGAGCAAACGGGTGGTGGGGACGGCACCGGCGGCGGAACGGGCGCCACTGAGCCAGCTCATGGTGCCACAGCGTCCGAACATGCACCGCGCCCCTCTCAGGAGGCACGGGACCAGCAGCGTCTTGGCACTCACGGTACCATACGCTCGCTGGACCCAGATCGAGCCGGCAGATCTCAGGGCGCTCAAGGCCAGCACTCACACCAACACGCTGGCGCGAGCGTGGCGCGACTGCCTGGTCCGGGTGTTGCTCCTTCTAACGTAGTTAGAAGTTCGAGCACATCCCGCTCCACGCGCCGTTCGCCACCGCTGCCCGCCACTCCAGCAGAAGCTCTGGCGCGAGCTCAACTGCTCCTAGACTACCCTCCAACGGCGGACAAGCTCGACGACTGGAAGGCCACGATACAGAGCCTCATCGGTTTCGCTAACGGCGACGCCCCGCGGCAGCACAATGCGTCGCAGCCGCGGCAGGTCGGCCAGGCGAGAACCGATGGCGCCAAGACCGGTGGGGGCGCGACCACCGTGCACTCCCCGCCCCAGAGGCCAAGATCGCCGACTCGCCGGAACCATCACGACAACGACTCCACCGCGTCGTCGAATCCGCGAACTCGTCGCGATCAACGCCAAGTTCTTCACGAGCGAGAGCAAGAGGACGCTCGTACTCGCATCGAGCGTCGGAGAGAAGCGCGGCGTCAATCAGACCAGCACGCTGGGCCCTTCGTCGACATGCATGCGCCCGGGGGACCAGACGACCTGCCGTACGCGGTAGGCTGCCCCGCGTTCACCCGTGAGCTGCGGCAAGTCCAGTGGCCCAGCACGAAGAATTTCAAGCCAGACGTACCAGAGAAGTACGACGGCAAGTCGCATCCGTCGGAGTTCCTCAGCATCTACAACATTGCGGTGCAGGCTGCTTGGGGCGGGACGACAAGATCCTTGCCAACTACTTCCCGTTGGTACTCAAATCCAACGTCAGATCCTGGCTCATGCACTTGCCGGATAACTCCATAACCTCCTGGACAGACTTGTGCCATCAGTTTGTTGGCGCCTTTACAAGCGGCCACAAATCCCATGGCCAAGCGAGCGACCTTCATCTGCTCGTCCAGAAGGAAGGGGAATCCTTGGGCAAGTTCATCCAGAGATTCAGCCGTGTACACTACAACATCCCAGACGTCCACCCTGCCGCGGTTATCAGCGCGTTCCATCAGAACGTGCGTAACCGCAGGATGCGGGAGGAGATGGCGATGTGCAAGATCAAAGACGTCAGCAAGCTATATGCCCTGGCCGACAAGTGTGCACGTGCTGAGGAAGGGAGGAAACTCCCCGGAGAGAACACTGGAGCAGGAGAGTCTGACAGTGAGGATACCGCCCCGGCAAGGAAGAACCGGCGGCGGAGCAACAGGAAGAAGAGCCAAGAAGTACTGGTTGTTGAGCAGTCCGGCGATGAAGGCGCCGCCAAGAAGGCCCAGGCTGGTAGCTCCGGCAAGGAGGTCGCCGGATGCGCCAACTGCCAGGCTGTGGCGGTCGCCGACAAGCGGGATGGCACCAACAGACAGTACTGCAAGATCCACCGCACCAAGGGCCATGACCTCCAGAGCTGCAAGCAGGTCGAGCGGCTTGTCGAGCTGCAAAAGGCCGAGTACGAGCGGCGCGACAAGGAGAGAGCCCGGGGAGGTGGCGGAGGATCAGGTACGAAGCGTCCCAGCCAGGGAGGACGTCGCGACAAGGACAAGCAGCGGCAAGCGGACAGACCTCCCCGCGGCCGCGACAAGAACGAAGACGACGACAAAGACGAAGACATGGATGACGTCGAGACCAGTGAGCAGGAGTTTCAGAAAGCCATAGAGGTCTTGTGCGTAGACGGTGGTGCTTCCCTGCATACTTCTCACCGCCAGCTCAAGCAGTGGGCGCGGGAAGTCAATGCAGCGGAACCACCCGTCGAGTCGCGCAAGCCTCTGAAATGGTCCAGCACGCCTATCATCTTCGATATGGAGGACCACCCTGACCACACAACTGCGATCGGGTGTTTGCCGATGTTGGTCACACCAACGGTCCGCAACCTCTAGGTCACTAAGATGCTAGTCGACGGCGGGGCCGGCTTGAACCTGATCTCCTCCGCTGTGCTCCAGAAACTCCAAGTCCCCAACAGCGAGCTCGAAGAGACCGACACGTTCCAAGGAATCAACCCGGGAAGGAGCAAGCCGAAGGGGAAGATAACATTGCCAGTAACATTTGGCAGCGAGCTGAACTTCAGGACAGAGAGGATCACCTTTGACGTTGCCAATTTTCCATTGCCCTACAATGGAATTCTCGGCCGTCCAGCGCTCGCCAAGTTCATGGCGGCTTCTCACTACGCATACAACATGCTCAAGATGCCAGGCCCGATAAGCGTCAACTCTCTCCCCGGTGACAAGAAGGATGCCCTTATCTGTGCCGACAAGATCCACCGGGAAGCAGCAGCCGCAGCGGATCACAAGCTGCTTGCCGCTGAAGCTCCCGGAGGGAAGAAGAAGACCAAGCCCGTCAAGTGCTCTGGTGCCCACTCTGGCAAGCGCACCTCTACGGAGTGCTGCGCTACCGTCGAGGATGCGCCATCGAGCTCCGCCGGCAAGAAGAAGACCAAGTCCGGCGAGTGCTCTGGTGCCCACTCCGACAAGCGCACCTCTTCGGAGTGCTGCGCTGCCGTCAAGGGCGCGCCATCGAGCTCCTCCGGCAAGAGTAAGAAGACAATGACAGCTCCGCCAACGACCAAGAAGGTGTCCGCCAAGGAGGACGGCACTGGTGGTACCTTCACCATCAGTGCCACTCTCGACCCCAAATAGGAAAGCGCGCTCGTTGCTTTCCTGCGGGAGAATGTCGATGTGTTTGCCTGGCAACCATCTGACATCCCCGGCGTTCCCAGGAAAGTGATTGAGCACCACCTCGCCGTCTGTCCTCGCGCGCGGCCCGCCAAGCAGAGAGTCAGGAAGCAAGCAGTGGAGCGCCAAGAGTTCATCGCAGAAGAGATCAAGAAGTTGGAAGCGGCAGGCCTCGTCAGAGGTGTGCTCCATCCGACGTGGTTGGCCAATCCTGTTGTCGTGCGCAAAGCAAATGGGAAATGGAGGCTTTGCATCGACTTTACTGATGTTAACAAAGCTTGTCCCAAAGATCCTTTCCCTTGTTGCGCATTGACCAGATTGTTGACTCCACGGCCGAATGTGACCTGCTTTCATTTCTTGACACATACTCAGGATACCATCAGATCTTCATGGCTGAAGAAGACGAGGAGAAGACTGCATTCATCACTCCATGTGGCACGTACTGTTTCGTACGGATGCCTTTCGGTTTGAAGAATGCTGGTTCGACGTTTGCAAGGGTTGTCCATACCGCTTTTGAGCCACAGATCCACAGAAATGTGGAAGCCTACATGGACGACATAGTGGTCAAAAGCAGGGACAGGGCAACCCTGATTCAAGACTTAGAAGAGACCTTTGCGAACCTGCGCAGGATCAGCCTCAAGCTCAACCCCGAGAAGTGCATGTTCGGAGTCCCTTCCGGCAAGCTTCTCGGGTTCTTCGTGTCTCCACGGGGAATCGAAGCCAATACAGACAAAATCAAGGCCATTGAGCAAATCGAAGCACCAACACGCGTCAAGGATGTACGAAGGCTCGCCGGCTGCGTCGCGGCTCTCAGCAGGTTCATTTCCAAGTTTGCGGAACGCGCCCTGCCGTTTTTCAAAGTTTTGAAAAAGGCGGGTCTAGTAAAATGGACTCTGGAAGCGGAGGCCGCGCTGCAGGACTTGAAGAAATACCTGTCCTCCGCTCCAATACTTGTCGCGCCTAAACCACAAGAGAAGATGTTGCTATACCTGGCGGCAACCAATCAAGTGGTTAGTGCTGCGTTAGTAGCGGAGAGGGAGGCAGATGATGAGCCAGCAACCGCGGCAAGCACGTCCAACGACAAGCAGGGGGCTTCCCCGACAAGCTCTGGCCCCGACAAGGATGAATCTGCGCAGGAGCAAGTGGAGGTGCAGAAGAAGAAAATGGTGCAGCGCCCAGTTTACTTTGTCAGCTCCCTTTTGCAGGGAGCTAGGTCAAGGTACTCTGGTGTGCAAAATTTCTTTTCGGCCTTCTCATGGCCTCGAGAAAGCTGCGCCGTTACTTCCAAGCAAATGAAATTACGGTTGTCACCCGCTTTCCGCTGAAGAGGATACTGCAGAATCCAGAAGCAACAGGCAGGATTGTCGAGTGGGCACTAGAACTTTCGAGCTTCGGTCTCAAGTTCGAGAGCACCTCGACTATCCAAAGCAGAGCATTGGCGGAGTTCATAGCAGAGTGGACACCGACACCAGACGAAGATATCCCAGAGACGAGCATCCCCGCCAAAGAAGCAAGCAACGAGTGGCTGATGTATTTTGATGGTGCCTTTTCGCTGCAAGGCGCCGGTGCTGGCGCGTTGCTTATCACGCCCACCGGAGAGCACCTCAAGTACGTAGTCTAGATGCACTTCCCCAAGGAACAAGCAACCAACAATACTGCAGAGTATGAAGGTTTGCTTGCCGGTCTCAGGATCGCGGCAGAACTTGGGATCAAGAAGCCCATTGTCAGGGGTGACTCACAGCTTGTCGTCCGCCAAGTGAACAAGGATTACCAGAGTCCGTTGATGGAAGCGTACGTTGATGAAGTGAGGAAGCTAGAAGAGCACTTTGACGGCCTGCAAATGGAACACATTCCAAGAGCTGAGAACGACATCGCTGATGGCCTGTCACAGTGCGCAACATTTAAGTTACCTGTGGAACCAGGAACCTTTGTGCTCAAGCTGACTCAGCCATCCGTAACGCCATCAACCAGACAGAGCAAGAAGAGGAAGTTGGTCTCCGGCGACTATCTTTCGGGAGAGCTCCCCGGAGCCGCCGCCAAGAAGGTCCCTAAGATTGACGCCAAGAGCGCTGAGGAGCCGCCTGCTCCGGAAAACCCCAGGGTTTGTTCCGTAGAAGCAGGCGCGCCCGACAAGTTTTGCTCTGGCAAGCTTGCCGGGGAACGTCAAGCTCCGGCTGAGCCCCAGATCCTCGCCGTAGAAGCGGACGTTCCCGCAGCAGCAGATGTGCCTTCAGTCCTTGTTGTCGAGCCACAGGCTCCAGCATGGGTGCAGCAGACTGTCCATTTCCTCCAAAGCGGAGACCTTCCCGAAGAACAAGAAGAAGCGGAAAGAGTAGCCCGGCGCTCGAGTATGTACCAGTTCGTCGACAACACACTATACAGAAGAGGGCGCAACGGTGTGAAATTGAAGTGTATTTCTCGGGAATACGGACAGAAGCTGTTGGCAGAGATACATGGAGGCATATGTGGTCACCACATTGGCGCAAGAGCACTTGCCGGCAAAGCGTTCCGGCAAGGTTTCTTCTGGCCGACAGCCCTCCAGGATGCAACTGCACAAGTAACCAAGTGTGAAGCGTGCAAGTTCCATTCCAAGCAGATACACCAGCCAGCTCAAGCTCTCCAGACGATCCCTTTATCCTGGCCATTTTCGGTCTGGGGGCTCGACATCCTCGGCCCCTTCCCCCGAGCTGTAGGGGGCTTTGAGTACTTGTACGTCGCAATCGACAAGTTCACAAAGTTGCCGGAAGTGGAACCAGTGAGGAAGGTGACAGCACAGTCAGCAGTCAAGTTCTTCAGGTCGATTGTTTGCCACTTCGGGATCCCCAACAGGATCATCACCGACAATGGTACGCAATTCACGAGCCGCGCCTTCATGCAATACGTCCAAGATCTCGGCGCCAAGGTCTGCTTCGCTTCTGTTGCTCATCCCAGGAGCAACGGTCAAGCTGAAAGGGCCAATGCCGAAGTGCTGCGCAGGCTCAAGACCAGAACTTTCGACAGGATGCACAAGTGCGGAAGAAACTGGGTCGAGGAGCTGCCGGTGGCTCTTTGGTCGATCAGAACGACGCCAAATTGAGCCACTGGCCAAACACCATTTGCTCTAGTCTATGGAGCAGAAGCAGTTACCCCCACGGAACTCGTATACGGGTCACCTCGAGTGCTCGCTTATGATGAGCTTGAGCAAGAGCGGCTGCGTGAAGATGACGCGCTGCTCCTTGAGGAAGATCGTCTTCAAGCTGCTGTGCGAGCCTCTCGCTACCAGCAAGCTTTGCGTCGCTACCATAGCCGCAAAGTTAAAGCCAGAAGCTTCGAGGAAGGCGACCTTGTTCTTCGGCGTGCTCTGTCCGCCAAGAATCATAACAAGTTGACGCCAAAGTGGGAAGGCCCTTACCGGGTGAGACGAGTCACGAGGCCCGGCGCTGTCCGCCTCGAGACCGAAGATGGCACTCCGGTGAGCAACTCCTGGAATATTGAGCATCTTCGTAAGTTTTACCCGTAAGGCACGGTTGTCGGGCCCCGCCCGGCAACCAACCTTTGGTACAAGTCTTGCCGCTGTTGCATGTAATCCTTTTTACAAAGCTAGGCACAGACCCTGAGCAGCAGTAAATGAAGCGCTGGCGCCCTAAGTTTTAGCATGCATGCTGAGTCGAGTCTCGTCCTTGGTTAGGGTTGATAGTGCCTAACAGCTGCTAACCCCTAGCTTAGAGGTTGAGTCTGCGTCCTTTTTCCTGTTCTTTCGTTTCCTTTGGTTCGCAGGGTTTTGCATATCCTGGCCAGACCGCTTAAGGACGAAGAAGAGAAGAAGGGCGGACCAGCATCTGGTCCCCGGCAAACCAGTGTTGCCGGGGGCTGCAATCCCAGATAAGTTTTTGCATCCCTTGTCATGCATTCTCTTATGAACTGTGGAATACGAAAACCTTGTTTCCTCCTAAAAGCTACCTTGCTCCCTTAGCGACAGGCCCCAGAGCACGTTCCTGGGGCCCGTTTCGGTAGTAGTCGCGGCGGCAAAGGGGCGGAACGAGGAGCCCAAACCTGCCTCATCCCTTCCTCCGCCAAAGGCGTGAGAGAGGTAGAGTGGCGCGGGAAGACGACAGGGCCTGTTGCCGGGCAAAGAAGTGTCTATCTTAACGATATAAAGGATTCGCTCCTTGGCGTGGGTTTTACCCACGGGACAAATGACCCGGCAAACATCCCCTTTTCATTAAAAACATTCCGCTCAGGTACAGTTCAGAGAGGATGAAAAACATGAAAGATGGGATTACAAGCTTTAAACACAGCTAAGGCCCGAGGGCTTACAGATTGAAAAAAGATAAGATGCCCGTAATCCCTTTCTTGTCTCTCTCCTCAGGAGGTAGGACAAGGAGGCGAAAAGGGCAAAAGGGGCACCTAGGCGATCTACGGGTGGCAGAAGACACCAACAGAACGCCCGGAGGGCCGTCCGGGGGCTCCGGAGGCTGGATGGTGACGGCGGCTCCGGAAGTGGAGCTCGAAGATGAGTCAGCGGGACGTCAACACGCTGTCGAGGGCATCTAGCCCTCGTACTCCAAGTCGACGGCCTTGCCGCCCGCCCTCTTCCTCTTCCGCAGCCTCGCCACGCCAGCCGACAAGGAGGCGAGCCCGGGAAGCTCAAGGAGCCGGCGACACGGATGATGGGGTCGCCGGTGCCACGCGGAGCCGCGACCGGCGCCTAGTCAGACCCGTCATCCCAATGACCGCTACCCTCGTCGTCGCTGTCGCTCCCCTCCTCGTCACTCTCGCTCGAGGAGGAGCCTTCGCTGTCCGAGGAGCTATCCACGCAGCACCGGGCCCGGGTCCCGAAGTCCCCAAAGGCCTTGACGGAGAGGAGATCGCCCTCCATCAACTTAAAATGGAGGGTGAACCCCTCCATCAAGCAGTGGATACGGGCGAATGTCTTCCACCCTCGGCCAAGATACACCACGCCGGGGGCTGGGGACTCGACGTGGACCCGCGTGCCACTGATCCCGCAGCCCTTCATGCGCAGCCTTAGCGTCTCGGGTTGCTCCATCTCCATCACGCTTGCGAAGGGAGCCGGGAGGCGGAGGCGGCGGCGAGGCGCCCGGAGCAGCCTGACGAAGAACTCGCAAGGATCGTCCCCGATGTGGACCGCCGTGGGAAGAAGAGCCGCTGGCGGAGGCGAGGCTGGCGCGCCGCCCCGCCCGCCTCTTCCCTGAACGCCTCGGCCTCGTCCACGACCTTGCCCCCTCCCCCTTCCCCTTATGGTTGGCTCCGCCACCATGGGTGCAGGGGGAGGAGGGGCGCGTTGCCTAGCGGCACCCCTCGCTGCCACCGATGAAGGACCAGGGTTCCCTTTCTCCATGGCGAATGGAGGGAGGGGATCAGAAGCCGAAGGGAAGGAAAGATGAAGGAGTGCGGATTTCCGTCGCCCCCTCTTGCTCTTTTTAAATAAGCAGGGTGGGGGCTCGGCCGCCCCGCTCAGCCAATCAAGACGCAGGAAGGCCAGGCGACTGGGGCCGACCTGCTGCCCCGACCCGCGATGGCCCGGTTTCCTGCCTCCACCGTCCGCAACCCCGGGTGCATGGAAGCCGCGTGGCTGGCGCGCAGGACCAAGGCGATGGATGAGGCGACCTCTCCCCACCCCGTGATCGTGGGGAGCGGGCGCCTTGGAAACCGTGCCTCGGCCCTGTCCAGCGGACGAGCCACGCCTCCACGCCTCCCTCCACTTATGGGGCTAGCGCGAACCGTCCCCCTTTATTGCGACGTGACGCATGCTTGCGGGGTTCAACCCCGCACACGCCGCCCACGTCATGCACGCCTCTCCCCATGATGCCGCGTTCGACGCGTGCCGTTCGGGGAGGGCGTGGTGGATGCAGAAGCAGATGCAGCGTGACCCAGGCCACGCGTGCCCGTGCACTGTTTTGGGCCTGGCCCAACAACGCTCGGCACCGTGTATGGCCCAGGCCCGGGGGCTCCTGTCGGTGTACTAAAGTAGGGGTACCTTAGTACCCCGAACTTGTGCGCGGGCAGTCGTAGCACCCCGCGGCAAGGCTGGCCAGGCGATCGCCAAGACTCTCCATGGTCCCTTTTTGGGCCATCCGAGAACAAAGTATTTGAGCCAAGGCCCCGGCAGGAGGAGCCTGCCGGGAAGGTCACCCGAAGAGAGCAAGGCCCCGGCAAGAGGAGCTTTCTGGGACGACCGCTCGAAGCACAAGGACCCGACAAGAGGAGCTTGCCGGGAAGGCCGACCGAGGCACGACAAGAAACTTGCTGCGACGCGCTCCGCGTCCCGGCAAGGACCGGTGAGCGACAAGCTCCCGGGCGCGACAAGGCATCAACCGCGGCAAGGCGCTTGCCGCGGCAAGTCACCACCCCGCGCCTGCGCTCCAGCTCATCCACCCACGCGTCGCTCTGGGGCCATTCCAGGCGTACGTGGCGAGAGGCTGCGCAGCCAGGGGCATGCGGTGGCGAAGAAACGCTGACAGAGTAGCCATCGTGGCAAATAGTGGCTCTCCTGACGGCCCCTTTCCTGCACTGTTTGGGCGACCCAGACGGGCATTTAATGCCCTTGTCCCCTGCCGTCAGAGTTAGGTATGATAGCACTGTGCAAACAGTTGTATCCAACACAGCGTTTTCCAGTCTTACCCCGCCTACGTTGCCACCTGTGGGTAACCCCTTGCACATATAAAAGGAGGCCCCATGCGCAACGGGGGGAGTAGGGGGCCATTCGCGCTCGGTCTCGCCAGCAGCTCGCGTGTACTGTAGCACCACACGCTCCCGAGCAAGAACACAATACAAAACCACAAAGCAGTAGTAGGGTTTTACGCATCCGTGCGGCCCGAAGCTGGGTAAACCCCTTGTGTGCATTGCCTCGATCCGCTCTTCGCGCGACCTCCGCCCCCCCGCCGAACCAAGAAAGGGGCTCGGTCCCCATAGGTGTTCGAGGAGGCAGATTTCCCCCGACAGGAATGTACTAAAATTGTTGACAATTTAATATGTAATAGAAAAATGATTGTCGGTGTCAAAACCGGCGGATCTCGGGTAGGGGGTTCCGAACTGTGCGTCTGGGCGGATGGTAACAGGAGACAGGGGACACGATGCTTTTACCCAGGTTCGGGACCTCGCGATGGAGGTAAAACCCTACTCCTGCTTGATTGATCTTGATGATATGAGTATTACAAGAGTTGATCTACCACGAGATCAGAGAGGCTAAACCCTAGAAGCTAGCCTATGGTATGATTGTTTTTCTTCTTGGTCTTACGGACTAAACCCTCCGGTTTATATAGACACCAGAGGGGGCTAGGGTTACACAGAGTCGGTTACAAGGAAGGAAATCTACATATCCGTATTGCCAAGCTTGCCTTCCACGCCAAGGAGAGTCCCATCCGGACACGGGACGAAGTCTTCATTCTTGTATCTTCATAGTCCAACAGTCCGTCCCGAGGATGTAGTCCGACTGTCCGGATACACCCTAATCTAGGACTCCCTCAGTAGCCCCTGAACCAGGCTTCAATGACAATGAGTCCGGCGCGCAAATTGTCTTCGGCATTGCAAGGCGGGTTCCTCCTTTGAATATTTCATAGAAGATTTTGAACACGAGGATCGTGTCCGGCTCTGCAAAACAAGTTCCACATACAACCATAGAGAGAATAATATTTCCACAAATCTAATCTGCTGACGTATTTCGCAGTGCGACATCGCACAACAGCCAGGTCATTTATTCGTTTTTCATTACCAACCTCAGCGCGTTCCCCGTGCCGGTTTCTTTGGCACGTCTTGTTGAATCAGAGATCGTGTCCCCTTTTTTACGGGATTCTCATCAATACGGACATGGTTAACCCAATCACGCCCGTTGGTATGACCCCTCGATTGAAGGCAAGTCCCAAACGGTCACGAGGAGGACACTTGGTATTCGACCTCTTTATAAAGAGACCAAAGCCTATTCCTTTCGACCTTAATCGAATCCACCTCCCGCCTCGAGTTCCAACACCCAAAGCTCAGGTTTAGGTGCTTCAGACCTCCGATTATGTCCGCCTCCAACCTTCAAGGTCGGTGGATGCCTTCCTCCGTCATGGAGGAAGACGTAAAAAAGTTAACGGAGTCCAGATAATTGACCGGCAAAATCCCGCATAGGCTGCCCGTTCAAGGGCAGGTTATTCCCACTCCCGACCCCGGTGAGAGCGTCGTGTTCATATCTCACTTCCTCCGAGGGCTAGGCTTCGCGCCAGATCCTCTCGTGAGGGGGCTTATGTTCTATTATGGGCTGGATTTCCACGATTTAGTCCCGGAGTCTATCCTCCACATCTCATCGTTCATCATCGTGTGCGAAGCTTTCCTCCGTATTACCCCTCACTTCGGATTGTGGCTCAAGACCTTCAAAGTGGAGCCAAAGATGATCGAGGGGCGGCACGCAGAGTGCGGAGGCGCCGTAATAAGCAAAAACGCCGACGCACCATCGCCCAAGGGCTCTTTCCCGGAGGTGTCCAACTTACGGCAACAAGAGTGGTTTTATATCACAGCTCCCAGGGGTACCAAGTGGGTGGCTCCCCCCGTTTTTTGCTCAGGTTCTCCGCCACGACTAACGTCATGGGTCAACAAGGGGCTGGACTAGGGGCCAGTAAAGGATGTGCCCATATTGCAGAGCCGCATCCGAGACCTCCTTGAGAGAGATATCAGTCTGGTCATGGTAATGCAAGTCATGTTAGTTCGCCGAGTCCCACCCTGCAAACGTCTTCCCCTCCGCATGTGGGAGTTCAACCCGGAGGGGCCGCGAGCTATCCAACACTTCCTCGGCATGATGCCTAAGGAGATGTGCAAATTGCTCTTCGGACCACAAATAATGTGTCCGGACATCACTGAGGATGTAGGTCTGAGCTGCAATCGCCCGGATACCCAAGTAAGTAGCCCCGCATCCGAACACACTATCCATTTATTTATCGCAACGTCACCCTAAAAAAGCCGTTCTTGGACCAGGATTGGATAGCGAAGGCAAAGTTGATCAGGTGTCCGGCCCCCCTCCCCGAGACCCCACCAAATCCCGTGCTAACCAGGATGCTAGGGATCGCGCCTTATCAAGCGCCTTCAGGAGAAGATAAAGGGGAGAACAAGGAGGCTAGAGCCTCCGCGAAGGAGGTTAACCGGGGAGGAGGAACCGAAACTTCCTCTCCCCAGGAAAGGAAGAGGACCGCCTCCAAGGACCCGGAGACAACAGTCTCCAAACGGGGGAAGAAATCTTCGCCATAGGGTCCTGCCCCGGGGGATACCCCGGCCGCACTATGTCCTCAAGGTATCAGCTCTCCACCGAGCTGTAAGGAAAAGGGTACTTAATAATGAAAATACCTCGCTTTACTTTTGAGGAAAATAACCGAAGTATTTATCTTGCAGTTCAGATCTTCGCCCTTCTCAGCAGAGCTCGTCTTCAGGGGATCTTCTTCCAGAGATGATGGAGAGCGAAACGCCTCCCCCTGCCATACCGCTTCAAGAGGCGGGCTACCCCGAGGTGTCGTCGCGGAGGGTTTCTCCTGATCCAGCCAGGCCAGAAGGTAATCATATGGCCACCCAAAGTCCTCAGTATCCGGCTCTTGAAGAGAGCAGTCAAAAGAGTCCGGCACCATCTAGTATGCGGTCAGACGTACTGAGGGATCTGCTAGAGCGAGCGGCTATCTCAGAAGAGCACCGCACATTGATGGGTGCGGTGATTGAAAGGATTTCGTCCGCCGAAAGCGGGTTCCATGAAGCCGTTATGAGTCTACTGACGGGTTTTGAGGTACGTGAAATGATGTACATTTTTTATAGTACCACACATTTTTAGATGTGCCCTGTGTAGATAGTAGCCCCTGAGACTCTGGGTGCTGTTGAAGACGACAACGCACAGAGGATCATAGTCCCAGGAATAATGGTGCCGCCTTAATATGCAGGTGGCGGAGGGTCCGGTGGCCAGCCGGACTAATGAGTTTGCCGATCTAAAGCGGCAGCTCGATGTGGCAGACGCCAACATCGTACTTGTCAACAAGCGGCTTGATAAGGCACAAGGTATGTGATTTCTCCGGTGACACATGGTAAGAGAAGCATGATGCCAATATCTATAACATGTGTGTGAATGCAGATGGAGCTGCGGCCGTGGAGAACCTGCAGGCAGAACTTTCCCGAGCCAAAGAACAACCCAGGAAAAGCGATGCGGCTGCCCTAAAGGCAGTCGAGGAGCTTAAAGTCGAACAGGCTGCTCACTGCCAAAGTAAGGAGGAAATAGCCAGGATGGCTGAGGAATTGAAGAATGTCGCTGACCATTGTGAGCTTCTTGAAAAGGAAGATTGAGCGAAGAGGACAGACCTGGAGAAGGCCACGATGGCAACCAAAGACACCCGCTCTGCAATGAGGGCGATGAAGGAGGAGCTGCATCAAGCCGGGGATATTGCTGCTGGGAAGCCCTTTATGCTGCGGATGAAGTTCGGAGATCCTAGGTACGCCCCTTTAGACCAGCTGTGGAGCTCTGTGGACGCATATCTGGACTTAGCGGCGAGTGCTACCGATGCGGCCGAATACTTCCAAGATCAAAAAGATCGCAAAGTGGAAAAGCTGTTCTGGTCACAATTTAACGTTCCAGAGCGTCTGCTTCCATTGCCTGATCGGTTGGACGAATGGGCCGAGCTAAATAGATTGTCCGGACTCGCCATGAGGTCTGTTGTGGATCATCTGTGGCCGAAAAGGCCAAAGCCGAACAGTTATTTTAGTTTGGTGCAGCAGTTACTTGGTGCAGTGCCGCACATCAATGCGATGAAGAGGTCGGCGTGCGTAGAGAGTGTGCGGATGGCCCTTGCCCGTGTCAAGACATACTGGGCAGAGATGGAGGCCACCGCCATTGCAGCCCAAGATTCGTATGAGAGCCGAGGACCTGCTGAGCACTACTTTCGAGAAGTTCTTGAGGGCGCTCTCGAAGAATATTATGTTCTAATGACATGTATTCCCATTGACAAACAATGTTTTACTAAATTGTGAAGTCTATTTTATACTTGTGCCCGATAGAATTATAATACCTCCTATGCGACCGTTTATGTATATTTGTATATAACCTGAAAGATGGTAGTCATCGGCATCAGCCCCCACGCATATAATGCGTGGGTGCTCGCAGAGGACGCATTTTCACACTTGATCCAACGTCTTGGTCCATTAAGGAGGTGATAGCACAGCGAACTACGCAATCGGACTATAATGCTTTAACATTTTCACTTAGCCATAGGAGTTTGACAGTGGGGCTACTATATAGCCCCTGGGTGCTCCGCGCTCATCCGAGTTCGGGGCGCGTACATGCCTGGCCGGGAAACGGCCCTTCATTAAGGCGGAGGAATCCCGAAGATTCCTCTAGGTCATCGAGTGGTTGACCAGTCTCACGCTATATCATGACACTCAGTTTTCGGCTTTCTCTACTGAGGTGCTCCTCCGGATGAACCAGGGCACAATCGCAGTAGTTCTCCTGGTGCCGCCTTAGCTGATAGAGCGGAACATAAGGCAGAAAAACACAGGAGCCGGGCAAACCCAACATTCGACCAAAGACATGATTCAGAGTTGATGCATATAAGGCCAAACTCGCGATGCCGAACACTCCCTAAGGTATTCGGTCTTTATGATGTAAACCGGGCTAAATAGTGCCCTTTGTAATAAGCCCCTGGTGTCCAGGTACGTGCAATATTCTGACGTGGCCACATGCCAATACGTCAGCATCCTTCTCACTTGTACTGAGAATCCGGGGGATGTATATCAACAAGAGATAGTAAAAAAGGTTTACGCAGGGTCTTAATATAAAAAGAATCCTTGGAACGGGTCCCTGCTGCACGTCTGCGCCTGTGTCTCCGTTGTGCCGTAGCCTGGACGGGTATAGCACGATGGTCATCTGTAAAAGAGAGGAACTTAGTTGAGAAGTTGTCGTGCGAAAGGTAGGTTATACTAAATAAACCATGTACAGTTCAAGATGAGTAAAGTTGAGCCTAATTGTCACTTGTTTACATGCACTGAGCCCCTTGTATTGTTATAGGGGTATAGCCATCAAACCTGTATCAATTATACATGGCTGCACCGGACTCATCTAACCGTGTCCGTGGTCTTGACGACCTGTCAGGTGCTCTAGTTGGTGAGGCCGTTTAGTGTGCGGCTGCCAAGGCAGCCACACGGTCTTCCGTGCGCAATGAGCGCTCAATATTTCCATTTACTGTAATGATGCCACGTGGACCGGGCATCTTAAGCATGAGAGAAGCGTAATGCGGTATTGCGTTAAAGCGAGCGAAAGCTTCGCGCCCGAGTAGTGCTTGATAACCACTTTGGAACGGAGCGATGTGGAAGGTTAACTTTTCGCTGCGGAAGTTATCGGGGAAGCCGAATATAACCTCTAGTAGCAGGGAGCCCGTGCAATGGGATTCTGGGCCTGGCGTTACTCCTTTAAAGGAAGTATTGCTATGGCCGACTTTTGTTGGGTCTGTCCCCATTTTGCGGACTGTGTCCTAATATATCAGGTTTAAACTACTGCCGCCGTCCATCAAGACTCGTGTGAAGTGGTATCCATCAATTATTGGGTCTAATACCAAGGCAGCCCATCCTGCATGCCGGATCCTTGTCGAGTAATCCCGATGGTCAAAGGTGATCGGCTGGGACGACTAGTGGCAGGACTCCGCGGCGATAGGCCCTGGGGCATGTGTCTCTAGGAGTGTCGCTTTGTTTCTCCCCTTCATCACGTGTAACACGTTTACTGTTTTGACTTCTGGTGGGAATTTCTCCTGTTTCCCAGTGCCTTGCTAGCGAGGCTCGTCCTCGTCTTTGCTTGGTGTATCTTGCCCCTTGTGTTCGGCGTTGAGATTGCCGGACTGCTTTAAGACCCAACATTCTCTATGGGTATGATTTGCGGGTTTATCAGGGGTGCTGTGGATCTGACATAGTTTGTCTAGAATCTTATTTAGGCTGGACAGTTAGTCTCTGTTGCCTTTCGAGGGCAGCTTTTGTTGATCTTGCCGAGAGCTTCTGAATCCGGCGTTTACCGCCATGCTCTTCGGGCTGTCTCCTTTATTCCGGCGCTTGTTTTTGCTGCGTCGTGGCTTCCCGTTTCCGTCCCTGACTTCAGATGTACTTGGGTCGCTGGTGCTACATCGGGCTAACCAGCTGTCCTCGCCTGCGGAAAAGCGGGTCAAGAGGCTTGTTAATGCTGCCATTGTTCTCGGCTTTTCTTGGCCGAGGTGTCTGGCAAGCCATTCGTCTCGGACGCTGTGTTTGAAACCTGCTAACGCTTCGGCGTCCGGAGAGTCGACTATTTGGTTCTATTTAGTGAGAAACCTGTTCCAAAGCTTTCGGGCTGACTCTCCGGGCTGTTGAGTTATGTGACTTAAATTCATGGTCTAGCACCTTGTCGGTGAAACATAGGGGGTGTTTTCGGGGAGGCTTTTAAGCCAGTGCCGAGCTGGCCCTTTGAGCTTGAGGGGTAAGTACTTGATGGCATGGAGATCATCTCCTCGAGCCATGTGGACATGGAGGATGTAATCCTCAATCCAGACCCCGGGGTCTGTCATTCCGTTGTATGCCTCTATGTTTACGGGTTTGAATCCCTCTAGAAATTCATGGTCTAGCACCTCGTCGGTGAAACATAGGGGGTGTGCGGCACTCCTGTATTTGGGTGTACCGTGGTGTTCGGATTTTTGTTGTGCTGCATTGCATGCTGGAGCACGCTTCCTTGTCCCGTAGATGGATCTGGTTGCGCCGTCCTTTTGATGTGAGTCCTCACGTGGATCGCGTACTGGCTTGTGTGCGGCGTCGTTTGCCGTTCTATGTTGGCCACGGGGTCGTCTATCCGACCGGATGGCTATTTTGTTTTTTGATTGCGGGGGCTCTAAGGCCTCATCATCGAATTCAGGTAGTAGCTTTCGCTTTGGGTAGCTCTTTGTGTGGCGACTGCCGCCGTATTTTTTGCGGGTTTGATTACTTTACTCCATCTAATTCTGAGTATATCTTGCGCAGCCTTGAGCTTTCGCCTCTGCTTTTTCAGACTACGTGCAGTGGCGACAAGCCCTTAATGGAGATTATGTTGCTCCAGGTGTTTGTCCGGTGTGATGTCATCCGGATTGTTATCTTCGCTGGGGACGGGCTGTTTTGTTTGATTCTTCGTGTTGCCGTGGTCGGACGGCAGTTCCATGCTGTGTTCGTTGTCCGTGGGCTCACCCTGCTCTATCGCCGGGCCTATATGACTGCTGTTTCTGCCGAGGCGTGATTTGGAGTGGCGCTTACGCCGCTGCTTTGAATGCTTTTCGAGGGAACAATCCTTCGCTGCGTCCTTCCGCTCCTCGTCTTCGTTGCCGTTGGGTGTGTCCACCATGTATACATCATGGGGTGAGGTGGCTGTCCAGTGTCCTGTGGGCAGTGGTTCCTGTTCGGCTCCTACATCGTCGTCCATATCGTCGATGTCTTCAGAGTCAAAATCGAGCATGTCGGTCAGATCATCGACAATGGCTACTAAGTGGGTGGTGGGTGGGCGGCGAATTTCTTCGTCATCCGCATCCCAATCCTGCCGGACATAGTTCGGCCAGGATTCTCCTGACAAGGAGAGAGACCTTAATGAGTTCAGTATGTCGCGGAAGGGCAAGTGCTGAAAGATATCCGCGGAGGTGAACTCCATGATCAGTGCCCAGTCGGATTCGATAGGCACAGGCGCATGCGGTTCGGAGTCCGTGGCCGGGGAAGAATCCGAAGTTTGGCATCACGGCTCTCGTGAAGGGCAAGGTCGATACTCGGCTCGATCACCGCTGAGAATGCGGCCTCGGTGGCGGGGTCTATCCACCCGTCCGTGGAAGGCGCAGCTGGCTCCGAATTGAGGGTCGGAGCGATTGCCGGTGCGGTCGCCTGAACTCTGTCCGATGGTAGAGCTAAATCATGCTCATCGTGACTGTGCGGCGCACTCGGCAGGGGCTCGAATCTGTCGAAGATCAAGTCTCCGCGGATGTCAGTCGTGTAGTTTAAGCTTCCAAACCTGACCTGGTGGCCAGGGGCGTAACTCTCGATCTTCTCCAGATGGCCAAGCATGTTCGCCCGCAGTGCGAAGCCGCCGAATACAAAGATCTGTCCAGGGAGAAAAGTCTCACCTCGGTCTGCATCGCTATCGATGATCGAAGGAGCCATCAAGTCTAACGACGACGACACAGAGGAACTCTCAATGAAAGCACCAATGTCGGTGTCAAAACCGGTGGATCTCGGGTAGGGGGTTCCGAACTGTGCGTCTAGGCAGATGGTAACAGGAGACAGGGGACACGATGCTTTTACCCAGGTTCGGGCCCTCTCGATGGAGGTAAAACCCTACTCCTGCTTGATTGATCTTGATGATATGAGTATTACAAGAGTTGATCTACCACGAGATCAGAGAGGCTAAACCCTAGAAGCTAGCCTATGGTATGATTCTTGTTCTTCTTGGTCCTATGGACTAAGCCCTCCTGTTTATATAGACGCTAGAGGGGGCTAGGGTTACACAGAGTCGGTTACAAGGAAGGAAATCTACATATCCGTATTGCCAAGCTTGCCTTCCATGCCAAGGAGAGTCCCATCCGGACACGGGACGAAGTCTTCATTCTTGTATCTTCATAGTCCAACAGTCCGGCCAGAGGATATAGTCTGACTGTCCGGATACCCCCTAATCCTGGACTCCCTCAATGATGGCATGATATAATTCACATATAAGATGAATGGCTAACCACGATGGCGTTGCAAAATTCACATATATGATGCCTGGCTAAACAAGATGGCATTGCATGATTCACATATACGATAAATAAACTAAACATATGGCATTCACACAAAGCATGTCTAAACTTAGAAGATGACATATTTGATGTATAAAGTAAGCAATGCAAGGCACCATATGCATGATATTACCAACATCAGCATGCCAAGTTGGAGCGAAGACCTTAGGGGGTAAATAGGAGTGGTCTTCTCCTTCTGAATCCCCCTCAGAACAGTTATCTTCCTCTTGATTACAATCCGAAATGGGTGGAGGGGGGCTGCCTTTGCGCCCACCATGGAGCGACGCCTCCATGAAATTTTATTGCCACACAAGGCTCGTCTCTTTTGCTCTGCATGTTCAGTTTCATTGTGTACATTAACTGACATGCGTAGGAATAAGACATAGTGAGATTATGTAAGGAGTGCAAGCACAAATCCAGAGAGATGGTAGCAAACTGTGGATAGACCCAAAACCAATGATAGCACGCAGATGATAGCTTTAGTTAAAAAATACAGATAATGGCTGCTTTAATGTTTTTTTGCACCCAACATGAAGCTCATAGTAGACACCCGAGATTATCCAGATAGTAGACATATAGTACTGATTGCTGCCCCCTATATGTACCCGACAACCATTTAAAAACTCAAGTTTCAGCGGTAGTTTGGAACCGACTCGGAGTCTAATAGGTGAACACGACGATAAAGTAGCATGTCATCATATTAAATGATGCATAACATAAGCAGACTGAAAGCACAAGTGCTCCCTAGGTGGTTTTGGTAATTAATGTCAACATATCTCTTGTTGTACTAACACTTTTACCTAGTATGTTTCAGATAAGTTCAACAATGGAGTGGCATGGACTAGAGGATGTGGAACCCCTTCAAGACGCTAAGGACAAAGGATTGGCTCAAGCTTCAAGATCAAGACTCTACATTTTCTATTTTAGTGATCCAAGATCACATTGAGTCTATAGGAAAAGCCAATACTATCAAGGAGGGATGAGGTGTTGCTTAATGAGCCTCTTGCTCCATGTGCTTAGTGATATGCTCCAAAACCCTCAACTATCCTCCCACATCCACATATGTCCTAAACCAAAAGTCAAACTCGGCCCCACCGATTCTTTCCATCCGGCGCCACCGAGTTTCACATGTCATAGCCATGCCACAAACCCTAGCAATTCGGTTTCACCGATAGGGATCTCAGTCTCAGCGAGATGGGATTGTAATCTCACTGTGTATGTCCATTGCCAAAATAGGTCCCACCGAGTTTGTGCAATCGGTACTATCGAAATTACAATGCAAAACCTCTGGTCAGCTCATTACCAAAATCGGTCCCACCGAGTTTGTGTAATCGGTCTCACCGAGTTTTCCTGACCAACTCTTGGTTAGCTTATTACCAAAATCGGTCCCACCGAGTTTGTGTAATCGGTCACACCGAGATTACGTTATGCCCAAACCCTAACCATATCAGTCCTACCGAGTTGCATCTCAGTCCCACCGAAAATCCTAACGGTCACTAGGTTTGCTGAATCGGTCCGACCGAGTTTAACGATTCGGTCCCACCGAGTTTGGCAGATTGTGTGTAACGGTTAGATTTTGTGTGGAGGCTATAAATACCCCATTCACCCACTCTTCGTTCGTGGAGAGAGCCATTAGAACACATCTACACTTCCAATACACATGTTCTGAGAGAGAACCACCTACACTTGTGTTGAGCTCAAGATATTCCATTCCTACCATATGAATCTTGATCTCTAGCCTTCCCAAGTTGCTTTCCACTCAAACTTCTTTCCACCAAATCCAAATTCTGTGAGAGAGAGAGTTGAGTGTTGGGGAGACTATCATTTGAAGCACAAGAGCAAGGAGTTCATTATGAACACACCATTTGTTACTTCTTGGAGAGTGGTGTCTCCTAGATTGGCTAGGTGTCACTTGGGAGCCTCCGACAAGATTTTGGAGTTGAACCAAGGAGTTTGTAAGGGCAAGGAGATCGCCTACTTCGTGAAGATCTACCGCTAGTGAGGCAAGTCCTTCGTGGGCGACGACCGTGATGGAATAGACAAGGTTGCTTCTTCGTGGACCCTTCATGGGTGGAGCCCTCCGTGGACTCGCGCAACCGTTACCCTCCGTGGGTTGAAGTCTCCATCAACGTGGATGTACGATAGCACCACCTATCGAAACCACGGCAAAAACATCCGTGTCTCCAATTGCGTCGGAATACTCCAAACCCTTCTCTTTACATTCTTGCATGTTTCATGCTTTACTTTCCGCTGCTGATATACTCATTGCATGCTTGCTTGATATGTATTGTGTTTGTTAAACTTGTGCCTAAACTCCACCTAAACATAAGAATATTAAAAATTGCAAATTTTGGCACTTAGTGTCTAATCACCCCCCCTCTAGACACCTCTTCTGGATCCTTTCAATTGGTATCAGAGCTTTGGTCTCCATTGCCTTGGTTTAAACACCTTTGGAGGAAGATGGATGTGTCTACTTTAGGAAGTCTTAGACATAGAGTGCCCATTCTTGATGGAGAGTATTTTCATGAGTGGAAAAATGAAATGCTTGAGATTTTCAATGAATATCATTTGAACAAGTACATTGCTAGTCCTTGTGCACCTCATATTGAGCCTTTGCACCCTACCCTAGATGAAGATATTGACATGATTCGCAATCTTAGAACTGTTGAGCTCATCATTAGAGGATTGCCCAAAAATTTGATTGCTAGTTTGCCTACTCTTAATTGTGCCTATACTATATGGAAATTTCTCGAGGAACGATTTCCCGATTATTCCTTAAAAAATTTAGACGAAATTCTCCATAAGTCTATTGCCTTGAGTAAGATAAACTCTAGTGATCCTAGTTTTGGTGACTATCTATTTGAGCTTACCAATCTGATGCGTGCTAAAGGAAATGTTGGAATCATTAGTGATATCATATCCGAAGCTGTTAGAATTCATAAAGGTAACCACTTTGATGATCATTTACCTAATGAATTACCCTCTCTAGGAATTGATCAATCACAAGATGATGTTGAACATGGATATTATGATGAAGATGATGATAGTGACTATGATCTTGATGATGCAATGAGACATTTTGGTCTTATGGCAAATCTTCGCGGCTACATGGATGGAGGAAAGGAGTGGATCCTTGATAGTGGATGTACAGATCATATGACCAGAGATGAAGAGATGTTCCGTGAGCTTGCTGAAAATGACGGCCCTCGAAAATATGTCACCTTTGGTGATAATTCAAAGGGTAAGGTGGTTGGCCTTGGTAAGGTTGCCATCTCACACGATAGCTCCATACAAAATGTCATGCTCGTTGAATCCCTTGGATACAATTTACTTTCAGTTTCTAGACTTGCGGACTTTGGTTTCAATGTCCTATTCACTGAAGTAGATTGCCAAGTGTTTCGTAGAGACAATCATAGAATGGTCTTTACCGGTATACGTAGAGGAGATCTTTACATTGTTGATTTCACTAAAAGGGCTCAACCTAAAACTTGCTTAATTGCTAAATCTTCTAAAGGCTGGTTGTGGCATAGAAGACTAGGTCATGTTGGAATGCAAAATATTGATAAGCTTATTAAAGGTGATCTTATCCTTGGAATAAAAGATGTCGTATTTGACAAGGATAGACTTTGTAGTGCTTGTCAAGCAGGGAAACAAGTTGGAGGAAGTCACCGCGCGAAGTACATCATGACCACAAGAAGACCACTCGAGCTACTTCACATGGATCCCTTTGGTCCAAATGCCTACAAAAGTCACGGTGGAAACTCATTTGGTCTAGTCATAGTTGATGATTTTTCAAGATTTACGTGGGTGTTCTTTCTTGATGACAAGTCGCAGGTCCAAAAGATCTTCAAAAACTTCGCTAGGAAGGCCCAAAATCAGTTTGACGTGAAGATCAAGAAGGTTCGGAGTGACAACGGAATGGAGTTCAAGAACGCAAATGTGGACACCTTTCTTGACGAAGAAGGGATTTCACACGAGTTCTCGGCTACGTACACACCTCAACAAAATGGAGTTGTTGAGAGGAAGAACCGGACTCTTATCGAGATGGCAAGAACGATGCTTGATGAGTACAAGACGCCAAAACACTTTTGGGCGGAAGCGGTTGAGACAGCTTGTCATGCAACAAATCGCTTGTATCTTCACAAGCTACTCGGCAAGGCGGCATACGAGCTCCTCACTGGTAACAAACCCCAAGTTGGATACTTTCGAGTATTCGGCTCAAAGTGCTACATTCTTGATAAGCATCGACGTTCTAAATTTGCTCCTAAGTCTCATGAAGGTTTTCTACTTGGTTATGGCTCAAACTCTCACACTTATCGTGTCTACAACAATTTCACCCAAAAGGTTCAAGAGACGGTAGATGTGAAGTTTGATGAATCTAACGCCTCGCAAGTAGAGCAATTGCCAATTGATGTAGGAGACAAAGATCCTTCGGAAGCAATTCAAGACTTTTCCATTGGCAAGGTTCGTCCAACGGAATGAAGGAGAGTACCTCGTCCGTCCAAGTGGAAGCTTCTACCTCACGACTAGGTGAACCAAGAGTTGATACGGAAGCATCCACAAGTGGGACACGTCAAGATGAAGAAAACGGGGAAGTACACCAAGATGAACATCAACAACCTCCTTCTCCACCACGACAAGAGAATGACAACGTCAACAATGAAGAAGGCCAAGAAGAAGAACAAGATGAAGAGGATGTTCCACCCCGACCCAAGCAAAAGCTTTCACGAGTTCGAGCAAGAATTGCCAAAGATCATCCCGTCAAGCAAATCTACAATGATATCCAAACTGGGAGAATCACTCGCTCTAAAACTCGCTTAGATAACTTTTGTGAACATTACTCATTCATTTCTAAAGTTGACCCTATGAAGGTTGAAGAAGCATTGAAGGATCCGGATTGGATAAACGCTATGCATGAAGAGCTACACAACTTTGAGAGAAATCAAGTATGGACATTGGTCGAGAAGCCCGACAACAACCACAACATCATTGGTACCAAATGGGTGTTTCGCAACAAGCAAGATGAAGATGGACAAGTGGTTCGCAACAAAGCACGTCTCGTCGCCCAAGGCTATACACAAGTTGAAGGTATGGACTATGGTGAGACATATGCTCCCGTTGCTAGACTTGAGTCCATTCGCATTTTACTTGCCTATGCTAATCACCATGATATCACCTTGAACCAAATGGACATTAAAAGTGCTTTTCTAAATGGCAAAATTGAGGAGGAAGTTTATGTTAAGCAACCCCCCGGCTTTGTTAATCCTAAGAAACCTAATCATGTTTACAAACTTCACAAAGCCCTCTATGGTCTTAAACAAGCTCCTAGAGCAAGGTATAAATGCTTGACCAAGTTCCTTACTGAAAAAGGCTTTGAAATTGGTAAAATTGAATCTACTCTTTTTACTAAAAGGGTTAATGGATAACTATTTGTGTGCCAAATTTATGTTGCTGATATCATATTTGGTTCAACTAACCCTCATTTTAGTGAGAAGTTTGGAAAGCTAATGTCGGCGAAGTTTGAGATGTCTATGATGAGTGAACTCAAATTCTTTCTCGGTTTGCAAATCAAGCAAACTAAGGAAGGTACCTTTGTCTCTCAAACGAAGTACACCAAAGACTTATTCAAGAAGTTCAATATGCAAGAATGCAAAGGTATGCCTACACCCATGCCTACTAGTGGACATCTTGATTTGACCAAAGATGGTGAACCGGTTGTTCAAAAAGTTTATCGCTCTATGATTGGATCATTGTTATATCTATGTGCCTATCATCCTGATATTATGCTAAGTGTGTGCATGTGTGCACGATATCAAGCTGCTCCTAAGGAATGTCATCTTAAGGCTGTGAAAAGGATAGTGAGATACCTAATTCATACACCAAATTTTGGCATTTGGTATCCTAAGAGGTCCTCTTTTGATCTTGTTGGCTACTCCAATTCGGACTATGCCAGAGACAAGGTTGATAGAAAGTCCACTTCAGGTACTTGTCAATTCCTTGGTAGATCTCTAGTGTCTTGGTCTTCCAAGAAACAAAACTCGGTATCCTTATCCACCGCCGAAGCGGAATACATTGCCGCTGGTTCATGTTGTGCTCAGTTACTTTGGATGACCCAAACTCTTAAAGATTATGGGATATATGTGAAGCATGTTCCATTGCTATGTGACAATGAAAGTGCTATTAAGATTGCTCACAATCCCATGCAACACTCTCAAACTAAGCACATTGAAGTTCGTCATCATTTCATTCGAGATCATGTTGCCAAAGGGGACATTAACCTTAAGCATGTTCGCACCGATAAGCAATTGGCAGATATATTCACTAAACCACTTGATGAGAAAGTGTTTTGCAGGTTAAGAGGTGAATTGAACATCATTGATGCTTCAAACTTGGAGTAGGAACTCCATTCGATACATGCGAGGCATGAGCCTGTGACTAATCCTTGATATTTCTCTTATGATGCTATTCATATATCTTGGATATATTTGCACCTTGCATGTTATCTAACCCGTGTAGGTACTTGGGTGAATCAATATCTATGAGATTGCTACTCACTCACATCTTGAGCAATCTCTACATCACCAAGATTCTACACAAAGGTGGTTGAAGACAAGGAAGCACGAAACCTTTCAAACATATCCTTTGACAAATTCTATGTTGAGTTTCATGATAGTCATTTTGGATACACAAGTGCTCTTCCTTGCAAGACTAACCCATGTAGGTAGATGAACTCAAACTCCAAGTGGTGCTCCCAACTCTTGATGAACTACATCAACCTTGAGCTACACACACAAGTTCAACTACACGAGCAAGATCAACACCACCACCCAAGGAATGTCATTCCATCTTAGAGAAGCTTTACTCCAAGTCATGAGTCAAAGCAACTCAACAAGATGTGAATACATCAAGATGCTTAAACGAAAAATGGTAACCCCATTTGGAGCTTAAATGATGAGTATGACCTATGATCAAGTGCTCTCACTTGACTCCTAAGTCAATATACTCTAACATAGGTGACTTTGTCACCGCCCAACTCTAGATGAAGTTCTTTTGTGTTATTTTCTGTGTTATTGCATTTGTTTCTTGCATATTTGTTTCCCCTTCCAAAAAACACTTCATCTAGATCTTTTAGTTTCTTGTCTTTTCTCTTTGTTCTGCATTTTCTGCATCCAATTCATTGCAAATCTTTCAGTTAATTCCTTGAAAATCCTTGTGAGATCTTACTTGTCTAGTGAGCTGAGGTGACAAGTGGTTTCACTTTGATGAACTCGGCCACACCGGTTTGTTCTCTTCGGTCCAACCAAAAGCTTTCGGTGCAACCAAAGCACACAACTCGGAGTCACCGATTTCATCCCAGTAAAACCAAACTTGCCACTTATTCCTGATTCCTATTTGCTCCAGCTCTACTCAATGATTCTTATCCTCTACCAGCATCATATTACACATGCTGCTTTGCTCTGTGACTCAAGGACCAACCCATTTGTATCACATGTCCAGAAGACCCTTCTTGGAAATTGATGTCAAAGGGGGAGAGAGAGAGATCACATCAAAGCTTAATCTTTCCTATAAGGGGAGAATATACTTAGGGGGAGAGAAAGTAATATCATCAATGACCCCAGATGCTTGGTGTTCAAGAGGAGAGATGTCACATGTCTTTAAGAGGGGAAAGACATATTTAGTTGCTTGCTTTACCTCAAGCTCAGCTGTTTATTTTCTATTGCTCTGATTTTCTGTTCCCTATCTTCTCCCAATATCTCATGTTAGATTCAGGGGGAGCAAGACATCAAAGGGAAGGAAATCTCTAATCTTATTGCATATCTTTATCTTTGGGGACATGCCTATATCCAATGAAGTACTTAGTACTCACTCTACATGTCATCCCAGTCTTGGTTCTCTTGTGGTTTCTCTTGTTTGCTCTAGTTAGTAGGTGTATCTGTGTTATCTAACCTTGTTTGCGCAGGTTCATCCCATTCTAAGCCAACTCAAGACCACAAGGTAAGTATATGCATCACAGTCATGTGAATGAGTAGTTCTTGCTGATGTACATACTGTTTGCAAGAAGGACTCATGAGCATGAAGGTACTTTTCTCATATTCACATCATTTGCTCTGATGCATATAGCCAAGATACATGTAAATCATTGCTTACTCTGTCATGCTTATGCATTCACATGCTCCTATATTCAATATTCATATGATTGCATACATGTAGGGGGAGCCTATGCATGTTACATGTCTTTCCAAAGCTTTACTTGCTATTCTCTATATCTTTATCTAAAGCTTTGATGTATGTTGTCATCAATTACCAAAAAGGGGGAGATTGAAAGCACAAGTGCTCCCTGGGCGGTTTTGGTAATTAATGTCAACATATCTCTTGTTGGACTAACACTTTTACCTAGTATGTTTCAGATAAGTTCAACAATGGAGTGGCATGGACTAGAGGATGTGGAACCCCTTCAAGACGCTAAGGACAAAGGATTGGCTCAAGCTTCAAGATCAAGACTCTACATTTTCTATTTTAGTGATCCAAGATCACATTGAGTCTATAGGAAAAGCCAATACTATCAAGGAGGGGTGAGGTGTTGCTTAATGAGCCCCTTGCTCGATGTGCTTAGTGATATGCTCCAAAACCCTCAACTATCCTCCCACATCCACATATGTCCTAAACCAAAAGTCAAACTCGGCCCCACCGATTCTTTCCATCCGGCGCCACCGAGTTTCACATGTCATAGCCACTGCCACAAAGCCTAGCAATTCGGTTTCACTGATAGGCATCACTGTCTCACCGAGATGGGATTGTAATCTCACTGTGTATGTCCATTTCCAAAATCGGTCCCACCGAGTTTGTGCAATCGGTACTACCGAAATTACAATGCAAAACCTCTAGTCAGCTCATTATCTCGGTCCCACCGAGTTTGTGTAATCGGTCTCACCGAGTTTGCGTGACCAACTCTTGGTTAGCTTATTACCAAAATCGGTCCCACCGAGTTTGTGTAATCGGTCACACCGAGATTACGTTATGCCCAAACCATAACCATATCAGTCCTACCGAGTTGCATCTCAGTCCCACCGAAAATCCTAACGGTCACTAGGTTTGCTGAATCGGTCCGACCGAGTTAACGATTCGGTCCCACTGAGTTTGGCAGATTGTGTGTAACGGTTAGATTTTGTGTGGAGGCTATAAATACCCCTCCACCCACTCTTCATTCATGGAGAGAGCCATCAGAACACATCTACACTTCCAATACACATGTGCTGAGAGAGAACCACCTACACTTGTGTTGATCTCAAGATATTCCATTCCTACCATATGAATCTTGATCTCTAGCCTTCCCAAGTTGCTTTCCACTCAAATCTTCTTTCCACCAAATCCAAATCCTGTGTGAGAGAGTTGAGTGTTGGGGAGACTATCATTTGAAGCACAAGAGCAAGGAGTTCATTATCAACACACCATTTGTTACTTCTTGGAGAGTGGTGTCTCCTAGATTGGCTAGGTGTCACTTGGGAGCCTCCGACAAGATTGTGGAGTTGAACCAAGGAGTTTGTAAGGGCAAGGAGATCTCCTACTTCGTGAAGATCTACCGCTAGTGAGGCAAGTCCTTCGTGGGCGACGGCCGTGATGGAATAGACAAGGTTGCTTCTTCGTGGACCCTTCGTGGGTGGAGCCCTCCATGGACTCGCACAACCGTTACCCTCCGTGGGTTGAAGTCTCCATCAACGTGGATGTACGATAGCACCACCTATCGGAACCACACCAAAAACATCCGTGTCTCCAATTGCGTTTGAATACTCCAAACCCTTCTCTTTACATTCTTGCAAGTTGCATGCTTTACTTTCCGCTGCTCATATACTCATTGCATGCTTGCTTGATATGTATTGTGTTTGTTAAACTTGTGCCTAAACTCCACCTAAACTTACGAATATTAAAAATTGCAACTTTTGGCACTTAGTGTCTAATCACCCCCCCCCTCTAGACACCTCTTCTCGATCCTTTCACAGACACAGAAGAGGGCGACCTCTCTTGCGGACCCATGTAGTCCTCAAGGTCATCTGCTTAGTTGATGATGGTAATGCAGTTGTCGTGGCTGCCGGCGGCGGGGAAGAAGATCTGAGGCGGTGAAAGATAGTCTGGAGAGCAGATCCCTACTGTGGTGGACCCTTCCGTCGTTGGAGCAACTGAGCTGGGGTGGAACACAGCACAGCAGGAGCGGGACAAACCACACAAGGTTTTCTTTGACACATATCTGTAACAGAAGTCATTGTATAAGGGCTTGTTTGAATTTGAGGATTCTAACAATGTAGGGATATGAAATACATAGGGATAGGATAGGAATGCACGTGCAAAACAGAGAATTTAAAAACACATGATTTATGTCAATCTGGTTTTTTGGTTCACAAGAATCAGAAGATCACATGATGCAAAGAAGCATGGTGAGATTAAGTCAAACCACAAGAAAATGTACGGTTATAATGCTATTATGCTACTATCTCTTAGTATTGTGCTTCATGAATAGGAATTTGCAAAGGACAAGTGGATATTAAAATTCCTATGATTTTTTGTTTCAAGGAGACTCTAAAGGAACAAATCCTACTGTTTTCCTTTGGTCCATTCCTTTGAACCAAATGCATGAATAGTAGTATGAACCATAGGAAACTTTCCAACTCCTATGTTTTTCTTTCACTTATCCTTTCAAGCACTCGCGATTCTAGTAGGCAGGCTTGAGAAGGGAAAAGCCTACACTAAAAAAATGTTTTTGTGCTACTTCTACTACTTTGGACCCAGGCCAGTGCCCTACTAGCTCAGCTCCCACGCCCATCGACAAATGCACAACTTAAACGCGTAGAGATAAATAACGATGGCGTTCAAGAGAGTCCATCACAGATAGCTAAGTTGCCTGGTACCTCACTGCTCGTCATATAGTCGGAGAAACTAATCGTATTTCACGTTACTACATGTGCTTAGTGGACAATATATATAACATGTAGAGTAAAAAAGAGATGCAACAAGTGTACAACCTCTTTGGCGAAGCCATGTCGATCTCAGCGTGATTGGGTTGGTCGGTGAGGATGCTCTGGCTGACTTGGTTGTCGGAGGAGGGGAAGAAGATCTTAGGCGTCTGGAGATGGAGCCCGGGGTACTGCTCCGCTGTGATGGAGGGTTTCGTTGTTGGAGCAGCTCTGGTGAGTTGTACGACGCCAAGGCAGGAGCAGGACAAGAGAGACAATGTTAACCCGAGTGGAATTCTTATAACATCTCCAATAGATGACGTAAAATACATAACCACAAAGTGCTAGATGTTAAATAGATCCACCGCTCATCTCTGAACTTAATTGTCGAAACTGAATTTAACTGTCGAAACTGAACTTAACTGTCGAAATAGAATTTTGCTGTTGAAACTGAATTTTACTGTCGAAACTGATCACACTAGTAGCAGAAAAGCAGTAGCAGCAGCAGCAGCGCGTGCGAGAGCCGGGGCAGCTAGTCATGTAGCATCATCAGTCGACTAACTTTTTCATATCTGGTCAGTCAATTTTCCAGCCGTTGGATATGAAATCAAGGGCCTGCAGTCTGTCTTCAACCTCCACCCCCCTAAGCCGCCAGCCACCACCGGCCAAACCGCCGCCCCCAGCCGCCCGCGGCCGGCGGTGCGCAGCCCCGTCCCCCCTGAAACCACTCCTCACCGCAAGTCCACCGCCGCCCCGGCCATCCCACTAGCCCCCTCCCCCCTGTGTCTAGCTTTTTCTCCGGCGATCCCCACGCCACCGCCACACCACCGCCGGCGACCACCGCCCCCACCACCGCCGGTGACCACCGCCCCCACCCTGAACCCTAAGATAGATAGTGCGGTACCTCTCCAGCGAGCCCCCCTCCCCGCTGCGGTTGGTTCTTCCTTAACTCCTGCGAGCCCCCCCTGAAAATTGACTAACCCAAAAGTCGATTCAGTCGACTGAAGTGTAGCTAAATCGGAGCAGCATCGCAAGCAAGAGCAAGAGCGAGAGTAGCAACGCAAGCATGAGCAAGCACGAGAGCAGCAGTGTGAGCAAGAGCAAGAGTAGACCAAGCAGGGAACCGAGAGCAAGAGCAGAGCAGCAGCGCGAGTGAGAGCTAAAGCAGCAGGAGCTCCTACTGATGTGGACGTCGCCGCCGAGGGAGCGACGTCATGGAGGAAGTGGCCAGCGATGCTTCCATGGATGGAGCCACGCCATGTCGGCTCGGGACCGAGCGCCGGCAGCACCATGAGATCGAATCAAGAAGAAAATGCGGCGATTAGTGTACAACCTCTTTGGTGGCGCCGATTAGGCCTCAGCTTCATCCAAGGAAATAGTGATGATAATGCTCTTCTGGTGGCAGGTGAAGACGACGGTGTGGGAATGGAGGTGGCGTGAAAGACGAGGGGAACATTGGGCAACTCCTTGGAGGTGGAGGACGGGGTGGCTGAACCGGTGGGACGATGATATCGACGACGGATCCTCATCCGGTATGGTGGATGAGGGACGTCAAGGTGTTGTTGTGGACAACGTCGTCGGGGAAGAGGCTCCGGCTGGGTGGCAGACGGAGGAGAGTGTGGGGCTTCGCGGGTGTTCGCGGCCTTGGTGTACGAATGGGTGGGCAGATGGGATGGGAGGGGGGAACCATGGCTTAGGGACGCGCTTGTCCGAAATGTGGGGTAAGTTACGAAAGTACTCCCATCGATTTGAGCTAGGCAGTTCTTTCGGTTCAGGGGTATCATGGGCATTTCGCGTGTCGTGCTTTCGCAGGAGGTGGGAGTTTTCGCGCGCATTGTGATTTTGGGATAGCAAGGCGTGGGTTGAGATGGAGGGAGTTTTCGGACCACAGCGAGACAATGATATATCTTAAATATTCCGGGGTAACAAGGCGCGGGTTGAAGAGGCGGGAGTTTCAGAGATGCTAGCTTGAAATTTCGGCATAACAAGGCGCGGTTTAAAATTTCAGGAGAACAAGCTTAACATGTACAAAAAAAGACAATTCACACCTCATCACTAGAGAGAGCCATGTCCCATTTTACTATATTACTAGAAATGCATTCAAATACAACAAAAAAAATCGGGACAACAAACATGACGTGTACAGTACCAAAAACATTTGCACTTACCTCAACAATAAAAAAACAATTCGTGTCTAGCATATGGACTAAATTTGAGTACATTTTCCCTGTTTTAATGGGATTGTACTCGGGTTAGTTATACCACCAACTAAATATTATCTTCACAACACATTACATGAATATACACTACTAGGGAAAACCTTATACACAGAAACTTACCAGTAGCGCGTGGCAAAAAGAAGCGCTACTACAATTTACCACTAGCGCAAGTTATCCAAACGCGCTGCAGGTAAGTGTTATAGTTCATCAAATTAGTTAGGGTTAAATTTTAGACTTCATCTAACTAGTTTTCTTTACTATTTTTTAGTAAGTGTTTAATAGAATTAGTAAGAAAATTAATATAACTAGTTGAACTAGTTTATTTTTAGTAAAAACTAGTTTATTTTTATTTATAGTAAGTGCTTAATTGAACTAGTTGAGTTAATACAACAATTTTATTTTTAGTACGAAAATTAATAGAACTAGTTTACTTTTTAGTTAAATCATCTATTCCCGCATCGACGTCGACGATGCCTATCCCGCATCCTCGTCGTCGAGTCGGCGGAGGACACCTGCATCACCAGATGGGCCATGTCCGGGACTGGGCTCCGCCGGGGTGGTACTGGGAGGCGCTACCTACCGGGGGGCGCAGGTTAGTGAGGAGTCAACCCGTCGTTGACCCGAACCTTCTTTGGTGGTGGTCGCGTGGGCCAGTGACGGTCCAGATGCTAGAGGACCCCGCGGAGGTGGTGCGTCACCGTGCTAGTGAGGAGGACACGCACGTCCGTCGCTATTTGTTTGCGTTGGAGCACAGGTTCTCCAATACCTGGCAGGTTCTCCGGTGATATCACTGGAGCTATGATCATGTGATGGTTCCTTCTCTGTGGGTGTCCACCGCCCGCGCCGATACCCGTCATGCGCTAGGGTTTTAGTTGTATTATTGATGTTATATGTATGATACTATTCGGGATGTATTAGTGATAATATTCGACGATGTACGGATGCATGAGATGATTTACTTTTGCTTATTGAATGCATGCTAATTTGAATACTTATTTATTTTACGATTTGGTTTTGCTTATTAAATGCTCATGTCAATATGAGTCCTATAAGATATTTTGAAATGTACATCTTGTGTTGCTCAAATAGGATATGTGCTTGCCCAAGTAGCCGGTCATGTTTGTAGGTTACACCTCCGAGTGGCCTATGTTTTGCCGGAGTGTTGATTCATTTCCGTTCCGGCAAATTTCAGGCGCTCGATATGTCCTATTTTAGCAAAGGTCATGCCGTATTTTCCGTGAATTTTGGCATGACTTGTGCCAGAATATGTAGGAAATATCGAGTGCCTCGGATTTGTGTGTTGAGTATCCTGTTAGTTTCCTTCGATCGATTTTCAATTAATGTTTCAACTATGAACATAGGAAATGTCTGACGACGAAAAGGATTTCCGTATTTGTGAATACTGCAAAGACGAGCGCGGCCTGTGCGACAGAATCTTCCTAGATGATGATAGGCGCTTCAGCATGAAGCTGGACAAGAATTTCCAAGTGGATACATTAAGTCACAACGACAATTCTCTTTTCGTAATTAAGCATGACATCTGCTTCATTTGCTTCAACTTATAATTTATTTTTTTTACTATTCTACTAGCGTATCCCCTGCCATGCAAGAGTTTTTGTCTTGGATAAGATAGGTTTCAGTCCTATGCAAACTACTACGGAGGTAAAGAGAGTTAACTTGAATACCGAGCATGGTTATACTTTCCACGCAAAATTATACAACGCAAAACTTGGAAATTAGTTGAATGCAAAACTTGGCAAGCACTATGCAAGGCTTATGCATTTGAGCCTGATATATTTATCACCTTTTGTATTCGTCCCGAAGATGATATTGAAGGTAATAGAGACATCTGGGTCGATGTGCAGATGCCTCCAGTTATACCATTATGTGAGTTTCTCAACTATATTTATGTCTTCGATATTGTTTATTCAAAATTAGTTGACAACTAATTTCTATTGACAGCTTATTTCCATTCAAGCAAACATATCAGGCGCTTGGTAGACATGACCGTCCACTGTCCCGGGGCTGAACTAAACTGCGAGGAGATAGTTCATTATGTTTCATGGCTTGAGGATCTTCATACTGCCAAGACAAATTATTTTTCTGGACTTAAAAATTTTAGTACTCAAAATGTGCGACCAATAGTGTTCGTACTGAACTACGGTAACATCTATTTAGGAAAGATGGTATGATTTTTACTATTTGTCCTAAGTGCATCTTTTGCATAAATTATTTTTTAAGCTAAACTTCATTGCTATGTATGTTACTATACGATGTTCGTCAATAGGGACTCCCCATGAATGTTGTGCCTCATTGGATCGAGACTAAAGGTCGCATGAGAATTGTTAGCTTACGGCCAAGATATCCTACAATGCACTTTAGTGCATACATGATTTCTAATAGCGAGGAATGCTTAATAGTGAAAGACTGGAGCAAAATTGTGAACGATCGCAGATAAGTACTAGGGGGCAGCAATCAGAAGCGCAGCCCACGATTAGGAGACAGGTTCATCTGCATGCTCCAACTTGATGAAGCAGGAGTGCTACACATGTTTTATGCTATTTTACCTGAGAGAGAGCAGCAGGAGTGATTAGCTAGCTAGAAATGAGTTATGATGATTAAATAGCAAGTGTTGGTGGTAGTAACTATGATGATTATTTTTAGCTAGTGTTGGTGGTGATTAGATAGCTACCGCAGCTAGTGTTTGGTGGTGCTTAGCTAGCTAGAATGAATTTGAAGATGATGATGTGTACTGTTGGTGGTAATGACTATGATGATGATTAAATAGCTACTGTTGGTGGTAATGGCTATGATGATGATTAAATAGCTTGTGTTGGTGGATTAGATTCAAGTGGAGGCAACATGTGGTGCACATCAAAAGTACTACTAGCCGAAACTAGATCAAGTTTGGATTAGTAGTATACTTTTGACATGTACCACATGTTCCCTCCACTTAAACCTAATCCATCTGCATTTGACACACTGTTATGGACATATTGATATAGCAACCTCATAATTGGTATCGTACCAAAATTTGTATAACGGCGTATAAATATACTAAAAATTAAAAAAATGAGTAAAAGAATACTAGTAGCAATGGAGAGTAAACACGCTACTACTAGTTATATTAGCAGTAGCGCTGGGGCGAACAAACGCTGCTGCTATATGTCTTAGCAGCAACGCGTGCAGCACGCGCTACTGCTAAGGAATAGCTGTAGCGCCTTATCAGTAGCGCGTTCTCCCGCGCTACTGATAGGCAAAATACCCGCGCTACTGCTAGGGTTTTCCCTAGCAGTGATAGGAGTAGTAAATTCCTATATAAATACAAACTACATATACATACGATGTGAAATTCAAATATATGTATCCATTTTATGTTGAATTCAAGTCATAACACATGTATGCTCTAGCTAGATGTTCAGAATCTAAATCATGTATGATACTACGTACAATGTGTTTAACACGCACAACACACACAGAAACACCATTTAGACTAGTAAGGTACACGTGCATTGCACGCATGAGATTTGGCAACCAAACTATGAATAAATACCACATTATAGCAACTAAACTTTTAGTCATATACGCATGATGTAGATGTTCGTTTAAGTCTTATAGTTTATTTCACTCAAAATCATCTAGTTTTTATAAGAAAGCTAATTATTTTATGATTCATGGAATTGTGCGTTGTAAAGCATAAAGTAAAAACAAATAATGGCAAATCATGTAGAAAAACATTTGGGCAATTATGATACGGAAGATTCTGGAACAAAGAAGAAGCGCTTGTGTTCTGAGGTTTGTGATTATGCTTAAGTTCAACCATGGAGTCTTCTAGGTTGTACATGTGGCAAAATCTTATGGAATGTAGATGATATCCAACGGCCAGTAGTTCCCGAATTTGCCATCTCTGCACCATCGGATTGGCTTCATCCAACAACCATCTTTCAAAGTTAATGTTACCTTCACACTATATAAAAAATATAATATATAATATATAGGGATATAGATATAGATATGTGATGCGAAAGCCACCCATCATCTCCAATTAGAATAGTGTCTCCGTGCACAGATGCAATGTGGCCAAACGATGTCTGCCATCGTTATCTCAAATTCAAATCAGTCTGACCTTGTTCAATGTGTATACAGTATAGCATGCTCATTTCCAAACCACACCGCGCATATCTCAGTTATATTCATGCATGCATGGGTTTCAAACATCATGATCTCTTATTCAAATATTTGAATTCAACTTTACACTTATTATGACTTCACCTAGTCTTTTACACCCACACAGTCGTCTTCTCTTTATAATTGTACCACTAACTTTCTCTCGTGCATGCATGCACACACACTACCACTCGGCATTATCCATAGCACACATGCAATCTTTTTCTTCAGGTCGGTCTCCCATGCATGCACACACACACACACACACACACCTCCCCCTCTTTATCATATCGGGCATTCTTTATCTCTCACGTGCATGCCCAATGATTGATGTTCCTCTATGTGTGTGTGTGTATATAGCTAGGTCTTTCCTAGTTTTCCACACAAATCGATCAATCTATATATCTAGTGAGGTCTCACCCTCTTTACCATGTACACATCGATCAATCTATACCTCTCTATATAGGATTACAAAGCTAATACACCCACATTAATTATATATCCAACGCCCCCTCTCATCATCCATGCCTTCCGCTTAATCTCTCAGACGCGCGCATAGTGGCGAAGACAGGGGGCAGCAAGGGCCCTGCCCCCCTAACATCACTATATATTGAGGCAAATATGAATGTGATCATTAGATCAATTGCTAGTAAAATGGTTTAAGTTGATGAATTGGCCATCCTCATAAAGGATTAGCAATGCTTGGCCCCCTAGCTCATTTATTTTTCATGGCTCCGCCACTACGCGCAACAGCGCACGTTCTCGCCCCCTCTCTTTAAATATCAATCTCGCACTTGTGCACTCCCTCATAGTCTCCCTCCACTTGGCCCCTCGCACCATCTTCTAGCACCCCATCGGATTTTGCCACATGTACAATCTAGCAAAGTCCATGGTTGATGTCGGTGTCAAAACCGGCGGATCTCGGGTAGGGGGTCCCGAACTGTGCGTCTAGGCGGATGGTAACAGGAGGCAGGGGACACGATGTTTTACCCAGGTTTGGGCCCTCTTGATGGAGGTAAAACCCTACGTCCTGCTTGATTAATGTTGATGATATGGGTAGTACAAGAGTAGATCTACCACGAGATCAAGGAGGCTAAACCCTAGAAGCTAGCCTGTGGTATGATTGTTTCTCTTCCTACGGACTAAAACCCTCCGGTTTATATAGACACCGGAGAGGGCTAGGGTTACACAGAGTCGGTTACAATGGTAGGAGATCTACATATCCATATCGCCAAGCTTGCCTTCCACGCCAAGGGAAGTCCCTTCCGGACACGGGATGAAGTCTTCGATCTTGTATCTTCATAGTCCAGGAGTCCGGCCGAAGGTATAGTCCAGCAATCCGAACACCCCCTAATCCAGGACTCCCTCAGTAGCCCCCGAACCAGGCTTCAATGACGACGAGTCTGGCGCGCAGATTGTCTTCGGCATTGCAAGGCGGATTCTCCTCCAAATTCCCTGTACCTGTTGAATAAAGTCTGGTTTCTTGTAAATGTTGCGCTCCTTGGCTTCTACGCCCAATAATGGCTGTCTCCCACGTGTCAAACGAATACAAAAAGTCTGGGTGTTTTTACATTCACACCCCTAGCCGCGTAAATGAGCCGCCTATTTAAGGGGACGAGGATTTAGATCCAAAGCACACCTTCTCCCCTCCGCGAGTGTTCATCAGAGCGCATCCGACAAAGGTCCATTCCACCATGGCCGGCCATCACAACTCCTCCTCTCGCCCTTCCGGCCCTCAGCCTGGAGATTGGGAGAGATGCTCCATCCCGCATAGCGAGCTAGTGACGCTCCAGACCAAGGGATTTCTCCCCCCGGCCTATATGGTCCCGGTTCGAGCCGGTCTTGCCACCTATAATGGTGGAGAGCAAGCGGAGAGTGCCCCTAATCCCTCCGAAGCAGAGCGGGTATGCCTTGTCCCTTATTTAATAAGAGGGCTCGGATTTCCAATCGATCCGTTTCTCCGGGGGCTCCTGGAGTTCTATGGCCTCCAGCTACACAATCTTACGCCTGCCTCCGTATTGCATATCGCGGGCTTCGTAGCCCTCCGCGAGCTGTTTTGGGTGTTGAGGCTCATTTCGGGCTGTGGAATAGGCTATTCTGCCTGGTGCCCCATTCTCAGGAGGGGTCAATATATCAAGTGGGCGGAGCCGAAGTGTGGCGCATCGCCGGGACCGGATATCTATCCGGAACCCCAAAGAAGGCGTCCGAGAATTGGCCTTCAGAATGGTTTTATATAGAGGACGTCCCGCTGCCGGACCCTGTTCGGATCGGCCTTCCTGAGTTCGACACTGCTCCCCTGAAGAAGCGCCTAAGCTGGCGTCCACGGAGCCCTCAGAGGGAAAGTGACAGGGATGTCCTTTACCTGATGGGCCGGATAAGATTATTAGCTCATTCCGGACTAACCATGATAGGAGTCATGGCTGCATGCATCATGCGGGGGGTGCAGCCGCTTCAGTATAGTGGCCACCCCATGTGGGACTTCAACGGGGAGGATGAAGCCACCCGTCACGGTCGTAAGGGACCGGATTCGGCTGCCTCCCTGACAAAGATCTTGTCCGCTTTGTACAAGGGAGAAGAGGAGGAATTTCTCCGCGTCAACGCTCGGGGCGGATTTACTATGTACAATCCTCCGAGTTGGGTAAGTGGACACTTTTACTTGCCCATCCGCTCTATATTCCCATCGTTTAAGTATACAGTCTAACGACTTCAACGCAGGAACTGCGCCATTCTGTTAAAGAAATAAACAACACTCCTCCACAGCCCGAGGATCCAGGACGGTCCCTCGACCCGGCCTCCCAAGAGGATCCGGACTTATCTGTGGAGCTGATTGATGGAGTGTTCCATCAATTGAGGTAGGACAACGCCTTGGTGGCCATTACGGCTGATTACCTAGGGCTAATCCCGGCCTCCCAGGTAACTGAGATCGAAGTCCCAGTACCCCGAAAAGGGGTCCACCCTCTCGTGTTTTCAGTTTCCTGATTACAACCGTGCTTTGTAGGGGAGGTTTTTGAGACGGGAGGCCGAACCGGCGGCGACAAGCCAACGAGGGGCTGCAGGGCCCCGTGGGCAGAAAAGAGATGCAGTCCGGACCGAGGCATCAGCGCAAAGGTATAGCGCGTCCTCTTATCCCAGGTGTTATACCTTCAAGGCATATTAACACTCGTGCTCTCTTTAGGACAAAGAGACCTCGCCGGACTATATCCGGAGAGGCTGCCAATCGCGCCTCCACCAGCCAGGCTCCAAAGCCTGGTCCGGAGGCGGAGGCGAGCACGAGGCACGCACTAGACGCTCCTCCGACGGAGGATGTGGAAAGGTTGTCTGCCACTAATTCGGAGGTGGAGTGTGCCCTGAACCACAGGTGTCGCCGGATAGTTCTCCGCGACGCTTGTTTCTCCCAAGAGTCGTTAGATGCCTTCAATTCGGGAGATGCGTACCTCCGTGCCACTCAAAATGGTCTAGCCAGAGCCACGGAGCAATATGTAAAAGACATAAGGGTGAGAAACTTAATGGTTATATATATCAGTAGCCCCCGAGACTTGAAGCAGTTAGAAGAACTGATTTAAGGATCATTTAATAATGCAGGGTCTTGCGGAAAAGAATACCCAACTGTCCCAGGAGCTAGGAGAGTGCAAAGCCCAACTTGAGGCCGCACTAGCCGCGACAGGGGAGCCCAAGGAGACCCCCGTTGGTAATATATACTTTCAATATATAAGTATTTTGTGAAGTGCGGCGTGTGTGCAAATCTGACAAACGAAATTGCAGACGGCGCCGGATTAGATCAGGAAAGGCAACAACTCCTACGCCAGTTAAAGGCTGGTGAGAGCATGCTGACAAGGGTGAGGCGAGAGAAGAATGATCTCCAAGATGCCAACACCAAGCTGGGCGTTGAACTGAAAGATGTTCGTGCCCAGCTGTCAGACTCCGTTAAGGAGAATCAGCGGCTTCGGCGCAGCATATTTAGTAAGTGCTTGAACGAACCTTTGAAAAAGAATTCGGCGGGGAAGTCGACTAACAAAGTAATATCTGTAGGTGTGCTAACAGGTCGTCCTGCAGAGGAGATGCCCGGTTCTACGGGTGACCTTCTTCCCAAGCTCTCACAACTGCACGAGCGAGTTCGGCAGGTGATGCAAGGCGTCGCCCAGGCCTTGTGTCCATCCATCTCCATGCCTGAAGGCCTTGGAGAGCTTGCAGAGAAGCTGAAGGGAGCGCGGCGGCGCTTCCGATTGTGGAAGATATCAGCCTGCTGTCAAGGCGCTAGGGAGGCCTGGGCCATGGTGAAGACACGGTACACGAAGGCTGACCCCAACCACATGGCCGAGGTCGGACCTGTGGGGGCTGATGGGAAGGAGATCCCTGTAAGCTTAGTATACGGCCTAGTAGAATTGGCCGTGAAGTATTCCCAGGAGGACTGTAAACTAGACAGCCTGTTAGATGGTATTGAAGAGGAATACAATCAGTCAGAATGACTATGTAATTTTAATTGACATTTGAAATGCCTTCTAGCCGGATTGTAGATCGTTTGTCATGGCCGACCTTTTCGCTTCAACCTCGGGACCTGACGGTCCGGAGTGTGTCCGAATACCCTCGTGGTTATATAAGAACCAGGGTATGCATGGAGACCAGGCGTAGGGGTCATTAGTGCTTGAACAGACAAGTGCCCAACTAGTTATGTTATATTACATGGTTAGTAAGAAACATCTTCCAGGGAGAATGGTTCAGTTAAGGGTTCCTTTCCCTGGGAGGCATGCCCTAAAGTGCATGTCCATTCTGCGAAAAAGACGCAGGAAAAAGCATCTGGGGGCGCATAAATAAATAAGTGAAAATATCATCTTTTAGGTCACCGACCGAATATTCCCTTAAGAACGCTAGCTTTCGGCTTCACCCAGTCTGAGGTACACATCCGGCTGACCCGGCAGTAACAATCGTAGAGGTGCTCCCTTTACCACCTAGCCGAACAATTGGGAACGTAGGGGTAAGCACAGGAGCCAGGCAACCCAACTTGGCCAAAACTGAAGTCATATCGATGCATATAATGGTGAAATAAAAGGTACATGCGGAAGTGTAACACATGTGTTGGGCATAAAGCCCGTATAAATAAGCTTTTGTTAAAAGAAGCCCCCAAGTTTAATGAGTGTGAATAGCACGTCATTTGATGAGCCTTTAAAGGCTATAAGAGAAAGGGAGGGGAGAAGGGGAGAAATGTAAGACAGACAGTATATAAAAAATGGACAGAGGAAGGAGACGAACACAAAGTCCGGCGCTAGGCATAGAATCTTCGAAGACGGGCTGCGTTCCATGGGTACAGCTCGAGTCGGTTATCTGATGCATCTCGCAGGCGGTACGCTCCACCAGTCAGGACTTGGTCAATTATGAAGGGACCTTCCCACTTGGGCTTGAGTTTGTCCTTTTTCTTGTCTGGCAGGCGTAGAACTAATTCGCCAACATTGTAATTTTTGGCCCGTACTTCTCTGCTTTGATATCTTCGAGCCTACTATTGATAGAATGCAGAACGGGCTTTTTCCACGTCACGCTCCTCCTCTAAGGCGTCCAAACTGTCCTGCCGATCGAGCTCGGCTTCTCTTCCTTTGTACATGCGTACTCGAGGTGAGTCATGAATGATGTCGCAGGGCAAAACTGCTTCTGCGCCGTACACCATGAAGAATGGTGTGTATCCGGTGGTGCGATTGGGTGAGGTCCGCAGCCCCCAGAGTACGAAGTCGAGCTCCTCTACCCGGTGCGTATTAGATTCCTTAACGGACCGCACTAATCTGGGTTTGATGCCGCTCATGATAAGACCATTTGCACATTCGACCTGGCCATTAGTTTGTGGGTGATAGACGGAAGCATAACCGAGCTTGATGCCCATGTTTTTGCACCAGAGTTTTACCTCATGGGCCGTAAAGTTCGTGCCGTTATCAGTGATGATGCTGTGGGGGACGCCATAGCGGTGTACGACCCCAGATATAAACTCTATCACCGGTCCGGATTCGGCCGTCTTAACAGGCTTGGCTTCTATCCATTTGGTGAACTTATCCACCATGACCAGTAAGTATTTCTTCTTGTGGGTTCCGCTTTTAAGGGGTCCAACCATGTCAAGCCCCCAGACCGCGAAGGGCCAAGCGATGGGGATAGTTTGGAGGGCGGTGGGTGGCATATGGTTTTGATTTGCAAAAAGCTAGCAACCGACGCATCGTTGGACTAAGTCCTGAGCGTCTGCCCAGGCCGTCGGCCAATAAAAGCCTGTACGGAAAGCTTTGCTTACGAGGGACCGAGCTGCAGCGTGATGACCACCGAGTTCGGCGTGAATTCCAGCCAGCAGGTTCCGCCCTTCTCTTCGGAGATGCACCTTTGAAGGACTCCGGTAGTGCTTTTCTTATAAAGCTCTCCCTCATGGACTTTATAGGCTTTAGATCACCGCACTATGCAGCGTGCCTCGTTTTGGTCCTCTAGGAGTTCCTGCCTAGTAAGGTAGGCTAGGAATGGTTCTGTCCACGGGGCGATGACGGCCATTATTGCGTGGGCTGAAGGTGTAATTTCATTGGCAGAGCCTCCAATTATGTCAGATTGTTTGGTGTCGGGCAGTGCGGTTGGGTCCGGGCTGTTATTGTTCGGTTCCCCTTCCCATACTACGGATGGCTTGAACAGCCTTTCCAAGAAGATGTTGGGGGGGACTACATCGCGTTTCGCGCCAATGCGTGCCAGGACATCTGCCGCCTGATTATTTTCCCGGGCTATATGGTGAAATTCAAGCCCTTCGAACCAAGCTAACATTTTTAAGATGGCATTGCGGTAAGCTGCCATTTTTGGATCCTTGGCATCAAAGTCTCCATTTATTTGGGATATCGCGAGGTTCAAATCCCGGTGCACCTCTAGGCGTTGAATGCCCATGGATACTGCCATCCGAAGACAATGTAGAAGGGCCTCATATTCGGCTGCATTTTTGGAGCCTGTGTACATAATCCGGAGTACGTATTGAACTGTGTCTCCTGTGGGGGATGTCAAAATGACGCCAGCCCCTAGACCGGCCAACATCTTGGAGCCGTCGAAATGCATGATCCAATTTGAATATGTGCCGTACTCTTTAGGGAGTTCGGCCTCCGTCCATTCTGCGACGAAGTCGGCCAAAACTTGCGACTTGACAGCTCGCCATGGCTTATAGGTTATGTCGAACGGGAGGAGCTCAATGGCCCATTTTGCAATCCGACCCATTGCGTCACGGTTGTTTATAATATCATTAAGTGGTACTTCCGAGGCTACTGTTATTGAACACTCTTGAAAGTAGTGTCGCAGCTTCCGGGATGCCATGAATACCACGCACGCAATCTTTTGATAATGCGGGTACCGTGATTTGCACGGAGTGAGGACAGTGGACACATAATAGGCAGGCTTTTGAGGGGGCAATTTGTGTCCGTCCATTTCTCGTTCGATGACGAGCACTGCGCTTACGACCTGATGTGTTGCTGCAATGTACAATAGCATTGGTTCGCCAATGTTTGGCGCGGCCAGGACTGGGTTTGTTGCCAATATGGCTTTTGTTTCGTCGAGTCCAGCCGTGGCTGCATCCGTCCACTCGAAGTGTTCGGTGCGCCGAAGGAGGCGGTAGAGGGGTAGTGCCTTTTCTCCCAAGCGGGAGATAAAGCGGCTTAGAGCCGCCATGCATCCGGTTAATTTTTGTATTTGTTTGAGGTCCTTTGGGATATCCAATTGTGACAGAGCTCGGATCTTGGCTGGATTTGCTTCAATTCCTCTACCGGATACAATGAAGCCCAAGAGCTTTTTGGCTGGAACGCCGAAAACGCATTTTTCCGGGTTGAGCTTGATGTCGTATGTTCGGAGGTTATCAAATGTGAGCCTCAAGTAGTCTACTAGAGATTTGACATGTCTTGTTTTGACGACCACATCATCTACATATGCCTCCACTGTTTTGCCGATCTAGTTTGCTAGACATGTCTGAATCATGCGCTGATATGTTGCGCCGGCGTTTTTGAGCCCGAAGGGCATTGTGTTGAAGTAGAATGGGCCGTATGGTGTGATGAATGCCGTTGCGGCTTGGTCTGACTCTGCCATCTTGATTTGATGGTAGCCGGAATATGCGTCGAGGAAACACAACGAATCGTGTCCTGCGGTAGCGTCGACAATTTGATCGATGCGGGGGAGGGTGAAGGGATCCTTTGGGCAAGCCTTGTTAAGGTCTTTAAAATCAACGCACAGGCGCCAGGATTTGTCCTTCTTTGGTACCATCACCAGGTTTGCTAGCCAGTCGGAATGTTTTATATCTCTGATGAATCCGGCCTCCAATAGCTTGGCTAGCTCCTCTCCCATGGCCTATCTCTTAGGTTCGGAAAAATGCCGAAGAGCTTGTTTGACAGGTTTGAATCCTTTTAGGATATTTAAGCTGCGCTCGGCCAGCCTGCATGGGATTCCTGGCATGTCTGAAGGGTGCCAGGTGAAGATGTCCCAGTTTTCACGTAGGAACTCCCGCAGTGTGGCGTCTACATCAGGGTTTAATTGTGCCCCGATAGAAGCTGTTTTATTGGGGTCCGTTGGATGGACGTGGAATTTGACTATTTCGTCCGCTGGTTTACAGGAGGTGGACTTGGATCTTTTCTCGAGTATCACATCGTCCCTGTTCACCGTGGAGCGCAGCGCACTCAGTTCCTCAGCCGCTAGGGCTTCGGATAGTGCCCCAAGGGCCAGTGCGGCTGTCTTGTTTTCGGCGCGGAGTGCTGTGTCCGGATCACTAGCGAGAGTGATAATTCCATGTCACATCCTAGCTACTCCATGCATTAGAGTGTTGCATCATGTCTACTTTCATCAAAAACTTGAATTGGGGAAGACAGAACCCCCAGCACCCCCTCTGTAATCAACCAAGGTTTACTAAAAATATTTTCAATCAACCTGAAATGCCCTTCTAAAAAGTTCACCCTCTTTGTCTGGGGTTAGAACCTCTGGCAAAATTGGTGCACAATTTTATAGGTCAACAGAAGGTCATTGAATTAAATCATATGTAAGTTGCATTTGGGCATTTAAATGCTAGTAAATATTTTAGATGCTCAAATAATTCTAGAGATAAGTGTAGGCTGTTGGAAATATTCTAAACAGAGCCTATGATTAATTCCAGGATTTTTGTAAGTGCCTGACTATTTTTAATAAAGCCACAAAACTACAGAAAAATAGAAAACATAAATTAAAAGAAAGGCAGAGGCTTACCTGGCGCCCACCTGGCAAGCCCACCTGCCGGCCCAGCCCAGCCACCGCTCCAGCGAGCTGCTTGGCTCGGCCAGGCAGGCAGCCAGGTGCTCGACGCCGGCACCCGCGCGTGCCACGCAGCTGCCCGCCGCCCTGCTTCCTCCCCTCGCCACTCTTCTGGCCTGGGCGACCTCCACGTCGCGCCCCGACCCCCTGGACACGCCCATTCGCCCTTGCCTCTCCCCCTCGCACCCCTCCGCCATGGCCGACGCAGCCGCCGCCGTTCCGCCACCGTAGTCGTGCCCACCGTCGTCAACGCGCCGCCCCACCGTGCCCTGAAGCTCCGCCACACCCTCCTAGACCGTTCCACTGAGCCACGTTCCGCCGGAGGCCCGCAAGCGTCTCCACCGAGCTCGTCTTCAACCTCCTGCCGACCAGATCGCCTCCTCCGCCCCGCTTGCTTCGGCTCGTCCCCGACCTCACCGTCAACCCCGTCGCAACCACCATGAGCTTAGCCACCTCCCTATCCTCTCTGCTCTCCTTCTCGTGCACCACAGCGAGCACACGGCCGCCCGCACGCGTCGCCGCAAAGCTCGTCGCCGACGTGTCTCCGGCCAACCACTGGCCACACCACTTTGTCCACTAACTCCACCACATCCCCAGGAACCCGAAGCACCACTCCACGCATGTCGCCGTGCCCCGTAGCCTCGGAATCGTCCTCACCCGACTCCGGCGACCGCCTAGCTCGTCGCCGCCGACGTTCCCGGCCACCCCGAGCTCAACTACCACCACCAAACGCCGCGGCATGCTCCCAGCTAACTGTAGATGGTCTCCGCCGTCCATTTGGTCGCCGGAACGTGCTAACGCACTCTCACCGCCGCGTCTGGCCTCGCCGGCGGCTAAATGCCAGCGGGTTTGACCGTTTACCTTGACTGGGTGGGCCCAAGTTCACTCCCCTGAGTCTATGACAAGTGGGGCCCCCTCTGCTAACTAAACCAAATTAGTTTTAACTAAATTTAGTTAGTTTAATTAACTGCTGACACGCAGGACCCACTGGTCAGGTTGACCTGGACGTCCCCTTTGACCACTGACGCCACCCTGACGCACTGCTGACGCAATAACTAATTTCTGGGTTTATTTTTATACAGAAAATTCCAGAAATTGTTGCAAATTTCAAAAATTCATAGTAATTAATCTGTAACTCCAAATGCAAAGATTTATATATGAATATTGATCAGAAAAATTCAGTCTATCCGCTGGTACTGGTTTCATGCATGTCAGAACAAGTTAACCTTGCTGCTTAAGCAATATAAGATGATGCACTAATATGGCTATGTTAAATGAACTAACATTTGAATCTTTGATTCAAATGAGATCATTCCTTTCTGTTTTAGCTTGCATTAGGCCAAGACACATTCATATTGCCATGTCATAGCATGCATCATATTATTGCATATCGTCATGTGTTGATTATGTTCGGTATGTCTTTCGTGGTAGGTTCTGCCTCCGAGGATAACCCCGAATATCCGTCTGAAGGGCAGTATCCTACTACCACTACATCAGGCAAGCAACCCATTGATCATTCTGATACAAACCCATGTTCTCGCTTCTGCTCTTGTTTACTGCATTAATACAACGCGATTCAAACTGTTGTGTGTTGCAGTAGTTGAACCCGCTTCCTTTGCATGACTGTCATTGCCATAGTAACTAGATGAAACCCACTAGCATGTGTAGGAGTTGATTGAGCCATGTCTGTGTTTCCTACCATGCTATGCTTGCTATGCTTAGAGTTGTGTCAGGTCTGGCTCATCGGGATGATGATCTAGAGTGAAAGGTTGTGTCCGTAACGAGAGTGAGGTGTTGAATACAATTTGGTAAAGGAATCGATGAGGGGCCATGTAGGAGTACATGGTGGGTTGTTTCATTGAGGCCGTCCCTAAGAAATGAGATCTGTGTGTGTGATTTAAGATTCATCTACTACCACAAATTGGGATCCTTAATTGACCCTCTCGACTTATTAACCACTCTTGTCCTCTGTCCGGGAGTTGCAAAGTAGTTTCATGTGTTTGTAGCATGCTGGGGGCCGCACACAACGCTGACCTTAGGGGTGGGCTGTGTTGCGGTAGGCACGTGGCCCGGTGTACCGATTCGCCCGTTTGGTGTCTCGGGAACCCTGCACACAAAGTTCGGGGCCGTTAGTGGAAACCTCGGCCGGACTCCCTGCGGATGGAACCCGAATAGGCGATAAACCTGGACTAGGGACTCGTGTGTTTAGTCAGGTCGTGGCCGACACCCTCGCTGGGCTTCCGCTTGAAGGATGCCGAGTACACATCGTGTAGCGGCGATAAGTGGTGAGAGCGTGTGTGAAGAAGTACACCCCTGCAGGGTATTAAACTATTCGAATAGCCGCGTCCGCGGTAAAGGGCTACTTGGTCACCTATACAGTTCATTGACAAGTAAATGGATACTACTAAAAGCCTCAAGATAAGAGTGAGTACCACGGATGGCCCTCTCGTAGGTTGACGAGAGAGGATCCACGGTGGAGTATTGAGTTGGTGATTAGTGGACTCGTGTGCGACAAATGTTTTACAAGTTGTGTCTATCGTAGGATAGCTTAGCCATGAGTCAAAGCTGGCTTGCTGCAATAACTCCACTACCTTCTTGAGAATGTGCATGTTTATTAGGATTCTGTTGTAAGACTTGCTGAGTACCTCCATACTCATGTTGCTTTAATTAATGTTTTCAGACGACAACACCGCCCCCTCCGATGGGTTCTATGTAGACCTCGACGTTGATGAGTGACTAGCCACCCAGGTGGTGATCCAAGACTTGTGAAGGGTCGATGTAGATAGACAGGCTTCGTCAAGCCTTCTTTCTTTCTAGTGTCTGTACTCAGACTAGTTTGCTTCCGCATGTGCTTGTATGTTTGTATGACTTGAGTATCGGGTCGTGTGACCCCTACCTATATAAATATGTTATGTATGGCTCCTCGGATCCTTTTAAATAAAGTACTTGAGTTGTAGAGTTTTGTTGTGATGCCATGTTGTATGTACTCATATCGGGCATATTGTGTGTATGATTGAAATGCTTGGTATGAGTGGGATCCGACAATCTAGTTGTTTATCCTTGGCAGCCTCTCATATGGGGAAATGTAGTCTAGTGCTTCCTGAGCGATAGTAGTCTGCTACAGCCTGGTTCACCAAAGTCCTGCTAGCCCAGCACTACTGCTCTGGACACTTGACTGGCCGGCATGTGTTTCACTTCGTTCCTGTGTCTGTCCCTTCGGGGAAATGTCACACGGTGACATCCGGAGTCCTGCCTAGCCTGCTGCAGCCTGGGTTACCGGAGTCCTGTTAGCCCAGTGCTACAGCCCGGATTCACACGTTGATGACCGACATGCTCGATGTGATTCATGTATGCCTGTCCCCATGGGTTAGTGCCGCTTTGGGTTCACGACTAGCCATGTCGGCTCGGGTTCTCTGTCATATGGATGCTAGCGACGCTATCATATACGTGAGCCAAAAGGCACAAACGGTCCCGGGCCATGGTAAGGCGTCACCCATGGGATTACCGTGCGTGAGGCCGCAAAGTGATATGAGGTGTTACCGGCTAGGTTGATGTGACTTGGAATCGGGGTCCTGACAGCGTTGGCATCAGAGTCGGACTGCCTGTAGGTTCGCTAAGCCAAACTGGTCGATGTCGAGTCTAAAAATGCTTTAGTTATATGTAGGGGAATTGATTGTGGAAGGGAACGTAAGGCTCTTTTTACTCCTTTACCTTATGCCCTCTGATCTGTGTCATTCTCTTCTCATTCTACGTGGGTTAAGGACTAGGCTCTCTTCTCTCTATCAGGTTCACGTGTTACTAATCCGTAGTGGCTTATAGGATTGTTGGTTACCATCCTCAGATCAGTTTCTACTACTTTTAGTATGTTGCCAGTTGAACTAGAACCTTGATATGATGTTGTTGAGTGGTTTTTGCAAAGTATTGTGGATGTCTCAACTCCGTCTCTGAGCATTTACAGCTGTTATGCTGTCCGATTTCCCCTAGAAATTCTAATGTCTTTGCATTGTGGTTGTGCTTTCAGATGGCCACTCGTGCTCAAAACCAAGTGGTTCGTCTGACCTGGTGCCTTGATGTGCCCAGTCATACTGCTATGTTAGTCCGGGTAATGATCGAGACGGGCTACCGTTGGTATCCGAAATACACTGTCGAAGAGCAATTCTGAGACTTTAATCAAAACCAATATTTCTGCACTGTCAGGATATTTCCTTCTTACCCTGGATCTACCGAGCCCCTCCACTGTTCCTATGGACTCGGGGTCACTATTGAGATGGCTGTGCAGGATGCTGCCTATTCCCTGATGACCATCATGCGAGTCAGGACCCGTCTGCTTTGGAATACAGACTTCCGTTATATGCCAGCTTCGCTCCCTGGAGCGCAGGGGTATCTCCAGGCTATCTATGCTGATTCCACACATGAGGACTCACTAACTCGCACCACTGCCGAGGTGCTCGAGGATAAGGACTGAGAGAATCGGGCCTTGAGACTGGAGCAATTCAACACCCGTGCTGATCATTGGGCCACTTTGACTCGGTTTGCATTGGCTGTGCAAGCTGGATGTATGGATACGAGGGATCTGTACCCTGTGAGATCTGCTCTGCCAGACATGGTGGATTGGCGTGACGTGGGAGGCATCGCCCCACCCCGTGGTCCCCGCAGGCCACCGTTTGTTGGTCCAAGACCTCACCCTAGCCCCTTTGGTCCACAGGCTCCTCAAGACCTCACCCTGAGTCTATGACAAGTGGGGCCCCCCTCTGCTAACTAAACCAAATTAGTTTTAACTAAATTTAGTTAGTTTAATTAACTGCTGACACGCAGGACCCACTGGTCAGGTTGACCTGGACGTCCCCTTTGACCATTGACGTCACCCTGACGCACTGCTGACGCAATAACTAATTTCTGGGTTTATTTTTATACAGAAAATTCCAGAAATTGTTGCAAACTTTAAAAATTCATAGAAATTAATCTGTAACTCCAAATGCAAAGATTTATATATGAATTTTGATCAGAAAAATTCAATCTATCCACTGGTACTGGTTTCATGCATGTCAGAACAAGTTAATCTTGCTGTTTAAGCAATATAAGATGATGCACTAATATGGCTATGTTAAATGAACTAACATTTGAATCTTTGATTCAAATGAGATCATTCCTTTCTGTTTTAGCTTGCATTAGGCCAAGACACATTATATTGCCATGTCATAGCATGCATCATATTGTTGCATATCGTCATGTGTTGATTACGTTCGGTATGTCTTTCGTGGTAGGTTCTGCCTCCGAGGATAACCCCGAATATCCGTCGGAACGGCAGTATCCTACTACCACTACATCAGGCAAGCAACCCATTGATCATTCCGATACAAACCCATGTTCTCGCTTCTCCTCTTGTTTACTGCATTAAGACAACGCGATTCAAACTGCTGTGTGTTGCGGTAGTTGAACCCACTTCCTTTGCATGACCTGTCATTCCCACAGTAACTAGATGAAACCCACTAGCATGTGTAGGAGTTGATTGAGCCATGTCTGTGTTTCCTACCATGCTATTCTTGCTATGCTTAGAGTTGTGTCAGGTCTGGCTCATCGGGATGATGATCTAGAGTGAAAGGTTGTGTCGGTAACGAGAGTGAGGTGTTGAATACGATTTGGTAAAGGAATCGACGAGAGGCCATGTAGGAGTACATGGTGGGTTGTTTCATTGAGGCCGTCCCTAAGAACTGAGATATGTGTGTGTGATTTAAGATTCAGCTACTACCACACATTGGGATCCTTAATTGACCCTCTCGACTTATTAACCACTCTTTTCCTCTGTCCGGGAGTTGCAAAGTAGTTTCTGGTGTTTGTAGCATGCTGGGGGCCGCACGCTACACTGACCTTAGGGGTGGGCTGTGTTGCGGTAGGCACGTGGCCCGGTGTACCGATTCGCCCGTTTGGTGTCTTGGGGACCCTGCACAGATCGTTCGGGGCCGTTAGTGGAAACCTCGGCCGGACTCCCTGCGGATGGAACCCGAATAGGCGATAAACCTAGACTAGGGACTCGTGTGTTTAGTCAGGTCGTGGTCGACACCCTCACTGGGCTTCCGCTTGAAGGTTGCTGAGTACACGTCGTGTAGCGCCGATAAGTGGTGAGAGCGTGTGTGAAGAAGTACACCCCTGTAGGGTATTAAACTATTCGAATAGCCGCGTCCGCGGTAAAGGGCTACTTGGTCACCTATACAGTTCATTGACAAGTAAATGGATACTACTAAAAGCCTCAAGATAAGAGTGAGTACCGCGGATGGCCCTCTCGTAGGTTGACGAGAGAGGGTCCACGGTGGAGTATTGAGTTGGTGATTAGTGGACTCGTGTGCGACAAATGTTTTACAAGTTGTGTCTATCGTAGGATAGCTTAGCCATGAGTCAAAGTTGGCTTGCTGCAATAACTCCACTACCTTCTTGAGAATGTGCATGTATAGTAGGATTCTGTGGTAAGACTTGCTGAGTACCTCCGTACTCATGTTGCTTTAATTAATGTTTTCAGACGACAACACCGCCCCCTCCGATGGGTTCTATGTAGACCTCGACGTTGACGAGTGACTAGCCACCCAGGTGGTGATCCAAGACTTGTGAAGGGTCGATGTAGATAGACAGGCTTCGTCAAGCCTTCTTTCATTCTAGTGTCTGTACTCAAACTAGTTTGCTTCCGCATGTGCTTGTATGTTTGTATGACTTGAGTGTCGGGTCGTGTGACCCCTACCTGTATGAATATTTTATGTATGGATCCTCGGAGACTTTTAAATAAAGTACTTGAGTTGTAGAGTTTTGTTGTGATGCCATGTTGTATGTACTCATATCGAGCATATTGTGTGTATGATTGAAATGCTTGGTATGAGTGGGATCCGACAATCTAGTTGTTTATCCTTGGCAGCCTCTCATATGGGGAAATGTAGTCTAGTGCTTCCTGAGCGATAGTAGTCCGCTACAGCCCGGTTCACCGGAGTCCTGCTAGCCCAGCACTACTGCTCTAGACACTTGACTGGCTGGCATGTGTTTCACTTCGTTCCTGTGTCTGTCCCTTCGGGGAAATGTCATGCGGTGACATCTGGAGTCCTGCCTAGCCAGCTGCAGCCCGGGTTACCGGAGTCCTATTAGCCCAGTGCTACAGCCCGGATTCACACGTTGATGACCGACATGCTCGACATGATTCATGTATGCCTGTCCCCATGGGTTAGTGCCACTTTGGGTTCAAGACTAGCCATGTCGGCCCAGGTTCTCTGTCATATGGATGCTAGCGACGCCATCATATACGTGAGCCAAAAGGCGCAAACGGTCCCGGGCCATGGTAAGGCGTCACCCGTGGGATTACCGTGCGTGAGGCAGCAAAGTGACTTGGAATCGGCTAGGTCGATGTGACTTGGAATCGGGGTCCTGAAATTCCGTTTGGCCCGGGCATCTTGAGCTTGATGTACCCGTAATGGGGTATTGCTTGGAAGGTTGTAAACGCTTCCCACCCTAGCAGGGCGTGGTATCCGCAGCTGAACGGGGCCACATGGAACGTGATCTCTTCAGACCTGTAATTATCCGGCATGCCGAACACCACATCCAGTGTGATTTTTCCTGTACAACATGCTTCCCGACTGGGGATTATTCCTCTAAAGGTTGTACTGCTTCGCTCAATGCGGTTCCAGTCTATTTCCATTTTTTGAAGGGTTTCCTCATAAATGAGGTTCAATCAGCTGCCTCCGTCCATGAGTACCTTGGTGAGGCGAAAGCCGTCCACTATTGGACTGAGGACCAATGCGGCTGGTGCTCGGGCTGTTCGGAATTTAGGTTCATCACTGGCATTAAAAGTAATAGCCGTGTCACTCCATGGGTTTATTGTTGCTACTTGGTAGACTTCGACAAGGCTGCGGAGTGTTCTTTTTCGCATATTATTTGATGTGAAAGTCTCGAAGACTGTTAATACCGTATTGGTGTCCCAGGGGTGGCTTTCTATGGCCTCCGGAATTAGGAGATCTTCGCCAATTTTGGACACCTGCCAGAGTATCCAACATGCTCTAAGGCCGTGAGTTGGTGTGGCGCCCTCTGTACTGTGAATTTTACAGGGTCCATTATCCTTTCAGTATGGTTCCATGCCCTGTTGAGGGTTTTTGCTTTTTGGTGTTTGACCCGGGTGTCTGGCGATGATGCACCCTTTTATTTCGGACTGGGTTTGTATTCAGGGCCGGATCGTCCCAAAATTTTATTTCGGTTTTCCAGGCGCTTTCCATCGCACAGTACTTTCGTACTATGGATGCCAAGTCAGCGAAGCGTGTAATATCACGGCGACTTATGGCGTTGAGGATTCCCTTGTCCATGCAATTATTGCAGAAGATTGAGATTGCGTCTTCCTCGCGGCAGTCCTTTATCCTGTTCCTAACCAGGAGGAATCTGGCCCAGTAATGATGTGCTGTTTCTTCGGGCTTTTTCCTGATTTGGGATAGATCGCTTATGTTTGGGTGGGTGGGTGGAATTAAATCCGAAACCTCACCCAATTTGAGACTCAGAGGCCGAGGAGTTTCCGAACTCGAAAATTTGGATTCTAGGATGTTGTCCAATGAATCCAGCCCGTCGCCTGACTCTAAGTTCAGGTCTTGAGTGATATCCTCCCCTCCGCCGGTATCCGGCTTGGAGGGATCGGGAATCCAGACGTAGCTAGTCCTTAAGATAGATGAAGGCTCGCCGCACTGTCCCTCTATCATGGCAACGTGATGGGTGACTTGGGGAGAGTTAATCTCTCTCAGATCGGGTTTAAGCCCAATCTGGTCGTGATCCGTAGCGACTCCTAGGGCGGCGATGCGATCCAAGAGCTCGATTATGGAGGAGAGATCCATTGTATCTAACTGCTCGGTGAGTTCCGAGCTGACATGAAGATTATTTTTGATGGCCCAAGAGGTCATCGTCAGCGCAGAAGCTGAACAGGCGGTCATAAGAAAACCACCTAGCCGGAGAGTTTGGCCGACAGCCAAAGCTCCCTTAGCAACGGTGCCGTCTTTAAAGATGGGATGAGGCATCCTTCCTGATGGTGACGACACAGAGGAACTCTCAATGAAAGCACCAATGTCGGTGTCAAAACCGGCGGATCTCGGGTAGGGGGTCCCGAACTATGCGTCTAGGCGGATGGTAACAGGAGGCAGGGGACACGATGTTTTACCCAGGTTTGGGCCCTCTTGATGGAGGTAAAACCCTACGTCCTGCTTGATTAATGTTGATGATATGGGTAGTACAAGAGTAGATCTACCACGAGATCAAGGAGGCTAAACCCTAGAAGCTAGCCTATGGTATGATTGTTTCTCTTCCTACGGACTAAAACCCTCCGGTTTATATAGACACCAGAGAGGGCTAGGGTTACACAGAGTCGGTTACAATGGTAGGAGATCTACATATACGTATCGCCAAGTTTGCCTTCCATGCCAAGGAAAGTCCCTTCCGGACACGGGACGAAGTCTTCAATCTTGTATCTTCATAGTCCAGGAGTCCGGCCGAAGGTATAGTCCGGCAATCCGAACACCCGCTAATCCAGGACTCCCTCAGTTGAGCTTAAGCATAATGCACAAACCTCAAAACGTGCTTCTCCTTTGTTCTAGAATCTTCCATATCATAACTTCCCAAGCTTTTTTCTAGTTGAATTGCCATTATTTGCTAGTTGAATTGCCATTATTTGTGTTTACTTTATGCTTTACAACGCACGATTCCATGAATCATAAAATAGATTAAGGGCTTCTTTGTTTCAAAGGATTCTCAAAGGAATTTGGGAGGATTCTAATCCTAAGGAATTGTTCCTATCTTGGTTGTTTGATTCGTAGGATTATAAACAATAGGAATTTTTCCATAGGATTCATGTGCACCAGATTTCATAGGAAACTTTCCATCCACTCAAACCTCTTTGAAAGAATCCTACATTTTTTCTATGCACAATCAAACACTCGTACGATCTGTAGGATTCAAGATGACATTCCACTCTAATCCCATGTTTTTCCTATTCCCGCGTTATGGAAATCCTACGAATCAAAGAGGCCCTAACTTTTTTATAAAAACAAATTGATTTTTAATGAGATGAACTATAAGAATTAAACGAACGTCTACATCATGCATATATGACTCAAAGCTTATATGCTATAGTGTGGTATTTATTCATAATTTTGTTGCCAAATCTGATGCGAAGAATGCACGTATACCTTACTAGTACTTCGAGTATGTGCAAAACACGTCAATTGGAATTCCAATGACACGCTACACAGTGTCCCTCTTTCAGTTCATGAAGCCACGTGGCACATGTGGAGGCGTCGTCGCGACCTCCTTGTGCGGATTGATCAGAGTGACGTGCTGCTCGTTCCAGAAGAATGTACTCATCCTCTCTCATGCACACTGGTAGTACATGCACGAAGCGAAGATGTGCACACATGCACTCATTCCCTCGCACGCACACGCGGGTACTGGTGGGACACATTTTTGTAAGAAGATCCACCCCATGTGATAATTTGACGCATGTAAAGTCCTTCACTTCATTGATGGTCAATTAATATAGCGCATGCAAATTGAGTGGACGTGAGGGAGGAAGTAGTTTAAAAAGACATTACTACTCCACTGCATGCATGCGAGTAGTTAAATCATGGGTTGCTACTTCCATTGGTCTCCTTCGTATTTTGTGCCAATTTTTGACCATATTTTTAAGTAACATAATATTTATGCATGTCATAAAATGTGGCAAAAAAGGGGGCCAGTAGACCAGGACGCAGGCAGCATGATCAATTTTTGCCAGGGCTACTGTTGGTGGCCTTTGTATATAAATATGGAGTGAGTGGAGTAGTACTACTATCTTTATCTTAGCCTCGTAGGGCTCTCCCAGCGCTTAGGTCGCCTCCCCGCCTCGCCCACCGGATCCCGCCATGGATAATCCCTTAGATCCCAGGATCCCACGGGTTACCCTCTCGCTGCTGCCCGTAGCACTGCCGCCTTTGAGCGAAACCCACATGTGTTTTGGAGGGGATCCTTTGCTCTGGAATCACAGATCGGTGGTGCCGGAGGACATGCCAGGGTTGTCTTTCAGGTGGTGGGAAGCAAGGGCAAATCGGATCGAGGAAGCGCCGCATCGTTGGTGAGAAAGTTCCAAGGAGCTACACCTGGCGCAGCACAAGGCAGAGGCGCAAGTCGATCTCAGGGGAGAGATGCTGAGGGATGTCGGTATCTGGCAGTGTCGTGTTGATTTCGATATAGGGCTAATGGCAGAGATCATATCCAAGGAGTCAACTGCGGAGGAAATAATGCGCATGCCTGCGGAATGGCATGAGCAGCCGGTGGAACTGTTCAAATGGGCGGTAGGAGAAGCCGAATCGCTGGACCAGCTGGGGTGGCGCCGCTGGGCATGCATCATAGGCGAGGTGAGGTGCCCTCCTTCCCTGCCGGCGATGCAATGACCTACTCGGTTGCTGCTGCAGTGAACTTGCGGCGCCATGGCGGTTTGCAACCATGACAATCAATCCATCTATATGTATTGTATTCCTGTGAAAATACTTGGTCGTTTGGAAAAACATGGTAATTGATTTATCAGTAGTTTTCGAATGCTTGGTCGTGACAATCACCTGAGGCCACAACCAGAAGTCTCCATCGCGTAATACTTATGGTCGGTCGCACCAATAGATGGTCGCTCGGACCCGCGACACGAATCGGCTTGGTCTGACATGTACGACCAGTTACATCACTGACTTGTGCTACCGTATTTGACCAGTAGTACTTGAAATTTGTGTTCCAGGAAACTCATCGGGAGCCGTTTCGGGCCTCGAAACCGCCAGAGGCATTCATACAGAGTCATATATTGTTCTAGTATCAAGTTGTACTCATCGAGCTGTAAATAAATAGAAGTGTGATGATCATCATTAATAGAGCATTGTCCCAAATAAAAAAGGGGGAGAAAGGCCAAAAAAAGGCCCAAAAAAGAAAAAAAAGAAAAAAAGGGACAATGCTACTATCCTTTTTCCACACTTGTGCTTCAAAGTAGCACCATGATCTTTATGATAGAGAGTCTCTTGTTTTGTCACTTTCATATACTAGTGGGAATTTTTCATTATAGAACTTGGCTTGTATATTCCAACAATGGGCTTCCTCAAATGCCCTAGGTCTTCGTGAGCAAGCAAGTTGGATGCACACCCACTTAGTTTCTTTTGTTGAGCTTTCATACATTTATAGCTCTAGTGCATCCGTTGCATGGCAATCCCCACTCCTTGCATTGGTATGAATTGATGGGCATCTCCCTAGCCCGTTGAGTAGCCGCGTTAGTGTGAGACTTTCTCTTTTTTTGTCTTCTCCACACAACCCCCATCATCATATTCTATTCCACACATAGTGCTATGTCCATGGCTCACGCTCATGTATTGCGTGAACATTGAAAAAAGTTTGAGATTACTAAAGTATGAAACAATTGCTTGGCTTGTCATCGGGGTTGTGCATGGTGAGTGCATTCTTATGTGACGAAAATGAAGCATAGCCAAACTATATGATTTTTTAGGGACAAGCTTTCTTTGGCCATGTTATTTTGTAGGGATAAATTTTGTTTTTATCATTTACCTACTCGAGGACGAGCAGGAATTAAGCTTGGGGATGCTTGATACGTCTCCAATGTATCTATAATTTTTATTGTTCCATGTTATTATATTATCAGTTTGGATGTTTAATGGGCTTTATTATGCATTTTTATATTATTTTTGGGACTCACCTATTAATCGAAGGCCCAGTTTAAATTGCTGTTTTTTGCCTATTTCAGTGTTCTGCAGAAAAAGAATATCAAACGGAATCCAAACGGAATGAAACCTTCGGGAGAGTTATTTTTGGAACAAACGCAATCCAGGAGAATTGGAGTGGATGTCAAGGAAGAAACGAAGAAGCCACGAGGCAGGGAGGCGCGCCCTGGGGGGTAGGTGTGCCCCTCACCCTCGTGGGCCCCTCGTGGCTCCACCGACCTACTTCTTTCACCTATGTATACTCATATACCCTGAAAACATCCGAGAGCACCACGAAAACCCTATTTCCACCGCCGCAACCTTCTGTACCCATGAGATCCCATCTTGGGGCCTTTTCTGGCGCTCTGCTGGAGGGGGAATCGATCACGGAGGGCTTCTACATCAACACCATAGCCTCTCCGATGGTGTGTGAGTAGTTTACCACAGACCTTCGGGTCCATAGTTATTATCTAGATGGCTTCTTCTTTCTCTTTGGATCTCAATACAATGTTCTCCTTGATCTTCTTGGAGATCTATTCAATGTAACTCTTTTTGCGGTGTGTTTGTCGAGATCCGATGAATTGTGGGTTGATCAAGATTATCTATCAACAATATTTGAATCTTCTCTGAATTCTCTTATGTATGATTGGTTATCCTTGCAAGTCTCTTCGAATTATCAGTTTGGTTTGGCCTACTAGATTGATCTTTCTTGCAATGGGAGAAGTGCTTAGCTTTGGGTCCAATCTTGCGTTGCTCAATTCCAGTGATAGAAGGGGAAACGACACGTATTGTGTTGTTGGCATCGAGGATAAAAAGACGGGGTTTATATCATATTGCTTGAGTTTATCCCTCTACATCATGTCATCTTGCCTAATGTGTTACTCTGTTCTTATGCACTTAATACTCTAGATGCATGCTGGATAGCGGTCGATTTGTGGAGTAATAGTAGTAGATGCAGGCAGGAGTCGGTCTACTTGTTGCGGACGTCCTATATACATGATCATGCCTAGATATTATCATAATTATGCACTTTTCTATCAATTGCTCGACAGTAATTGTTCACCCGCTGTAATACTTATGCTATCTTGAGAGAAGCCACTAGTGAAACCTATGGCCCCCGGGTCTATTTTCCATCATATTAATCTTCCGTCAACTAGCTATTTCTGTCGCCATTTATTTTGCAATATGTACTGTTAATCTTTATCATAAAAATACCAAAAATATTATCTTATCATCTCTATCAGATCTCACTTTTGCAAGTGGCCGTGAAGGGATTGACAACCCCTTTATCATGTTGGTTTCAAGGTTCTTATTTGTTTCTGTAGGTACGAGGGACTTGCATGTGGCCTCCTACGGGATTGATACCTTGGTTCTCAAAAACTAAGGGAAATACTGACGCTACTTTTCTGCATCACCCTTTCCTCTTCAAGGGTAAACCAACGCATTCTCAAGAGGTAGCAAGAAGGATTTCTGGTGCCTTTGCCGGGGAGGTGTACACCAAGTCAAGTCAAGATTTGATATCCCGACAATGAGCCATTTCTGGCGCCGTTGCCGGGGAGTCTACGCACAAGTCAAGACATACAAAGTACCCATCACAAACTCTTATCCCTCGCATTACATTATTTGCCATTTGCATCTCGTTTTCCTCTCCCCCACTTCACCCATGCCATTTTATTCGCCCTCTCTTTCCGTTCACCTCTTTTCGCTTGCTTCTTGTTTGCTTGTGTGTTGGACTGCTTGCTTGTCATGATGGCTCAAGATAATACTAAATTGCGTCACTTTGCCAATACCAACAACAATGATTTTCTTAGTACTCCGATTGATCCTCTTACCGATGCTAAATCTTGTGAAATTAATGCTACTTTGCTGAATCTTGTCATGAAAGATCAATTCACTGGCCTTCCTAGTGAAGATGTCGCTACCCATCTAAATAGCTTTGTTGATTTGTGTGATATGCAAAAGAAGAAAGATGTGGACAATGATATTGTCAAATTGAAGCTATTTCCTTTTTCGCTTAGAGATCGTGCTAAAACTTGGTTTTCGTCTTTGCCTAAAAATAGTATTAATTCTTGGAATAAGTGCAAAGATGCTTTTATCTCTAAGTATTTTCCTCCCGCTAAGGTCATCTCTCTTAGAAAAGAAATTATGAATTTTAAGCAACTTGATCATGAACTTGTTGCACAATCTTGGGAGAGAATGAAATTAATGATACGTAATTGCCCTACACATGGTTTGAATATATGGATGATTATACAAAAAAATTATGCGGGTTGAATTTTGCTTCTAGAAATCTTTTAGATTCGGCCTCGGGAGGCACCTTTATGGAAATCACTTTTGGAGAAGGTACTAAACTCCTAGATAATATTATGGTTAGTTATTCTCAATGGCACACTGAAAGATCTACTAGTAAAAAGGTGCATGCAATTGAAGATATTAATGTTTTGAGTGGAAAGATGGATGGACTTATGAAATTATTTGCTAATAAGAGTGTTTCTTCTTATCCCAATGATATGCCTTTGTCTACCTTGATTGCGAATAATAATGAATCTATGGATGTGAATTTTGTTGGTAGGAACAATTTTGGTAACAACGCTTATAGAGGAAACGTTAATCCTACGCCGTATCCTAGTAATTCCTCTAATAATTATGGTAATTCCTCCAACAACTATTATGGAAATTTTAATAAGATGCCCTCTGATTTTGAGACTAGTGTTAAAGAATTTATGATTTCTCAAAAGAATTTCAATGCTTTGCTTGAAGAAAAATTGCCTAAGATTGATGAGTTGGCTAGGAACGTGGATATAATTTATCTTGATGTTGATTCTTTGAAACTTAGATCTATTCCACCTAAGCATTATATCAATGAGTCTCTCAAGGCTATGATAATTTCCATTGGTGAGTGCAAAGAAAGAAACGCTAGGATGCGTTCTAAAAAAGATTGCTTTGTGAAAGCGTGTTCTTCTAGTTTTCATGATAGTAAGGATGAAGATCTAAAAGTGATTGATGTGTCTCCTATTAAATCTTTGTTTTGCAATATTAATCTTGATAGTTATGGGACTGGAGATGAGTCAACTTTAGTTAAAAGGCGTCCCAATGATTCAGAGTTTTTAGACCTTGATGCAAAAATTGGTAAAAGTGGGATTGAAGAGGTCAAAACTTTAAATAGCAATGAACCCACTATTTTGGATTTAAAGGAATTTAATTATGATAATTGTTCTTTAATAGATCGTATTTCCTTGTTGCAATCCGTGCTAAGTTCTCTGCATGCTTATAGTCAAAATAAGGCTTTTACCAAACATATCATTGATGCTTTAATGCAATCTTATGAACAAAAACTTGAATTGGAAGTTTCTATCCCTAGAAAACTTTATGATGAGTGGGAACCTACTATTAAAATTAAAATTAAAGATTATGAGTGCTATGCTTTGTGTGATTTGGGTGCTAGTGTTTCCAAGATTCCAAAAACTTTGTGTGATATGTTAGGTTTCACTGAATTTGATGATTGTTCTTTAAACTTGCATCTTGTGGATTCCACCATTAAGAAACCTATGGGAATAATTAATGATGTTCTTATTGTTGCAAGTAGGAATTATGTGCCCGTAGATTTCATTGTCCTTGATATAGATTGCAATCCTTCATGCCCTATTATTCTTGGTAGACCTTTCCTTAGAACGATTGGTGCAATTATTGATATGAAAGATGGGAATAGTAGATTCCAATTTCCGTTAAGGAAAGGCATTGAAAATTTTCCTATAAAAAAAATTAAATCACCTTATGAATCTATTATGATAGCCACTTATGGATTGCATGCCAAAGATGGCAATACCTAGATCTATCCTTGCCTTTATGCCTAGCTAGGGGCGTTAAACGATAGCGCTTGTTGGGAGGCAACCCAATTTTATTTTTGTTTATTGATTTTTGGTTCTATTTAGGAATAAATCTTTGGTCTAGCCTCTGGTTATATGTGTTTTTATGTTTTAATTACTGTTTGTGCCAAGTAGAACCTTTGGGAAGACTTGGGTGAAGTCTTTTTGATCTTTCTGTAAAAAATAGAAACTTTAGCGCTCACGAGATTAGCTACAACTTTTTACTGGAGAGTGATATGTAGTTGATTCTATTTGAATATGATTAATAGATAAATTCCTCACGTCCGGCAATTTATTTTAGAATTTTTGGAGTTCCAGAAGTATGCATTTGATACAGATTACTACAGACTATTTTGTTTTTGACAGATTCTGTTTTTCGTGTGTTGTTTGCTTATTTTGATGCATCTATGGCTAGTATCGGAGGTTATGAACCATAGAGAAGTTAGAATACAGTAGGTTTAACACCAATATAGATAAATAATGAGTTCATTACAGTACCTTGAAGTGGTGTTTTGTTTTCTTTCGCTAACGGAGATCACAAGATTTTCTGTTAAGTTTTGTGTTGTGAAGTTTTCAAGTTTTGGGTAAAGATTTGATGGATTATGGAACAAGGAGTGGCAAGAGCCTAATCTTGGGGATGACCAAGGCAACCAAAGGTAAAATCCAAGGACAACCAAAAAGCCTAATGTTGGGGATGCCCCGGAAGTTATCCGCTCTTTTGTCTTCGTCCATCGGTAACTTTACTTGGAGCTATATTTTTATTCACCACATGATATGTTTTTTGCTTGGAGCGTCTTGTATGATTTGAATCTTTGCCTTCTAGTTACCACAATCATTCTTTCTGTACACACCTTTTGGGAGAGACACACATTAATCGGAATTTATTAGAATGATCTATGTGCTTCACTTATATCTTTTGAGCTAAATAATTTTGCTCTAGTGCTTCACTTATATCTTTTAGAGCACGGTGGTGGTTTTATTTTATAGAAATTATTGATCTCTCATGCTTCACTTATATTATTTTTAGAGTCCTTTAGAACAGCATGGTAATTTGCTTTGGCTATAAAATTAGTCCTAATATGATAGGCATCCAAGTTGGATATAATAAAAACTTTCATATAAGTGCTGCCGGTGTCAAAACCGGCGGATCTCAGGTAGGGGGTCCCGAACTGTGCGTCTAAGGCGGATGATAACATGACGCAGGGGACACGATGTTTACCCAGGTTCGGGCCCTCTCGATGGAGGTAATACCCTACTTCCTGCTTGATTGATCTTGATGATATGAGTAGTACAAGAGTTGATCTACCACGAGATCGTAGAGGCTAAACCCTAGAAGCTAGACTACGGTATGATTGTTGTTGTCCTATGGACTAAACCCTCCAGTTTATATAGACACCGGAGGGGGCTAAGGTTAAACAGTGTCGGTTACAACGGAGGAGATCTTCATATCCGTATCGCCAAGCTTGCCTTCCACGCCAAGGAGAGTCCCATCCGGACACGAGACGAAGTCTTCCATCTTGTATCTTCATAGTCCAACAGTCCGGCCAAAGGATATCGTCTGGCCGTCCGGATACCCCCTAATCCAGGACTCCCTCAATATCCCCTGAACCAGGCTTCAATGACAATGAGTCCGGCGCGCAGATTGTCTTCGGCATTGCAAGGCGGGTTCCTCCTCTGAATACTCCATAGAAGATCGTGAACACAAGGATAGTGTACGACTCTGCAAAACAAGTTCCACATACCACCATAGAGAGAATAATATTTTCACAAATCTAATCTGCTAACACGCTCGATATCATGACAACATACCACGACCCGGTCTTTATTCGAACCGTCATTCTCAACCAGCCTTGGCGCATATCGCAAGGCGATTTCCTTGGCATGTCTCGTCGAAGCAGAGATCGTGTCCCCTTATTACGGGATTCTCATCAATACGGACGTGGGTAACCCAATCGTGCCTGTTGGTATGACTCCTCGACTGTAGGCAAGTCCCAAATGGTCACGAGGAGGACGCTTGGTATTCACCCTCTTTATAAAGAGACCAAGGCCTATCCTTTTACTCCTCGAACTCAATCGAATCCTTCCTCCGCCTCGAGTTCCAATACTCGAAGCTCAGGTCAGGCGCTTCGGACCTTCAACCATGTCCGGTTCCAACCTTCAAGGTCGGTGGATGCCTTCCTCCGTCACGGAGGAAGACGTCAAAAAGTTAAGAGAGGCCGGATTTCTGACCGACAAGATCCCGCACCGGCTGCCTGGTCGAGGGCAGGTCATTCCCACTCCCAAACCCAGCGAGAGCGTTGTGTTCGTATCTCACTTCCTCCGAGGGCTAGGCCTTGCTCTAGATCCCTTCGTGAGGGGGCTCATGTTTTACTATGGGCTGGATTTCCATGATCTGACTCCGGATTCTGTCCTCCACATCTCGTCGTTCATCGTCATGTGTGAAGCTTTCCTCCGTATTACCCCTCACTTCGGCCTGTGGCTCAAGACGTTCAAGGTGGAGCCGAAGATGATCGAGGGGCGGCACGCAGAGTGCGGTGGCCCCGTAATAAGCAAAAGTATCGATGCCCCATGGCCAGAGGGTTCTTTCCAGGAGGTGTCCAGCTTATGGCAACGAGAATGGTTTTACATCACAGCTCCCAGGGGTACCAAGTGGGTGGCTCCCCATGCTTTTCACTCGGGCCCTCCGCCACAACTAGCGTCATGGGTCAACAAGGGGCTAGACTGGGGGGCCAGTAAAGGATGTGCCAATATTGCAGAGCCGCATCCAAGATTTCCTAGAGAGAGAGACATCAGTCTAGTCATGGTAATGCAAGTCATGTTAATTCGTCGAGTCTTGCCCTGCAAACCTCGTCCCCTCCGCATGTGGGAGTTCAACCCGGAGGGCCCGCGAGCTATCCATCATTTCCTCGGCATGATGCTCGAGGAGATGTACAAATGGTTCTTCGGACCACAAATAATGTGTCCGGACACCACCGAGGATGCGGGTTTGAACTGCAATCATCCAGATACCCAAGTAAGTAGTGCTGTAACTGAACATGCTATATCTTTATTTATCATAATATCATTCTGAAAAGTCGCTCTTTGACCAGGACTGGGTAACAAAGGCGAAGATGATCAGGTGTCCGGCCCCCTCCCCGAGGTCTCACTGGATATTGTACTAGCCAGGATGCTGGAGCTCGCGCCTTATCAAGCGGCCTTAAGGGAAGACAAAGGGGGAAGAAAGAGGGAAAGAGGCAAGCGCCTCCGCGAGGGAGGATAACCGGGGGGAAGAAACTGAAATTCCCCCTTCCCAAGGAAGGAAGAGGGCCGCCTCTGAAGACCCGGAGACAATGGTCTCCAAATGGGGGAAGAAATCTTCACCAGAGGGTCCTGCCTCGGGGGATACCCCGGCCGCGCAATGCCTGCAAGGGGGTCAGCCCTCAACCGAGCTGTAAGTAGAAAGGGGACTTTAATAATAAAAACGTCTTGCTTTGCTTCTGAGGAAAATAATCGAAATATTTATCTTGTAGTCCGGATCATAGCCCTTCTCGACAGAGTTCGTCTTCGGGGGATCTTATTCCAGAGATGATGGAGAGCAAAACGCCTCCCCATGCCCTCCCGCCTTACGAGGCAGCCGACCCCGAGGTGTCGTCGCGGAGGGCTTCTCCTGATCCGGCAAGGCTAGAGGTCAATCCTTTGGCCACCCGAAGTCCTCAGTATCCGGCTCTTGAAGAGAGCAACCGAAAGAGTCCGGCACCGTCTGTTATGCGGTCGGACACACTGAAGGATCTGCTAGAGCGAGTGGCTATCTCAGAAGCACATCGTACGCTAATGGGTACGGTGGTTGAGAGGATTTCATCCGCCGAAAGCGAGTTGCATGAAGCCTTTATGAGTCTGCTGAAAGGTTTTGAGGTACGTGAAATAGTGTGTACTTTTTACAGTACCGCAAACGTTACGGTGTGTCCTATGCAGATAGTAGCCCCTGAGACTCTGGTTGCTGTCGCAAACGGCGGCAAACAGAGGATCATAGTCCCAGGTAACAATCCGGCCGCCTTCATATGCAGGTGGCGGAAGGTCCGGTGGCTAGCCGGGTTGGTGAGTTTGCCGAGCTGAAGCGGCAACTTGATGCGGCGGATGCCGACATCGTGCTTGTCAACAAGCGGCTTGACGAGGCACAGGGTATGTGATTTCTCCAGTGATCGATACGTAGTAAGAGGAGCATGATGCCAGTATATTTAATATGTTGCGCCTGCATATGGAGCTGCAGCCATGGAGACCCTTCGAGCGGAACTTGCCCGGGCCAAAGAACAAGCCAGGAAGAGTGATGCGGCCGCCCTAAAGGCGGTCGAGGAGCTGAGAGCCGAAAAGGCTGCCCATTGCCGAAGCAGGGAGGAAATAGCCAAGATGGCTGTGGAGTTGAAGGATGCCGCCGGCCGTTACGAGCTTCTCACTAAGGAAGATCGAGCGAAGATGACGGGCCTGGAGAAGGCCACGATGGCGGCCAAGGACGCCCGCTCTACGATTAGAGCGATGAAGGAGGAGCTGCGTCACGCTGGGGATATCACGGCTGGGAAGCCCTTTATGCTGCGGATCAAGTTAGTAGATCCTAAGTACGCTCCTTTGGATCGGTTGTGGAGTCTGCAGACGCTTATCTGGATTTGGCAGCAAGTGCCGCTAATGCGGCCGAATACTTCAAAGATCAAAAAGATCGCGAAGTGGAAAAGTTGTTCTGGTCATAATTTAATGTTCCAGCGCGTTCGCTTCCTTTGAATGAGCAGATGGCCGAATGGGCCGAGCTCCATAGGTTGTCCGGGCTCGCCATGAGGTCTGTTGTGGATCATCTGTGGCCGGAAGGGCCAAGGACGAACAATTATTTTAGTTTGGTGCAGCAGTTCCTTGATGATGTGTCGCGCATCGACGCTATGAAGAGGTCAGCGTTCATCGAGGGTGCGTGGATGGCGCTTGCCCGTGTCAAGACATACTGGGCGGAGATGTAAGCCACCGCAATTGCAACCCCGAGTTCGGGCGTTAGCCAAGTAGCTGCCGAGCACTACTTTGACGAAGTCCTTGAAGGCGCTCGTTCCATAAAATCTCAGTGCTCGAAGAATATTATGTTTTAGTGACATGTATTCCCATTGAAAAACAATGTATTACTCAATTGTAAAGGCTATTTTTATACTTTTGCCTGAAAGTAATATGATGCCTCCTGTGCGGCCATTTATGTATATATGTATATAACCTGAAAGTTTGCAGTCGTCGGCTTTAGCCCCCACGCATGTAATGCGGGGGTGTTCGCAGAAGACGCGTGTTCACACTTGGTCCAATGTCTTGGTCCATTAAGGAGGTGATAGCGCAGCGAACTAGGCAATCAGACTATATTGCTTTAACACTTTCACTTAGCCATAGGGGTGAGGCTACTATATAGCCCCTGGTGGCTTGGCGCTCATGCGAATACGGGACGCGTACATGCCTGGCCGGGAAGCGGCCCTTCGTTAATGCAGAGGAATCCCGAAGATTCCGCTAGGTCATCGAGTGGTTGACCAGTCTCGCGCTTTATCATGACAGTCAGTTTTCGGCTTTCTCTACTGAGGTGCTCGTCCGGCTGAACCAGGGCACAATCGCAGTAGTTCTCCTGGTGCCGCCTTAGCCGATAGAGCTGAACGTATGGTAGCAAAACACAGGAGCCCGGCAAACCCAACATTTGATCAAAGACATGATTCGGAGCTGATGCATATAAGGCCAAACTCGCGACGCCAAACACTCCCTAAGGTATTCGGTCTTTGAAATATATACCGGGCTAAATGATGCGCTTGGATAATGAGCCCCTAGTGTCCGGGTACGGGCAATATTCTGACGTGGCCACATGCCAAGAACGTCAGCATCCTTCTCAGTTGTATTGCGAATCCGGAGGATGTGAACAACAAAATACAGTAAAAAAGGTTTACGCAAGGTCTTAATCTAAAGAGAAACCTTTGAACGGGTCCCTGCTGCATGTTTGTGCCTGTGTCTCCATTGTGCCGTATCCTGGACGGGTGTAGCACGATTGTCATTTGTAAAAGAGAGGAACTTAGCTGAAAGTTGTCGTGCAAAAAAAATTCTATTATAAATAAACCATTTAAAAGTCAAGATGGGTAAAGTTGAGCCAAATTATTGCTAAGAAGCCCCTGGTACCGTCTATAAGGGTATAACCATCAAACTAATCTCTATCCAATGATTAGCCGGACTCATCTAATCATGTCAGTGGTCTTAACGACCGGTTATCTATTCTGGTGGTGAGGCCGTCTAGTGTTCGGCTGTTAAAGCAGCTGTACGTTCTTCTGCTCATAAGGAGCGCTCGACATTTTCATGTACCGTGATGATGCCACGCGCAGCGAGCATTTTAAGCTTGACAAAAGCATAATGCGGTATTGCATTAAAACGAGCGAAAGCCGCTCGTCCGAGTAGTGCTTGATAGCCGCTTCGGAATGGAGCAATGTCGAAGGTTAACTTTTTGCTTCGGAAGTTGTCGGGCGAGCCGAACACAACCTCTAGTACTAGAGAGCCCGTGCAGCGCGCCTCCGTGCCTGGTATCACTCCCTTGAAGGTAGTGTTACTGTGGCTGATTTTTGTTGGGTTTATCCCCATTTTGCGGATGGTGTCCTGATATCACATTTAGACTATTGTCGCCGTCCATAAGGACTCGTTTGAGATGGTATTCGTTTATTATTGGGTCCAGCACCAAGGCAGCTGATCCTTCATGCCGGAGGCTTATTAGGTGATCCCTGCGATCAAAAGTGACCAGGCAGGCCGACCAGGGGTAGAACTCAGGGGTGACGGGCTCTACGGCTCGTGTATTTCAGAGTGCATATTTGATTCTCTTCTTTGTCACGTGGATCACGTTTACTGTTTTGACTTGTGGTGGGAATGTTTTCTGTCCCCCAGTGCCCTGCTAGCGAGGCTCATCCTCGTCTTCGCTCGGTGTGTCCTCCCCCTTGTGTTCGGCATTTAGCTTGCCGGCCTGCTTGAAGACCCAGCATTCTCTGTGGGTATGATTTGCAGATTTATCGGGGGTGCCATGGATTTGACATAGTTTGTCTAGAATCTTGTTTAGGCTAGTTGGTCCATCTCTGTTGCCTTTAAAGGGCATTTTCCGCTGACCCGGTCGAGAGCCCCTGAATCCGGCGTTTACCGCCGTGTTGTCTGGGCTGTCTTCTTTGTTCTGCGCTTGTTTTTACTGCGTCGTGGTTTTCCATTGTCTTCCCTGACTTCGGATGTGCTTGGGTCACTGGTGCTGCTTCGGACTAACCAGCTGTCCTCGCCCGCGCAAAAGCGGGTCATGAGGCTTGTTAGGGCTGCCATTGTTCTTGGTTTTTCTTGGCCGAGGTGTCTGGCAAGCCATTCGTCTCGGACGCTGTGCTTGAAAGCTGCTAAGGCTTCGGCGTCCGGACAGTCGACAATTTGGTTCTTCTTAGTGAGAAACTTGTTCCAAAGCTTTCGGGTTGACTCTCCGGGCTGTTGAATTATATGACTCAAATCGTCTGCGTCCGGAGGTCGGACATAAGTCCCTTGAAAATTAGCCTGAAAAGCATCCTCAAGCTCCTCCCAACTTCCAATGGAGTTTTCGGGGAGGCTTTTTAGCCAGTGCCAAGGTGGTCCTTTGAGCTTGAAGGGCAAGAATTTAATGGCATCGAGATCATATCTGCGAGCCATATGAATATGGAGGATAAAGTCCTCAATCCAGACCCCTGGGTCCATAGTCCCGTCGTACGCCTCTATGTTCACTGGTTTGAATCCTTCTGGAAATTCATGGTCCAGTACTTCGTCGGTGAAACATAGGGGGTGTGCAGCACCCCTGTATTTAGCTGCACCATGGCGTTCGGACGGTTGTAATACTTGGTTTTGGTTGGTTGCTGGAGCGTGTTTCCTTGATCCGTAGATGGATCTAGTTGCGCCGGCCCTTTGATGCGAGTCCTCGCGTGGGTCATGTACAGACTTATGTGCGGCCTCGTTAGCCGCTCTATCGCGGCCACGAGTTCGTCGATCCGACCGGTCGGCAATTTTATTTTTTGGCTGTGGAGGCTCTAAGGCCTCATCGTCGAATTCAGGCAGCAGCTTTCGCTTTTGGTAGGTCTTCGTGTGGCAACTGCCACCATACTTTTCTGCCGTATCGAGCACTTTGTTCCATCTACTATTGAGTGTGTTTTGTGTGGCCTTGAGCCTTTGCTTCTGCTTCTTCAGACACCTCGCAGTGGCGATAAGCCTTCTATGGAGGTTCTCTTGCTCCAGCTGCCTTTCCGGGATGATGTGTTCATCGTCATCCGGACTGTTCTCTTCTCCGGAGACGGGTTGATTAGCCTGACGCTCGGCGTCGCCGTGTTCGGATAGCGGCTCCGTACTTTGTTCGGCATCCGCTGGCTCACCCTGCTTTGTTGTTGGGTCTATTCGGTCGTTGTTTCCTCCGGAGTCGACCGGGGTATTGTTTTTTCTTGTGCTGCTATCGCTGTTTTTGCCGAGGCGGTATTTGGAGCGGCGCCTGCGGCGCCGCTTTGATTGCTTCTCGAGGGAGCTATCTTTCGCTGCATCCTTCCGTTCCTCGTCATCATTTTCTTTGGGTGTATCCACCATGTATATGTCATGTGATGAAGTGGCGGTCCAGCGCCCTGTTGGTGGTGGTTCCTGTTCGTCTCCTGCATTGTTGTCCATACCATCGATATCTTCGGAGTCGAAGTCGAGCATGTCGGTTAAATCATCGACAGTGGCTACTAAGTAGGTGGTGAGTGGGGAGTGAATTTCTCCGTCATCCGCATCCCATTCTAGCCGGACATAGTTCGGCCAAGGTTCTCCTGACAGGGAGAGAGACCTTAACGAGTTTAGTACATCGCCGAAGGGCGAGTGCCGAAAGATATCCGCGGAGGTGAACTCCATGATCGGTGCCCAATCGGATTCGACAGGCACGGGCGCAGGTGGTTCGGAGTCCGTGGCCGGAGACGAGTCCAGCGGTTCGGCGTCACGGCTCTCGTGAAGGGTAAGGTCAGTGTTCGGCTCTATCACCGCTGAGAGTGTGGCCTCCAAGATAGGGTCTATCTGCCCGTCCTCAGATGGCGCAATCTGCTCCGGATTGAAGGCCGGAGTAGTTACTGGTGCGATCTCCCAAGCACTGTCCGACGGCAGAGCTATACCATGCTCGTCGTGATCGTGCGGCACACCTGGCATTGGCCCGAATCCGTCGAAGATCAAGCCTCCATGGATATTGGCAGTGTAATTCAAGTTTCCGAACCAGACATGGTGGCCAGGGGCGTAGCTCTCGATCTGCTCCAGATGGCCAAACGAGTTGGTCCGCAGTGTGAAGCCGCCAAATACAAAGATCTGTCCGGGGAGGAAGACCTCACCCTGGACCGCATCGTTACCGATGATCGAAGGGGCCATCAAGCCTTACAGCGACGACACAGTGGAACTCTCAATGAAAGCACCAATGTCGGTGTCTGTCGGTGTCAAAACCGGCGGATCTCGGGTAGGGGGTCCCGAACTGTGCGTCTAAGGCGGATGGTAATAGGAGGCAGGGGACACGATGTTTACCCAGGTTCGGGCCCTCTTGATGGAGGTAATACCCTACTTCCTGCTTGATTGATCTTCATGATATGAGTAGTACAAGAGTTGATCGACCATGAGATCGTAGAGGCTAAACCCTAGAATCTAGCCTATGATATGATTGTTGTCGTCCTACGGACTAAACCCTTCGGTTTATATAGACATCGGAGGGGGCTAGGGTTACACAAAGTCGGTTACAAGGGAGGAGATCTTCATATCCGTATTGCCAAGCTTGCCTTCCACGCCAAGGAGAGTCCCATCTGGACACGAGACGAAGTCTTCAATCTTGTATCTTCATAGTCCAACAGTCCGGCCAAAGGATACAGTCCGGCTGTCCGGATACCCCCTAATCCAGGACTCCCTTAGTAGCCCCCGAACAAGGCTTCAATGACGATGAGTCCGGCGCACAGATTGTCTTCGGCATTGCAAGGCGGGTTCTTCTCCAAATCCCGAATACTTGTCAAATAGTGTCCGGCTTCTCATAAATGTTGCGCTTCTTGGCTTCCACGTCCAATAATGGCCATCTTCCATGTGTCGAATGAATGCAAGAGGCCAGGGCGTTTTTACATTTATCACCCCAGCTATGTGAACAAACTGATTATTTAAAGAGACGGGGATTCTCAGATCCAAATCACACCATTCTCCCTCAGCAAGCATCCATCGGAGCGGGCCCGAAAAAATCCATTCCAACATGGCCGGTCCGCGCAGCTCCTCATCTCGCTCCCGCAGTCCTAGGCCCGGAGATTGGAAGAAGTGTTCTGTCCCACACAGTCAATTAGTGAAGCTACAGACGCAGAGATTTCTCCCTCCAGCGTATATGTTCCCCTTTCGAGCCGGGCTCGCCACCTACAATGGTGGGGAGCAAGCGGAGAGCTTTCCCAACCCCTCCAAGGGGGAGCGGGTATGCCTCGTTCCTTATTTATTAAGGGGACTCGGATTTCCAATCGATCCGTTCCTCTGAGGGCCCCTGGAGTTTTATGGCCTCCAGTTGCATAATCTCACCCCTGCCTTCATATTACACATCGCTGGTTATGTGGCCCTTTGCGAGCTGTTTCTGGGCTGCGAAGCTCACTTCGCATTGTGGAAGAAGCTATTCTGCCTTGTGCCCCGTACTCAGCGGAGGTCAATATATCAAGTGGGTGGGTCCGAAATATGGCGCATCGCCGGGACCGGATACCTATCTGGTACCCCGAAAAAGACGTCCGAAGACTGGCCTTCAGAGTGGTTTTATATGCAGGACGTCCCCCTTCCGGATCCTATTCGGATTGGCCTTCCTGAATTTCATAATGCCCCTTTGAAGAAGCGCCTAAGTTGGCGACCACGGAGCCCTCAGGAGGAAGATGATAGAGACGTTTCTTACCTGATGGGCCGGATAAAGGTGTTGGCTCAATCAGGACTGACCGTAACCGAGGTTATGTCAATATGCATTATGCGGGGGGTGCAGCCACTTCAATATCGAGGCCACCCCATGTGGCACTTCAACGGGGAAGATGATGCCACCCGGTGCGATCGTAAGGGGCCAGACTCAGTTGCCGCTCTAGCAAAAATTCTGTTCAGTTTGTACAAGGGAGAGGAAGAGGAGTTCCTCCGCATCAAGCCACGGGATGGATTCTCCATGTACAACCCTCCGAGCTGGGTACGCTGCCACTTTTTATACCCATCCTTTCCGCATTTTTGCAATAAATATTTAGCTTGCCAGTTCATCGCAGGAGCTGCGTAAGGCAGTAAGGGAGATCAACAACCCACCTCCACAACCAGAGGATCCTCGACGGTTCCTCGACCCCGACCTTAATGAGGATCCGGACATATTTGTGGAGCTGATTGACAGGATATTCTATCAATTAAGTTGCGATGAGGCCATGGTGGCTATTATAGCCGACTATCCTGGGCTGCTCCCTGCCTCACAGGTAAGTGAGACCAGAGTCCCAACCTTTGAGAAGTATCCCTTTTTATACACTTCACCTACCGTATTTGTATGGTGTTTTACAGGGAAGGTCCTCGGGACACCATGCTGAGCCTGTGGCGAATCGCCAACGAGGGGCGCTGAAGTCGGGCAGGCTGAAAAGGAAGGCGGTCCGGACGGAGACGCTGGCACAGAGGTATTATACAAAGCCTCACTCTGTGATCATTACATTTTAAAACGTAATAACACCCATGTTTCGATGAAGGAAAAGCGCTCACCGGACTATATCCGGAGAGGTCGCCGATCACGCCTCTACTAGCCAGGCTCCGGGGCCGGACACAAAGGCAGAAGCTAACACAGGGCACCCGCCAGATGCTCCTCCGACAGTGGATGCGGATAAAATATCCGCTACAAATTCCGAAGTGGAGAAGCCATGAATCACAGGTGTTGCCGGGCCATACTCCGTGACGCTTGTTTCTCCCAAGAGGCTTTTGATGCCTTCAACTCAGGTGACGCGTACATCCGTGCTGAAAATGGTCTTGCCAGAGTCACGGAACAGTATGTAAAGGATATACGGGTAAGAAAATTTGATGATTATATATATCAGTAGCCCCTGAGACTTGAAACAGTTGGCACAACTGATTTAAGGATCATTATTTGTGCAGGTACTTACAGAGAAGAATATCCAATTGTCTCAAGAGCTAGAAGAATGCAAAGCCCAACTTCAGGACACAGTTGCCGCAGGAAAAGAGTCCAAGAAGGCCCCCGCTGGTAACTATTGTTTCCATTGCAAAGAATGGCAGGTACTAGAAAGTATGCGGAATGCATGCAAATCTAACGATAGATGTTGCAGATGACTCCGGAGCAAATCCGGACGCCGTGCCAGGGGATGTGCAACGTGCTGATCGACAGCTAAATGCTGGTGAGCGCGTGCTTATGTGCGTCATTCAAGAGAAAAATAATCTCCAAGACGCCAATACCCAGCTGAGTGTGTAACTGAAGGACGTTCGCGCCCAGCTGTCGGACTCCGTGAAGGAGAATAAGCGGCTTCGACGCGACATTTTCAGTAAGTGCTTGAACGAACTTTAAAAAGAGTTCGTTGAAGAAGCTGGCTAACAGAGTTGTGTCTGCAGGTATGTTGGCGGGTTGTCCCGCGGAGGAGATGCCCGGGTCTGCGGGTGATCTTCTACCAGAGCTCTCACAACTGCATGAACAAGTTCGGCGGGTGATGCAAGGTATTGCCCAGGCCTTGTGGCCATCCGTCTCCCTGCCCGAGGCCGTTGGAGAGCTTGCGGAGAAGCTCAAGGGAGTGTGGCGGCACTTCCTATTATGGAAGATATCGGCCTACCGTCAAGGTGCCAGGGAAGCCTGGGCCATGGTGAAGACACAATATACCAAGGCCGACCCAAACCACATGGCCGAGGTCGGACCTGTGGGGCCCGATGGTAAAGAGATCCCCGTCAGTTTAGTGTATCACCAAGTAGAATTAGCCGCAAAGTATTCCCAACAGGATTGTAGGTTAGACAGCCTGTTGGATGGTATAGAAGAAGAATTTAATCAGTCTAAGTGACTGTGTAATTTAAATGACATGTAGAATGTCTCTAGCCGGATTGTAAATCATTTGTCATGGCAGACCTTTTCGCTTCGACCTCGGGACCCAATAGTCCGGAGTGTATCCGAATACTCGCTTAGTTATATTAAAACCGGGGTATGCGTGGATACCAGGCGTAGGGGTCATAAGTGCTTGAACAAACAAGTACCCAACTAGTTATGTTATATTACATGGATAGTAAGAAACATCTTCCAGGAAGAATAGTTCTGTTAAGGGTTCCTTTCCCTGGGTACGCATGCCCTAATGTGCATGTCCGAACTACGAGAAGAGACGCAGGCAAAAACATCTGGGGGCAAGTGGAAAATAGATAAAAGTCATCTTTTGTTCACCGACCGAATATTCCCTTAAGAACGCTAGCTTTCGGCTTCACCCAGTCTGAGGTACACATCTGGGTGACCCTGCAGTAACAATCACAGAGGTGCTCCCCTTATGCCCTAGCCGAATTAACGGGAACGTAGGGCACAAATACAAGAGCCAAGCAACCCAGCTTGGCCAAAACTTAAGTCATATCAATGCATATAATGGCAAAAAAAGGTACATGCGAAAGAATAAGACATGTGCGGGGCATGAAGCCCAGAAAAATAATTAAGGTTATGTGTAAGAAGCCCCCAGGTATAATGAGCACGGTGGCGTGTCAAGATTGTGTAGACAAGACACAAATTATCCTTTTAAGGCCGTGAGGAGAAAGAAGAAAAAAGAGAGAGGAGACAGATAACGGATATGCAAAAAATGGACAGGGGTAAGGAGACGAACATAGAGTCTGGCACTAGGCATAGAATCTTTGGAGTCTGGCAGTGTTCCATGGGTTTGGCTCAAGTCGATTGTCCGATGCATCCCGCAGAAATGGTACGCTCCGCCGGTCAGAACTTGGTCAATAATGAAGGGACCTTCCCATCTGGGCTTGAGCTTGTTCTTTTTCTTCTCCGGCAGGTGTAGAACTAAATCACCAACGTTATATGTTTTGGCCCGTACTTCTCTGCTTTGGTATCTTCGAGCTTGTTGCTGATAGAATGCGGAACGGGCTTTTTCCACATCATGCTCCTCCTCGAGGGCATCCAAACTGTCCTGTCGATCGAGCTTGGCCTCTCTTTCTTCATACATGCGCACTCCAAGTGAGTCATGAATTATGTCGCAGGGCAGAACCGCCTCTGTGCCATACACCATAAAGAACGGTGTGTATCCGGTAGTGCGATTCGGCGTGGTCCGCAGCCCCCAGAGGACGGAGTCGAGCTCCTCTACTCAGTGCGTGTTAGATTGCTGTAAGGACCGCACTAATCTGGGTTTGATGCCGCTCATGATAAGACCATTTGCTCGCTCAACTTGACTGTTAGTTTGTGGGTGATAGACAGAAGCATAATCGAGCTTGATGCCCATGTTGCTGCACCATAGTTTTACCTCGTCGGCAGTGAAGTTCGTGCCCTTGTCAGTGATGATGCTGTGGGGGACGCCATAACGGTGTACAACCCCGGATATGAAGTCTATCACCGGTCCGGATTCGGCCGTTTTAACAGGTTTGGCTTCTATCCATTTGGTGAATTTATCCACCATGACCAGTAAGTATTTTTTCTTATGGGTTCCCCCTTTAAGGGGTCCAACCATGTCGAGCCCCCAGACCGCAAAAGGCCAGGTAATGGGGATTGTTTGTAGGGCGATGGGCGGCATATGGCTTTGGTATGCGAAAAGCTGACAACCGACGCAGCGTTGGACCAAGTCCTGTGCATCTGCCCGGGCCGTCGGCCAATAGAATCCTGTACGGAAGGCCTTACTTATGAGGGCCCGGGCTGCGGCGTGGTGGCCGCCAAGTCCGGCATGTATTTCTGCCAGAAGCTTCCGCCCTTCCTCTTCGTAGATGCACCTTTGAAGGACTCCGGTGGTGCTTTTCTTATAAAGCACTCCCTCGTGGACCTTGTAGGCTTTAGATCGCCGCACAATGCAGTGTGACTCATTTTGGTCCTCGGGAAGTTCCTGCCTTGTTAGGTAGGCCAGGAATGGTTCAGTCCATGGGGCGATGTGTGGGGACCCCGACTCATAAGTCGTGATCACCAAATGCACGTGTACAGTGATCCCAGAGATCAATGCTCACTGAACACACAGAAGCTGAATAACAAGAGTCTTACATCCATACATACCGTATTACACAAGTAGGACCATTATGGTCAAGTCTTGAGTATAACATTGCAGCGGAAATCTTCGTCGATAACTTGGACCCATGCCATCTGCCTTAACCCTACAGGCATTCTGACTGGGAAGCGTCCTAGCTCGCATGTTCGTCACCGAAGTATTCTTCATCATGTCATGTTCCTTTATGCCTGGCCAATAAAATAACCAGTGGCAAGCCAATGAGTACTTTGAATGTACTCGCAAGCAACCCATGTTTGGGTTCAAGGTACAACAATGCATGATGAGGATTCAAGTGCAATGACATGTTCAACAACTTGTAAGACAATGCATCATGAGGATTCAAGTAACCATGAGGACAGGTTACAGATATCAACATAAATGGAGTGGGCTCCAACCCAACTCATTCATGTCAAGTCCTTTGACTTGACCCAAGTAGTTCTTCCCACACACACTGGTTTGTAAACAAGTGGACGTAGCCCAGGAGCGGTTACCCAACTGTCCTTGACCATGGACACGGCTATTCGAATAGTTTTACACTCTGCAGAGGTTGCACACTTTACCCACAAGATCCGGGGAACTTCCATGTCAACCACGACCCGCGGTACCTCAAATACCCGGGGTAAGCACCCAATCACTATCTTTCCCTAGACGACACTAACAAGGAGTCCACTCATTGTTCCGTATCCTCACGATGTACATCATACGAGACTCGCTCGAGATCGTAACATCCTAGAGGGGACACAATGGTGTATGCGGTGCCCTGTGAAAACAGTCATGGCCGCCCTACCTGGCACGACCCCGTCCCGAGAGAGCGCACCAACAACTCTCCCGTCACTAGTAATGCGGGCTCCAAGCTAGTATCGGCCTAGGTAATCAATAATGCCCTTTCCCATATAAGGGTAGAGTGGTTGCGCATGTAAGGTTGGAATAACGGTTGCCACTTAAACCAATCCGTTTTTGAAAACAACACGCACACTTGCCTCGGTACACCACTTCATCATCAAGTGGCTACCCAACTCATCATCTCCCTCGGGCATAAGTGGCACCTGACGGGGTTTTCGAAAAGTCCTTTGAAAATACTTTGTCTCCACCACCATGCATATTCCCGTCCCTTGTTTTGCGTAGCAACTACTTTAGCATCCTATCTACTCCCACCGGCATAACCCTCATAAGGAGGTAGGGTCATGCACAATGCAAGTATCAACAAGGAAGTAACAGAGGCAACCCATCAAAGTGGTTACCATCACATCATGATTCCGAAGCAACGCTAATAAAGTGCTATATGACATGCATAAAAAGGTTTCATAGACATGGTCAAAGGGCTGCTTGCCTGGTTTATGAGAGTCTTGAGATCTTCTAGTCCTTCTCCAAGTACTCCGTCTACTTCGTCAACTAACGTCGAAACAATCATAATAAGCAACACAACAAGGTAGAAAAATAAAAGTGCTCTAAAAATATGAAGTTGACTTTTCTTGGATACCTCTGGTCATATGAGGAATGACCAAAGTGATTTCATTGGAAGTGGACCTATGGATATTTCTAAATATTTCGATATGATGGAATCAAGGGGTTTATGGAATTGCAAGAAGTGTACAGAAACATATTTTTGAAAAATGAGCAAAGTCACCCATTTAACAAAGGATGATTTTAGAAGCATCTAGGAATTGGTTTCACTGGATTTGGAGTTCAAATGGATTTCCTATGAACTAGAGCCAGGAGACGAGTACGTGAACGAGGAACTTGTTGAGAACGCTTTCGAGGATCAAGCTTTCGACAACTCTGAGAACATTGCAGGCAAGATGACCATACCCTCGAAATCACTTCTATCTTTGCTTGCTAGATGCTCGCTCTTTTGCTATGCCTATGCTGCGATACCTACCACTTGCTATATCATGCCACCCATATTGCCATGTCAAACCTCTAACCATCCATGTCCTAGCAAACCGTTGATTGGCTATGTTACCGCTTTGCTCAGCCCCTCTTATAGCGTTGTTAGTTGCAGGTGAAGATGAAGTTTGTTCCTTGTTGGAACATGGAGATGTTGTTCCTTGTGGGAACATGTTTACTTGTTGGGTTATCACAATATCTCTTATTTAATTAATGCATCTATATACTTGGTAAAGGGTGGAAGGCTCGGCCTTATGCCTGGTGTTTTGTTCCACTCTTGCCACCCTAGTTTCCGTCATACCGGTGTTATGTTCCTTGATTTCGCGTTCCTTACACGGTTGGGTGATTTATGGGACCCCCTTGACAGTTCGCTTTGAATAAGACTTTTCCAGCAAGGCCCAACTTTGGTTTTACCATTTGCCACCTAAGCCTTTTTCCTCCGGGTTTTCACGAGCCCGAGGGTCATCTTATTTTAACCCCCCCGAGCCAGTTCTCCTTCAATTGCTGGTCCAAACTAGAGCACCGTGCGGGACCGTCCCTTGGCAACTTGGGTTATGTTGGTACCTGTACGCTTAGCTTATCCGGATGTGCCCTGAGACCGAGATATGTGCAGCTCCTATCAGAATTTATCGGCACAATCGGGCGGCTTTGCTGGACTTGTTTTATTACTGTCGAGATGTCTTGTAGTCCGGGATTCCGAGACTGATCGGATCTTCCCGGTAGAAGGAATATCCTTCGTTGACCGTGAGAGCTTATAATGGGCTAAGTTGGGACACCCCTGCAGTGTATTATCTTTCGAAAGCCGTGCCCGCGGTTATGAGGCAGATGGGAATTTGTAATGTCCGGTTGTAGAAAACCCGAAGCTGACCTTAATTAAAACATTAAAACACATCAACCGCGTGTGTAACCGTGATGGTCTCTTCTCGACGGAGTCCGGGAAGTGAACACGGTGTTGGAGTTATGTTTGATGTAGGTTGTTCTAGGATCACTTCTTGATCACTTCTAGCTTCTCGACCGTGCTTTGCTTCTCTTCTCGCTCTCTTTTGCGTTGTAGCCACCATATATGCTAGTCGCTTGCTGCAGCTCCACCTCACAATCCTTTGCTACCTATAAGCTTAAATAGTCTTGATCTCGCGGGTGTGAGATTGTTGAGTCCCCGTGACTCACAGATTCTACCACAACAGTTGCAGGTACCAACGCTGCCAGTGCAGATGACGCGACCGAGCTCACGTGGGAGTTCGACGAGGAACGTGGCCGTTACTATGTGTCTTTTCCAGATGATCAGTAGTGGAGCCCAGTTGGGGTGATCCGGGGATCTATGTAGCATTTGGGGTAGTCTCCTTTCATTTTGGTTCCGTAGTCGGACCTTGAGTGTAATCTGTATGTTGGATGTTTATTTATGTATTGTGTGAAGTGGCGACTGTAAGCCAACTATGTATCTATTTCTCTTATGTATTACATGGGTTGTGTGAAGATTACCTCACTTGCGACATTGCTTTCAATGCGGTTATGCCTCTAAGTCGTGCCTCGACACGTGGGAGATATAGCCGCATCGAGGGCGTTACAGGAAGGCTAGAGATCAAGATTCATATGGTAGGAATGGAATATCTTGGCCTCAACACAAGGGTAGGTGGTTCTCTCTTAGAACATATGAGTTGGAAGTGTAAGTGTGTTCTGATGGCTCGCTCCACGAATGAAGAGGAGGTGGAGGGGTATATATAGCCTCCACACAAAATCCAACCATTACACACAATTTACCAATCTTGGTGGGACCGAATCAACAAACTTAGTCGGACCGAAATAGTAAACCTAGTGACCGTTAGAGATTTTCGGTGGGATTGACATGCAACTCGGTAGGACCGATATGGTTAGGGTTAGGGCATAACATTAATCTCGGTGAGACCGATTACACAAACTCGGTGAAACCGATTTTGGTAATTAGCTAACCAGAGAGTTGGTCAGGTAAACTAGGTGGGACCGATTTGCTCTTTCGGTGAGACCGAAAAGTTACAAAGGGGAAACAGAGAGTTTACATTGCAATCTCGGTGGAACCAATTCGCTCTTTCGGTGAGACCGAAAAGTTACAAAAGGGAAACAGAGAGATTGCAACCCCATCTCGGTGAGACCGAGATCCCTATTGGTAGAACCGATTTGCTAGGGTTTGGCAGTGGCTTATGACAAGTGAAACTCGGTGGCGCCGGATGGAAAGAATTGGTAGGACCAAGTTTGGCTTGGAGTTTAGGTCATTTGTGGATTATGGGAAAGTAGCTGAGGATTTTGGAGCATATCATTAAGCACATGAAGCAAAAGGCTCATTAAGCAACACCTCATCCCTCCTTGATAGTATTGGCTATTCCTATGGACTCAATGTGATCTTGGATCACTAAAATGTAAAGTGAAGAGTCTTGAGCTTGAAGCATTAGCCAATCCTTTGTCCTTAGCATTTTGAGGGTTCCACTTTCACCATCCATGCCATGCCAATCATTGAGCTTTCCTAGAATAATTATCTTGGAATAGCATTAGCTCAATGAGCTATATGTTGTTATGAATTACCAAAACCACCTAGGGATAGTTGCACTTTCAATGCGCCGAAGGACAAGGTCGCCTTCCTCAAGGCTTCAGGCATGAACCTTGCGGCTATGGTAGCGGCGCAAGGCTTGCTGGTAGCATGTTGCTCTCATAGCCGCCCGAAGAGGATCTTCCTCAAGGAGCAGTGCGTCATCTTGCCGCAGTTGCTCTTGCTCAAGCTCATCATAAGCGAGCACTCGAGGTGACCCGTATATGATTTCAGTGGGGATAACTTCTTCTGCCCCGTATACCAGGGCAAAGGGTGTCTGGCCGGTGGCTCGATTTGGCGTCGTCCTGATCGACCAAAGAACCGTCGGCAACTCATCAATCCAGCGCCTTCTACTCTTGTGCGGCCTGTCAAAGGTCTTGGTCCTTAAGCCTCGCAGCACTTCAGCATTTGCCCTCTCTCAGCTTGACCATTGCTTCGTGGGTGAGCAACGGAAGCGAAACAAACTTTGCTGCCGAGGTCTTGGGTATATTGCATGAAGGTGCGGCTTGTGAACTATGTGCCGTTGTCGGTGATGACCCTGTTGGGTACACCAAAGCGGCACACTAGTCCCTTGAAGAACTTGACGGCTGACTGAGCTGTGACCTTCCTCACTGCCTCCACCTCCGGCCACTTTGTGAACTTGTCGATTGCAACGTACAAGTACTCAAAGCCCCCGACAGCGCGGGGGAAAGGGCTCAGTATGTCGAGCCCCCAGACCGAGAAGGGCCAGGAGAGAGGAATGGTTTGAAGGGCTTGAGCTGGCTGATGAAGCTTCTTTGAATGGAACTGACACGCTTCACATCTGGTGACTAGTGTCGTCGCATCCTGGAGGGCATGTAAGTGGATAAGAGTAAACGCTTGGCAATGTAAGAAGAACTTTTCTTGCGGAGATCATCATTGATTGTCTTTAAGAACTCATGCTCTTGCTCAAGATTGAGCTTTTCAAAGCGTAGCTTCTCATGAGCTCTTAAAAGTTCTCGATGATCTTCGAAGATAGTTTCATGAGCTAACTTAAGAGTGTTTAGTTCTTTAGTTAGAGCCTCAATTTTCTCCTTATCATTGTCATTCGTTTTATCTCTATTAGCATGATTAATTGACGTTTCATCATAGTATTCATCACTAGAGTTGTCAACAAGTAAATCATCATCACCTAACAAGTCATCCTCATCACTATTGAAATCAACATACTCAGGGTGAGTTACCTTAGGACCTTTGGCCATGAAGCATCTTCCAATTCCTTCATTTGGTGAGTCAAATATGTCGAAGGAGTTGGTTGACACAAGTGCTAGACTGGCAACACCTTCATCTTGAGTATATTCGGAATCGGAGTGATAACTTCTCTCGGAGTGGTTGTCGGAGTCGGAGCCGGATACCCATTCACCAACATGAGCTTGATGTCTTCGTTTTGTGTAGCTCCTTGATGATTTTTCCTTTCTTTCCGAATCCTTGCTCCTCCGTGAGTATCTTCGTTCATAACGATCATCTCTACTCCTTCTCTCTCTTGATGGCGATTCTTCTCTTTTGCCTCTTCTTTTTGGAGAATCTTCTCTTCTTTTGTAGGGAGCCATACACTCATTGGAATAGTGTCCGGGTCTTCCACAATTGTAGCAGTTTCGCTCTCGACTAGAAGATCTTTTGTCATTGTAGGACCTTGACTTGGAGCTTCTATCTTTGCTTCTACTCTTGTAGAACTTGTTGAAGTTCTTCACCATTAGGCTCAATTCTTCGTTGAAGTTTTGTTTCTCACTTGATGATGTGGGTACTTCACATGAGGCTTTGTAGGCACCACTTGATTTGTTGTGAAGTTCCTCTTTATCCTTGAGCGACATCTCATGAGCAACAATTCTTCCAATGACCTCCGTTGGCTTGAGATCTTTGTAATTGGGCATCATTTGGATCAATGTGCACACGGTATCATATTTTCCATCCATGGCTCTTAGGATCTTCTTGATGATGAATCTGTCGGTCATCTCTTCACTTCCTAAGCCGGCAATCTCGTTTGTGATGAGAGCAAGCCTAGAGTACATTTCAGCGACTCCTTCACCATCCTTCATTTTGAACTTGTCAAGTTGACTTTGAAGCACATCCAATTTGGATTCCTTGACGGAGTCGGTACCTTCGTGCATATCAATCAAAGTATCCCAAATTTCCTTTGCATTCTCAAGACGACTGATTTTGTTGAATTCTTCGGGGCACAATCCGTTGAAGAGAATATCACAAGCTTGAGCGTTTTATTGTAGCATCTTCAACTCGTCCGCGGTAGCTTCACGGTTTGGTTCTTTCCCGTCGAAGAAGTCACCTTGCAAACCAACACACACAATAGCCCAAACGGCGGGGTTATGTCCAAGAATATGCATTTTTATTTTATGCTTCCAACTAGCAAAATTAGTACCATCAAAGTAAGGACTTCTACGGTGATAATTTCCCTCGCTAGACGCCATACTCTCCTAGGTTGTGAAACCAAGGCTATGACCACCAAAAGCAATGGAAATCAAAGCAAATGGAGACCAAATCTCTGATACCACTTGTAGGATCGGAAGTATGTCTAGAGGGGGTGATTAGACTACTTGACCAAATAACAGCTATGCCTTTTCCCAATTTTAGTTCTTGGCAGATTTTAGCAACTTTAGGACAAGTCAAGCAATCATCACACAATTCAAGGAAGCATGCAAAGAGTATATAGCAGCGGAAAGTAAAGCATGCAACTTGCAAGAATGTAAAGGGAAGGGTTTGGAGAATTCAAACGCAATTGGATACACGGATGTTTTTCACGTGGTTCGGATAGGTGGTGCTATCCTACATCCACGTTGATGGAGACTTCAACCCATGAAGGGTAACGGTTGCGCGAGTCCACGGAGGGCTCCACCCACGAAGGGTCCACGAAGAAGCAACCTTGTCTATCCCACCATGGCCATCGCCCATGAAGGACTTGCCTCACTAGCGGTAGATCTTCACGAAGTAGGCGATCTCCTTGCCCTTACAAACTCCTTGGTTCAACTCCACAATCTTGTCGGAGGCTCCCAAGTGAAACCTAGCCAATCTAGGAGACACCACTCTCCAAGAAGTAACAAATGGTGTGTTGATGATGAACTCTTTGCTCTTGTGCTTCAAATGATAGTCTCCCCAACACTCAACTCTCTCTCATAGTATTTGGATTTGGTGGAAAGAAGATTTGAGTGGAAAGCAACTTGGGGAAGTGTAACACCCCGGATGTAACTTGCCATATTTGTAATCCAACTCTTGCCATTTTTGGCTATGTGATATGATATTCCCTCCGTGGTTGGGTTTCCCGTCATTTTGCATTTTGTTCATGTCATGCATTTCATATCATGTCATCATGTGTATCGCATTCGCATACGTGTTCGTCTCATGAATCCGAGCATTTTCCCCGTTGTTCGTTTTGCAATCCGGCACTCCTATGACCCCTGGCGTCCCCTTTTACCTTTTTCCGTGTGCGGGTATTAAACCTTCTCGGAATGGGCCGAGGTTTGTCAAGCGGCCTTGGTATAGCACCGGTATACCGCCTGTCAAGTTTCGGGTCATTCGGAGGTCGTTTGATACTCCAACGGTTAACCGGGTAACCGTGTAGGCCTCGTGTGTGTTGCAGCCCAAAACCCCTCCAAAACAGCCCAATAACCCATCTAAGTCACTCCCATGTCCATCGCCGTTTGATCACGATCGCGTGGCCGAAAACCGCACTCCATTTGGAGCTTCCTAGCCCCTTCTACCTATAAATATACCTCCCCCTCCAAAATCCCGGATCAATTCACCCTAACCCTAGCTTCCCGCACCTCCGCCACCACCGGACGTGTCCGGGCCGCGCCGGACACCGTCCACGCCGCCGCCCCGGGCCAACCAGGGCGCGCCCCGTGGCCCCGGCGCCCGCGCGCCGCCGCCGGCCCGCCAAGCTCGCGCGGGGCCACCGCGGCCCGTTCCGCCCTGCCGCCGCCCGCGCGCAGCCGCCGCCTCACCCGCCGCCCACGCACAGCCGCCGCCTCGCCCCGCCTCGCCGGCCGGCGCCGCCCGCGCCGCCGCCGCCTACCGCGGCCGGAGCCGCCTCCGCGCCGCCCCGGTCCTCCTGCGCCCTCCATCGCCGTCGCCGGCGCCGGATCCGGCCGGATCCGGCCCGGATCCGCCTCCCCGCGCCTCCTCGACTCCATCTCCGGCGAGATCCCGGTGAACCTCGGTTCGCGCGCCCGAAGGTTGACTTCTCTCCCTCTCCCCCGAAATCTGCTAAGTCCCGGAGATATTTGCATAATTGCCGCATGTTCATCGCATCATAACTTGCTGTATATTGCTCCGTTTCGTGCGTATAATATGTCAAATTGTTCGCCTCGAGGAGTAAATCATTTCATCTCATTGCGTCATTTTCATTTGAGTTCATCTTGATTCCCGAAATGCTGTTGGAAGAGGGCTATGTGATGTTAGTTTCTGATTCTTATCAGAACATGCACTTTTGTCATTTTTTCCATGATTGATGTGTGCATCCTATGAAGTTGAGTCCTACATGTGTTTTGTAACATGCCATGCCATCTTTCCAGATATTTATGCCATGTATTTTTGTGATCTTTGTGGTGACTAGCACAAGCAAGCAAACTAGGGTACTTAATGTTGCTGATTTCAGAGACTTAGTCATTCCACTAAGTCCCTGCCTGCTGTTATTTTTATGCCATGTGTTCATGTTGTTTCAGAGAGATCTATGCCTCTTTTGAGCATGATCAGTAAGAGTGTTTTGAGCATATGGATTTGCGCTATCCATCCATACCTTTGTTTGTATTTATGGAGTGCCATAGCTCGAGTCAATCGAGCTCTACTTTTGCTATAAAATGTTGCTGGCAGATTGTTTACATGTTATTCGATTTTGCCAAGCTTGTTGTGGTTGATCCTTGCATGCTATGATGTTATTCTTGCCATGTCTATCTTCTATGCCATGTCTTCTTGATGTACGTATGCTTAGTTTTTCATGCAATGCTCTGTAATGAGTGCATCGAGCTCGTAAACATGCCTACTTGTTATCTGTTTTTGACATGACTAGTTTTTCTGCTAAGTCTGAAACCTGTAACGAAATTTGCTTAATTGACATGGGTGTTATTATATTTTATAGTCCTTTTTGGCTTAAGGTCAGTAAGGGACTTTTGTTAAGTGCTTTGAGTAGATTCATGCCATGCCTTATTTTGCTATGTCCTGTTCCTGTAGCGTGTTGTTTGCTTGCTCTAAACATGTCATCCTGATGTTAATTTCTGGCATGTTATTTTCACCAAGTCTGTGAACTTGTTATCTTTTGCACTTTTGCCATGCTTGTTTGAACCTGTTATGGTGTGATTTAGCCGTAGCTCAGTGTTCATCTTTTGTCAAGAATCTTGATTAGATTACTGACATATGCTTTTTGGATATGTTTGGGTGCAGTAGCTTAATTTCTTGTTGCATGCTAAGTAGCATCATGCTGTTAATGGCAGATTATTGTCATTCTTGTTTTGCTTGTCATTTGCAAACCGTGCATCCGATTCCGGTGATCTTTATATCGATTTCAACCAAAATCACCTCACCTATCCAGTGGCATACTTGGTTTGCCAAGATTATGCCTTGTTCATCCTTGTCCTTCCGGAGCACGCATATGCATTGCATACCACATCTCGCATATCATGCCATGTTTTGCATCATGTTTTGCGCATTGCATCATGATTGAAGTTTGTCCCCTTTGCTTGTGTTCTTGTTGTGGGTAGAGCCGGGAGACGAGTACGTGAATGAGGAACCTGTTGAGAACGCTTTCGAGGATCAAGCTTTCGACAACTCTGAGAACATTGCAGGCAAGATGACCATACCCTCGAAATCACTTCTATCATTGCTTGCTAGATGCTCGCTCTTTTGCTATGCCTATGCTGCGATACCTACCACTTGCTATATCATGCCACCCATATTGCCATGTCAAACCTCTAACCATGCATGTCCTAGCAAACCGTTGATTGGCTATGTTACCGCTTTGCTCAGCCCCTCTTATAGCGTTGTTAGTTGCAGGTGAAGATGAAGTTTGTTCCTTGTTGGAACATGGAGATGTTGTTCCTTGTGGGAACATGTTTACTTGTTGGGTTATCACAATATCTCTTATTTAATTAATGCATCTATATACTTGGTAAAGGGTGGAAGGCTCGGCCTTAAGCCTGGTGTTTTGTTCCACTCTTGCCACCCTAGTTTCCGTCATACCGGTGTTATGTTCCTTGATTTCGCGTTCCTTACACGGTTGGGTGATTTATGGGACCCCCTTGACAGTTCGCTTTGAATAAGACTTTTCCAGCAAGGCCCAACTTTGGTTTTACCATTTGCCACCTAAGCCTTTTTCCCCCGGGTTTTCGCGAGCCCGAGGGTCATCTTATTTTAACCCCCCCGGGCTAATTCTCCTTCGATTGTTGGTCCAAACTAGAGCACCGTGCGGGACCGTCCCTTGGCAACTTGGGTTATGTTGGTACCTGTACGCTTAGCTTCTCCGGATGTGCCCTGAGACCGAGATATGTGCAGCTCCTATTAGGATTTGTCGGCACAATCGGGCGGCTTTGCTGGACTTGTTTTATTACTATCGAGATGTCTTGTAGTCCGGGATTCCGAGACTGATCGGGTCTTCCCGGTAGAAGGAATATCCTTCGTTGACCGTGAGAGCTTATAATGGGCTAAGTTGGGACACCCCTGCAAGGTATTATCTTTCGAAAGCCGTGCCCGCGGTTATGAGGCAGAAGGGAATTTGTTAATGTCCGGTTGTAGAAAACCCTAAGTTGACCTTAATTAAAACACATCAACCGCGTGTGTAACCGTGATGCTCTCTTCTCGGTGGAGTCCGGGAAGTGAACACGGTGTTGGAGTTATGTTTGATGTAGGTTGTTCTAGGATCACTTCTTGATCACTTCTAGCTTCTCGACCGTGCTTTGCTTCTCTTCTCGCTCTCTTTTGCGTTGTAGCCACCATATATGCTAGTCGCTTGCTGCAGCTCCACCTCACAATCCTTTCCTACCTATAAGCTTAAATAGTCTTGATCTCGCGGGTGTGAGATTGCTGAGTCCCCGTGACTCACAGATTCTACCACAACAGTTGCAGGTACCAACGCTGCCAGTGCAGATGACGCGACCGAGCTCACGTGGGAGTTCGACGAGGAACGTGGCCGTTACTATGTGTCTTTTCCAGATGATCAGTAGTGGAGCCCAGTTGGGGTGATCCGGGGATCTATGTAGCATTTGGGGTAGTCTCCTTTCATTTTGGTTCCGTAGTCGGACCTTGAGTGTAATCTGTATGTTGGATGTTTATTTATGTATTGTGTGAAGTGGCGACTGTAAGCCAACCATGTATCTATTTCCCTTATGTATTACATGGGTTGTGTGAAGATTACCTCACTTGCGACATTGCTTTCAATGCGGTTATGCCTCTAAGTCGTGCCTCGACACGTGGGAGATATAGCCGCATCGAGGGCGTTATAGGAAGGCTAGAGATCAAGATTCATATGGTAGGAATGGAATATCTTGGCCTCAACACAAGGGTAGGTGGTTCTCTCTCAGAACATATGAGTTGGAAGTGTAAGTGTGTTCTGATGGCTCTCTCCATGAATGAAGAGGAGGTGGAGGGGTATATATAGCCTCCACACAAAATCCAACCGTTACACACAATTTACCAATCTTGGTGGGACCGAATCAACAAACTTGGTCGGACCAAAATAGTAAACCTAGTGACCGTTAGAGATTTTCGGTGGGACTGACATGCAACTCGGTAGGACCGATATGGTTAGGGTTAGGGCATAACATTAATCTTGGTGAGACCGATTACACAAACTTGGTGAGACCGATTTTGGTAATTAGCTAACCAGAGAGTTGGTCAGGTAAACTCGGTGGGACCGATTTGCTCTTTTGGTGAGACCGAAAAGTTACAAAAGGGAAATAGAGAGATTGCAACCACATCTCGGTGAGACCGAAATCCCTATTGGTAGAACCGATTTGCTAGGGTTTGGTAGTGGCTTATGACAAGTGAAACTCGGTGGCGCCGGATGGAAAGAATTGGTAGGACCAAGTTTGGCTTGGAGTTTAGGTCATTTGTGGATTATGGGAAAGTAGCTGAGGATTTTGGAGCATATCATTAAGCACATGAAGCAAAAGGCTCATTAAGCAACACCTCATCCCTCCTTGATAGTATTGGCTTTTCCTATGGACTCAATGTGATCTTGGATCACTAAAATGTAAAGTGAAGAGTCTTGAGCTTGAAGCATTAGCCAATCCTTTGTCCTTAGCATTTTGAGGGTTCCACTTTCACCATCCATGCCATGCCAATCATTGAGCTTTCCTGGAATAATTATCTTGGAATAGCATTAGCTCAATGAGCTATATGTTGTTATGAATTACCAAAACCACCTAGGGATAGTTGTACTTTCAACGCGCCGAAGGACAAGGTCGCCTTCCTCAAGGCTTCGGTCATGAACCTTGCGGCTATGGTAGCGGCGCAAGGCTTGCTGGTAGCATGTTGCTCTCACAGCCGCCCGAAGAGGATCTTCCTCAAGGAGCAGTGCGTCATCTTGCCGCAGTTGCTCTTGCTCAAGCTCATCATAAGCGAGCACTCGAGGTGACCCGTATATGATTTCAGTGGGATAACTTCTTCTGCCCCGTATACCAGGACAAAGGGTGTCTGGCCGGTGGCTCGATTTGGCGTCGTCCTGATCGACCAAAGAACCGTCGGCAACTCATCAATCCAGCGCCTTCTACTCTTGTGCGGCCTGTCAAAGGTCTTGGTCCTTAAGCCTCGCAGCACTTCAGCATTTGCCCTCTCAGCATGACCATTGCTTCGCGGGTGAGCAACGGAAGCGAAACAGACTTTGCTGCCGAGGTCTTGGGTATATTGCATGAAGGTGCGGCTTGTGAACTATGTGCCGTTGTCGGTGATGACCCTGTTGGGTACACCAAAGCGGCACACTAGTCCCTTGAAGAACTTGACGGCTGACTGAGCTGTGACCTTCCTCACTGCCCCCACCTCCGGCCACTTTGTGAACTTGTCGATTGCAACGTACAAGTACTCAAAGCCCCCGACAGCACGGGGGAAAGGGCCTAGTATGTCGAGCCCCCAGACCGAGAAGGTCCAGGAGAGAGGAATGGTTTGAAGGGCTTGAGCTGGCTGATGAAGCTTCTTTGAATGGAACTGACATGCTTCACATCTGGTGACTAGTGTCGTCGCATCCTGGAGGGCGGTGGGCTAGAAGAAACCTTGCCGGAATGCCTTGCCGGCAAGGGCCCTTGACCCGACGTGGGATCCACATATGCCTCCGTGTATCTCCACCAACAGCTCCAGTCGTTCCTCTCGAGGGATACACTTCAATTTCACACCGTTCGGCCTCTTCCTGTACAGGACGTCATCGACGAACTGGTACATGGTAGAGCGATGGGCTAGTTTTTCCGTTTCTTCCTGCTCCTCGGGAAGTTCCCCTGTCTGGAGGAATCGGACGGTATGCTGTGCCCACGCCGGAGCCTGGGGCTCGACGGCGAGGACTAAAGGCATTCCCTCCGCTATAGGAGCGGCTGTCTCGACGGCAAGAGCTTGATGCTCTGCCGGAGCTAGCCGTCCCGTGGCGGGCTCAGTGTCCCTGGCAACATCCTTGCCGGCGGCTTCGGGGAGCTCGGCGGGAAGGTACTTGCCGGGCCCTGATTTCCTCCTCTTGTTCTGCTCTGTTGATGGATCAACGGATGGCTGAGTCAGCTGAAGCACAAAGGTACCTGGTTCCACAAGTAGCTTGAGGGCGGCGCGTTTTGACAGGTAGTCACCAATATCGTTCTCTGCTCGGGGAACGTATTCAGCCTGTATACCGTCGAAACGCTCTTCCAGCTTTCTCACTTCATCGATGTAGGCCTTCATCAACGGGCTCTGGTAATCCTTGTTGACTTGCTTGACGACAAGCTGCGAGTCTCCCCTGACGATGAGTTTCTTGATTCCGAGGTCCGTCGCGATCCTGAGACCGGCAAGAAGCCCTTCGTACTCAGCCATATTGTTGGTCGACGCCTCCGTGGGGAAGTGCATCTGGACCACGTACTTGAGGTGCTCTCCGGTAGGCGCGACAAGCAGTACGCCAGCCCCGGCGCCCTGTAAGGAGAAAGCTCCATCAAAGTACATGATCCAATCGCAACTTGCCTCCTTGCTGGGGAGAGCAGTCTCTTGGGCTTCTTCCTCAGGCGTTGCGGTCCATTCTGCAATGAACTCCGCCAGGACTCGGCTCTGAATCATCGAAGTACTTTCAAACTTGAGGCCAAAGCTGGACAGCTCTAGTGCCCATTCCACAATTCTTCCCGTCGCATCTGGATTGTGCAATATCCGTTGCAGAGGGAGGCGAGTGACGACAGTGATCTCATGTGCCTGGAAGTAGTGACGCTGCTTCCTCGATGCCATAAGAAGGCCGAAGAGCAGTTTCTGCACGCCGGAGTACCTTGATCTAGCCCCCTACAGGAGGGAACTAACAAAGTAGACCGGGTGATGCATCATTTTCTTCTTCGGCGGCACCTCAACTGGCTGTGTCGTCTCTACGTTGGTAGTGTCGGGCTCTGTTGCTGCCATTACCTCGTCGTCGACCTCTCTGTGTGCCACTAGTGCGGCGCTGACCACCTGGTTCGTTGCCGCTAGGTATAGCAGCAACGGCTCCTGTGGCCCGGGCGCAACTAGTATCGGCGCGGAGGAGAGGTACTTCTTCAAATCTTGCAATGTTGCCTCGGCTTCTGGCGTCCACTCCATCGGGCCCGCCTTTTTCAGGATCTTGAAAAAGGGAAGGGCGCGCTCGGTAGACTTGGAAATGAACCTGCCCAAGGCGGCGACGCAACCAGCAAGCCGACGCACATCCTTGATTCGCTTGGGTGCTTCAGTCTGTTCTATAGCTTCGATCTTGTCCGGATTGGCCTCTATCCCACGCTGTGACACAAAGAACCCGAGAAGCTTGCCGGACGGGACGCCAAAGACGCACTTCTCAGGGTTCAGCTTGAGATTGATCTTGCGCAGGTTTGCAAATGTTTCTTGCAAATCAGGTATGAGGGTTGCCCTGTCCTTGGTTTTGAACACTATGTCATCCATATAAGCTTCCATATTTCTATGGAGCTGGGGTTCAAAACCAATCTGGACCGCCCTTGCAAACGTCGAACCAGCACTCTTCAACCCGAAAGGCATCCGCATGAAACAATACGTACCACATGGGGTGATGAATGCTGTTTTCTCTTCGTCTTCTCGTGTCATGAAGATCTAGTGGTAGCCGGAGTAGGCGTCGAGGAATGGCAACAGATCACACCTAGCCGTGGAGTCAACAATCTGGTCGATGCGCGGCAACGGGAAGGGGTCTTTAGGACAAGCCTTATTGATATCTGTGTAATCAATACACAGCCTCCACTTCCCATTCGCCTTGCGCACTACGACCGGATTGGCCAACCACGTTGGATGGAGCACTCCTCTTACCAAACCCGCTGCTTCCAGTTTCCGGATCTCTTCTGTGATGAACTCTTGTCGTTCCAAAGCTTGCTTTATGACCTTCTGCTTGACGGGCCGCGCATGAGGACAGACAGCAAGGTGGTGCTCAATCACCTCCATGGGAACGCCGAGGATGTCGGAAGCTTGCCATGCAAACACATCGACATTCGCCCGCAGGAAGGTGATGAGCGCGTCTTCCTGTTTGTCGTCAAGGGTGGAGCTTATGGTGAAAGCTCCTCCCGTGCCGTCCTCATTGACAGAAACCTTCTTGGTTCCCGGCGGTATGGCCCTGGGCTTCTTGTTTCCGCCGGCGGAGCTCTTTGGCACATCCTCGACGGCAGCGCTACACTCCGAAGAGGTGCGCTTGCCGGAGTGGGTGTCCGAGGTCTCACCGATCTTCTTCTTTTTCTTCCCTCCCGGGGTCCCAGCGGCAGGAGCAAGTGCCTTAGTGGCAGCAGCTGCTGCAACTGCTTGCTGGTATAGTTGGTCAGCGCAAAGCAGCGCATCTTTCTTGTCGGAGGGGATGGTGATGATCGTCACGGGCCCTGGCATCTTTAGGGTGTTGTATTCATAGTGTGACGCCGCCATGAACTTGCGCTGGGCGGCCTAGGATCCCGTTGTAGGGCAAGGGGATCTTGGCAACATCAAACACGATCCTCTCCATCCTGAAGTTCAGGTTGCTTCCAAAAGTCACGGGCAGCGTGACCTTTCCCTTGGGTTGGCTTCTTCCCGGGATGACCCCTTGAAACGTGCCCGTCTCTTCGAGTTCTTCGTCAGGAATCTGCAGTTTCTCGATCACGGCAGGCGAGATTAAGTTCAGACCGGACCCGCCGTCGACTAGCATCTTTGTCACCTTGAGGTTGCGTATTGTTGGTGAAACCAACAATGGCAAGCACCCGACCGCAGTAGTGCGATCAGGGTGATTCTCGGTGTCAAAGATGATAGGTGTGCTGGACCACTTCAGCGGCCTTTGGGCATCAAACGACGGCTCTGCCGCTGTAATCTCTCGCGCCCACTGTTTAAGACGGCGGTGAGAAGTATGCAGCGAGGCGCCACCATCGACGCACATGGCCTCTGTAGCTTTCTGAAACTCTTGGTTGCCGGATTCGTCGTCTTCTTCGTGATCGTCGTCTTCTGGCTTTCTGTCACGGCCCCGGGCGGGCCTCTCCTATTGTTTATCCTTGCCCCGACGGCCCGCCTGGCCGTCACGCTTCTTGCCGGACCCCTCAACACCGTCTTGGCCCTTCTCCTTGTCCCGCCTCTCATACTCGGCCCTCTGCTTTTCAGCGAGGATCTCAACCTGTCGGTAGTCTTGGAGAGCATGGCATTTGGTGCGATGGATCTTGCAGTATCGCTTGTCGGAGTTTCCTGACTTCTCGGCAGCCGCCAAGGCCCGACAGGTGACATATCTGGCAACTTCCTTGCCGGGGTCATCTGCCTTGGTTTTCTTGGCGGAGCCGGTGTCATCAGATCCCTCGACGGCAAGCACGGCTTTACCTTTGCGCTTCCTGTTGCGGTGTCGTCCCTTCTTCGCCGGGGCGGCAGTATCCTCATCTGAGGAGTCGGTTTCCACGCCGGCATCTTCGCCGGGGTACTTCCTTCCCTCTTCAGCCCGGGCACATCTGTCGGCAAGAACATAGAGTTTTGCTACATCTTTCACCTTGTTCATTGCCAGCTCTTCGCGCATCTTGCGGTTACGCACGTTCTGATGGAACGCGTTGATGATGGCGGCAGGGTGAACATCAGGGATATTGTACTGTATCCGGCTGAACCTCTGTATATACTTGCGGAGACTCTCGCCTCCCTTCTGGGGAATGACGTGCAGGTCGCTCGCTTGGCCATGGGCTTGGTGGCCTCCAGTAAAGGCGCCCACGAACACATGGCACAAATCCGACCAGGAGGAAATGGAGTCCACCGGCAAGTGCATCAACCATGATATGGCATTGGGTTTAAGAGCCAACGGAAAGTAATTCGCAAGCACATTATCATCACGGGCTCCGGCAGCTTGCATCGCGATGGTGTAGATGCTGAGGAACTCGGATGGATGGGTCTTGCCGCTGTACTTTCCGCCCACGTCGGGTTTGAAGGTGCGGTGAGTGGGCCACTGGAACTGCCGCAGCTCACGGGTAAAAGCCGGACAGCCTACCTCATAAGGTAGGCCTCCAGGGCTCTCCGGTGCCGGGTGGTTCGCAGCAGGCCCTGCTCGCCTATCTGACTGGTGGCGCGCTACGCGCCGGCGCTCGATAGTGGTTCGAGCGTCTTCATGTTCTCGTTCCCGAAGAACTTGGCATTGGTCACAGTGGGTCCACGGGTCGGACGACGCTAAGGAGATTTCATCGCCCGTAACATCGCGACGGGCTGGCGTCCGTGGCACCGGGCGAGGAGGAGGCGAGTGCACCATGGTCGCGGCGCCGTTGGCTTTCCTGCCACTGGTACGTGGGACTCCGTCAGAGCGTCGACCCGGGGGCTCCACCAGACTCGGTTCGTCTTTGTTGGCCACCGCAACAAGGCTTCGGATGGTGGCTCTCCATTCGTCGAGTTTCCCCGTAGTGGGAGGAAAATCGAGGAGCAACTGCGCGCGCCAGGGCTTCTGCTGGCGTTGGTGGCAGCGAAACCTGCACGGATCGCGACGCGCTTCGACTTCTGACCATGTCAGAAGGAGCTCTATCACGACCCTGCGGTCGCATGCCATCTTCACCAGCACCTCGGCGAGCGGGCATGTCTTCCACATCCCGGGAGTGGCGCTCGGGGCTCTTCCCGCGGCGACGCCCGGGGTCTTCGGCGTGGTCACGCCGTTCGTCGCGCGCCGCTTGAAAGAAGGGCACCGTCGGCGCTGGCGTGGGAGTCTTCGAAGCCCTCGCGTCGCCTTCGGGCGGGGTGGCAGCGATGTTGGAAGGACCCGCGCCACCCGCAGAGGGCCTGGCTCCGTCTTTGGATTTGGCGGCATGCGACCCGTTACCAGGCGCACGAACATCGCCGCCTCCCAAACTCCGGCTACTGGGACGGTGTTGGTGTTCACGAGCGGCGCCCCGGGTCCTTTCTGCGACCGGTCCGCTGCTCGCCCATGTTGGGACAGGATGCCCAGCCTCCGACGGGCCAACCGCCACCGTCGTCTTCTTCTTGGGCCCATGACGATGAAGAAGCGTCGAACTAACTGCTAAAGCCGATTCTCGCAACTGCGCCCCCCTACCTGGCGCGCCAAAGATGTCGGTGTGGAACGACACCTATGGGATCACAAGAATCCCTACTACGGTTGCGGGGCGCGGGGTCGTGAGAAGAGCGGATCAAAAAGATAGCACACAGTTCCTTTACCCAGGTTCGGGCCGCAAGGATGCATAAAACCCTACTCCTGCTTTGGTGGATTGTATATCTGCGTTCTTACGCTAGCTATGGGGCATGAGGAGCTCCAAAAAGCCGAATCCTCTTCCTGGTCGCCTTGGGCCTCCTTTTATAGGGAAAGGGGTCACCACAGTGGCACATAGGAGGTGGAAAGGATACAGTGATGCGAGGTTATCCCTCGCATTACATGACAAGGCGCATTTAATGCGTCTTGCTCAGGTGTCTTTGCTTTATCGGGGACGGGGGAGAGCCATGTCTTGTCCATCGTCGCTCCCTCTTGCGTTGACACGCGCCCTGGCCAGCGGTTCCCGCAGTGCCATGTAGGCAGGCAGGCAGCTGAGGTGGCGCAGTGATGGGTCTCCACGAAGATCTGCTTGCCGCCACGCAGGTGCCTGCCCAGCTGGTTGGGTCGGCAGCTGCATGCGAACGGCGGTGGAGGCTTGATTGGCGTGGGCATGGTGGTGGCCCCACGGGGGTTCATGGCAAGGGTCTTGCCGCGGCCCCGGCAAGGGTCTTGCCGCCGCCCTGGCAAGGGTCTTGCCGTGGCGCCTGCTGTCATCCCCGGCAAGGCTCTTGCTGGGGGCCTTGTGGTCCTCCTTGGCTGGGATGCCGCCAAGGACCATCATCTTCTAAAGTGTGTATCTGATCTTGAATGTCTTCACAAAGATCTGCATGCCACCACGGGGGTGTCTCCCGAATCCTTGCCCCATGGGGGCAGTGGACTCAAGGGCGACTCGCTCCGTAGGCGTGGGTCGAGCTGCCACGGCAAGGGTCTTGCCGGGTTTGCTAGAAATGCCCCCGGCAAGGATCTTGCCGGGGGAGTCCGCTTCGTCCCCTTTGCTCTTTGTGGTCTTGGTCTTGGTGTCGTTCTGTTTCTCTTGAGCTCCGGCCTTACCTTGGCTTACCTCCCTTGTCGTGCTTGGTGCGGCTGTGCCCGTGGCTCAGACTGCCCGTGCACAGTTATAGGGGTACGAAAAGTGTACCCCCCCCCTTTTTGTACACCGACACTCGCTAGTTGATTATGCTATTGATATGAGTAAAAATGAGACCTGAGAATTACTGCAAATGTGGTTAGTCATGATCTTTGCTGAAAACTTGAATGCTGGCTTTACATATTTACAACAACAAGAGCAAATAGAGTTTGTAAAAGTTTTTCTTTATCACTTTCATTTTATCAACTGAATTGCTTGAGGACAAGCAAAGGTTTAAGCTTGGGGGAGTTGATACGTCTCCGTCGTATCTACTTTTCCAAACACTTTTGCCCTTGTTTTGGACTCTAACTTGCATGATTTGGATGGAACTAACCCGGACTGACGCTGTTTTCAGTAGACTTTCCATGGTGTTATTTATGTGCAGAAACAAAATTTCTCGGAATGACCTGAAACTCCATGGAACATATTTTCAAAAATAATAAAAAACCTTTGCCAAAGATGAAGACCAGGGGGCCCACACCCTGTCCACGAGGGTGGGGGGCGCCCCCTCTAGGGCGCGCCCCCTACCTCGTGGGCCCCCTGGAGCTCCTCCGACGCCAACTCCAACTCTATATAGTTGCTTTCGGGGAGAAAAAAATCAAGGAGAAGAAATCATCACATTTTACGATACGGAGCCGCCGCCAAGCCCTAAAACCTCTCGGGAGGGCTGATCTGGAGTTTGTTCGGGGCTCCGGAGAGGGGATTCGTCGCCGTCGTCATCATCAACCATCCTCCATCACCAATTTCATGATGCTCACCGCCGTGCGTTAGTAATTCCATCGTAGGCTTGCTGGACGGTGATGGGTTGGATGAGATCTATCATGTAGTCGAGTTAGTTTTGTTAGGGTTTGATCCCTAGTATCCACTATGTTATGAGATTGATGTTGCGATGACTTTGCTATGCTTAATGCTTGTCACTAGGGCCCGAGTGCCATGACTTCAGATCTGAACCTATTATGTTTTCATGAATATATGTGTGTTCTTGATCCTATCTTGCAAGTCTATAGTCACCTACTATGTGTTATGATCCGGCAACCCCGAAGTGACAATAATCAGGACCACTCCCGGTGATGACCATAGTTTGAGGAGTTCATGTATTCACTATGTGCTAATGCTTTGTTCCGGTTCTCTATTAAAAGGAGGCCTTAATATCCCTTAGTTTCCATTAGGACCCCGCTGCCACGGGAGGGTAGGACAAAAGATCTCATGCAAGTTCTTTTCCATAAGCACGTATGACTATATTCGGAATACATGCCTACATTACATTGATGAACTGGAGCTAGTTCTGTGTCACCCTATGTTATGACTGTTACATGATGAACCGCATCCGACATAATTATCCATCACCGATCCAATGCCTACGAGCTTTCCCTATATTGTTCTTCGCTTATTTACTTTCCTGTTGCTGCTGTTACAATTACTACAAAACACCAAAAATATTACTTCTGCTTCTATTACTTTTGTTACAGTTACCACTACTATCATATTACTTTGCTACTAAACACTTTGCTGCATATATTAGGTTATCCAATTGCGGTTGAATTGACAACTCAACTGCTAATACTTGAGAATATTCTTTGGCTCCCCTTGTGTCGAATCAACAAATTTGGGTTGAATACTCTACCCTCGAAAACTGTTACGATCCCCTATACTTGTGGGTTATCAATGCGCCGGTGTTGGCTGGCCGCGCACAGATGCAGATCTTGTGTGCCAGCGGAGCGCTACGATGCGGTGGACGAGACCGTTGGTGAAGCCCCAACGGCCTCGGGGGGCAGAGGTGCGAAGATGTGCTCGGTGAAGTAGCCCCGGTGAGGTGGGAGACGGCGTCGGTGAAGCGCACCTGATGCGGTAGAAGTCGGTGTCTGTGAGGCACGTCGGATGCGGCGGCCGACATTGTCGGTGGACCACCCGGTGCGGTGGACGAGGGCGTAGATGAGGTAGCTCTGGTGCGGTGGTGAAGCGCGACCATCGTCTTCGTCGTTATCGTCCGACACAGAGGTGGGGAAAGAGATGAGACGAGGGGTGATTCGAACTTTGCTTGGGTTGGCGGCGAATTGGGGAGTTGAGCAATCTGGCTGCGGAAGCGGACGCTGGAGAAGGGAGATTTTGCAGGGCTGGAATTGGGGTTGCCGGATATTTCAATCCGAAACATGGAAGCGTGAACTTATTTTGTCATCGTCCTTTTTTGTGGGGAGGGGGGTGGGTGGGATGCAGCTTCGGTGCCTTAAAGGCACCTGCCTTTGGGTCACTGACATGTAGGCCACCCACCTGTTGGGCCCACATGTAATAGACACAAAGGTAGGTGCCTTAAGGCACCGAAGCATCGTCCAGGTGGGTGGCTGGGTGCTAAGCCACCGTACGACCCACGCGACCACCACGACACGACCCTGGTTTGCCTGGTGCGCCTACATTTGAGAGGAGATTTGAGACTGCAAATGAATCTTCTTTCATTTGCAAACAAATCTGTATGTATTACCATGCCTGTGTTTTCCTTCCAAATAATTAGTCATTCGAAACAAGATACTATAAATTAATTAATGAGGAGTTATTTAAAAAAACAGTATCCACGTATCGATGCTAACGTGGATTAGAATGTCTGTCACATAATTAGTTATTTGAATTAGAGTGTGTGTCACATAGCGATCTCCAATTCTAACGTGGATTTAGGATTTCACTATATCGATGCTACTTTTTTAATACCAATTCATATGTATATGATGAACACCATGGTAGTGAGAAAACTTTTGGATGGATTCAAACATATGACCAACAAAAATAGCACAACAATCGAGTCAATGTTTACTTTTCCAAACCTAGTATGGCACGAATTTGAAATAATTACCCATATGCATGGTCCTCAGTTCAAATCTTACAATGTACACCGAATTGAAACATCGATATTAAGTCTAGTACTATCTACATTCAAATGTTGTTTTTAGCCCCCCCCCCCCCTCGGCTCACACGCGATATACTTCCTGTATCGGTCATTCTTCCTCTCCTAACCACCTTAGGAAGCTATCGGTTTCCGACACACGTTCATTCTTTCTCTCCATGTTTCGATCTCTAACTCTCTCAACTGTACAACCCCCTTTTTCCACTCTGTTACAAAATGTATTTACCTCACACACCCGCCATTGCACCCCATGCCGAGCTCTCTCTCTCTCTCTCTCTCTCTCTCTCTCCCTCCCTCCCTCCCACCCTGTCTCGCTAGATACATGCGTTGCCTATCTAGTCCCCAACCTCTCGTGCGCACGCACGCACGTTGTCTATCTAGGTCACTCCCTCGAGACCGTCTCACTCTTTCTTCCACACGGCGGGCCACACTCGCTCAATCTCGCTCTCTTTATCTGAGTCTCGATTAACCTCGTTTTCTTTCGCACACAAATGATATATCTCCCTGTTCGGGCCTCGATCGACACACATTATACTCTCTCACACAGATTGTCTATCTAGGTCAGTCCATCCAAGCCGCCCCCACTCTTTCGACCTCATGGCGGGCCACGCTTGCTCAATCTCTCTATCTCCCTCCCTCCCTCTCTCTCTGTCTCTCTTTGTATGTCTCGATTGACCTCGCTCTTTCTCGGACACAAATGATATATCTCCATGTTTGAGCCCAATTCGACATATTCATATTGTATACTCTCTCACGCACATTGTCTATCTAGGTCACTCTCTCCAACCCGTATCACTCTTTCGATCACACGACGACCCACACTCGCCCAATCTCTCTCCCTTTATATATGTAATCGATTGACCTTGCTTCCTCCCACGCACAAAATATATCTACATGTCTGTGACTGGATCATCTCTCAAGCTCTATCTTACAGCCCTCACCCTTCCCAAAAGCTCAATCGGACAATATCTCTCAAGAGCATATACATCTTTTCAATGAATGTCAGACCACACTCACTTTGTCTCTCTATCTATATGTCTCTCGATTAACCTCGCTTTCTCACGCCGTATCTTCCACACATTGAAGCCACCTCTCCATCCCTCGCAAAGCCGGAGATATTTACATTGCGAGGGGGACTCCAACCTTCGATTAGTTTGTGTAGGCATTTATTCCGGTGGTAGATTATATTTTCATAGCATTCGGCCCACAACTACTCCAAACACCATTGCAACCCCCGCACCTCCCCCAATTGATTTCCCTCTGGCTCGGTCATCGCTCTCTCGCACGTCGTTTCTCGCCTTCAACGTCGCACCATGGTATTATTGCAAAAAACTCTGATTATTACGAATAACCTACAAAACTACACACCGATAGTCCACTTGGAATGGAACAAATCTCAACCCACAAATTAAAGTGCCACAAACTACACACCGAGTGGCCCATCTGTCATGAAACAAATTTGGGTAAAAAATAAAGGACGAGGATCAAACATGCGACCAGGGCCTTCAAGCCGCACGTCAATAGGCAACATACGTAGAACAACAATGTTTGTTGTACCCCCCTTTGTTCATATAATGTTTTTATATTACCACAACCTATTTAATGGATAACATGTAATATTATTTTTGGTACATTAGTGGGGCCGGCTCGTTAGCACGTCCTATTCTCCTTCACTTACTGGTGGGTTCCATGTGTGCTCTCTCTCTCCTCACCTTCTGCGTTTAGACGCACGGGCAAACACGAAGAACTCGCGGGCGATGTTGCCGTTGACCATATCTGGACGCGTTCACAAGTTACGTCACCAGTTTCACGTACTAGTAGTACTAGTCAATGTGTATGTGCAATGCACCTTAATTTGGAAGTATATTAAGTGCATGCGGATATTAAATAGGATATTATTTGCGTGTTATTATGTGATTAGCACTATTTTTAGCACGAAATTAACTGCACACTAACCGTGTTGAGCGCTTGACATTGAAACAGTCTAGTTCATTGGATGAGAAGGAATACATGTGGCTTGATGACGTTTTATATTTAATTTGATACGGCTCTCGCAGAACATTCAATCGATCAAACCATAGATTTCATTTAGTCTGACTCCGACTTTACATTACTACGACAATTGCTCTAATATAAACGAAAATGATAAACGTTCGGATTTTAAGCATGGCAATCCGAAAGTTTTTCATGGCAACTTTAGATTACGCGGCGGCGGCGGCGTCTTGTGGTGGGAAGGCGCTCCTCTGCTGTGCTCTTTGTGTCGTCGGGCCACTGACCGACGGCGACGGCGAAGACGACGTCTTGCGCCATTGTTGGCGTACTCCTGGACGTTGGCCCTAGATTCAAGGAAGGCCACAATGTTCTGGACTTCGGTCTCCAGGAGCAAGTCAACTGGCGGGAGGAGGCGACCGGCGTTGGTGCAAGGAATCAGTCGACGACAGCCATCCATGCCGCTGAGGAAGGCACTGGAACCCGCGCGGGGACAGGCACTGGCAACGACACAGTGGAGACATTCATGTGCACGGGCACCGGCATGACGCGCACGTCAGTGCATGCGCAGGCGCATGCGCTAGCAGGTGCACGGGCACCTTCATGGGCGTGCGCATCAGTGCACATGCAGGCGCATGCACTGGGAGGTGCACGGGCATGTGAAAGTCGGCGGGGACCTCGTGGAATCCCGTGGCATCAAGCTCGGGGACAATGTGCGTCTCCCAGCCCATCAATGCCACGGGGATGGGCACTGGCGCAGCCGGGGCGACGAGAGCGGGAACAGGCACGGCGTCTTCCTGCAAGGCCGGTTCAAGCTCGTGCCAAAGCGCCTTATCTTCTTGAGACTCCGGTTGGGTGTCTTCCTCAGGAAACTGGAAGACTAAGGGCAGACCATCATGATGCGGCATGGCGTACATTTAGGTCAGGCTGGTTGGAGGTAGATGACAGGAGAATCGAACAGGAAGAGAGAAGATTATAGCGATACCGGGTAGTGTGGGGTTGATTTTAAACTGCGGCGCCAGCGACATTAAAAGCGGGAGCAGTTGGGACGAAGGTGGGCGGCGGAGCCTGGTCAAAGGGCTCACCTCCCGGTGAGCCTAGGTGAGCTTGCACAGCGGTCTGCTCGCACGCCTCCCTGTCAGCCGGTGCAGCGGTCTGCTCGCACGCCTCCCGTCGACTCACACGCTTGCTCGGGCGGCACCTGCCGATGAGAAGCGGGACTCATGGCGGCACATAAACGCCCACAGTTTCAATAGTGAAAGCGTTCGCCTTAACGTGACAGGTCTTTCTTCCAAAATACCTTGTCTCTTCATTTGTGCAACTTGTCATAAGCAGCTTGTCTCAAATTGAAGAAAAAAATTACGAAGGAATATTTGTGCCATATCACATGACCATGCTCAGTTTCATGAATTTATGGTCACTTTTGGATTTTCTGCAATTTAAAATCCAGGATTCTAAAGAACATCATAACATGCATCATGCAATAAATTTTCAAGCGATACATATGTCCTATTGTATTTCTTAAGAAAGGATTTGGTCAAACATTTTGCCTAGTTAGACTTCAAACAAGTTATATATGCAGAGTAAAAGTATAAACAGTCCATACCAGTGCATTGCCTGATATATTAACTCTTTTTTAGGGGTCCTTGATATATTAACTCAAGTAGTACTAGGAACGAACAAACGGGCTCAATTCTGTGCTCATCCTGGTGTAGTAGTAGTACTAGGCAATGCAGTTGATGGGTGACCTTGGGGTGCGGCGATCGAGGGAACTGAACCGTTCTCGGCACGGTAGGTAACGTTGTCTAGTTACTAAATCATCCTTTCATTGTTCATTGGTAATCATTATGGACCGGGGACATGAGGGGAATTTCCAAGGGCTGGAATTCTGGCCGCCAGATATTTCGACTCGAAACATGGAGGCTCAACTGGTTGGGGTTGGCTAATGTGCGTACCACGCACGCCACCAGAAGGACACGAGCCCGGTTTTTTTTTGAGAATCAACACGAGCCAAGGTCTGGCTGGTACGCCATTGGGTACCATTCGAGAATAGGAAAGGAATCTTTTAAAATGCCGAACGAATCTATGTGTATTACAATGCTTGTATTTTCCTTGCAAATAGTAATCTCGACGTGATAATTGATTTATGATGAGTTGTTGAATTAGAGTGAGTTTGTGATATAGTGATCTCAACGTGGATTTCACATTTCATAGTATCCCTAGTAAGTTTTTCATTGCGAATTCAAATTTAAAAGATGAACAATATGGTGGTGAGAAAACTTTGTATGTATAAAGCATATGCAAACACACACACACACACGAACAAAACAACAATCCAATAAGTATCGTGCATCTATTTTTCCAAACCATGCATGTATGACACGAATTCAAAAATACTCCTTCTGTTCCTAAATATTAGTCTTTTAGAGATTTCAACAAGTGACAACATACGGAGCAAAATGAGTGAATCTACACTCTAAAATATGTCTATATACATCTGTATGAGCCAGTCCATTTGAAATCTCTAAAAAGACTAATATTTAGGAACGAAGGGAGTAAAATGTAAGACATGCATGGTCCTCAATTCAATATTTAAAATGAACAGGAAACTGAAACATGAATATTAAGTCTAGTACTATAGTAGATGCAAACGTTGTGTTTAGGCGGAGCTATGTAGATTGTCGGGGGGTTAACCCCTTGACCTTAGATAAATTTGCGAAGCTCTGTTTAGGATTGTTTAGATTATATTTTTCCCACCCTAGCTCCCAAACATTGATTGGTTGTGCACCCCCCTCCTCCCCGAGATAATATCATCTGCCCCCACACCTTAGATGCTATATGTTGTTACGAGTTGCTTGGAGCTTGTAGATCTGACATATAGCAGCTCACGTGTTGTCTTAATATTTTTACAAGAAACCTTAATGAGTTTGAGAATTGCACACAATTTGTACAAAAACTACTCACATGCCCTTGGATCCCATATCCAACGACCTCGAAGCTGTATCACCTTAGCATCTAACATGAAGGAGGACATCATATTCTCCTGTATGTAAGAATATCATGTGCTACCACACCTTAGATGCTTTGGTGATACAAGCTATTCGAAGCCGTTGAATTTGTGCCCCAACAACTCCTCGGTGCTTCAAATGGTTTTTTGTAGAAAAGCCCCCAAAGAGTTCAGCCACTGCTTACAAGCACAAAGACTACTCAGATGCCATTGGATCTCTGATCTTACGAACTCGAAGCTCGTATCACCGTAGCATCCAAGATGCGAGAGCACCTGATGTTTTCTCGCACGGGTGAATATAGGGTGCTCCCGTACCATAGATTCTATGGTGATACGAGTTCACGGAGATCTAACGGCCCATAGTAGGAGGTTTGAATGTTTTTGCAATATACGACTGAGAGAGTTTGGGAATTGTGCAGAAAGTCAACTACTACGCATGTGCCATCTGATCACAGATCATACGACCTAGATACTCGTATCACCATAGCGGCTAATTAAGCTATGGGGAACACCGAATGTGAGCAACGGGGAGCCGCTGGATCCAAGATGCAGCGGCACACATTAGTCCTGAATGTTTTATTTGCAAAAAAAACTTTGGAGAGTTTGGAAATTGCGCATAATTACAAAGACTACTACCAAGCCATTGGATCTCACTTCCAACGATGTAAAAACTCCTATCCAAGGTTGTTAGAATCATGATTCTGTTATACGATTCTACGACTTTACGATCCAAACTTACCCATCTGATTATATGATTTTAGCTCATAAAATCTACGTTTCTACGATCCTGGTAGTGAAGATTCTATGATTTACAATTGTACCATCAGAGCTCCGCTCCGATTCAAAATCGCGATTCTAACAACCTTGCTCGTATCATCATAGCATCTAAGCTGCAGGGTGGATGTGATATTCTATGTCGTTGTCATTTTTATTCGTAAACTTGCAAAATATGTGTAACTCGTGCAAAAAACATCCTACACTGAAATATCGGAACAACACAGAGGGGTCCCACTTGTCATTGATTAAATTTTGACCTAAAACTAAGAAATCTGAAAGACGAGATTCGAACTGGCAACCTAGACTAAAAAGCGTAAGTCGATAGCCTGAAACAACAATGGTTGTTGGCTTTGTCCCATAACATGACTTTATACAACATTACGTTGAGTAGAGTAGAGGGAGTGCCTCGTCAACACGTGCATGACCGTTGACTCACTTACTGGTGGGTCCCGGGTCTGCGATCTCTCTCTCTCCTCTCCATCGTCTAACCTTTAGACGCACAGGCACACACGAAGAGCGGCGCTAGCTTGCCGTGGTGTTATTATAACTAAAAAAATCTTGGAAAATAGAAGAATCGCCTAGAACAAGAGACGTTGTGGCTGGTCGAGACGGAGCTAACCACACCTGTCCTCCATGCCACGTTAGCATGATGAAGCTGTGTGGCTAGTGGGGTGTTTTCGACCGACTGGCCGGGTCCCGAGGTCGAACCATAGGTACTACTACGTCTGATATATTTGTACACACACATTTTTCCTCTATGCCGAGACGTGGCACACCCCACCACATGGTTTCAGGGTCCTCCCGGGTGGTGCACGCATATATTCTTCCTTGCCGAGGCGTGGGACGACCTACCACACGTTTCCTGGGTCCTCCTCAGTCGTAGCGCTGAAGCAAGTAGATGAGTCGTCAAATCACGAAAGACCACCTTTCCTGTTGAGTACATTAGTGAAGCACGGTGGCTAGCTCGTTGGGCTAGTGCAACCGATTAGCTAGGCCGCCGCCACATTTGTGTTTTTCAACCTTTTTTATCTCCTTGCCGGCAGATAAATTTAAATATCCACTACGGCGTTGCTTTAGTCTTTGGTTGTGGCAGGCGTGGCAGGATTTTTAATTTTTTGATTGACGGGAGCAGGCGTGGCAGGATTTTATATTTTTTGATTGACGGGAGCAGGCGCGGCAGTAATTAGTCACAATGACTCTGCCTGTAAAACCCACTGCTCCTTGATGTGAGAAGTCATCGACTAGTGTTTTCCCATGGTGAAAACCTAAAGATTCCCCGCTCCTCGGCTGGCTCCATCCACCTTCCCGTAGATTGCATTACCTTTCAGCCGTTTCGCCCCCTTTGCTTCCTCTCCCCATTGCTTCTGCCTGGTATCATGGCGGTGCAGCAGATCACTGAGTCTGAGGTGAGGCGCCTGACACAGGAGATCGAGGCCAAGGATGCGGAGCTCAGGGCCAAGGACGTGGAGCTCCGTGAGCTCAAGGAGGATAGGAGTGACATGCTCCTCCGTTATGTGCGGGAGTTCACGGAGCTTCAAAAGTGGCAGACGTCCACCACAAAGATGCTCGAGGCATCGACGGCGTTGCTGCAGAAAGCGGGAGATACGATAGGCCGTCGGGGGAGGCGGCTGGAGCGCGAGCGGGCCGATCGTGACGAGCTCCAAGATCTCCTCAGCCACTTGGTGGACCAAGTTTCCACGCACGTGTTGCGGCTGCGCGATGCCTACCGTCTTGCCAGCACGACCATGCCGGCCGTCGTGCTAAACATGTTCGACCACGCCGTCGACTTCCACGAGTTGTGGCTTCCTGACCTGGTCTCCTTCTTCATCTATATCTCCGAGGAGTTGAGCCGTCTCCGCGGGATGGTGGGGGCGGAGCTGGACAAGGAGAGGTTGTGGGCTGCCGTCGCCGTTGCCAGGAAAATCCTCTTAGGGCTCCGTCACCGGAATCCATTCGTGCCATTGGACGCCATCTTTGACGAGCTGGCTCCCATCGACAGGGACCGGGCTCTGGGGCCGTTGCACCCTGGATCACCAACGTCGTGCGCCTCGAGAAGCAGAGGGACTTCGGTGGTGTTCAAGCGTCCTTTGCATGGGCATGTCCATGTCTCGGCACAACATGACCATTGGATCAAAACTAGAATGTGCAGATTAGTCACTGTAGCACAAAGCGTGTGGGTGTGTTTGGTTGCATTCTCATCTCAATATAGTTACATTACTGTTCGTATAGTTCACATGCGCACAACATCATTTGTTATCATCATATCTTACTCCTACACTAGCAACAAGATTATGTAGTACTGACGTATGAACCACTGCACATGCCTAGTAGTAGGAGCACTGTGTATGTTCAAGTGGCTAGTGTGTTTCGCACTCCTCCGTCGTAAGAGTGGAAACACTTGCTGTAATCATTTTTTTCTTCAGAAAAAAATGGACTCGCTCTACCATGCGCATCCTCCTCGACGGTCGTCGAAAACTTTGCTACTCACATTCGCCGATGTGTGGGACACCCATCATCAGGGTCCACCAGCCATGCACTAAATTACTCCGTAGTGGACTGCCCAACTGCATGGTAGACTTCCCCGATCGAAGCGTTGCTGTAATGCCCAATGAGCCGTCAAATTACAAAACCCCCTCCTTTCTAGCAGTAAGTTGGACGGACGAAGCAACCATCATTTCACTCTTCTCTCTTAGCTTCCTTTCTACCCAACCCTCGCTTCTCCCTCATCTTGTTCCTCATTTCTTCAAGAAAACCCCGACCTGCTTCTGCCATTATTCTTCTCTCCCAAAGAAGGAAAGGTGAGCGCATCAATGGTGTTGATTCTGGCCAAGGCCTTGTATTGCAACCCCGAGACTGATCCTTTGACTCCCTCTCTGTTCTTCTTTTGGGTTTGTGATTATGGTTTCTTTTGTTTCTATTTGACAGTTTCTTCATGGACGCTAGAGCACCGGCCGAAGTGATGTCTATGGCTCCGACAAAAACCGTCGAGGATCATGGTACGAAGAAGCACAAGCACCCCGCTGAGACTACCGCAGGAAAGCTCAAAGCCATCACCCTGTCCAAGCCCCCCTCTCCGGGATCCCTCATTAAGCAAGTCCATGTAATATCTCTTCTTGATGATCTTTTTCTTGATCTTGATCGTGTTTTTTCATCTAACACGCAGTACTAGTACTAGTAGTACCACTTTCCGGGTGATCTTGCATGCGATTTTTGTGTGCCAAATGGCAGTTCTAAATTCCTCTTTTGACCAAAACACGCGAGAGGTTGACATTGATTTCTTATAGATTACTTTCAACTACTTTATGAACATCAATGCTACCTTTGAAGAGGGCATATTTGCATCAGTAACTTGTGCTATGGATATTGCAAGTAATCCATCCGCTCTCATGCCTTTGAAGACATGTTCTAGTGTCTTTGTTCACTCATTTCTGTGCGTACATGTAGTCATACATGGAGTAAAATATCGAGAATCATCTTATATTTCTGAACGGAGGTAGTAATAAAATATTTGGTTTCCGTTTGAATTAGAACCAGGTCCACTGTGGAGATGAAGTTCTCAAAGTCATGCCGTGTGAACTGGAAGACCTGAGGATGAGTTCTACTCCTAAACTATCCAGATGTTGTGTCCTTGTCGCCATGTGTCCTGAAGTAGTGTGTTCCTGTAGCATTGTTGTTAGGCGTGTTCTCGAGGCTGTATGTAACGCCCCGAGACCGACGCTTCAGAAGACTTCCATGTTTTTTTCGTGATCTCTGTGTGTTTCTTTTGTGCTTGCTCTTTTATTTTTATTTTGCATTGCATCATGTCATCATGCCATCTTATGTTGCATCTTGGTCATATCAAGTATAGCTTCGTGCTTGCCATGTTGCATTTTGTCATTCATGTTGTTTCCATGAGCATCTTGTGCGTACCCTTGTCACCTCTTCAAACCTTTGCTCCTTCCCTTCTCCTTCCTTTCCTTTTCTTCCATTCTTGCAGTGCCATTTTGCCTCCACCAAAAATGCTCATCTTTTCCCCAAAATTCTAACACCATGTACCTAGCCTCTCTGCCAAACTTCATCCCAATCGGAATAGTTTTGGTTAGGGTTTAAAATGGTTCAAGTTCGAATTTAATTCAAACTTGAATTATTTTACTTCCTTTATAAATCTCCAAACTATTTTTATTAAATAGTGAGCATGCTCAGGATCATGAGAATATTTTTATATTTCTCTAGCTCCTCTTCTTTTCCCCCTGCTCTTTCCTTTTTGTATTTCTGCCTGAAGAAATGGAAAAGAAAAGAAAGCAGCAGCAGCAGTACAACCCAGCAGCAGCCACCTACCTGGGCCTCGGCCTCCCAGGCTGGCCCAGCTAGCCCCGCGCGCCAGCAGGCCCATTTGCTCCCGCGCAGGCCCACCTAGCTCACCTAACCCTAACCCGAAAACCCCCCTACCCGATCCCCCTGGTCTCTCCCTCCTTTCCCCGCTCGCGCCGCCAGAGCCCCGCTCCTCCCGATCCACCTCGCTCGAACCCCTCCTCCCTCGATGCGCCGTCGCAGAGAGAGAGCAGAGCCACCCGCCTCGCCTCGATCCAGATGCGCCGAAGCCACTGCGTCCCGCACCCACAGCGTCGTGCGCCCGAGGCCTGGCCTCTTCTGACCTCGCCGGAGTTCAGGGAGATGAGCTCCTCCCAAGGCAAGCCCCGCTCCGTCCGGCGACCTGCGCGCCTCGACGCACCTCGCTCGGATCCAGCCGTCCCCGTCGCCTCTCTGTCCAGGGCGTCGACGTCCGCAGCCGCAGTCCCATGCGCCTCCATCTTCCGCGGCCAGCCGGCCTCCTCCTCAGCTCCATCCCCGCTGCTCCGCCTCCATCGACCTCCATCGCGCCTCGTTGCTGCGTCCGGCCGCCACGCCACCATCGCTCCTTCCACCGGATCTCCTTCACCACCTCCTCCTCGACGTCGCCTCGAGGCCCCGCTGCCTCCTCTGCTCGAGCGCCCAAGGTCCCGCAAGACGCCGCCGCCAGCGCCTGCTCCACGCGCCCCTGCCTAGCTCCTGTTGAGCCGCACCAAGTCCCTCGAAGACTGCCATGTTGCTGCCCCGTGCGAGACCGTCAAGTTCCACGACGGACCGCGAGCTCTACGGATCCGCCAAGTACCTCGACGTCCGATGCCGAAAACGGTCACCGAACCGGGTAACGCCAAGTACCCCTACGCATGAAGACGCCAAGTCCGTTTCGGGATTCGTCAAGTACCGCTACCGATGGCTCGAAACGTCTATGAAACGTGTACGCCTACCGTCGCCGAAGTCCGCGAGTACCACTACTTCCATTACCGTCGCCGTGTAGCCCTACTTCCCTCGACGCCCGAGAACGACTACTTCCTCTACTTCCCTTTGAACCGTCCCGAATGCACGCTTCAAAGGTATACCGCCGAGAACGACCGCCATGGACCGAATGCATGAGTTGTATGAGATGCACCGTTTTCACCATGTCCAATTTGTCACTCGTTTCCATGCCTTCGTCTCGTGGGAACCCGGTTGCCGGGAACACCCCACCATCTTGCTTAACTCGCATCCGCACACTTTCTTTTGCACCGACATCTCAACCGAGTTATCGGAACCGATATGTTGCCGTGGCACCATTTTCGGATTCGTTGCCGTGGCACCATTTTCGGATTCGTTGCCGTGGCACACTTTCTTTCCGCCACGATGACAAATGCTTCATAACATGCTCTTATCAACATTTTCATAAAATGGCATAAAACTTGAAATTGTCATCCGCATCACGATAACAACATTTAAAATGCTTAAAATTGTTGTTTGCATTTATTTTGCTAAATGCCATGTTAAAATGATTTATTTCATAACTAATTAACCGTAACTCGGAATTTAATAAACTTTATATGTAAATGGGGTAGAAAAATGCCTAGTTTAAAATGTTGCACTTTATTTTTCTGTTTAACAATATTGAAATATGTTTTAGGCAGAACAGTACCAAATTTGAAATGTGCATATGAGGAGTTTCCGGACTTGTTGTTTGTTGTTCCGGCCTCATCTAAACTTGACTAGATAGGTAGTTTTACTTTGCTTCACCCTCTTGCCATGTTAATCAACATTTAATATTGTTGGGTACATAAACAAGAGAGAACTAAATAATTGTTGTGGTGTTTCATCAATATGCAACTCGTTGCATATTGAGCTCCACTTAATTTGTAGCGTTGTTTGTTGCATTTGCCATGCCATGAATCTTTAAACCGGACATGCATCATTCCTGTTTGTGCATCATGCCATGTTTATGTGATGATTGTTTACTATGTTGTTTGTTTCTTTCCGGGTTGCTTCTCTCGTTAGCTTCGGTTTCGTTCCGGAGTTGTGAGGTTTCGTTCGACTACGTCCGTGTGTCTTCTTCATGGACTCGTTCTTCTTCCTTGCGGGATCTCAGGCAAGATGACCATACCCTCGAAATCACTTCTATCTTTGCTCGCTACATTGCTCGCTCTTTTGCTATGCCTATGCTGCGATACCTACCACTTGCTATATCATGCCACCCATATTGCCATGTCAGCCTCTAACCATCCATGTCCTAGCAAACCGTTGTTTGGCTATGTTACCGCTTCGCTCAGCCCTTCTTATAGCGTTGTTAGTTGCAGGTGAAGATGAAGTTTGTTCCTTGTTGGAACAGGGAGATGTTGTTCCTTGTTGGAACATGTTTACTTGTTGGGATATCACAATATATCTTATTTAATTAATGCATCTATATACTTGGCAAAGGGTGGAAGGCTCGGCCTTATGCCTGGTGTTTTGTTCCACTCTTGCCGCCCTAGTTTCCGTCATACCGGTGTTATGTTCCCGGATTTTGCGTCCCTAACGCGGTCGGGTGATTTATGGGACCCCCTTGACAGTTCGCTTTGAATAAGACTTTTCCAGCGAGGCCCAACCTTGGTTTTACCATTTGCCTCACCACCACCTATTTTCCCTTGGGAGTAATTAACCCAAGGGTCATCTTTATTCAGCCCCCCCCCCCGGGCCAATGCTTGTCTAAGTGTTGGTCCGAACTAGAGCCCTTTGCAGCGCCACCTCAAGGAAACTTGAGGGCTGGTTTTAGTTGTACGGACTGCTCATCCGGTGTTGCCCTGAGAACGAGATATGTGCAGCTCCTATCAGGATGTCGGCACATCGGGCGGCTTTGCTGGACTTGTTTTATTGCTGTCGAATTGTCTTGTAGCCGGGATTCCGAGACTGATCGGGTCTTCCCGGGGAGAAGGAATATCCTTCGTTGATCGCGAGAGCTTATCATGGGCTAAGTTGGGACACCCCTGCAGGGTTTTGAACTTTCGAAAGCCGTGCCCGCGGTTATGGGCAGATGGGAATTTGTTAATGTCCGGTTGTAGAAAACCCGAAGTTGATCTTAATTAATAATACACCAACCGCGTGTGTAACCGTGATGGTCTCTTCTCGGCGGGGTCCGGGAAGTGAACGCGGTTGTTGGAGTTATGTCTGACGTAAGTAGTTTCAGGATCACTTCTTGATCATAGTTGTTCGACCGTGCTTTTGCCTTCTCTTCTCGCTCTCATTTGCGTATGTTAGCCACCATATATGCTAGTCGCTTGCTGCAGCTCCACCTCATACCTTTTACCCTACCTTTAAGCCTAAATAGTCTTGATCTCGCGGGTGTGAGATTGCTGAGTCCTCGTGACTCACCAGATACTTCCAATACCAGTTTGCAGGTGCCGATGAGACCGTGCAGGTGACGCATCCGAGCTCAAGGAGGAGTTCGATGAAGTTCTTGTCCTTTATGTTGTTTCGTTCTAGTCGATCAGTAGTGGAGCCCAGTTGGGGTCGATCGTGGACCTTTGTCGCTTTTGGGGTTTCTTCTTTTATTTTGGCTCCGTAGTCGGGCCCTGATTGTAATTGTATGATGTATTGTTTTATTCATGTGTTTGTGTGAAGTGGCGATTGTAAGCCAACTATGTATCTTTTCCCCTTATGTATTACATGGGAGGTGTGAAGATTACCTCACTTGCGACATTGCTTTCAATGCGGTTATGCCTCTAAGTCGTGCTTCGACACGTGGGAGATATAGCCGCATCGAGGGCGTTACAAGTTGGTATCAGAGCCTTCCCCGACCTTAGGAGCCCCCACTGATTGATCGTTTTTAGTGGCCGAGTTGTGTCTAGAAAAATGTTTTGAGTCATTTAGGAATTATATATCAAAGAGTTTAGGAATTCTTTTTACTTCCCAGTCCCTTCGACCTTCTGGTAAGGCATCCTGACGTAGAGTTTTGACTCTTCTCTTCTCATATTTCACTAAAAAAAATTAGGGTCACGCGGGTATGTTACAATCGTTCCGATGGTTTTATGATGACAACATTGTCTTGGTTGCCTCCTGACATTTAGGGGTTGTGGCAGTGTCCCGGGGAGTTGAGCTCCGAGGTGTTGTCGTCATAATTTTATCGTTGCGGTTTTGGAATACCTGAGTTTAGCACGCCGACATCGAAAATCTCTTTTGTACAGTTGTTGGTGAGATAACCCTGATAGCCCAGTACTGTGGCGAGTGCGGGAGTATTGCCATGACTTGTATAACGGATGCTTTTCGAAGGTTGAGGTAGACGATTTCCGAAGGTTTCTTGGTTATGTGTTGAAGGATGGATACAGCTGGTTGTAGGATTTGCTAGTTTGGGTGAGATATTATGCTTCCCCTGTATCCCCAACACCTGATTGCATAACCAGAAAGTTTCGGGAGTTTATAGGTGGGAATTCAAGTATCTCTTAGGATATCTTTCCAACAGACACATGATACGATATGGGATCTATCATAGGTTTGTTTCCGGCTTATTTCCTAAGCCAAATCCTTTGTTTTTGTTTTGTTTTGTGGTATTCGAGTTGCTTCGAAGTCAAGTGTTGATCCATATCTTTTCCCAAACGGTGTTCTCATATTCCTATGTGGATACCAATCCTTCTTGATCATCGAGTTTATCATGCCAATTCTTTTCTAACCGGTGTGTCTCTCTTCAAGTGGATCTGATCACTTCAACTTTCGCAAGATCAATTATCAGTTTTTCGCAACGGTGTTTGCTTCATCCGTTCCAAGTTGTCTTTGTTTTTCCCGCCCTCCCACCCTTATTTTCTTTAAAGACGCAGATTTCTTGATCAAGTATCCATCTTATGATGTGAAGCCTCTCCATTCTTCTCCTTCATGTTCTTACCCGGTGTTTCTTATGAAGATACTAACGGAGCCTCAAGTTCATCATTTGTCTTTTTTTTTCTTCTCCGGTGGTTCCAATTTAAGCTTTATCGATCATATCTTTTCCTCGTTTCTAATGTTTTCTAATGCTGGTGTATCTCTTAATCATTCACCTCTCACTATTCATTTGTTCCGGAGTGATGAAGATATCTCAAAAGATTCAAGTTTCCATTCTCAATTCACTCAAGTTCTTTTGAGGATGCTATCTCATTCAAGCCATTTAATTCAACCGGTGCAATATCCCTTTCAAGCAATCACTTCAATGGTGTGCCTTTTGAGTGGGCCCTAACCCACGGGTCTTTTCCCAGGATCTTACCTGACTCTTCTAATTTCCCCGGAGTTACTCTAAAAATTCATTTCAAAGTTTGACGTAAGAATGAATTGTCATCAGTCATATGTCTTTCTCCAAGATCCTTCAATTCTTTCATCGTTGGTTCAACCTTTCTAATTTTTCATTCCGGAGTGCCTCAACAAATTCATGGTGGTGTTTTTCGTCGTCATTTTCAACATTTGAAGACCGAAGAAGAGTTTTCCTTAAATCTTATCCATTCTCTTGAAGATGCGTGGTTCTAGCTTGATGCCATCCTCTCATAACTGTTTTTGATTGTGAAAATAATTTTCACCCATCCGGAGCATTTCAGGAGTCTTTTCAGTTTGATTCTCCGGAGCCTTTCATCTCAGAATTATTCACCCTCAGCTTTCAGCTCTCGTTCTCCAAATCTTACTGGTGCATCATTCAAGTATTCTCTATTCAGCTCGTGATCTATTCGTTCATTTTTATCTAAATCCCCTCAAGTATCAACGTCGTTTTCTAATTCTTCCCGGTGTTTCTGTATCTTTTCTTCGTTCATTTTCAATTCTTACGGTGGTTCGTTCAAGATCCTTCTTCCGTTGTTATCATACCAATTCATTCATTCTTTTCAATCCTACCGGTGGTTTGTTCAAGCTTTTCTCAAGTTTGTGCTTTATCTCTTGATTCTTTCTATGAGAATAAGTGGTATGCCAAGTCCATTGTTTGTCATCAATTTAAATTGGTGAAGGACACGCATAACATAATTCTTATTCTTGTTTCATCCTAGTGATTTAGTTTCTTCTTTCCAGAGTGGTTCGTCATCTCATTTTTCTCGGTTTCATGTGTTTCATCTTCTCTTTTTCGGAGTTCCAAGTTTTCTGCATTATCTTGTCGCGAAGCTCCATCTAAATCATCGCAAGGTTTCACCTTGTGTTTTCAACTTCTTTTCCTTTTATCATCCTTTTATTACCGGAGTTATTCATGGAGGCTCTACAGGATGGTTCATCGAGGATTCTTTTCATTCTTCAATTGTTCATCAAGATTTCTCTCGGAGTTAAGATCCGTCAAGCCATACTCTAAAATAAACATGGTGTTCAACACATGTTTTGTTTGGAGGAGTTCAAGCATTCTTCATCTTGCATTCCGAAGCGCCATTCTTTCTACCTTATCTTTTGAGGTGGTGTTATGTCGTTCTTGACAATTTCCCTTCGTGTTTCATGATTCACATGTTGTCAAGAATGAGGTATATTAAATCCATCAATTTCTTCCTTGGAGTTATCTTGGGTTATATTTCACCTAAAGCCTTCCATTGGGAATGTTGCTAATTATGGTGCTTATAAATGATCCAAGTTCTTCATTTATCCTCCCGGTGAAATAAGTCTCTCGTCTCCTTGGTGATATCAATCCAATCTTTGGTTTTTCGTTAGTGGCAGGTTGTCACCTCATAATTTTGGGATGTCTCCCATAAGTCCACATCACGCTTAAGCTTTCGTTGTTGATAATCCAACAACTCCGTTCAACCTTTTCTTTGCAAGCTTTCTCTTTCAATTTTATTTGCGAGAGTTGTCATTCATCTTCTCCGTTCTTTTCTTTCCAACCATCTAGATTTCCATTCTTTTGTTCCGGAGGCATTGTGATGTTGTTTTCTTCACTCTTTATCTCAGATTGCCAGGACCATGTTCTTTTCATGCTTATCCATTTAACCGGAGTGTTGTGCCCTCTGCTCAAGTTCTTTTCATTTTTTCAAGTTTCGTATCACTTATCAACCTGAGTGATGTCTGAAATCCTTCTTACCTATTGTGCCATTCTTTCATTAGTTCCGGAAGAAATGTGTTGTTAATTCCAGCAAGTACCCTCTCATCTTGTCAAGTTCATATTCTAGTCCTTCCATTTCCAACCGGAGTGTGGTGTTCTCTTTTCAAGTTATTTCCATCTTATCAAGTTTTCCTCTTCTTTTCTACCGGAGTGCTGTCCAAATTCTGTCATTCTTATTCCTTCACTATCTCATTATACCGGTGTGGTCATATTCTTTTGGTTCGTTAAGCCCTTGTTTCATGGCTTCCAACCTACAAGGTTCTCGAATGTTCCTTGTTCCTTTTTCTAACGAAGTGTTTTCAACTTTGTTAAATCTTCGTTGAATTCTTTTCTCGAAATTGTTCAACCTATCAAGGTTCTTTGGTTTCACTCTTTTGTCAAAGAAGCAACTTAGCTTTACCTCTTCACGTTCTCTTCCGTTTTCCCCTCCGGTGCCATTCTAGATCTCGGGACGAGATCCTCTCGTAGTGGTGGAGTGTTGTAACGCCCCGAGACCGACGCTTCAGAAGACTTCCATGTTTTTTTCGTGATCTCTGTGTGTTTCTTTTGTGCTTGCTCTTTTATTTTTATTTTGCATTGCATCATGTCATCATGCCATCTTATGTTGCATCTTGGTCATATCAAGTATAGCTTCGTGCTTGCCATGTTGCATTTTGTCATTCATGTTGTTTCCATGAGCATCTTGTGCGTACCCTTGTCACCTCTTCAAACCTTTGCTCCTTCCCTTCTCCTTCCTTTCCTTTTCTTCCATTCTTGCAGTGCCATTTTGCCTCCACCAAAAATGCTCATCTTTTCCCCAAAATTCTAACACCATGTACCTAGCCTCTCTGCCAAACTTCATCCCAATCGGAATAGTTTTGGTTAGGGTTTAAAATGGTTCAAGTTCGAATTTAATTCAAACTTGAATTATTTTACTTCCTTTATAAATCTCCAAACTATTTTTATTAAATAGTGAGCATGCTCAGGATCATGAGAATATTTTTATATTTCTCTAGATCCTCTTCTTTTCCCCCTGCTCTTTCCTTTTTGTATTTCTGCCTGAAGAAATGGAAAAGAAAAGAAAGCAGCAGCAGCAGTACAACCCAGCAGCAGCCACCTACCTGGGCCTCGGCCTCCCAGGCTGGCCCAGCTAGCCCCGCGCGCCAGCAGGCCCATTTGCTCCCGCGCAGGCCCACCTAGCTCACCTAACCCTAACCCGAAAACCCCCCTACCCGATCCCCCTGGTCTCTCCCTCCTTTCCCCGCTCGCGCCGCCAGAGCCCCGCTCCTCCCGATCCACCTCGCTCGAACCCCTCCTCCCTCGATGCGCCGTCGCAGAGAGAGAGCAGAGCCACCCGCCTCGCCTCGATCCAGATGCGCCGAAGCCACTGCGTCCCGCACCCACAGCGTCGTGCGCCCGAGGCCTGGCCTCTTCTGACCTCGCCGGAGTTCAGGGAGATGAGCTCCTCCCAAGGCAAGCCCCGCTCCGTCCGGCGACCTGCGCGCCTCGACGCACCTCGCTCGGATCCAGCCGTCCCCGTCGCCTCTCTGTCCAGGGCGTCGACGTCCGCAGCCGCAGTCCCATGCGCCTCCATCTTCCGCGGCCAGCCGGCCTCCTCCTCAGCTCCATCCCCGCTGCTCCGCCTCCATCGACCTCCATCGCGCCTCGTTGCTGCGTCCGGCCGCCATGCCACCATCGCTCCTTCCACCGGATCTCCTTCACCACCTCCTCCTCGACGTCGCCTCGAGGCCCCGCTGCCTCCTCTGCTCGAGCGCCCAAGGTCCCGCAAGACGCCGCCGCCAGCGCCTGCTCCACGCGCCCCTGCCTAGCTCCTGTTGAGCCGCACCAAGTCCCTCGAAGACTGCCATGTTGCTGCCCCGTGCGAGACCGTCAAGTTCCACGACGGACCGCGAGCTCTACGGATCCGCCAAGTACCTCGACGTCCGATGCCGAAAACGGTCACCGAACCGGGTAACGCCAAGTACCCCTACGCATGAAGACGCCAAGTCCGTTTCGGGATTCGTCAAGTACCGCTACCGATGGCTCGAAACGTCTATGAAACGTGTACGCCTACCGTCGCCGAAGTCCGCGAGTACCACTACTTCCATTACCGTCGCCGTGTATCCCTACTTCCCTCGACGCCCGAGAACGACTACTTCCTCTACTTCCCTTTGAACCGTCCCGAATGCACGCTTCAAAGGTATACCGCCGAGAACGACCGCCATGGACCGAATGCATGAGTTGTATGAGATGCACCGTTTTCACCATGTCCAATTTGTCACTCGTTTCCATGCCTTCGTCTCGTGGGAACCCGGTTGCCGGGAACACCCCACCATCTTGCTTAACTCGCATCCGCACACTTTCTTTTGCACCGACATCTCAACCGAGTTATCGGAACCGATATGTTGCCGTGGCACCATTTTCGGATTCGTTGCCGTGGCACCATTTTCGGATTCGTTGCCGTGGCACACTTTCTTTCCGCCACGATGACAAATGCTTCATAACATGCTCTTATCAACATTTTCATAAAATGGCATAAAACTTGAAATTGTCATCCGCATCACGATAACAACATTTAAAATGCTTAAAATTGTTGTTTGCATTTATTTTGCTAAATGCCATGTTAAAATGATTTATTTCATAACTAATTAACCGTAACTCGGAATTTAATAAACTTTATATGTAAATGGGGTAGAAAAATGCCTAGTTTAAAATGTTGCACTTTATTTTTCTGTTTAACAATATTGAAATATGTTTTAGGCAGAACAGTACCAAATTTGAAATGTGCATATGAGGAGTTTCCGGACTTGTTGTTTGTTGTTCCGGCCTCATCTAAACTTGACTAGATAGGTAGTTTTACTTTGCTTCACCCTCTTGCCATGTTAATCAACATTTAATATTGTTGGGTACATAAACAAGAGAGAACTAAATAATTGTTGTGGTGTTTCGTCAATATGCAACTCGTTGCATATTGAGCTCCACTTAATTTGTAGCGTTGTTTGTTGCATTTGCCATGCCATGAATCTTTAAACCGGACATGCATCATTCCTGTTTGTGCATCATGCCATGTTTATGTGATGGTTGTTTACTATGTTGTTTGTTTCTTTCCGGGTTGCTTCTCTCGTTAGCTTCGGTTTCGTTCCGGAGTTGTGAGGTTTCGTTCGACTACGTCCGTGTGTCTTCTTCATGGACTCGTTCTTCTTCCTTGCGGGATCTCAGGCAAGATGACCATACCCTCGAAATCACTTCTATCTTTGCTCGCTAGATTGCTCGCTCTTTTGCTATGCCTATGCTGCGATACCTACCACTTGCTATATCATGCCACCCATATTGCCATGTCAGCCTCTAACCATCCATGTCCTAGCAAACCGTTGTTTGGCTATGTTACCGCTTCGCTCAGCCCTTCTTATAGCGTTGTTAGTTGCAGGTGAAGATGAAGTTTGTTCCTTGTTGGAACAGGGAGATGTTGTTCCTTGTTGGAACATGTTTACTTGTTGGGATATCACAATATATCTTATTTAATTAATGCATCTATATACTTGGCAAAGGGTGGAAGGCTCGGCCTTATGCCTGGTGTTTTGTTCCACTCTTGCCGCCCTAGTTTCCGTCATACCGGTGTTATGTTCCCGGATTTTGCGTCCCTAATGCGGTCGGGTGATTTATGGGACCCCCTTGACAGTTCGCTTTGAATAAGACTTTTCCAGCGAGGCCCAACCTTGGTTTTACCATTTGCCTCACCACCACCTATTTTCCCTTGGGAGTAATTAACCCAAGGGTCATCTTTATTCAGCCCCCCCCCCCGGGCCAATGCTTGTCTAAGTGTTGGTCCGAACTAGAGCCCTTTGCAGCGCCACCTCAAGGAAACTTGAGGGCTGGTTTTAGTTGTACGGACTGCTCATCCGGTGTTGCCCTGAGAACGAGATATGTGCAGCTCCTATCAGGATGTCGGCACATCGGGCGGCTTTGCTGGACTTGTTTTATTGCTGTCGAATTGTCTTGTAGCCGGGATTCCGAGACTGATCGGGTCTTCCCGGGGAGAAGGAATATCCTTCGTTGATCGCGAGAGCTTATCATGGGCTAAGTTGGGACACCCCTGCAGGGTTTTGAACTTTCGAAAGCCGTGCCCGCGGTTATGGGCAGATGGGAATTTGTTAATGTCCGGTTGTAGAAAACCCGAAGTTGATCTTAATTAATAATACACCAACCGCGTGTGTAACCGTGATGGTCTCTTCTCGGCGGGGTCCGGGAAGTGAACGCGGTTGTTGGAGTTATGTCTGACGTAAGTAGTTTCAGGATCACTTCTTGATCATAGTTGTTCGACCGTGCTTTTGCCTTCTCTTCTCGCTCTCATTTGCGTATGTTAGCCACCATATATGCTAGTCGCTTGCTGCAGCTCCACCTCATACCTTTTACCCTACCTTTAAGCTTAAATAGTCTTGATCTCGCGGGTGTGAGATTGCTGAGTCCTCGTGACTCACCAGATACTTCCAATACCAGTTTGCAGGTGCCGATGAGACCGTGCAGGTGACGCACCCGAGCTCAAGGAGGAGTTCGATGAAGTTCTTGTCCTTTATGTTGTTTCGTTCTAGTCGATCAGTAGTGGAGCCCAGTTGGGGTCGATCGTGGACCTTTGTCGCTTTTGGGGTTTCTTCTTTTATTTTGGCTCCGTAGTCGGGCCCTGATTGTAATTGTATGATGTATTGTTTTATTCATGTGTTTGTGTGAAGTGGCGATTGTAAGCCAACTATGTATCTTTTCCCCTTATGTATTACATGGGAGGTGTGAAGATTACCTCACTTGCGACATTGCTTTCAATGCGGTTATGCCTCTAAGTCGTGCTTCGACACGTGGGAGATATAGCCGCATCGAGGGTGTTACACTGTACTTGACCACACCAATTTCCTGGCCATGCCTTCGATTACGAAGGGTGTGGTTCTTGTAAAGCTTCCCGACAAATCTGATGTGGCATGTCTTCATCGTCATATTTATGAGTGGAAATACCACTCTATTAGGTTCTCCAAGGTTGAGGAGATGGTGATGGTGCCGGTAGACATCTCTCACAAAGTCCATGGCCTAGTCAGTTATGCGGGTTTCATCCCATAGGTCGGTGGCAAGAAATAGTCTGCAGAGTTTAATTAGTGCAACTTTGCTTGTCTAGTAAGTACTATTGTTCAGTACTTGATTTGTGTTTGTGAACCCTGTATTGTTTAGTACTGCCGCTTTTGGTGTGTGGTGAGTCCTGAGAATAGTCTATGTTATTGTCTGTCCACTCAATTTAGTGTGTATATTTTGAACTATCCAGATCATCTTTTTTGTGAGGACAGTTTATCAATTATGGTTGCACTCCAATATCTATATGCATTGCAGGGTCTATCGCACCCACCAGGATTTCCAGTCCCATGGATGTTCGGTCCATACGATTTGTCACGTACTTTGGACTGTCCTACTTGTGGGAGTAGGCGGGGGCCCTGCCTGCCGCGCGTAGTTGGATGACCAATCTTCTATTTAGTACTTCAGCATAGTGATTTCCTGGTAAGGATTCACTCGTGTCACATCAAGTAAACTTATTGATTTACTGTCTAGATCTTATTGATTTAATGTCATGTTTTCTTTCTTTTGCTGCAATTTTACGATGCAGGTTTTGCCATGTGACATTCATCACAGAATAAACCGTATGGTTTGCTCTACGATGGATATTTTTGCAGGTTACACTTATTATATCATGTCAGTAATGAAGGCACTGTCCATCACTTATATTACTAGAAAAAACTGGATCAGTCTGTTGTGTGAGTACAAGCTGAATCCCTATGATGAACTACAGTTTGGTTTAACAAACACACCACAATTAGTCCTTCTCATGTTTAAAAGAAATGAAGAAAAAGACTGGATCACGGTCACGGAGCCTAGTCAAGTTAGAAAGCTGATCGTAGCAGATCAGACACGATCGCTGCTGTCTCGCACATCGGTACCACCTTCAGCAACAGATCAAGCACCGGCAGTTGCTCTTGCACTGACAGCGGCAGCAGCTCAGTATGATCCAGCTGAGGATTGGGCACCGACCGCGTCAGCGGATTAGGCTGATCTACCGGAGGATCGGACATCGACACCACCACCTGCTCTGACACCGGCACCAGCTCTACAAGGAGCACCATCTCCGGCAGCAGCGGCGGCACTACCAGTCGCACCGGCACGGGCACCAGCAACGGCTTCGGCACCTGCACCAACACTTGCACTTGCATCTGCTCCGGTCCGTGCAGCGGCAACGGAACCAGCAGTTGCACCGGAAATAGACTTGGCTGCAGTTCGCACTTCATATACCAAAGTCCTTACAAAAATTGACATGTCCACCTTCTTGGTAAGCATTGGCCGCCCAAGTGCTTCATTCTTTTTTCTTTCCATGTTGTTTCACATGATTCACTGTGTTGATCTAACTGTTTGTTTATGTCTTCTTGTTTGCAAACAGAGAATTCCTAGAGCAACGAGGGAGTCGTTCAACAATCCGGGCGACCGTGGCCAAGTTTCTCTTACCATGCGTAGCCTTGGTGTGAATGAACCTGCTCAACATACCGTAAGTACAAAGGATGGTCGCATGATGATTGATGCTAAAGGATGGCAAGGTTCAAATCTAAATAATATCTAGCGGTAGGGGATGATGTCAAAATCGAACTTTCTCGGCAAGGAGAGCTGGTCCAAATCAACTTTGAAATTCTTTAGTAGCAGCACACAACTGCTGAACTGATCTATCCTACGAGAGATTTTGATGTAATACTCTGGCATGGTGAAACAAGTGTCTTGAGTGTATAAGTAGTATGATAGTATCGTTGATAGAATTGCAACTCTGATTGCTTGTTAGGAACTATCGTTTGATTTCATTCCAACGGCTGCCGTGCTTTATTCAATTTTGTGTATTTGCCTTGCGACAGCATATAAAACCAGCGCTGTACCGACCGCTTGCAATATGAAAAGCACTGAGGTAGAACACATGGGCCCCCAAACATGCAGGCCCACCGGCCTGTGGCCAATGTCCAGAACCGTGAGCCTGTTTGAGTATTTCTCAGCTGAACCCCCATAATGCCCGTGTGTTACACGTAACATCAAGATGCATTTGTATGAGTATTTTATCTTGTGAGAGAAAATGATGAACGAGGGAAGGCCTTATTTGCAAATGTGGAGAGGTGTGTGGGTACCTTTTTGCAAAATTGCCATGGTTTCCTTCCTATCCGTCGGATATAAATCGGACGGCCTATATTGCAGGATGGTAGGCACACCATCATCACCAACTCGTTTATACCGTGTTAAAAAAACTCTATTTGTTGTAAATATATATGTTATATATACTCCCCTTGATTTTTCTTATGTATAAAGTTGTGATATGAAAGATCTTTATATTTCTTTACAAAGGGAGTATCTCTCTGTCAAAAATATATTTATGTGTAACTAGTTACTCCTGTCTTTCTACTTCCTTTCGCTGATATGTGGGGCATCCGGCAACAGGGTCCACGTGCCATATGCACCAAATTAGAGTGCACAACTGCAAGGTAGACACACCTGTAGCGCCGCCGTAATGCCCAATGAGCCGTCAAATCACAAAAACCCCCCACCTTTCCAGCTTTAGCAGTAAGCTGGACGGACGAAGCGGCAATATTTCACTAGGCCTGAATCTCCTTCTCCCTTTTGTGCTTGTTCAAAGAAAACCCCTGCTCGGTGATTGCATAGGGTTTTATCATGGAGAACTTGGTACGAATTCTTCATCCATCCCTGATAAATTCAAGTCCATTGGTCGCGGGTACTCCTAGGATGGCAGCCGCCGCCGTTGATGCATTTTTCTTCCTACTGAATCTAGTGTGTTTAATTTGCAGTGCCCAAAGTGCGAGGACCCTATAGGTTTCTGCGCACTCGGCGAGACGCCACACTTGTTCCTTCTCATTCTAACACAGGATTTTAAAACGTCCACAGTATGTTCCTAGAATCCTCTTTTCTATCCGGGAGGGTGGGGTTTTTTGAACATGTTGTCGACTAATTTGGAAATTTGGATTGCTATATTTGGATAAAAGGTACTTGTACCATGGTCAACACTGACGTGAAGGAGAAAATTATTTCTAGATTTGGATATAGGGAATACATTGTGTTCTCATTTTATTTTTCCTGCAGTGAATTCCTTGCTCTGCCAGAACACATGTACTCAAGATGCTCGACCTTGCCATAACTGAATACACCAGTTTAATGGTCACAGTGAAGACAAGCCATGGATATAAGTTTCGAGTTGGGTTCATGAACCAAGAAGATCGTTGCTTTTTTATGGCCGAACTTGGATAAACTTTCTCAAGTGTTACAGACTGAAAGTTGGCGCACGAATGTTGATGGAAATAGCAGAACCTGGTCTCATCTTCACTGTGATCTTCCACCCCGACGCCGTTCCAATTGTTCATCCATGTTAGTTTTGTATCTGGTTCTTGCTTCTTGCCTCGATTACTTCTTAATCCACCTATTCTGTCTAACTTATCACAATTTAACTTTAGAAATAGCAACGGATCTCTCACGAAGATGCTACTTCTAACTAATATTTTCTTATAATTGGTGGCACGTGTAGGTTTTTTCAGAGTTAAGCAGGCTACTCGTTTGTTATTCTATAAGAACTCGGCTGTTACTCATGGCACTGAAGTTGACTTGGACGACATCCACAAGTTCCTACACTTTATTTATCGTCTTGAGGTCCTTGTGGGGCGTTTTAATGGTGGAAGGCCATGTGAGATATGTGTGCCACTGCTGCACTCGTTGAACAGGTCCAACTGTGTTGAGAAACTTATGGTACGAGCTGTTTTCTATAATATATGTTGTTCATAAACTCTTGCTTATGCACAGTTTTACAGTTGTGATCTTCTTGAAACAGGAACTACCTGGGTCTATTGTTCCTATACAGATGCCTGACCATGGTCGGGTCAGACTTGCGCTTGGTGCTACCTCTTGAGCGCTGCATTGGTTTTCCCTTGAAGAGGAAAGGGTGATGCAGCAAAGTAGCATAAGTATTTCCCTCAGTTTTTGAGAACCAAGGTATCAATCCAGTAGGAGGCTACGCGCGAGTCCCTCGCACCTACACAAACAAATAAATCCTCGCAACCAACGCGATAAGGGGTTGTCAATCCCTACATGGTCACTTACGAGAGTGAGGTCTGATAGATATGATAGGATAATAATTTTGGTATTTTTATAATAAATATGCAAAGTAAAATAAAAGCAAAGTAAAAAAGCAACGGAAATAACTAAGTGTTGGAAGATAAATATGATGAATATAGACCCGGGGGCCATAGGTTTCACTAGTGGCTTCTCTCAGGAGCATAAGTATTTTACGGTGGGTGAACAAATTTTACTGTTGAGCAATTGACAGAATTGAGCATAGTTATGAGAATATCTAGGTATGATCATGTATATAGGCATCACGTCCGAGACAAGTAGACCGACTCCTGCCTGCATATACTACTATTACTCCACATATCAACCGCTATCCAGCATGCATCTAGAGTATTAAGTTCATAAGAACAAAGTAACGCCTTAAGCAAGATGACATGATGTAGAGGGATAAATTCATGCAATATGATAAAAAACCCATCTTGTTATCCTCGATGGCAATAATACAATACGTGCCTTGCTGCCCCTATTATCAATGGGAAAGGACACCGCAAGGTTGAACCCAAAGCTAAGCACTTCTCCCATTGCAAGAAAGATCAATCTAGTAGGCCAAACCAAACTGATAATTCGAAGAGACTTGCAAAGATAACCAATCATACATAAAATAATTCAGAAGATTCAAATATCGTTCATAGATAAACTTGTTCATAAACCCACAATTCATCGGTCTCAACAAACACATTGCAAAAGAAGATTACATCGAATAGATCTCCACGAGAGAGGGGGAGAACATTGTATTGAGATCCAAAAAGAGAGAAGAAGCCATCTAGCTAATAACTATGGACCCGAAGGTCTGAAGTAAACTACTCACACTTCATCGGAGGGGCTATGGTGATGATGTAGCAGCCCTCCGTGATTGATGCCCCCTCCGGCGGAGCTCCGGAACAGGCCCCAAGATGGGATCTCATGGGTATAGAAGGTTGCGGCGGTGGAATTAGGTTTTTGGCTCCGTATCTGATCGTTTGGGGGTACATAGGTATATATAGGAGGAAGGAGTACGTCGGTGGAGCAACATGGGGCCCACGAGGGTGGAGGGCACGCCTGGGGGGTAGGCGCGTCCCCCTACCTCGTGGCTTCCTGGAAGCTTCCTTGACTTAGGGTCCAAGTCTCCTGGATCATGTTCGTTCCAAAAATCACGTTCCCAAAGGTTTCATTCCGTTTGGACTCCGTTTGATATTCTTTTTCTGCGAAACTCTGAAATAGGCAAAAACAACAACAATTCTGGGCTGGGCCTCCGGTTAATAGGTTAGTCCCAGAAATAATATAAAAGTGAATAATAAAGCCCAATAATGTCCAAAACAGAAGATAATATAGCATGGAGCAATCAAAAATTATAGATATGTTGGAGACGTATCACTTGGTCACAACATGATGTTTATGTCGACCTACTCCATTCCACTTGGAGGTGAAAAGATATTTATTAATGGCTGGTCTCAAATAATGAAGGCCCATCCATCTTGGAGAATAGGACAGGAGATTATGTTCCTACTTTTCCATGGCTCTAAAGTGAATATCCTATTTATTGACCACATTGCGAGATGAAGCCGCTTTCAGAAGGGTGTGGTTGCGCGGGGTGGCGCCTGGGTCTTGGCGGCCTGACCCTTTGGTTAACTATAGGCAAAGTAGCGCTGTCCGAGGCGTACTTTGTACGATTGAACCTATATAAGTACTTATACTGCTTTCAGCTATGGCTGTTAAGTGCCCCTGCTGGTTTCAGTTAAGGTTGTTAAGTACTCCTGCTGCTTTTACAGTCTGTCGTGTTTCTTAAATCCTGTCTTCCTCCAGCCGCCAAAACCAAACCAGCGCCGGCGGGGCCGCCTGCTTCCGCCTCCCACGGCTGGCTGCACCTCAGTGCACGCATCGCCGCCCCACCGTCTCCTAAATCATTAACGCCGACCTCCAAGGCCTCGTCATTGTCCTCCGCGCCGCCCTCTCACGTTGTCAACATGGTCAACAAACAAGAGGAATCGGCAGAGGATCGTACGTGGAGAGGATGACAGTAGGGGCCCACCATGTCCATGGCTAGACGCAAGGAAGTTCCTCATTTTTTCTTTACTGCTAGTGGTTTCCTGACATTTGGGACCCACGACATTGTCAGCGTATATAGTCAATAGACAAGAGAACAACACAAGATCGGCTGACACCTGGCTCGTAGCTACTCGAGTAGTATTTTTTTTGTTATTGTTGAGATGGAGTAGGGTTTCAACTGGGTTGTGGCCCGTCTAGCCCAGGCTTATATTTTATGTTCACCACATGACCAGCCCAGCTATTTTTTGTTTGTAAAAATGAGCCCAGTTTATTTTTCTGAAGAATACCCAATCCAGGCCTACTTATTTTTCTACGCCCTGATGGGTTGCAACTCTTTCAAGACGCCTGCAAATCTTGAAAGTAATATGAAATGGGCTGTAAATATAAAAAACAGATGACAAATTGGCAATTACTTTACAATTTCTGAATTTTTTCACATTTTCAGATTCCAATTTCACTCGGCTTTAACCTAATTCAAATATATATTCAAAGTACTTTAAATCTGGCATGCCATTTCAGTTTTAAAAATAGTTTGGAACCCACGGAAATATGCGAAAATTCATTTAAAATTTTAACCCTGGCCCTGGCCAACAACAAAAACGGCCGTCGTGTTTCTTCAATCTCTGATCTTCTTGCTCCAGCCGCCAAATCCAGCGCCGGCAGGACCGCCTGCTCCCGCCTCCCGTGGCCGGTTGTGTTGCCGCGCAGGCCTCACCGTCGCCTACTACTCCAACCGCTAGCTAGGCCATCCCTCTACTCACCCACATCCCTCCACTTCTGTGGCTTCGCCGCCTCCGGGTCATTCCCTTCCTGGGTCATGCCGTTGTCCATCGTGCTGGTGTTCTCGGCACGGCGTGGTCAACATTGTCAACAAACGACAACATCAGAAGAGGGACGTACATGGAGAGGCTGACAGTTGGGACCACATGGTCCATGGCCGCACGCTAGCAAGTACCTCCTTATTATGCCAAAAAGAACGAATACTCCCGCTGACAGCACGGAGCCACCAGCTATATCTTCGCACGCAAGGAAGTGCCTCCTTATTACGCACAAAAAAAATGAATACTCCCCCTGCTAGCTAGGACCCACCATAGTGGGAGGCTGACTTGTGGGCCTACTAAGTTGACACGGACGGAGGGCTTTGTCAACTTAATCGACAAACGATTCTATCACCAGTGACCGTTGGATTGTTAACATCTAACGGTCGTCCTACTTATTCAACCTCTGATTTTCTTGCTCCAGCCATCCAAACCACCGCGTGCTCTTGCCTCCCGTGGTCGGCTGTGCTGCCGCGGAGGCCTCACCGCCCCTACTACTCCCACCGCTGGCCAGGCCCTGCGACGACGGCAGCCTCACACCGCAGTCGAACCAGTGAACCCTCGTACTCCTCTCTGTGTGGGCATCCAGTGCCACGTCTTCCCCGGTCGGCTCCGCGCCGTTCCCTTCCTAGGCCTCGCCGTCGTCCACCGCCTTGGTGCTCTCGGCGCGGCATGGTCAATGTGGTCAATGAGCGACTTCCATCGGAAGAGTACTGTACATTCAGAGGCTGACAGCTGGGTCCATGGTCGCAACAAGGAAGTGCCTCCTTATTACGCGCAAAAAAATTATTCCTCCACCTAACAGCAAGGACCCACCGGACGGGCCACCGTATTTCGCGAAAAAAATGTATCCCCCAGACTACTTGGACCCACCACGTAAGGAAGTGCCTGCCAGTCGGGACCCACCCGGTCGAAGCGTACGTAGCGTTGTCATTCTGGTCGCGAATGTGTACGTACATACGATTTCTCTGTCTGCGGGCTACAGCGATGAACCGTGGCCATGCAAGGAAGGGCACATGTCATAGTAGAGGCGCGCACATGTCATAGTAGAGGCACGCACGTAGCATGTACACGTACGTACAACGACTAGGGTGCAAGAAAGTAAATAAGACCACATACGTACATACGGGCGGGGTCTCAAACGCCTACTCGCGCATACGTACGGCCAGAGCTCATGTACATGGATCTGGCTAGGACGGAACGGAGAAACTGCATCATCGTCGTGTTCATGGGGAGCCAACCGGCTGGGTCGGAACGAAATGCGTCATCGTGTTCATTGGGAGCCAACCAGCTTGGACGGAACAGGCGATGGAAACGAGACCTCGCGTACCGCAGAACGGAGGAAACGACCTTGTGTTCGACCGGCCACGATGGAAACAGGATCCTGTTCATCGGCAGAGGTTTGGCATACCACAAAACGGAGGAAACAGACCTCCTACGGTGGAAACGGGGTCTTGTTGATCGGGAGGGGTGTGGCGTACCGCAAAACGGAGGAAACGGACTTGTGTTGGAGCGCTACGGTCGAAATGGGGGTCCTGTTCATCGGGAGGGGTGTGGCGTACCACAAAACAGGACTCCACGGGATACTGTTCATCTCCACCGTCGACCTCCTCCAGCCTCCACGGGCTACTGTTCATCCACCATCGACCTCCTCCAGCCTCCATGTGAAGCCCTCGATTCAATCGTACACTAATCATACACGCAAATGTGTACAATCAAGATCAAGGACTCACGGGAAGATATCACAACAGAACTCTAGACACAAATTAAAATAATACAAGCTTTATATTACAAGCCAGGGGCCTCGAGGGCTTGAATACATAAGCTCGAATACATAAGAGTCAGCGGAAGAAACAATATCTGAGTACAGACATAGGTTAGACAAGTTTGCCTTAAGAAGTCTAGCACAAAAGCAACATCAAACGAAAAGGCAAGGCCTCCTGCCTTGGAGCCTCCTAACTACTCCTGGTCATCGGCGGCCTCCACGTAGTAGTAAGCATCGGCGGTGGCATCTGGCTCCTAGGCGCCGACATCTAGTTGCATCAACTGGAAAGGAGAAGAAAGGGGGGGAAAGGGGGAGCAAAGCAACCGTGAGTACTCATCCAAAGTACTCGCAAGCAAGGATCTACACTACATATGCAACATTACCAAAGGAAGGCTGTATATGTGGACTGGGCTGCAGAAATCCAGAATAGAGAGAAGTCCTAGTCCTATCGAAGACTAGCATCTTCTAGAAACCACCATCTTGCAGCAACAGGAGGGAGTAGAGTAGCATAAAGTAGAGTAGTAGTAGTGTTATCAACCTCGGCCGGAGATCCTTTCTCGACTCCCAGTGAGAAAGCAATCCCAGAGCCATACTATCCAGTTCTCATCACAATCCATTTCTCATCACCATCCAGATCTCATCACAAGTATCCAGTTCTAGTTGTATCGATCGGGATACAACTCCAAGTGTCCATTACCGTAGGACAGGCTATCGATAGATGTTTTCTTCCCTGCAGGGGTGCATCAACTTACCCACCACGCTTGATTAACTCCAGCCGGACACATTTTCCTGGGTCATGCCCGGCCTCGACCAAACAATACGCCGCAACCCGATCTAGGCTTAATAGAGAGGTCAGCACGCCGGACTAAACCTATGCCCCCAGGGGTCATGGGCAATCTCCCCGAGAACTCATGCACGTTGCGAGGGCGGCCAGTGAGCAGACCTAGCTACCTCCTTCAAAAGGCAGGTGCTTACTAGTCCAACGCGGCGCGCGCCGCTCATTCGCTGATGTCTATTAAGCTTCGCCTGATGCATACAACGCAGAACGCCCATACTATGCCCAGGTGATGGTTAGTGCTATCAGGCCAGAGGCCCCTCGGATCAAATTGTTGGGGAACGTAGCAATAATTCAAAATTTTCCTACGTGTCACCAAGATCAATCTAGGAGATGCTAGCAACGAGAGAGAGGGATTGCATCTTCATACCCTTGAAGATCGCTAAGCGGAAGCGTTACACGAACGCGGTTGATGGAGTCGTACTCGCGGCGATTTAAATCGCGGAAGATCCGATCTAGCGCCGAATGGACGGCGCCTCCGCGTTCAACACACGTACAGCCCGGGGACGTCTCCTCCTTCTTGATCCAGCAAGGGGAGAGGAGAAGTTGAGGGAGAGCTCCGGCAGCACGAGGGCGTGGTCGTGGAGCTTGCAATTCTCTGGCAGGGCTTCGCCAAGCACTACTACGGAGGAGGAGGTGTTGGGGAGGGAGAGGGCTGCGCTAGGGGAAGGGGTGCAGCTCCCATGTGCCTCCGCACTATATATAGGGGTCGAGGGGGCTGGTTTCTTGCCATCCAAGTCCATTGGGGCATTGGCAAAGGTGGGGGAAAGAAATCCTATCATTTCCCTTCCCCACCGATTGTTATCCCCCCTTTTTAGGGATCTTGATCTTATCCCTTCGGGATATGATCTCATTCCTTCTAAGGGGGGATCTTGGTGCGCCTTGACCAGGGGTGTGGGGCCTTGCCCGCACTACCCACGTTCATGTGGGTCCCCCCATGCAGGTGGGCCCCACTCCGGAACCTTCTAGAACCTTCCCGGTACAATACCCAAAAATCCTGAACATTTTCCGGTGGCCAACATAGGACTTCCCATATATAAATCTTTACCTCCGGACCATTCTGAAACTCCTCATGACGTCCGGGATCTCATCCGGGACGCCGAACAACATTCGGTAACTGCACACTAATTCCCGTAACAACTCTAGCGTCACCGAACATTAAGTGTGTAGACCCTATGGGTTCGGGAATCATGCAGACATGACCGAGACAGCTCTCTGGCCAATAACCAACAATCGGATCTGGGTACCCATGTTGGCTCCCACATGTTCCGCGATGATCTCATCGGATGAACCACAATGTGAGGGATTCAATCAATCCTGTATACAATTCCCTTTGTCAATCGGTACATTACTTGCCCGAGATTCGATCGTCGGTATCCCAATACCTTGTTCAATCTCGTTACCGGCAAGTCACTTTACTCGTACCGTAATGCATGATCCCGTGATCAACCACTTGGTTACATTGAGCTCATTATGATGATGCATTACCGAGTGGGCCCCGAGATACCTCTCCGTCATACAGAGTGACAAATCTCAGTCTCGATTCGTGCCAACCCAACATACACTTTTGGAGATACCTGTAGTGCACCTTTATGTCCACCCAGTTACGTTGTGACGTTTGGTGCACCCAAAGCATTCCTACGGTATCCGGGATTTGCACAATCTCATGGTCTAAGGAAATGATACTTGACATTAGAAAAGCTTTAGCAAACGAACTAGACTATCTTGAGCTACGCTTAAGATTGTGTCTTGTCCATCACATCATTCTCCTAATGATGTGATCCCATTATCAATGACATCCAATGTCCATGGTCAGGAAACCATGACCATCTATTGATCAACGAGCTAGTCAACTAGAGGCTTACTAGGGACATGTTGTGGTCTATGTATTCACACATGTATTACGCTTTTCAGTTAATACAATTATAGCATGAACAATAGACAATTATCATGAACAAGAAATACAATAATAACCATTTTATTATTGCCTCTAGGGCATATTTCCAATAGTCTCCCACTTGCACTAGAGTCAATAATCTAGTTCACATCACTATGTGATTGTAATGAATCGAACACCCATAGGGTTTGTTCATATCTTGCTTGTGAGAGAGGTTTATTAGTCAATGGGTTTGAACCTTTCAGATCCATGTGTGCTTTGCAAATCTCTATGTCATCTTGTAGATGAAGCTACCACGCGCTACTTTGAGCTATTCCAAATAACTGCTCTACTATACAAATCCGGTTTACTACTCTGAGTCGTCCGGATTAGTGTCAAAGTTTGCATAGACGTAACCCTTTATGACGAACTCTTTTACCACCTCCATAATTGAAAAAATTCCTTAGTCCATTAGTTACTAAGGATAAGTTCGACCGCTGTCATGTGATCCATTCCTGGATCACTCTTGTACCCCTTGACTGACTCATGGCAAGGCACACTTCAGGTGCGGTACACAGCATAGCATATTGTAGAGCCTACGTCTAAAGCATAGGGGACGATCTTCGTTATTTCTCTCTCTTCTGCCGTGGTCAGGTCTTGAGTCTTACTCAATACTCACACCTTGTAACACAACCAAGAACTCCTTCTTTGCTGATCTATTTTGAACTCCTTCAAAATCTTGTCACGGTATGTATTCATTTGAAAGTACTATTAAGCGTTTTTTGATCTATCCTTATAGATCTTGATGCTCAATATTCAAGTAGCCTAATCCAGGTTCTCCATTGAAAAAACACTTTTTCAAATAACCCTGCATGCTTTCCAGAAATTCTACATCATTTCTAATCAACAATATGTTAACAACATATACTCATCAAAAATTCTATAGTGCTCCCACTCACTTTTTGGAAATACAAGTCTCTCATAAACTTTATATAAACCCAAAATCTTTGATCATCTCATCAAAGCGTACATTCCAACTCCGAGATGCTTACTCCAGTCCTTAGAAGGATTGCTGGAGCTTTGCATACTTGTTAGCATCTTTCAGGATTGACAAAACCTTCTGGTTGTATACAACCTTTCCTCAAGAAAATTGTCGAGGAAACAATGTTTTGACATCCTATCTGCAAGATTTCATAAATAATGCAGTAACTGCTAATATAATTCCAACAGACTCTTAGCATCGCTACGAGTGAGAAAGTCTCATTGTAGTCAACTCCTTGAACTTGTCAGAAAACATCTTAACGACAAGTCGAGCTTTCTTAATGGTGACACTTACCATCATTGTCCGTCTTCCTTTTAAAATCCATCTGCACCCAACAGCCTTACGACCATCAAGTAGTTCTTCCAAAGTCTATACTTTGTTTTTTATACATGGATCCTCTCTTAGATCTTATGGCCTCAAGCCATTCATTGGAATCCGGCCCCACCATTGCTTCTCCATAGCTCGTAGGTTCATTGTTGTCTAGCAACATGACTTCCAAGACAGGATTACGTACCGCTCTGAAGTAGTACGCATCCTTGTCGACCTACGAGGTTTGGTAGTGACTTGATCTGAAGTTTCATGATCACTATCATAAGCTTCCACTTCAATTGGTGTAGGTGCCACATGAACAACTTCCCGTGCCTTGATACACACTAGTTGAAGTGACGGTTCAATAACCTCATCAAGTCTCCACCATCCTCCCACTCAATTCTTTCGAGAGAAACTTTTCCTCGAGAAAGGACCCGATTCTAGAAACAATCCATTTTGCTTCCGGATCTGAGACAGGAGGTATACCCAACTGTTTTGGGTATTCTATGAAGATGCATTTATCTGCTTTGGGTTCGAGCTTATCAGCCTAAAACTTCTTCGCATCAGCGCCGCAGCCCCAAAATTTAAGAAACGACAGCTTAGGTTTCTCTAAACCATAGTTCATACGGTGTCATCTCAACGGAATTACGTGGTGCCCTATTTAAAGTGAATGCGGTTGTCTCTAATGCCTAACCCATAAACGATAGTGGTAATTCGATAAGAGACATCATGGTTTGCACCACATCCAATAGGGTGCAACTATGATGTTCGGACACACCATCACACTATGGTGTTCTAGGCGGTATTAGTTGTGAAACAATTTCCACAATGTCTTAATTGTGTGCCAAACTCATAACTCAGATGTTCATCTCTATGATCATATCATAGACATTTTATCCTCTTGTGACGATGATCTTCAACTTCACTCTGAAGTTACTTGAACCTTTCAATAATTCAGACTTGTGTTTCATCAAGTAAATATTCTCAGCATGTACTCAAACCATCTGTGAAGTAAGAGCATAACGATATCCACTGCGTGCCTCAACACTCATTGGATTGCACACATCAAATGTATTACTTCCAACAAATTGCTTTCTTGTTCCATCTTACTGAAAACGAGGCCTTTCAGTCATCTTGCCCATGTGGTATGATTTGCATGTCTCAAGTGATTCAAAATCAAGTGAGTCCAAACGATGGAGTTTCTTCATGCGTATAAACCAATAGACATGGTTCGCATGTCTCAAACTTTTCAAAAACGAGTGAGTCCAAAGATCCATCAACATGGAGCTTCTTCATGCGTTTTATACCAACATGACTCAAATGGCAGTGCCACAAGTATGTGGTACTATCATCACTATCTTATATCTTTTGGCATGAACATGTGTATCACTATGATCGAGATTCAATAAACCATTCATTTTAGGTGCAATACCATTGATGGTATTATTCAAATAAACAGAGTAACCATTATTCTCCTTAAATGAATAACCGTATTGCGATAAACATAATCCAATCATGTCTATGCAAACACCAAATAACAATTATTTAGGTTTAACACCAATATCGATGGTAGAGGGAGCATGCCATGCTTGATCACATCAACCTTGGAAACACTTCCAACACATATCGTCATCTCACCTTCACCTAGTTTCTGTTTATTCTGTAGCCTTTTATTTTGAGTTACTAACACTTAGCAACTGAACCAGTATTTTAATACCCTGGTGCTACTAGGAGTACTAGTGAAGTACACATTATAATGTATATCCAATATACTTCTGTCGACCTTGCCAGCCATCTCATTTACCGAGTATCTATGGTGGTTCTGATTCAGTGACCGTTCCCCTCATTATAGAAGCACTTAGTCTCGGGTTTGGGTTCAACCTTGGGTTTCTTCACTAGAGCAGCAACTGATTTGCCGTTTCATGAAGTATCCCTTCTTTCCCTTGCCCTTATTGAAACTAGTGGTTTAACCATCAACAACTGATGCTCCTTCTTGATTTCTACTTTCGCGGTGTTAAACATCATGAGTTGCTCAAGGATTATCATGTCTATCCCTGATATGTTATAGTTCATCATGAAGCTCCAATAGCTTGGTGGCAGTGACTATGGAGAACCATCACTATCTCATCTGGAAGATTAACTCCCACTAGATTCAAGCGATTGTAGTACTCAGACAATCTGAGCACATGCTCAACGATTGAGCTTTTCTCCCTTAGTTTGCATGCTTAAGAAACTTGTCAGAGGTCTCATACCTCTTGATGGTGGCACTAGTCTGAAATTCCAATTTCAGTCTTTGGAACATCTCATATGTTATGCGACATTTCAAAAAAAGTCTTTTGGTGCCACAATTCTAAACCGTTAGTATTACGCACTGAACTATCACGTAGTCATCAAAACGTGTGTGTCAGATGTTTCCCAACATCTACAGACGACGCTCGAGGTTCAACACACTGAGCAGTGCACTAAGGACATAGCCCTTCTGTGCAGCAATGAGGACAATCCTCAGTTCACGAGCCCAGCCTGCATAATTGCTACTGTCAACTCTCAACTAAATTTTCTCTAGGAATATATCTAAAATAGTAGAACCAAAGCATGAGCTACGACATAATTTGCAAAGGCCTTTTGACTATGTTCATGATAATTAAGTTCATCTAATCAAATTATTCAATGAACTCCCATTTAGATAGACATCCCTCTAGTCATCTAAGTGATACATGATCTGAGTCAACTAGGCCGTGTCCGATCATCACGTGAGACGGACTAGTCATCATCGGTGAACATCTTCATGTTGATCGTATCCACTATACGACTCATGTTCGACCTTTCAGTCTTCCGTGTTTCGAGGCCATGTCTGTACATGCTAGCCTCGTCAAGTCAACCTAAGTGTTTCGCATGTGTAAATCTGGCTTACACCCGTTGTATGCAAAAGTTAGAATCTATCACACCCGATCATCACGTGGTGCTTCGAAACAACGAACCTTTGCAACGGTGCACAGTTAGGGGGAACACTTTCTTGAAATTTTAGCGAGGGATCATCTTATTTATGCTACTGTCGTTCTAAGCCAATAAGATGTAAACATGACAAACATCACATGAAAATCATAAAGTGACATGATATGGCCAATATCATCTTGCGCCTTTTGACCTCCATCTTCGAGGCGCGGCATGATCACCTTCGTCACCGTCATGACACCATGATCTCCATCATCATGATCTCCATCATCGTGTCTTCATGAAGTTGTCTCGCCAACTATTACTTCTACTACTATGGCTAACAGTTAGCAATAAAGTAAAGTAATTACATGGCGTTTTTCTTTGACACGCAGGTCATACAATAAATTAAGACAACTCCTATGGCTCCTGCCGGTTGTCATACTCATCGACATGCAAGTCGTGATTCCTATTACAAGAACATGATCAATCTCATACATCACATATATCATTCATCACATCCTTTTGGCCATATCACATCACACGACATATGCTGCAAGAACAAGTTAGACGTCCTCTAATTGTTGTTCCAAGTTTTTACGTGGCTGCTATAGGTTTCTAGCAAGAACATTTCTTACCTACGCCAAAACCACAATGTGATATCCCAATTTCTATTTACCCTTCATAAGGACCCTTTTCATCGAATCCGATCCGACTAAAGTGGGAGAGACAGACACCCGCTAGCCACCTTATGTAACTAGTGCATGTCAGTCGGTGGAACCTGTCTCACGTAAGTGTACATGTAAGGTCGGTCCGGGACGCTTCATCCCACGATGCCGCCGAATCAATATAAGACTAGTAACGGCAAGTAAATTGACAAAATCGACGCCCACAACAACTTTTGTTCTACTCGTGCATAGAATCTACGCATAGACCTAGCTCATGATGCCACTGTTGGGGAACGTAGCAATAATTCAAAATTTTCCTACGTGTCACCAAGATCAATCTAGGAGATGCTAGCAACGAGAGAGAGGGATTCCATCTTCATACCCTTGAAGATCGCTGAGCGGAAGCGTTACACGAACGCAGTTGATGGAGTCATACTCGCGGCGATTCAAATCGCGGAAGATCCGATCTAGCGCCGAACGGACGGCGCCTCCGGGTTCAACACACGTACATCCCGGGGACGTATCCTCCTTCTTGATCCAGCAAGGGGAGAGGAGAAGTTGAGGGAGAGCTCCGGCAGCACGACGGCGTGGTGGTGGAGCTTGCAGTTCTCCGGCAGGGCTTCGCCAAGCACTACTACGGAGGAGGAGGTGTTGGGGAGGGAGAGGGCTGCGCCAGTGGAAGGGGTGCGGCTCCCATGTGCCTCCCCACTATATATAGGGGTGGAGGGGCTGGTTTCTTGCCCTCCAAGTCCATTGGGGCGTTGGCAAAGGTGGGGGAAAGAAATCTCATCATTTCCCTTCCCCACCGATTGTTATCCCCCCTTTTTAGGGATCTTGATCTTATCCCTTCGGGATATGATCTCATTCCTTCTAAGGGGGATCTTGGTGCACCTTGACCAGCGGTGTGGGGCCTTGCCCCCACGACCCACATTCATGTGGGTCCCCCATGCAGGTGGGCTCCACTCCAGAACCTTCTAGAACCTTCCCGGTACAATACCGAAAAATCCTGAACATTTTCCGGTGGCCAAAATAGGACTTCCCATATATAAATCTTTACCTCCGGACCATTCCGAAACTCCTCATGACGTCCGGGATCTCATCCGGGACACCGAACAACATTCGGTAACTGCACACTAATTCCCGTAACAACTCTAGCGTCACTGAACCTTAAGTGTGTAGACCCTACGGGTTCGGGAATCATGCAGACATGACCGAGACAGCTCTGTGGCCAATAACCAACAACGGGATATGGATACCAATGTTGGCTCCCACACGTTCCACGATGATTAAATCAGATGAACCACGATGTCAGGGATTCAATCAATCCTGTATACAATATCCTTGGTCAATCGGTACGTTACTTGCCCAAGATTCGATCGTCGGTATCCCAATACCTTGTTCAATCTAGTTACCGGAAAGTCACTTTACTCATACCGTAATGCATGATCCCGTGATCAACCATTTGGTCACGTTGAGCTCATTATGATGATGCATTACCGAGTGGGCCCAGAGATACCTCTCCGTCATACGGAGTGACAAATCCCAGTCTCGATTCGTGCCAACCCAACAGACACTTTCGGAGATACCTGTAGTGCACCTTTATAGCCACCCAGTTATGTTGCGATGTTTGGTGCACCCAAAGCATTCCTACGGTATCCGAGAATTGCACAATCTCATGGTCTAAGGAAATGATACTTGACATTACAAAAGCTTTAGCAAACGAACTACACGATCTTGTGCTACGCATAAGATTGGGTCTTGTCCATCACATCATTCTCCTAATGATGTGATCCCGTTATCAATGTCATCCAATGTCCATGGTCAGGAAACCATGACCATCTATTGATCAACGAGCTAGTCAACTAGAGTCTTACTAGGGACATGTTGTGGTCTATGTATTCGCACATGTATTACGGTTTCCGGTTAATACAATTATAGCATGAACAATAGACAATTATCATGAACAAGAAATACAATAATAACCATTTTATTATTGCCTCTAGGGCATATTTCCAACACAAATATCCAAATCGTAGTGGATTAGGAACGCACGGTAACAAGCAGAGACTCACGAAAGATGTGACCCCATTGCCCCGTCTCGAGGACTTGCGGCAAGGGCTAGGAATGCCCGGGCACGCCTCGTAATTATCTCGCGGGCACCCTCCAGATCAACCCATCTCCACATCACTCGCAAATAAGCTCGCGCGGGTACCCCTCAGGGCCGACCCGTCATTAGTAACATGGTTCAGCGTAAAATCATAGTAACCATAGTAACTGTGTGTCCAAACATCAAGGGGAAAACCCGAGGAATCACCCTCGATGAATTCCACTCGATGTAATCGTCAAGGTGAACGTAAGAGGAACCACCCCCGAGGTTCACACTTGAGGGTTTGCACGACAGAGTCGTATCAGAAGTGGTTAAGGCGGAATCACCCTCGATGACCATGACCGAATAGCTACGCTACAGGGTTAACATCAGAAGTGTTGTAGAGGTCTCACCCTCGTCACTCGATAGCAACCTAGTAGTGTCGAGCAACTAAGGGGAAAGTGATGTGCGGTGCTGGGGCCTGGTCTTCGATCCCGTTGATCAGGTCTTGAATGATGAAGCAGGGGCAACAAGGACAAGGTGGGGGTCACTGATGGAACACTAACCAACCTATACTAAGCAGTTTAGGATAAGTAGGTAAGGTAAAACAGCAGATACAAAAGCAGGCTATGCATCAGAATAGGAGCAAACAATAACAGTAGCAAAATCTAATGCAAGCATGAGAGAAAGGAATGGGCGATATCGGGATGATCAAAGGGGGGCTTGCTTGGTTGCTCTGGCAAGGTGGGGTCATCGTTGACGTAGTCGATCACAGGGGCGGTATCAGTCTCGGGGTCTACCAGAGAGAAGAGGGGGAAGAAACAGTAAATACAGAGCAAACAATGCATCACAAGGCATAACATGGCAATATGATGTGCCGGGTGTGAACTAACGCAAAGCTAGAGGTTGCAGACGGAGAGGGAAACATACGGAGGGGTTTTTCTGACGTCTCGTGTTTTCTAGGCAGATGAAAAGGGACGGGACGGTCCCATGTTCGGCATGCTAGGGGCATGTGACATATGAACGGACCGCGTATCCAGACTCGTTGGATTTTTCTGAGCAACTTTCATAGAGAAAACATTTTCATCTGAGCTACGGTTTAATTTCTATGAATTTTCAAACTTTAAACAATATCCTAAAATTATTTAAATTAACAGAAAGGGGGAAAAATGACATCAGCAAGATGCAATGCTTCAGCAGGTCAACAGGTCGACTGACCAGTCAAACCAGACAGGTGGTGCCCACATGTTAGCCGCTGTAATTAACAGAGTTTGTATTAAACTAAACTAAGGTTATATAGCTACTGGGCCCCACATGTCAGTCTCTAATTAGTAACTAATTAGGTTTTAGATATTAAAACATTTTAATTAATTAATATAGGTGGTGGGGCCCACGTGTCAGTGGCACTGGCTGCCTGGTCAGCAGTTGACTGGGTCAACCCAGTCAACTGGGACCCGCGGGGCCCACTCGCAGTGGCTCCGGGGTGGCCCCAAGCCAGCCACGTTGGCGGCCGGCACCGGAGTGACTCCGGCGACCAAAACAACGGCGGCGCCTTGCCGGAGTTGCCCGTAATCATGCTACGGGGCTCAGTTTCAGGAGTGCGTGGGTGCGTTCAAACGGGCATCGAACGCTGCATCGATTGGTGGCATAGGCCGCAGCAGGGGAGGCCGGAATTGGCGCCCACAACGAGATGGAGCGGGCGGCCGTTATGGGTGAGCTCAGGTTCATCGACACAGGGCTCGAGGAGGCTCGTGCGTGCTGGTTGGGCTCCTGGGAGCGCCAGGAACTCGATCGTGGGCTTGCGCGAGCGTGACAGCGGCTGTGGCCACGACAGCGAGGTACAAAGCGGCGACCAGAGCTCGGGCACGACGACAAGCTAGCTACAGCGCGAGCTAGAGGAGCTAGTGGGCAGAGGAGGGAGGCGGCTCACCTAGCGGCACGCGCGGTGGCCTTTGGTGGTTTAGTAGCTGCAGGGGGCGGCGCCAGAGACGAAGAAGGTCGACGGCAGCCAGAGATGGGGATGAAAGGGATCCGATGCCGCAGTGCCTTCGAGCTCCAGCTGAGGCCACCAGTCGAAGGAGTCGACCCCGGCGGAGCTCACCGACAGGGTCAGCGGGCACGGGGCCGCCGGTGGCCGCGACAACGACGGAGGAGGACGGCACCGCGCTCGGGCGTCGATGGGGAACGAGGAGAGATCTCGTGGGGAGAGGATGAGGCGGAGCGGGGCAAGTGGTGAGGTGAGTGGGAGAGGCGCCCGAGGCGTCGCACTTATCCTCTCCCGGCGAGGTCGGCGAGGTGGTCGGGTGGCGCCGAGGCGCCTGGTCGATCGAACAGTGGGAGGTGGGAGACGACAGGGGAGGGGGAGTGGGCGACATGGCCTGTTGGGCTGCCAGGTGGGCTGAGGCCCATGGGGGCGCAGTGGCCAGCTGGGCCAGTCGGCCCAGTTGAGGGGGGGGCCTTTTCCTTTTTTTTAAATTTTGCTTTTTGTTTTAACAACTTTCTGTTATAGCTATTTTAGGCCATTTAGACATTTTGCAAAAATATTGGTTCACCACAAATATTACCAGAAGAATACTTTCCACATGATGAACATTTTAGTTTTCATGTTTGAGCATTTTGAATTTCACACATAATTTGAAATTGAATTCAACTGGAATTTGAAAACGAATATTGATCAAAGTGACTAAGCACTGTTATAGCAAAATGATTAGCTTGATCTCAGGGATTACTGTAGCATCATTACACCGGGGTGTTACAACTCTCCTCCTCTAAAAGAAATTCTCGTCCCGAGAATTAAGAGGCAAAAGGGAACAGGTCGGGGATTCATCCCGGAAGTTATCTTCGCGTTCCCAAGTGGCTTCATCTTTAGTATTATTCGACCATTGCACCTTGAGGAACTTGGTAACCTTTTGGCGGGTTCGACGTTCAGCTTCTTCAAGAATGCGGATCGGATGCTCTTTGTATGTGAAATCATCTTGAATTTCAATCAATTCCGGATCCACTTCACATTTCAGATCCTTGAAGCATCGACGAAGTTGCGACACGTGGAAGACGTCATGAACATGAGAGAACTGAGGTGGCAACTCAAGTTGATAAGCCACCAGCCCACGATGGGCCAGAATGCGGAAAGGACCAATGTAGCGCGGAGCTAGCTTGCCCTTGACTCTGAACCAATGAGTGCCTCTCAAAGGAGTGACACACAAATAAGCTTGTTCATCAGGTTAATAAGTTGAACCCTAGTGTTTCCGGTCATAGTTGCTCTTCTGGCGGGACTGGGCCGCCTTAAGATTATCCCGGACAATGCGAACCTGCTCTTCAGCTTGTTGAATAATGTCTGGACCAATGAGCGTCCGTTCCATAGAGAAAACATTTTCATCTGAGCTACGGTTTAATTTCTATGAATTTTCAAACTTTAAACAATATCCTAAAATTATTTAAATTAACAGAAAGGGGGAAAAATGACATCAGCAAGATGCAATGCTTCAGCAGGTCAACAGGTCGACTGACCAGTCAAACCAGACAGGTGGTGCCCACATGTTAGCCGCTGTAATTAACAGAGTTTGTATTAAACTAAACTAAGGTTATATAGCTACTGGGCCCCACATGTCAGTCTCTAATTAGTAACTAATTAGGTTTTAGATATTAAAACATTTTAATTAATTAATATAGGTGGTGGGGCCCACGTGTCAGTGGCACTGGCTGCCTGGTCAGCAGTTGACTGGGTCAACCCAGTCAACTGGGACCCGCGGGGCCCACTCGCAGTGGCTCCGGGGTGGCCCCAAGCCAGCCACGTTGGCGGCCGGCACCGGAGTGACTCCGGCGACCAAAACAACGGCGGCGCCTTGCCGGAGTTGCCCGTAATCATGCTACGGGGCTCAGTTTCAGGAGTGCGTGGGTGCGTTCAAACGGGCATCGAACGCTGCATCGATTGGTGGCATAGGCCGCAGCAGGGGAGGCCGGAATTGGCGCCCACAACGAGATGGAGCGGGCGGCCGTTATGGGTGAGCTCAGGTTCATCGACACAGGGCTCGAGGAGGCTCGTGCGTGCTGGTTGGGCTCCTGGGAGCGCCAGGAACTCGACCGTGGGCTTGCGCGAGCGTGACAGCGGCTGTGGCCACGACAGCGAGGTACAAAGCGGCGACCAGAGCTCGGGCACGACGACAAGCTAGCTACAGCGCGAGCTAGAGGAGCTAGTGGGCAGAGGAGGGAGGCGGCTCACCTAGCGGCACGCGCGGTGGCCTTTGGTGGTTTAGTAGCTGCAGGGGGCGGCGCCAGAGACGAAGAAGGTCGACGGCAGCCAGAGATGGGGATGAAAGGGATCCGATGCCGCAGTGCCTTCGAGCTCCAGCTGAGGCCACCAGTCGAAGGAGTCGACCCCGGCGGAGCTCACCGACAGGGTCAGCGGGCACGGGGCCGCCGGTGGCCGCGACAACGACGGAGGAGGACGGCACCGCGCTCGGGCGTCGATGGGGAACGAGGAGAGATCTCGTGGGGAGAGGATGAGGCGGAGCGGGGCAAGTGGTGAGGTGAGTGGGAGAGGCGCCCGAGGCGTCGCACTTATCCTCTCCCGGCGAGGTCGGCGAGGTGGTCGGGTGGCGCCGAGGCGCCTGGTCGATCGAACAGTGGGAGGTGGGAGACGACAGGGGAGGGGGAGTGGGCGACATGGCCTGTTGGGCTGCCAGGTGGGCTGAGGCCCATGGGGGCGCAGTGGCCAGCTGGGCCAGTCGGCCCAGTTGAGGGGGGGGCCTTTTCCTTTTTTTTAAATTTTGCTTTTTCTTTTAACAACTTTCTGTTATAGCTATTTTAGGCCATTTAGACATTTTGCAAAAATATTGGTTCACCACAAATATTACCAGAAGAATACTTTCCACATGATGAACATTTTAGTTTTCATGTTTGAGCATTTTGAATTTCACACATAATTTGAAATTGAATTCAACTGGAATTTGAAAACGAATATTGATCAAAGTGACTAAGCACTGTTATAGCAAAATGATTAGCTTGATCTCAGGGATTACTGTAGCATCATTACACCGGGGTGTTACAACTCTCCTCCTCTAAAAGAAATTCTCGTCCCGAGAATTAAGAGGCAAAAGGGAACAGGTCGGGGATTCATCCCGGAAGTTATCTTCGCGTTCCCAAGTGGCTTCATCTTTAGTATTATTCGACCATTGCACCTTGAGGAACTTGGTAACCTTTTGGCGGGTTCGACGTTCAGCTTCTTCAAGAATGCGGATCGGATGCTCTTTGTATGTGAAATCATCTTGAATTTCAATCAATTCCGGATCCACTTCACATTTCAGATCCTTGAAGCATCGACGAAGTTGCGACACGTGGAAGACGTCATGAACATGAGAGAACTGAGGTGGCAACTCAAGTTGATAAGCCACCAGCCCACGATGGGCCAGAATGCAGAAAGGACCAATGTAGCGCGGAGCTAGCTTGCCCTTGACTCTGAACCAATGAGTGCCTCTCAAAGGAGTGACACACAAATAAGCTTGTTCATCAGGTTAATAAGTTGAACCCTAGTGTTTCCGGTCATAGTTGCTCTTCTGGCGGGACTGGGCCGCCTTAAGATTATCCCGGACAATGCGAACCTGCTCTTCAGCTTGTTGAATAATGTCTGGACCAATGAGCGTCCGTTCCCCAGTTTCTGACCAATTCAGAGGGTTTCGACACTTACGTCCATATAGCACTTCAAAGGGTGCCATCTTCAAGCTGGCTTGATAGCTGTTTTAATAAGAGAACTCCGCATAAGGGAGAGATTCTTCCCACTTCTTGCCGAAAGAAATAACACAAGCCCGAATCATGTCTTCAAGAATTTGATTGACTCGCTCGACTTGGCCATGGGATTGGGGATGATAAGCAGTGCTCCAGGTTATATGAGTTCCCATTGCCTCTTGGAAACTATCCCAGAACTTTGAAGTGAAAATACTGCCGCGGTCTGAACTGATCTCCTTCGGAATGCCGTGAAGTGACACAATCTTGAGATATACAAGTTTGCTAATTGACTAGCAGTGATAGTCTCCTTGACTGGCAAAAAGTGAGCAACCTTTGAGAATTGGTCGATGACGACAAAGATAGCATCATTACCTTTCTGAGACTTGGGAAGGCCAGTGACGAAGTCCATTTGGATCTTATCCCACTTCCATTCAGGAATCGGAAGCGGTTGTAGAAGTCCAGCCAGTTTCTGATGTTCTGCTTTGACGCGATGACAAACGTCACATTCTTCAATATATCGAGCAATGGCTTGCTTCATATTAGACCACCAGTACTTCTGACGGATGTCTAGATACATCTTGGTACTTCCCGGATGAATAGAGAGAGGGGTATCATGTGCTTCTTTCATCACCTTATCTGTCATAAGCTCGAACCGGGGCACGACAATGCGATATCTAAAGTATAAGGTTCCATCTTCACCAAGTGAGAAATCTCTGGATTTCTCTAAGGCAAGATCCTTTTTCATCAAATCCACGTGAGCATCTTTGGCTTGAGCAGACTTAATTGCTTTCAGCAGAGTTGGTTCTAGGACAAGGTTATTCATAGAACCTTGTGGAACTAGTTGATGGTTCAGCTTGCATAGCTCTTCATAAAGGTGGGGTTGAGCTTTGAAGACCATGTGATTGTTGCAATAAGACTTATGGCTCAGGGCATCGGCGATTACATTAGCCTTGCCAGGTGTATAAGATATATCGTAGTTGTTGTCAGCAATAGCTTCCATCCATCGCTGCTTACGGAGGTTCAGATCTGGCTGAGTAAACAGGTACTTCAGACTCTGATGATCGGTGAAGATCTCACAATGATTACCGAGAAGATACTGTCACCATAGCTTTAGTGCAAAGATAACCGCAGCAAGCTCGAGGTCATGAACTGGGTAGTTCTCTTCGTGAGGACGCACTTGACGGGAGGCATAAGCAATCACTTTGCGCTCTTGCATTAGGACGCAGCCTAACCTTTGTCGTGAAGCATCGCAATAGATGACAAAGTCCTTGCGAGAATCAGGGGGAGCAAGCACTGGGGCAGAAGTCAGCTTGTCCTTGAGTGCCTGGAAACTTTCCTAACACTTTTCAGTCCAATCAAACTTAACGCCTTTGTGTAGCAGATTGGTCAGTGGCTTGGCGATCTTGGAGAAGTTCTTGACAAAGCGGCGACAATAGCTGGCTAGTCCGAGAAAGCTTCTGACTTGCTTGACAGTCTTCGAAGGGGTCCAGTCAAGAATAGCCTGAACTCGCTCTGGGTTGATGGCAATACCATCCTTGGAGATGACATGCCCAAGGTAGGTTACTTTAGGAAGCCATAATTTGCACTTGGAATACTTGGCATAAAATTGATGCTCTCGAAGCTTTTCCAGAACAAGACGAAGATGTTCAACATGTTCTTCTTTATTCTTCGAATATACCAGAATATCATCCAGATAGACTACGACGAACTTGTCGAGGTAATCCATGAATATGTAGTTCATCAGACGAGAGAATGTAGCTGGAGCATTGGTTAAACTGAATGAGATGATGGTGTACTCGTAAGAACCATAACGAGTGACGAAGGCGGTCTTTGGAATATCCTCTTCACGAACACGGATCTGGTGGTAACCCAACCTCAAGTCGAGTTTAGAGAATATCGATGAACCAGCCAGTTGATCATACAGATCATTGATCCGAGGAAGGGGATATTTATTCTGAATTGTAGCTTGGTTGATACGACGGTAGTCTTGGACCAAATGGTTCGTTCCATCCTTCTTATTGACGAAGAGAGAAGGTGCTCCCCAAGCAGTGGAACTTGGACGAATGAAACCCTTGCGAAGAGATCTGTCGATTTCCTCCTTAAGTTCAAGGAGCTCATGAGGCGGCATCTTGTATGGTCGTTTAGCAATAGGAACGGTGCCTGGTTTCAAGTCGATGATGAACTCGATAGCCCGGGCAGGGGTTATTCCTGGAAGTTCTTCTAGAAATACGTCTTGGAAGTCGCGAACAACTGGAATCTTTTTCAATTCCCTCAAGAGGTGTTGCGTTCAATGCATTCAGGAGATAGAGTCGGGCTTCAACATTTTGAACCAGACGAGCATTGTAGCTTACTATCTCATCTGAAGGGTGTAGAAGGTGGATGGTTTTAGTGGCACAAACGATAGAAGCCGTATGTGCTTTCAACCAATCCATTCCAAGAAAGAGGTCAATATTGGAAGACTTCAGAATAATGGGAGAGGCATGGAACTCTAATCCTTCAATTTCAATGACGATGTTGTGCCTAACCGTGGTGGTCCGGCATTGGCCCGCAGGGGTTTTACCACTAGTGGAATGTGCATCTCTTCATATTTAATGCCATGCATGAATGCAAAATCTTCAGATATGAAAGAATGTGATGCTCCTGTATCAAATAAAACAGCAGTTGGTACTGATTTAACAAGAAGAGTACCCATTATAGTGGCAGGATGGTCTTGAGCTTCATTCAGATCAATATGATTAGCCTGACCACGACCATAAGGTCTGGCATTGTTTTTGCGGGGCTGATTGTTACCACGAGCATTAGAAGGCAGAGCCAGCTGGCTCTTATTCTGATTGCACTCTTTGGCAAGGTGACCTGGACGGCCACATCGGAAGCACAGACCATCATTGGGATTGGGAGCAGGAGCTTGGGGTCGTACAACTCGAAGAGGCTGCCTCTGCGGTGGAGGAGGCAGACGAGGTGCAGCATAGGCCTGTCTTGGTGTAGGTGCAGTTGGACGATACATGTTGTGGGGAATCCATATCCGACACTTCTGCGCTGACGGGCCCGAAGATGAGCCAGCGTCACGGCTGCGCCTAAGGGATCCCTGATGTTCCTGATGACCAGTCTCAACCTGAATAGCCTTGTTCACCAAGGTGGCGAACTCTGCAAAGTCATGAAAACGCAGTGCTAGCTTAATATTAGGGTGAAGTCCATCACGAAACCTCTCTTGCTTACGAGCATCAGTTGCAATATCTTCTTCAGCATAACGAGACAAGTCCAAGAATTCCCGCTGATAAGCATCTACAGACTTGTTGCCTTGAGTGAGGTTGCCAAAATCTCGCTTGTTCCTGTCCATGATTCCCTGAGGAATGAAGCGGGCACGAAAGGCAGCTTGGAAATCCGGCAAAGTGATGACCGTCCCAACAGGTAGGGTACGCCTGTGGCTGTCCCACCATTGAGCAGCAAGACCCTTCAGAAAGAAAGATGCAAAGGCGACGTAGCTAGCAGGGGCCACACTAGCAGACTCCATTTCATACGTGATGTCGCGGAGCCAGTCATCAGCATCAAGGGGCTGAGTTGAGCTGCGGTAAATAGTTGGGTTGAGGCGCATGAAGTCCTGCAGAGTTACTGGGGTTGGTTGTTGATTCATGTTCGGACGAGGAAACTGAGCCATCATTCCTTCCATGAACTGGCGGTTCAGCTCAAATTGTTGCACCATTCCAGCAAAGAATTCGGGCGGTGGTGGATCGTTGGCACCACGGCCACAACTAGCAGGGTCTAACCATCCTGCTAACATGTAACAGGGGGTAGTTCAGCATTGAGCATTTGCAAAGACAAGGATCAATCATGATGAAACATGCATAATGAAAGAGGTACGATGGATACCACTTCGTAGTCAACACGACAATGTGTGTACCATTCAGAATACTATTCTAAGGAATATCTATGGCTTATCCAACTTTGGGGTGAATGTGGTCACGGGATGCTAATGTTAGAGTTAGTAAATTCGCTTAACCCGAATGGAAGAGAGATCAGAGTCCCAGAGCATAGACGAGGAGTAAAAGATCCTAATACCACCCAATGGCGATGTGGGCCTGTAAGCCACACAGCCAATGTTAGTCAAAGTTTTGCAGTGACTAGACTCAACTTCAGCCAAGGAGTTGGAAAGGGGGCTACCTACAGGCAGTCGACTCTGATACCAACTTGTGACGCCCTCGATTCAATCGTACACTAATCATACACGCAAATGTGTATGATCAAGATCAAGGACTCACGGGAAGATATCACAACACAACACTAGACACAAATTAAAATAATACAAACTTTATATTACAAGCCAGGGGCCTCGAGGGCTCGAATACATAAGCTCGAATACACAAGAGTCAGCGGAAACAACAATATCTGAGTACAGACATAGGTTAGACAAGTTTTCCTTAAGAAGGCTAGCACAAAAGCAACATCGATCGAAAAGGGGGCCTCCTACCTGGGAGCCTCCTAACTACTCCTGGTCATTGGCGGCCTCCACGTAGTAGTAAGCATGGGCGGTGGCATCTGGCTCCTGGGCTCCGACGTCTGGTTGCATCAAGCAGAAAGGAGAAGAAAGGGGGAAAAAGGGGAGCAAAGCAATCGTGAGTATTCATCCAAAGTACACGCAAGCAAGGATCTACACTACATATGCAACATTACCAAAGGAAGGATGTATATGTGGACTGGGCTGCAGAAATGCCAGAATAGAGAGAAGGCCTAGTCCTATCGATGTAGGATCGGAAGTATGTCTAGAGGGGGGTGATTAGACTACTTGACCAAATAAAAACTTAGCCTTTTCCTAATTTTAGTTCTTGGCAGATTTTAGCAACTTTAGGACAAGTCAAGCAATCATCACACAATTCAAGCAAGCATGCAAAGAGTATATAGCAGCGGAAAGAAAAGCATGCAACTTGCAAGAATGTAAAGGGAAGGGTTTGGAGAATTCAAACGCAATTGGAGACACAGATGTTTTTTTCCGTGGTTCGGATAGGTGGTGCTATCCTACATCCACGTTGATGGAGACTTCAACCCACGAAGGGTAACGGTTGCGCGAGTCCACGGAGGGCTGCACCCACAAAGGGTCCACGAAGAAGCAACCATGTCTATCCCACCATGGCCATCGCCCACGAAGGAGTTGCCTCACTAGCGGTAGATCTTCACGAAGTAGGTGATCTCCTTGCCCTTACAAACTCCTTGGTTCAACTCCACAATCTTGTCGGAGGCTCCCAAGTGACACCTAGCCAATCTAGGAGACACCACTCTCCAAGAAGTAACAAATGGTGTGTTGATGATGAACTCCTTGCTCTTGTGCTTCAAATGATAGTCTCCCCAACACTCAACTCTCTCTCATAGGATTTGGATTTGGTGGAAAGAAGATTTGAGTGGAAAGCAACTTGGGAAGGCTAGAGATCAAGATTCATATGGTAGGAATGGAATATCTTGGCCTCAACACAAGGGTAGGTGGTTCTCTCTCAGAACATATGAGTTGGAAGTGTAAGTGTGTTCTGATGGCTCTCTCTATGAATGAAGAGGAGGTGGAGGGGTATATATAGCCTCCACACAAAATCCAACCGTTACACACAACTTACCAATCTCGGTGGGACCGAATCAACAAACTCGGTCGGACCAAAATAGTAAAGCTAGTGACCGTTAGAGATTTTCGGTGGGACTGACATGCAACTCGGTAGGACCGATACGGTTAGGGTTAGGGCATAATGTAATCTCGGTGAGACCGATTACACAAACTCGGTGAGACCGATTTGGTAATTGGCTAACCAGAGAGTTGGTCAGGTAAACTCGGTGGGACCGATTTGCTCTTTCGGTGAGACCGAAAAGTTACAAAGGGGAAACAGAGAGTTTACATTGCAATCTCGGTGGGACCGATTTGCTCTTTCGGTGAGACCGAAAAGTTACAAACGGGAAACAGAGAGATTGCAACCCCATCTCGGTGAGACCGAGATCCCTATCGGTAGAACCGATTTGCTAGGGTTTGGCAGTGGCTTATGACATGTGAAACTCGGTGGTGCCGAATGGAAAGAATCGGTAGGACCGAGTTTGGCTTGGAGTTTAGGTCATTTGTGGATATGGGAAAGTAGCTGAGGATTTTGGAGCATATCATTAAGCACATGAAGCAAGAGGCTCATTAAGCAACACCTCATCCCTCCTTGATAGTATTGGCTTTTTCTATGGACTCAATGTGATCTTGGATCACTAAAATATAAAAAGAAGAGTCTTGAGCTTTTGAGCTTGAGCCAATCCTTTGTCCTTAGCATTTTGAGGGTTCCACTTTCACCATCCATGCCATGCCAATCATTGAGCTTTCCTGAAATAATTATCTTGGAATAGCATTAGCTCAATGAGCTATATGTTGTTATGAATTACCAAAACCACCTAGGGATAGTTGCACTTTCAATCTCCCCCTTTTTGGTAATTGATGACAACATATAGATCAAAGCTTCGACAAAAGATAATAAGAAAGAATTATATCGTCGCTTTGAGAAGTATGTGATAAGTAAGAGCTCCCCCTAAATTTGTGCATATTTAAAATTTGCTTTGGACTGCAAATGCACAAAGAGTTAGAAATATGGGTTACTCTTCCATGTCACATACATCTTGGTGGAGCGCTCAAAATGATAATAATGAAATACATGCACTCATCGCCAAGGAAAAGTGAATGACCACATAAGATAGATAAGATATATCAAGCATACATAAGTGTAGCTTATGATCAAACACATGATCATCAATGTCTCACAAGCATATCAAAGTATCTCGACAAAAAGCAAACAATGTTTGAAAAACCACCAAATAAATCAAGAGATAAAAAAAAACACTCTCTCTCTCGAAGCCTATGATCTATACATTTTTCTCCCCCTTTGGCAACAAGTTACCAAAAAGTTCCTAGAAAATGCATAGTGCTAGATCGGCACTCAGGCTTGATCTTATGGTGGTGGTGGAGTCCTGATCACTCCAAGGACGAAGGCTTCCATAGACGTGGTTGGAGTTGGAGCTAAAGTAGATGCTGGAGCTGGTTGGGCTGGTGCTGTGGCTGGACCTGAGGCGGTGGCTCTTGTGTCAGGAACTGGCACTGCAGACGACCTCGGACCTCGTGGCACTCTGGCAAATGCATCAGTGGTAGTCTTCCCTTTCCTCTCCTGCATGTCATCCTGGAGTTGCTCCACTGCTGTTTGAATCTCTGTCACCTTGATATCCAAGTCATAGAACTTTTGTTCTACGATTCTCTCTAAGCTTGCCTGGTTCTGAGTTAGGGTGGCCAGTCCTTTCTCAATCCGCAGGGTGGATGCAATCAAGTAACTGAGCTGCTCTTGCTTGTTCTTCAAGAAGTACTCAGATGCCTCCTCTTGAGTTGGCATCTTGGCAGCTTTCTCCTTCCTTGCCTTCTCCTTCTTAGCTTGTTCTTGGACTGATGATGGTTCATTTTCATTCATCACAACTTAGTTGTCCTCGAAATCTGGATGAATAGGCAAATGTTCCTTGTCCAACAAGTATGTGTCTGTGCCCATTCTTGAGTTAATCAACATCTGGATCTGAGGGGCATAACCACGTCTCCTCTTCTGATCTGCTGCAGTCCTCTTGATAGTTTCTACTATGAGGCTCATGACCTTAAACTTCTGAGGCACATCAAATATATGTAGCAGGTTGATGGCATGACCTTTGATCATCCTGTGATCTCCAGACTTGGGCAAAAGTGTGTGCCTAAGGATCTAGTTGATCGTAGGCAGACCTGACAACAAGTGTTTTACACACCCAAACTGGCGAGTGTCAAGATCATCTGCTGGAATCTCCTTGTACATGTTTGCCATAGTGTTATGATACATCTTTTTCTTGGCATAGACATCCAAGTCATCTTCATTTTCTTCTGGGGCATTGATCAACCTTGCCCATTCCTCAACAGTTGAATGGTACCTTGTACCTTCAGACATCCATGTGATCCTTCCATCTGGATAGAAGAGTGTTGTGGAGTAGAATTGCATAATCAGCTCCTCATTCCACTTTGTGAGCTTCTGCCCAACAAAGTCAGCTACTCCACAAGCTCTGAAGCTATCTTGCACTCTAGGATAGTGCTCTTCATTTTCCTTGATATATTCCCAATCAACCCATCTCATGTCACACACAACTGGCTTCTTGTCCAATAAGACTGTCTCATAGAAGTCCTGCTGTTCTTTAGTGTGGAACATGTAGTCAACAGCAGTCCTCCTCCTGGTAGCATATGGATCCTCTGCTCTCCATTTTCTTAGCCCAGAGTCTCTTCTGATCTTCATATCCTCAGCCACAGGATGAGCATCATTGTGGTCTGGGATCTTTGGCTTCAACTTTCTCAGCACTTGGCCTTCCTATTCTTCAACAACAGCTTCAGGCACTGGGGCCTTGTTCTTCTCAGCAGCTGGGATGCTCCTTGTATTTCTCTTTGGTTTTGGCTTTGGAGCTGTCTTGGCTTTGGATGCAGCCTTGGGGGCTTCCTTGGGCTTAGATGCAGTTGCCCCTGATCTTATAGCATCACCCATCAGCTTGGGTGCCTTAGGTGCTGGTGCAGCAACCTCTTCTTCTTCCTCTTCTTCATCAGAAGAATCTTTCCTCATAGAAGGCTTGCCAACAACTCTGGCAGTGGTTGTTCTAGCTCTCTTCTTTTTCTTGTCCTGTCCACTTTCTTCCTCTTCAGATTCCATAGTGAATTTGATAGTTTCCTCAGGAATAGCCTTCCTAGGCTTGGAGGTAGGAACTCTCCTAGCAGGTGCTTTCTTGTGCATTCCTGGCTTGATGGCTGCAGCTGAGCCATACTTCTTTTTTAGCACAACTCTCTTGGAAGTTGTTTCCTCCTCTGCCACATAGTCCTCATCCTCTGATTCTGAGGTTCTCTTCTTCCTTTGTCTTGTGGCAACTTTTGGCAGGTTGCTGGGGGTACTCCTGCTGCCTTCATCTGAAGAGCTGGAGGGACTAGTGCCCTCACTCATCTGCACTGGCTGTTCTGATATGTTCTGGCTATCACTCTGGTCTGACATGATGAACAAGCTGACTGCTGACCCTGTGAATAGATTATAGATGAGGTAGAGTGGATGAGCATCACAAAATGCAGAGATTTTTGCAAAAGAATGATTCAAAAACTTTGTTTTAGTTTCCCACAGAAAGCATTTCGGATCTACCGATTTTTAAACTCGGTGATACCGAAGCAGCTTTTGGAACCTAAACTAGTGAACGTCAGACCGAGTCACAGTTCGGTGGCACCGAGACTGCTAGGGTTTCACAAAGTTCCAAAATCGGTCACACCGATTAGCAATACTTGGTCAGACCGAGTCTTACTTGTGCAATGGCATAAGCCAAATCGGTGGGACCGAGTTCTTCAACTCGGTGGGTCCGAGATGTTTTTGGCGGAAACCTAACCCTAAAATTTTCGAACCAAACCTATTCTATGAGTTAATTGATTGGATAGGAGTTTATCAAACATGGCAAGAATCATTATGATCACAATGTGCTAGGAATCGGATTGGGGAATAGCACAAAGATCGAGTCCATACCCTAGTTCGGTGGAGACTCGCTACGGCGGCAACGGTGGAGTTGATTCCCGTTGATGGCGACGGAGACCAGCGACTGGAGGCGGCTGGCGGCGAGAAGACAATCCGGAGACCATGTAGGCAGAGCGAGCTATCGCGCGGGCGAAGGGGTTCGGAGAAATTTCCAAATTTTTGCCCGTGTCTATATATAGCCCGACCCTGTCGGTGTGACCGAGTGGAACAACTCGGTGGCACCGAGATGCAAAACTGTGTACAGTTATTGCAACTCGGTGTGACCGAATGGTTCAAATCGGTTGCACCGAGATCGAAAACATAGGTCAACTTAATGATTTCGGTAAGACCAAAAGTGGGGTATCGGTCAGACCGAGAATCACAAAGAGGTTTTGGAAGTTTAAGTCTATGACGAATCGGGGAATCCGAGTGCTCCTCACACATAGTGGTTCGAATCTGACTTGATCAATTTTGTGATGTAGCATGAATAGAGTTTGAGACGAGAAAAGCATAGATAGCTAGAGAAGGTTCTTAGGCATTCTTGTCCATCCACTTGGCAAAAGAACAATAAAGCCAAACAATCAAAACAACAAGTGGATGTCCTCGAATGAGTAAAATATGCAACCAACATGCTCACACAATAAAATGGCAATTGAAATATGTGACAAAGCATGCACAACCAATTCTAGCATCTATCAAGCAATTGGCGATGACTAGGTCATCTATATATGAGTATATTGATATAGGAGTCAAATGAAAACATTTGATCATAGGTCATACTCATCGTTTAAGCTCAAGTTGGGTTACCACTTTTACATAAAGCATTGTTGTGTTCACATCATTAGAGTTGCTTTAACTCAAGTCTTAGAGTAAAGCTTCCCCTAGATGTGATATCCCCCCTAAGAGGGATGAACTAACCTTGGGTTTTGTCGATGATGACTTCATGTAGATGTTGAAGATGTGGATGCTCAATGTAGATCACTTGGAGCTATCCTTTTGAGTGAATTGCACTTTCAATACCTACATGGGTTAGTCCCACAAGGAACAAAACAAGGATATCCATAGACATAGAGTGATGCTCACACAAGATGATGTCTATGAAAGCTTTTAGGTTACCTTGTCCCTTGTCTTACCAACAAGAGGGTTTGTGACTCCTTGAACTAGTGCAAGATGTGGAAGTTGATTGCACTTGTTCTTGCCAAAATGATAAGAGTGAAGTATGTTGGCGGAGTCACCCTCAAGAACTCTCTAGTTCTTCTTCTTTTGGATCCACACCATCTTGATGGGAATCCTTGGAGTTGTAGTCGTACTTGATGAAGTGGAACTTGAAGTAGTCTTGGGAATCCACTTGACTAAGGTCTTAGGAGCTTCTTCGAATGCATCAATTTCCTCTTGAAGCTTGTCCTTGCCTTTTTGCTTGTAGTCTTGTGGTGGAAGATCATCTTGAGTTTGTGTCCCCTTGAAAGAAGTAGGATCATACTTCTCTTGTTGAGGAACAAACTTTGTCTTGGGGTATTGATCTTCTTCCCACTCAACTCCATTGGCATTGAACTTTCGTTCAAAACCAACACCTTAATTCTTCCGGTGCCTTCCTTGCTTGCGTACAATCTCCTCGAATTGCTTACTTCCGGCAAGGCTTTTGTACACTCCTTTTTCTATGATTCCCTTCAATAAGCTATTTTCTTGCTCAAGTGTAACTTGGCTAAGAGAATCGTTAGTGGAATCAAGAGAACTACTAGAAGCAACAATATTGGATTTAACATGATCATTGTTACTACTAGACGACGAATCTTTCTTGTTCTTGTTATTAGACTTGACTTGAGGCATGTAAGTGGATAAGAGTAAACGCTTGGCAATGTAAGAAGAACTTTTCTTGCGGAGATCATCATTGATTGCCTTTAAAAACTCATGTTCTTGCTCAAGATTGAGCTTTTCAAAGCGTAACTTCTCATGAGCTCTTAAAAGTTCTCGATGATCTTCGAAGATAGTTTCATGAGCTAACTTAAGAGTGGTTAGTTCTTTAGTTAGAGCCTCAATTTTCTCCTTATCATTGTCATTCATTTTTTCTTGATTAGCATGATTAGTTGACGTTTCATCATAGTATTCATCACTAGAGTTGTCAACAAGTAAATCATCATCACCTAACAAGTCATCTTCATCACTATTGAAATCAACATACTCAGGGTGAGTTACCTTAGGACTTTTGGCCATGAAGCATCTTCCAATTCCTTCATTTGGTGAGTCAAATATGTCGAAGGAGTTGGTTGACACAAGTGCTAGACCTGCAACACCTTCATCTTGAGTATATTCGGAATCGGAGTGATAACTTCTCTCGGAGTGGTTGTTAGAGTCGGAGTCGGATACCCATTCACCAACATGAGCTTGATGTCTTTGTTTTGTGTAGCTCCTTGATGATTTTTCCTTTTTTTCCGAATCCTTGCTCCTCCGTGAGTATCTTCGTTCATAACGATCATCTCTACTCCTTCTCTCTCTTGATGGTGATTCTTCTCTTTTGCTTCTTCTTTTTGGAGAATCTTCTCTTGTAGGGAGCCGTACACTCATTGGAATAGTGTCCGGGTCTTCCACAATTGTAGCAGTTTCGCTCTCGACTAGAAGATCTTTTGTCATTGTAGGACCTTGACTTGGAGCTTCTATCTTTGCTTCTACTCTTGTAGAACTTGTTGAAGTTCTTCACCGTTAGGCTCAATTCTTCACTGAAGTTTTGTTTCTCACTTGATGATGTGGGGGCTTCACATGAGGCTTTGTAGGCACCACTTGATTTGTTGTGAAGTTCCTCTTTATCCTTGAGCGACATCTCATGAGCAACAATTCTTCGAATGACCTCCGTTGGCTTGAGATCTTTGTAATTGGGCATCATTTGGATCAATGTGCACACGGTATCATATTTTCCATCCAAGGCTCTTAGGATCTTCTTGATGATGAATCTGTCGATCATCTCTTCACTCCCTAAGCCGGTAATCTCGTTTGTGATGAGAGCAAGCCTAGAGTACATTTCAGCGACACCTTCACCATCCTTCATTTTGAACTTGTCAAGTTGACTTTGAAGCACATCCAATTTGGATTCCTTGACGGAGTGGGTACCTTCGTGCATATCAATCAAAGTATCCCAAATTTCCTTTGCATTCTCAAGACGGCTGATTTTGTTGAATTATTCGGGGCACAATCCGTTGAAGAGAATATCACAAGCTCAAGCGTTGTACTGCAGCATCTTCAACTCATCCGCGGTAGCTTCACGGTTTGGTTCCTTCCCATCGAAGAAGTCACCTTGCAAACCAACACACACAATAGCCCAAACGGCGGGGTTATGTCCAAGAATATGCATTTTCATTTTATGCTTCCAACTAGCAAAATTAGTACCATCAAAGTAAGGACCTCTACGGTGATAATTTCCCTCACTAGACGCCATATTCTCCTAGGTTGTGAAACCAAGGCTATGACCACCAAAAGCTATGGAAATCAAAGCAAATGGAGACCAAAGCTCTGATACCACTTGTAGGATCGGAAGTATGTCTAGAGGGGGGGTGATTAGACTACTTGACCAAATAAAAACTTAGCCTTTTCCCAATTTTAGTTCTTGGCAGATTTTAGCAACTTTAGGACAAGTCAAGCAATCATCACACAATTCAAGCAAGCATGCAAAGAGTATAGAGCAGAGGAAAGTAAAGCATGCAACTTGCAAGAATGTAAAGGGAAGGGTTTGGAGAATTCAAACACAATTGGAGACACGGATGTTTTTTTTCGTGGTTCGGATAGGTGGTGCTATCCTACATCCACGTTGATGGAGACTTCAACCCACGAAGGGTAACGGTTGCGCGAGTCCACGGAGGGCTCCACCCATGAAGGGTCCACGAAGAAGCAACCTTGTCTATCCCACCATGGCCATCGCCCATGAAGGACTTGCCTCACTAGCGGTAGATCTTCACGAAGTAGGCGATCTCCTTGCCCTTACAAACTCCTTGGTTCAACTCCACAATCTTGTCGGAGGCTCCCAAGTGACACCTAGCCAATCTAGGAGACACCACTCTCCAAGAAGTAACAAATTGTAACACCCCGGATGTAACTTGCCATATTTATAATCCAACTCTTGCCATTTCGGCAATGTGATATGATTTTCCCTCTGTGGTTGGGTATTCCGTCATTTTGCATTTTGTCCTTGTCATGCATTTCATATCATGTCATCATGTGCATCGCATTTGCATACGTGTTCGTCTCATGAATCCGAGCATTTTCCCCGTTGTCCGTTTTGCAATCCGGCGCTCCTATGTCCCCCGGCGTCCCCTTTTACCTTGTTCCGTGAGCGGGTATTAAACCTTTCTCGAAATGGACCGAGGTTTGTCAAGCGGCCTTGGTATAGCACCATTAGACCGCCTGTCAAGTTTCGGGTCATTCGGAGGTCGTTTGATACTCCAACGGTTAACCGGGTAGCCGTAAAGGCCTCGTGTGTGTTGCAGCCCAAAACCCCTCCAAAACAACCCAATAACCCATCTAAGACACTCCCATGTCCATCGCCGTTCGATCACGATCGCGTGGCCGAAAACCTCACCTCATTTGGAGCTTCCTAGCTCTCTCTACCTATAAATATACCCTCTCCCCCGAAATCCCGGGTCCATTTCCACCCTAACCCTAGCAGTTTCGTCCCCGCCGTCACCGGACATGTCCGGCCGCAGCCGGACACGCCCGGATCGCCCCGCCGCCGCCACGTGGCGCGCCGCCACTCGCCCGCGCCTCCCCCGCCGCGCCGACCCGGAGAGCCCGCCGCGGGCCCTCCTCGGCCCGCGCCCCGCGCCCCTCCACTGCTCCCTCTGTGCCGCCGCGCGAGCCCGCGCCACCGCGCTCGCCGCCGCGCCGCCCCGGCAGTCCCTGCCGCCTCGCGCCGCCGTCCGCCTCCTGCCGGCGACGACCTCCACCCCGACCGCTCCTCCGCGCCCCACGCCGAGCGCCGCCGCCCCGCAGCTCCCTGCCAGCGCCGTCCTCGCCGTCCCGCGGCCGGATCCGCGGAGCTCAAGCCATCTTCTCCGGCGAACCCCCCGGATCCAGATCTAGACAGAGGGTTGACTTCTCCCCCCGAAATTCTTCTAAGTCTTTTTCCTTCAGTAATTTTTTTGCATGTTCATCGCATCATAACTTGCTGCATACTGCTCCGTTTTGGGCGTATGATATGTCAATTTGTTCGCCTCGATGAGTACATCATTTCGTATTATTTCATCATTTTCATTTGAGCTCATCTTCTTGCCCTAAATTCTGTTGGAAGAGGGCTATGTGATGTTAGTTTTAGATCTGTTTCAGAACATGTACTTTTGTCATTTTTGCCATGATTGATGTGTGCACCCTATGAAGTTGAGTCCTACATGTGTTTTGAAATATGCCATGCTATCTTTCCAGGGGTGTATGCCATGTATTTTTGTGATCTTTGTGGTGACTAGCACAAGCATGCAAACTAGGGTACATAATGTTGCTGATTTCAGAGACTTAGTATTCACAGTCATGTTCTGCTGTTATTTTGATGCTTTGTGTTCATGTTGTTTCCGAGAGATCTATGCCTCTTTTGAGCATGATCAGTAAGAGTGTTTTGAGCATATGGATTTTTTCTATCCATCCATGCCTTTGTTTGTAATTATGGAGTGCCATAGCTTGAGTCAATCGAGCTCTACTTTTGCTATAAAATGTTCCTGGCAGATTGTTTACATGTTATTCGATTTTGCCAAGCTTGTTGTAGTTGATCCTTGCATGCTATGATGTTGTTCTTGCCATGTATAGCTTCTATGCCATGTCTTATTGACGGATGTATTCTTAGTTTATCAAGAAATGCTCTGTAGTGAGTGTGTCGAGCTCGTAAACATGCCTACTTGTTATCTGTTTTTGACATGTCCAGTTTTCTGCCAAGTCTGAAACCTGTAATGAAACTTGCTTATTTGACATGGGTGTTATTATATTTTCTGATCCTTTTTGGCTTATGGTCAGTAAGGGTGTTTTGTTAAGTGCTTTGAGTAGATTCATGCCATGCCTTGTTTTGCTATTTCCTGTTCCTGTAGCATGTTGTTTCATTGCTCTAAACATGTCATCCTGATGTTAATTTCTGGTATGTTGTTATTTTCACGAAGTCTGTGAACCTGTTATCTTTTGCACTTTTGCCATGCTTGTTTGAACCTGTTATGATGTGATTTAGCCGTAGCTCATTGTTCACCTTTTGCCAAGCATCTTGATTATATTACTTTCATATGCTTTGTTGATATGGTTGGGTGTCGTAGCTTAATTTCGTGTTGCTTGCTAAGTAGCATCATGCTGTTAATGGCAGATTATTGTCATTCTTGTTTTGCTTGTCATTTGCAAACCGTGCATCCGATTCCGGTGATCTTTATATCGATTTCAACCGAAATCACCTCATCTTTCCAGAGGCATACTTGGTTTTCCAAGATTATGCCTGGTTCATCCTTGTCCTTTCAGAGCATGCATATGCATTGCATATCACATCTCGCATATCATGCCATGTTTCGCATCATATTGTTTGTGCATTGCATCGTGGTTGATAGTTGTTCCTTTTGCTTGTGCTCTTGTTTTGGGTAGAGTCGGGAGACGAGTACGTGAACGAGGAACCTGTTGAGAACGCTTACGAGGACCAAGCTTTCGACAACTCTGAGAACCTTGCAGGCAAGATGACCATACCCTCGAAATCACTTCTATCTTTGCTTGCTAGATGATCGCTCTTTTGCTATGCCTATGCTGCGATACCTACCACTTGCTATATCATGCCACCCATATTTCCATGTCAGCCTCTAACCATCCATGTCTTAGCAAACCGTTGATTGGCTATGTTACCGCCTTGCTCAGCCCCTCTTATAGCGTTGTTAGTTGCAGGTGAAGATGAAGTTTGTTCCTTGTTGGAACATGGAGATGTTGTTCCTTGTTGGAACATGTTTTCTTGTTGGGATATCACAATACCTCTTATTTAATTAATGCATCTATATACTTGGTAAAGGGTGGAAGGCTCGGCCTTATGCCTGGTGTTTTGTTCCACTCTTGCCACCCTAGTTTCCGTCATACCGGTGTTATGTTCCTTGATTTTGCGTTCCTTACACGGTTGGGTGATTTATGGGACCCCCTTGACAGTTCGCTTTGAATAAGACTCCTCCAGCGAGGTCCAAACTTGGTTTTACCATTTGCCTACCACCTACACCTTTTCCCCCGGGTTTTCGCGAGCCCGAGGGTCATCTTTATTTTAGCCCCCCGGACCAGTGCTCCTCTGGGTGCTGGCCCGAAACGAGCAGACTGCGGGGCCCCCTCGGGGAAACTCGAGGCTTGGTTTTACTCGTAGGATGTCTCATCCGGATGTGCCCTGAGACCGAGATATGTGCAGCTCCTATCAGGATTTGTCGGCACAATCGGGCGGCTTTGCTGGACTTGTTTTATTATTGTCAAAATGTCTTGTAGTCCGGGATTCCGAGACTGATCGGGTCTTCCCGGTAGAAGGAATATCCTTCGTTGACCATGAGAGCTTATAATGGGCTAAGTTGGGACACCCCTGCAGGGTATTATCTTTCGAAAGCCGTGCCCGCGGTTATGCGGCAGATGGGAATTTGTTAATGTCCGGTTGTAGAAAACCCGAAGTTGATCTTAACTAAAACACATCAATCGCGTGTGTAACCGTGATGGTTTCTTCTCGGCGGGGTCCGGGAAGTGAACACGGTGTTGGAGTTATGTTTGACGTAGGTTGTTCTAGGATCACTTCTTGATCACTTCTAGCTTCACGACCGTGCTTTGCTTCTCTTCTCGCTCTCTTTTGCGTTGTTAGCCACCATATATGCTAGTCGCTTGCTGCAGCTCCACCTCACTACCCTATCCTACCTTTAAGCTTAAATAGTCTTGATCTCGCGGGTGTGAGATGGCTGAGTCCCCGTGACTCACAGATTCTACCAAAAACTGTTGCAGGTACCAACGATGCCAGTGCAGATGACGCAACCGAGCTCACGTGGAGTTCGACGAGGAACGTGGCCATTACTATGTGTCTTTTCCTGATGATCAGTAGTGGAGCCCAGTTGGGGTGATTCGGGGATCTGTGTAGCATTTGGGGTAGTCTTCTTTCATTTTGGTTCCGTAGTCGGACCTTGAGTGTAATCTGGATGATGAATGTTTATTTATGTATTGTGTGAAGTGGCGACTGTAAGCCAACTATGTATCTTTCCCTTATGTATTACATGGGTTGTGTGAAGATTACCTCACTTGCAACATTGCTTTCAATGCGGTTATGCCTCTAAGTCGTGCCTCGACACGTGGGAGATATAGCCGCATCGAGGGCGTTACACAAATGGTGTGTTGATGATGAAATCCTTGCTCTTGTGCTTCAAATGATAGTCTCCCCAACACTCAACTCTCTCTCTCTCATAGGATTTGGATTTGGTGGAAAAAACATTTGAGTGGAAAGCAACTTGGGGAAGGCTAGAGATCAAGATTCATACGGTAGGAATGGAATATCTTGGCCTCAACACAAGGGTAGGTGGTTCTCTCTCAGAACATATGAGTTGGAAGTGTAAGTGTGTTCTGATGGCTCTCTCTACGAATGAAGAGGAGGTGGAGGGGTATATATAGCCTCCACACTAAATCCAACCGTTACACACAATTTACCAATCTCGGTGGGACCGAATCAACAAACTCGGTCGGACCGAAATAGTAAACCTAGTGACCATTAGAGATTTTCGGTGGGACTGACATGCAACTCGGTAGGACCGATACGGTTAGGGTTAGGGCATAACGTAATCTCGGTGAGACCGATTAAGCAAACTCGGTGAGACCGATTAGGTAATTGGCTAACCAGAGAGTTGGTCAGGTAAACTCGGTGGGACCGATTTGCTCTTTCGGTGAGACCAAAAAGTTACAAAGGGGAAACAGAGAGTTTACATTGCAATCTCGGTGGGACCGATTTGCTCTTTCGGTGAGACCGAAAAGTTACAAACGGGAAACAGAGAGATTGCAACCCCATCTCGGTGAGACCAAGATCCCTATCGGTAGAACCGATTTGCTAGGGTTTGGCAGTGGCTTATGACATGTGAAACTCGGTGGCGCCGGATGGAAAGAATCGGTAGGACCGAGTTTGACTTGGAGTTTAGGTCATTTGTAGATATGGGAAAGTAGCTGAGGATTTTGGAGCATATCATTAAGCACATGAAGCAAGAGGCTCATTAAGCAACACCTCATCCCTCCTTGATAGTATTGGCTTTTCCTATGGACTCAATGTGATCTTGGATCACTAAAATATAAAAAGAAGAGTCTTGAGCTTTTGAGCTTGAGCCAATCCTTTGTCCTTAGAATTTTGAGGGTTCCACTTTCACCATCCATGCCATGCCAATCATTGAGATTTCCTGAAATAATTATCTTGGAATAGCATTAGCTCAATGAGCTATATGTTGTTATGAATTACCAAAACCACCTAGGGATAGTTGCACTTTCAATCGAAGACTAGCATCTTCTGGAAACCACCATCTTGCAGCAACAGGAGGGAGTAGAGTAGCATAAAGTAAAGTAATTGTAGTGTTAGCAACCTCGGCCGGAGATCCTTTCTCGACTCCCTGCGAGAAAGCAATCCCAGAGCCATACTATCCAGTTCTCATCACATTACATTTCTCATCACCATCCAGATCTCATCACAAGTATCCAGTTCTAGTTGTATCTATCGGGATACAACTCCAAGTGTTCGTTACCGTAGGACAGGCTATCGATAGATGTTTTCTTCCCTGTAGGGGTGCACCAACTTACCCACCACGCTTGATTAACTCCGGCCGAACACACTTTCCTAGGTCATGCCCAGCCTCGGCCAAACAATACGCCACAACCCAACCTTGGCTTAATAGAGAGGTCAGCACACCAGACTAAACCTATGCCCCCAGGGGTCATGGGCCATCTCCTCGAGAACTCCTGCACGTTGCAAGGGCGGCCGGTGAGCAGACCTAGCTACCTCCTTAAAAAGGCAGGTGCTTACCAGTCCAACCCGGCGCGCACCGCTCAGTCGCTGACTTCTATTAAGCTTCGGCTGATGCATACGACACAGAACGCCCATACTATGCCCACGTGATGGTTAGTGCTATCAGGCCAGAGGCCTCTCGGATCAAATATCCAAATCGTAGTGGATTAGGAACGCGCGGTAACAAGAAGAGACTCACGAAAGATGTCACCCCATTGCCCCATCTCGAGGACTTGCGGCAAGGGCTAGGAATGCCCGGCCACGCCTCGTAATTATCTCGCGGGCACCCTCCAGGTCAACCCGTCTCCACATCACTCGCAAATAAGCTTGCGCGGGTACCCCTCAGGGCCGACCCGTCTTTAGTAACATGGTTCAGTGTAAAGTCATAGTAACCATAGTAACTGTGTGTCCAAACATCAAGGGTAAAACCCGAGGAATCACCCCCGATGAATTCCACTCGGTGTAATCGTCAAGGTGAACGTAAGAGGAACCAGCCCCGAGGTTCACACTTGAGGGGTTGCATGACAGAGTCGTATTGGAAGTGGTTAAGGCGGAATCACCCTCGATGACCACGACCGAATAGCTACACTACAGGGTTAACATCAGAAGTGCTGTAGAGGTCTCACCCTTGGCACTCGATAGTAACCCAGTAGTGTCGAGCAACTAAGGGGAAAATGATGTGCGGTGCCGGGGCTTGGTCTTCGATCCCGTTGATCAGGTCTTCAATGATGAAGCAGGGGCAACAAGCACAAGGTGGGGGTCACTGATGGAACACTAACCAACCTATACTAAGCAGTTTAGGATACGCAAGTAAGGTACAACAGCAGATACAAAAGCAGTCTATGCATCAGAATAGGAGCAAACAATAACAGTAGCGAAATCTAATGCAAGCATGAGAGAAAGGAATGGGCGATATCAGGATGATCAAAGGGGGGCTTGCCTGGTTGCTCTTGCAAGGAGGGGTTGCCGTCGACGTAGTTGATCACAGGGGCGGCATCAGGCTCGGGGTCTACCGGAGAGAAGATTGGGAAGAAACAGTAAATACAGAGCAAACAATGCATCACAAGGCATAACATGGCAATATGATGTGCCGGGTGTGAACTAACGCAAAGCTAGACGTTGCAGACGGAGAGGGAAACATCCGGAGGGGTTTTTCCGATGTCTGGCGTTTTCCAGACAGATGAAAAGAGATGGGACGGTCCCACGTTCAGCATGCTAGGGGCATGTGACATATGAACGGACCACGTATCCAGATTCGTTTGATTTTCTGAGCAACTTTCATATAGAAAACATTTTCATCTGAGCTACGGTTTAATTTCTATGAATTTTCAAAGTTTAAACAATATCCTGGAATTATTTAAATTAACAGAAAGGAAAAAAAATGACATGAGCATGATGCAATGCTGACGTCAGCAGGCCAACAGGTCGGCTGACCAGTCAAACCAAATAGGTGGTGCCCACATGTCAGCCGCTGTAATTTACAGAGTTTGTATTAAACTAAACTAAGGTTATATAGCTACTGGGCCCCACATGTCAGTCTCTAATTAGTAACTAATTAGGTTTTAGATATTTAAACATTTTAATTAGTTAATATAGGCGGTGGGGCCCACGTGTCAGTGGCACTGGCTGCCTGGTCAGTAGTTGACTGGGTCAACCCAGTCAACTAGGACCCGCGGGGCCCACTGGCAGTGGCTCTGGGGTGGCCCTAGGCCAGCCACGTCGGCGGCCGGCACCGGAGTGACTCCGCCGACCAAAACAACGGTGGCGCCTCATCAGAGTTGCCCGGAATCGCTCTACGGGGCTCAGTTTCGGGCGTGCGTGGGTGCATTCAAATGGGCATCGAACGCCGCATCGATTGGTGTCCTCAGCCACAGTAGGGGAGGCCTGAATTGACGTCGGCGACGAGATGGAGCGGGCGACCGTTATGGGTGACCTCAGGTTCGTCGACACAGGGCTCGGGGAGGCTCGTGCGCGTGCTGGTTGGGCTCCTGGGAGCGTGAGGAACTCGACCGTGGGCTTGCGCGAGCGTGACGGCGGCTGTGGCCACGGCGGCGAGGTACAAAGCGGCGACCAGAGCTCGGGCACGACGACGAGCTAGTTACAGCGTGAGCTAGAGGAGCTAGAGGGTAGAGGAGGGAGGCGGCTCACCTAGCGGCACACACGGTGGCCTTTGGTGGTTTAGTAGCTGCAGGGGCCGGCGCCGAAGACGAAGAAGATTGACGGCAGCCGGAGATGGGGACGAAGGGGATCTGATGCCGCAGCGCCTCCGAGCTCCAGCTGAGGCCACCAGTCGAAGGAGTCGACCCCGACGGAGCTCACCGACAGGGTCAGCGGGCGCGGGGACGCCGGTGGCCGTTACAACGACGGAGGACGGCGGCGACCGCGCTCGGGCGTCGATTGGGAACGAGGGGGAGAATGAGGAGAGATCTGGTGGGGAGAGGGAGAGGCGGAGCGGGGCAAGTGGTGAGGCGAGTGGGAGAGGCGCCCGAGGCATCGCCCTTATCCTCTCCCGGCGAGGTCGACGAGGTGGTCAGGTGGCGCCTAGGCGCCCGGTCGGTCGAACAGTGGGAGGTGGGAGACGACAGGGGAGGGGGAGTGGGCCACATGGCCTGTTGGGCTGCCATGTGTGTTGAGGCCTATGGGGGGCCGCGGTGGCCAGCTGGGCCAGTCGGCCCAGTTGAGGGGGGTGGGGCTTTTCCTTTTTTTAAAGCTTTTGCTTTTTCTTTTAAAAACTTTCTGTTATAGCTCTTTTAGGCCATTTAGACATTTTGAAAAAATATTGGTTCACCACCAATATTACCAGAAGAATACTTTCCACATGATGAACATTTTAGTTTTCATGTTTGAGCATTTTGAATTTCTCACATAATTTGAAATTGAATTCAACTGGAATTTGAAAAGGAATATTGATCAAAGTGACTAAGCACTGTTATAGCAAAATGATTATCTTGATCTCAGGGATTACTATAGCATCATTACACCGGGGTGTTACACTCCACCTACAACTGTTCATCCACGGGCTCATGTTCATCTAGCCTCCACCGTGCGCTCCTCCACCGGCTACTATGTCGGCGTTCTCGGAACGGGGGTCCCCAGACTTTCCTGCCTGCGGCCTGCGGCGTGGCTCGAAGGAGGCCCAGCACGGCCCATCTTCATCAACACAAGACCCAAGACCCTCGCGAGGGGCCAAGCCTCGCGGGGCGGACGATGCAGAGCTTCCTCAGGCACGGCCTCATCAGGCTGGCTCGCGAGGAGGCGGAGAGATCAAGGCGGGGTACCTCACGAGGTGCCCATGACGTGAGCCATGACGACCAAGGGTGCCAGGCGGGCGCCAGCCTGCACAGTGTCCTCCCTTTCCTCTTTGGTGCAAAGGGGGCAAGCGCAGGCGAAAGGATCAAGCAAAGACATCCATTTCGGTGCAGCGAGACCAAGACCGACTCCGCGACAAGGAAGAGGTCATCTTGGAGCCCAAGCCAGCGTCATCACCAGAGCCTTTGGCAGGCGAGGACCAACTTTAGTCAGGATAAGTGTACCAGATGTTCCCCTTCAAAATGGCCAACTGTTGGCGCCCTTCCCGCTCAATATTTGGGAAGAGGCCCAGGGCCTCTGCCTATAAATAGGACTAGCCACCCCTAGGGCAGGAGAGAAAAAGGAAGGGAGAGGCATCGACTAATCGACCGGCAATCAGACAGAGAGAGAGAGAGAAGGGCGACTGAACCCCTCTAGCAGTTCATCGCCCCAGCCAAGAACAGACCCTCGCGAGGCTGTTCTACCTTGTATTGTTCATCCTCATCAGCCCAAGAAGCAATCCACCACACCACACTGGAGTAGGGTATTACACCACATCGGTGGCCCGAACCTGTATAAACCTTGTGTCTCTTGTGTTGTTCTTTCAGTAGTTTAGATCTTTGCGAGACGGAGAGGTAGAGAGCGTAAACTCCGCGTGCACCCCAGAGTTCGAACCTTAAGGGTCTGCCGGAACCCGTAATCCGACATTTGGCACGCCAGGTAGGGGTGCGCTGGAATTTGTTCTCCACCGCTCCGCTCTCCTCCGACCATCGCATCCATGTCCGACGCTCGCCGGGCCCGCGCCGAGCGCCGGGCTGCCATCGCTTCCCGCGTCGCCCAGACGGCTCCCGTCGGCGGGCGTCCCTGTCGCTCCCCGTCACCCGCCGTCAACGCCGCCACCGGCCCGGCGGGGAACGAGCAGCAAGCATCATCTCAGCATCCGTCCGTGCGGCAAGACGGCCGCACCGCCACTCCGTCGCTCACACCCGCTGGTTCTTCGTCCCTCGCGCTCCGCACGCCCTTGGAGGCTCGAGTTGCGCTCGTCGCGGCAAACGAGCTCCTGCGCTACCGTCCCGTCGACGACGTCTACGAAGAGTGGCTCGACTGCGTCGCCGAGCTCGTCCGCGCCGCAGGGGGCTCTCCCGCGCCGTTCGTCCCGCTGCGCCGCACCCCGTCCCGTGCGGGCAACGAAGCTCCTGGGGCATACCAGCCGCCTCCTCTTTAAGAAGACGTCATGGCTCCAAGGCGCGCGGCCCCTGGCAGGAACCTGCTCCGTCAGGCGCCGACGCGACAAGAGCAGAGCTGCCAAGAGGTCCCACGCCCGCAAGAAGCTGCCCGGACGCTCCCTGCTCCAGCACGTCGTGACCCTGCACCTGCTCCCGCGCGTCAAGACCCCGCGCTACTCCCAGCCGCCGCGCATGGGGACCCGCAAGAACATGCTCTCCATCATCCAAAGCCGCCCGTGACCACCGTAGGCTGCCGTGCCTACACCACCGAGCTGCGCAACGTCGCATGGCCCGGCAAGTTCAAGCCAGACCTGCCTCCTCGTTACGACGGCACGACCGACCCAGCAGAGTTCCTCCAGCTCTATGAGCTGGGCATCGAAGCTGCCAGTGGGGACGAGAAGGTCATGGTGAACTGGTTCCCCATGGCGCTCAAGGAGAGAGCTCGCACCTGGCTCCTGAATCTGGCTCCAGGCACGATCTCTTCCTGGGACCAGATGCGCACCCGCTTCATCGCCAACTTCCAAGGTACTCGCGACCGGCCGCCTGCCGTGAGCGACATGTGCCGCATCAAGCAACAACCCGGTGAGACCCTGCAAAAGTACATCCAGCGCTTCAACAGTGCGCGCCTCAAGATCCCCAGGGTGTCCGAGGAGGCCATCATCTCAGCCTTCTCCGATGGTGTGCGCGACGTCAAAATGAAGGAGGAGCTGGCGATGCATGAAGACCTGTGCACCTCCCTAGAGCTGTTCAACTTGGCGACCAAGTGCACCAGGGCTGAGGAAGGCCGCCTATCCCTCCTCGAGCTGCCTGCCGCAGACACAGAAGAGAAGAAGCCCAAGGCAAAGGACGTAAAGCGCAAGGGGCTTGTCGTGCTCGCGGCAGAACCCGACACCAAAAGGGGCAAAGATCTGCCTGAATCTTCCAGGGGCAGCCGGTACTGTGTGTACCATGACCTCCGCACCCACAACACCAACGAATGCCAAGAACTCCGCGCCGTGCGAGAAGGAACGATTGGCCGTCGCCCCGACCGTGCTAACCGGGGCTACGGCCGAGGAGGAGGAAGAAACGCAGGACGCTGGGAAGACCGTGGTCCGCGCCAAGGATGGCGCGATCAACCTCGCGAGGATCGCTGGCGCGACCTGCCTCGCGAGGGAGACTGGAGGGATCAGCCTCGCGAGGATCGCCCACAAGGCAACGCAGGCCTCCCTCCACTGCCGCCTCAGCCAAGGAGGAACGAGGACCGCCATCAAGACGAAGGGGCTGGGGGCTTCTAGGAGCCACGCGCAATCGCCCGCATCCTGGGCGGAGCTCAAGCCCCAGCCTCCCAACGCATCTTCAAGCAGTTTGCCCGTGAAGTGAATGCAGTCTTACCCAAGCTCGAAGAAACGCGCCCTCTCAGGTGGTCGGCATGCACCATCACGTTCAGCTCAGCGGATCAGCTCAAATGCGCGGCCACAGCCGGAGTCCTCCCGATGCTGTGCTCCCCAGTCATCAGCAACGTACTGGTCACCAGGACCCTCATCGATGGTGGGGCAGGGCTCAACGTCCTGTCCGTGGAAACATTCAACAATCTCCAAGTACCCTATGACCAGCTTCAGCCAACCAAGCCTTTCTCCGGGGTCACCGATGGCTCCACGGTCCCGGTTGGGCAGGTCCGCCTCCCTGTCACCTTCGGAGCACGCAACAACTACCGCACCGATCTCATCAACTTCGACGTTGCTCACATCCGCCAGCCGTACAATGCCATCCTCGGATACCCAGCACTGGCCAAGTTCATGGCCGTCACTCACCATGGCTACAACGTCCTCAAGATGCCTGGAAGCGGCGGAGTCATCACGGTGCCCTGTGAAGAGAAAGACGCGGTGTGTTCTCTGGAACGAGCTTTTCAGGCCGCTTCATTGGAAGACCCGGATCGTGGAGTCAGGAGGCTTCCCGAGACCACCCCCAAGAAGAAGAAGACATCATCAGGTTCGGCCCCTCAGGAGGCAGGTCCCTCAGGGCCTGTGCCTGCCCAGGGGGATCCTCCCTCCATCACATAGGAAAGCACGCCGGCGCCCTCCTCAGGCCGGGCTCGGGGGCTCCCCCCTGGAGGGCCACCGACCTGGCCAAGGTCACGAGGGAGGCGCTTGGGCACCATGTGGAGGCGTGTTTCAAAGCACGTTTCCCTCAAGAAGGAGCGAGGCAAGGAGGGTCAGACCCTCAGGAGTTCGTCAGCGAAGTCATTCAAGGGCTACAGGAATCAAGAATCATGAGAGGCTGCCACCGTCTACCGGCTGTGGCTCCCCATCCAGGCGAGGATGGTGGGCTGCGCGTCTGCATCGACATACCAGGGCTCAACCAAGTCGCCACGACGGAGCGCCTCTGGCCTTCGCAAGTGGGGCGCTGCGGAGGTCCACCCCACAGCTACGTTCGCATGCCTTACGGCTTGCCGAGCACGGCTGCTACGTACCAGCGCCTCATGAGGGGCATCATGGAAGCTCAAGAGGAAAGGCATTCCGCAGCCTTGGCGGAGATGGAGATGATTCGCGAGGAGCCACCCGCGCCTCCGGAGCCTCCTGAGGACCCTGGGCCTGGGGGCTCGTGAGGACCGGCTTCCGCAGCCCACCGAGTCTGCTGCACCAACACCCCTTCATCCTCGACATCTTCAGGTGACATCCTTCGAGTTTCATTTCTAGCTGGGAGCGCCCTCCCAGGGTTGCATCATTCTCAGGCCGCGTGGGTCCGTCCCTGCGGCATGTATCCCATTTTATTTCATGTTGATTAGCTTGCTTTGTTGGGGATGCCCCTCGGGCCGCACCATCCCCAAGTCGCTCGGGCCTGAACCAGCGATATCTACCTTCCCAGCATCTATTTGAATGAATTCACTCCTTCTCGGCTAATGTGTTTGACCTAGTTGCCTGTTCGACTGACGCCAACTGATGGAATCGCTCCCACAGCGGCATGACGCTTGCGCATGGGTCCGTCCCTGCAACGTCGACAAACCTGAATAGCTGAGCTCTGGCCGCGGCAGCCCCGCATGGCGCCACCTCGTCAAGCCTTCAGTGCCTCACCTCCCCTCGGAAGCAACTAACGGCTGACTAATAATTATCATGGCAACCCCTTCTTCCTTCTGTGGTGAGTTTACAGGATCCCCAAAAGGAGTTGCGCCAGGCCAGGCCCTCGCGGCACTCCTTTCACTCTCGTCCAGGCAAACCGCTTGCACGTTAAAGGGGGGGTGCCTGAGCATCGTGACTCAGGGCTCCTACTGGCTCTCCAGCACTCACCGTCTGGCCTTGACCACGGCATCACGACCTGGTATACCAGCGACGGCTGAGACTCGCTCGAGGGCCGGGACCCAAGGGCGTAGAGCAGAAGGAGAGCAAAGGCGAGGGAGAAGGAGCACGCGAGGACCTCGTCGAGCAACCTCACGCCTGCTGATGCACAGACCCGGCGACACACCAAGGGGCGGTCCCCGATCCTCGAGATAAGTCGCTACCCAGAAGCACCAGCCACCGTGGCACTGTCCCCGCACCTAATGCAATCCCATGTCAGCGACGCCGCTCTCCTTTCTCGCCAAACGATGGCTGCTTGGGCGCCAAGGGTGACCTCCTGAGCATCGTGACTCAGGGGCTCTTACCGGACCTCGGGTCGCTCATCTCCTGGCCTTGACCACGGCATCGCGACCTGGCATACCAGCGACGGCTGACGCCGCCTTGGGAATGGGACCTGTCGGCGCAGAGCACCAAGCCCTCGCGAGGTTCGAAAGGAAGGACTGAGCTAAAACGGAATGAGCAACTCACACAATTCTACGACAAAGGTTGTGTTAACAAACGGGATTACAGACACCTTACAAGCCCTCGTGGGGCGCGACTTTGATTCCTCGCAGGGAGCGGATCCTAGAGGGACGCTAACTACACGAGCCCCTGCAAAAGACGCCATCATCAATAGTGGGCCGTCAAGCACCGGCGCCAACCCCATCCAGATCAGGATCAGCGACGACCAGACGAGCCCGCCCTGCTCCAGGAGCGGCGCCGGCTCGGGGGCTCGTAGCTGTCGTCGCTCGTCTCCGGAGTCACGAAGAGTTCGCCGGAGTCGCTGGATCCTCCGACGCCTCCGTCGCCCAAAGAGCCGCCAAGGGGGAGGTCGGCGGGCCCGGTCCTCGCCGTGGCAGGGTCTCGACCACCTCTCCTGGGGCAGCACTCCAGCCGGCATCCGTTCGCGTCGAAGACCTTGAAGAACATCACCGAGGCACCATCGTACTCCAAGTGGACCATGAGGGCGCCCCTCGTTCTGCAACCACGGGCGATCTCGCCCGAGCCTCGAGTCATGAAGACCTTGCCCGAGGCAACGACCGCAACCTCTGCCTCGGTCGCGGGAGTGCTGCAGCCATAGCTCCAAGGGCCTTCCCTGCGGGATAACGGAGGCGAAAAGGGGAGGAAGGCGAATCCAAGACCGAGGAGGCATGGCGGCGCGGAGCACGAACTTTCCGGAGGAGCCCTCGGCGTGGACCCCGGGGGGGACGACCCACACCTTCGTGATTCGTCGGCGCCGACGACGGCATCGCCCGTGCCGATCGACATCAACCCCGTCACAGCCCTCGATGTGGGCGTACAAGGGGAGCGGGAACCCCGGCGGTGCCCGCTCGCCCCAAGGCCTCGACACTTCCCGAAGAGTCCCCCCGCCCCAGCGGAGGAGGGCGAGCCGTTTCTTCGGTGGGAGCGGGTCTGGTTCCTCTCGAGGGGCCTTCCCTTTCTCCGCAGCAGAGAACCGGCGGATCGGAGCCATCACAGCAAGGCGGAGCACGGATCGGGAAGAAGGAGAAGCAATCGGGATGGACTGGAAGGGCGCGCGCTGTTCTGTACTTATACCCGGTGAAGGCCAACCATCGGCCTCCATGATCTCAGGTAATCATGACCCGATTTGCATGCAGGGACTTGTCCAATCCACGCGATCACCGAGGCGTCGTGGGGGAGCGGAGACGCCCACGTCCCATCAACTGCCACGCGGCGCCCAAGGCCGCAGGCTGTTAGGGCCCGCGGCGCTTCGCCCTTGCCCTTTCGCCTCTCGGCACGGCCAAGTCCGGGCGCGCCTTGGGCCCGGGGGCTACTGTCGGCGTTCTGGGAACGGGGGTCCCCAGACTTGCCTGCCTGCAGCCTGCGGCGTGGCTCGAAGGAGGCCCAGCACGGCCCATCTTCATCAACACAAGACCCAAGACCCTCGCGAGGGGCCAAGCCTCGCGGGGCGGACGACGCAGAGCTTCCTCAGGCGCGGCCCCATCAGGCTGGCTCGCGAGGAGGCGGAGAGATCAAGGCGGGGTACCTCACGAGGTGCCCATGACGTGAGCCATGACGACCAAGGGCGCCAGGTGGGCGCCAGCCTGCACAGTGTCCTCCCTTTCCTCTTTCGTGCAAAGGGGGTAAGCGTAGGCGAAAGGATCAAGCAAAGACATCCATTTCGGTGCAACGAGACCAAGACCGACTCCACGACAAGGAAGAGGTCATCGTGGAGCCCAAGCCAGCGTCATCACCAGAGCCTTTGGCAGGCGAGGACCAACTTTAGTCAGGATAAGTGTACCAGATGTTCCCCTTTAAAATGGCCAACTGTTGGCGCCCTTCCCGCTCAATATTTGGGAAGAGGCCCAGGGCCTCTGCCTATAAATAGGACTAGACACCCCCAGGGCAGGAGAGAAAAAGGAAGGGAGAGGCATCAACGAATCGACCGGCAATCAGACAGAGAGAGAGAGAGAGAGAGAGAGAGAGAGAGAGAGAGAGAGAGAGAAGGGCGACTGAACCCCTCTAGCAGTTCATCGCCCCAGCCAAGAACAGACCCTCGCGAGGCTGTTCTACCTTGTATTGTTCATCCTCATCAGCCCAAGAAGCAATCCACCACACCACACTGGAGTAGGGTATTACACCACATCGGTGGCCCGAACTAGTATAAACCTTGTGTCTCTTGTGTTGTTCTTTCAGTAGTTTAGATCTTTGCGAGACGGAGAGGTAGAGAGCGTAATCTCCGCGCGCACCCCAGAGTTCGAACCTTAAGGGTCTACCGGAACCCGTAATCCGACATACTATTCAACCAGCCCTGTCCACGGGGGTCCTGTTCAACCACCCCTCCACAGGCTACTGTTCTTCCAGCCCTCCACCGGCTACTGTTCAACTAGCCCTCCATGGGGTCCTGTTAATCCAGCCCTCCACGGGGTCCTGTTCATCCACCGGCTCAATCGATCGGGGTATTGTTCATCCAGCGGCAACGACCTCTACTACCACGGGGTCCTGTTCATCCAACCCCCCACCGGGAACTGTTCATCCAAACCCCCTCAACAGTGCTCACTGTTCATCCAGGGAAGGAGGCATCAGTGTTCGATCGGCTTCAGTTACCAGCAATAGCGAAGGAATCACTCGGGTTCAGTTAACAGCAAGGGATCGATCGATTGCTCGGGTTCAGTAACGTGTAGCCTACAGTGCAATCGCTTGGGTTCAGTTAGAGCCCAACGCCTCGCTCGGGTTCAGTTAGAGCCCAACACCTCGCACACACGCGTGTACGTACGAGAGAAACGCGCATCGCTCGGCCCCCGACCACCCACCGTAACCGGGAACTGCCCGATATTTTCCTCGCCCTCGCTTCTACCACGGTTTTTCCGTCATGGACGGCCCAAAGAATGTCATGCAGCTGCGTGTCCGGCCCACCCAGGACGAAAAGCCCATTTTCTGTCATGATTTTTTGTCATAGAAGTAGGACCCCACCACATCTATGATGATACCGGATTTTGTCACAATTATCGTCATAGAAGTGTCATAAGTATGACAGAAAAAATTTCGTTCGGCCCAAAATGTCACGGATGTGTCTTTTTTTTGTAGTGAAGAGATTTGCAGATGGCCACAAATGAGAGCAACAGCAAGGTGTTTGTTGCCTTCCATGGTTCACATGAGAGGAGTTAGACTCTGAGATTTGGCACAGCATGATTAATCATTAAGGTGATGCTTATTACCAAAAATCACTAAGGTACGTGCTGTAGAAACCACCATAATGGCCAGAATTAGAGATGATGAAGTGTAAGGCCCAATTATTGGGCATGTCCCAATTATTGGGATGGCCCAATTATTTGAAGATATGAAGATGCAAGTTGAGATGAAATTGGGCATGGCCCAATTATTTGAAGATATGAAGATGCTCAAAAAGTTTCATGCCATTTGGATGAACCAAAATTGCTTTGGACAGAAACTTGGAAAAATTACACAGGGCAAATGGTGTAATGGATTGAGCCAAATTTTGGTGGAGGGAGTTTATATAGATAGGAGAGTGTCATGGTAAATTTTTAGCTCAATTGAAGCAATCTAAAATGTACTTGCTTCACTAACTGAAAATTGGGACAAAAAAAAGATTTGAACCTATTCTCACATGGATGCATTGCATGAGCTCAAATCTAGTGGAGAGTGATGATTTGGTGATATGAAGGGCCATGCAAAATTTAAACTTAATAGGATTTACCTCGCTAGTACTTCCTTCACAACCAAATCCCTCAGACATGAAGTTTAAAAAATTGCTCAGGAATATTTACTAGGAAAATTAAGTTGAACTTTGGCATGAGGCAATTATTTGGACATGAAAAGGTGTCCAAAAAGTTTGGGGTCAATTGGGCAAAGATAACTGTCACTTGCTTCACAATCTACCACTCAGGACAGAATAGGAAAATAATTAATTGAGCATGATGGGAAACATGGCAAATAAAATATTTTGCCATGTTTGATGAAGATATGACCCAAACAATTTATGAGAATTATTTGGGAATTTTGGGAGTGATAGAAATATAGATTGCTTCACAGCCTAGGGAAAATTGGGTTATTCCTTTAATAGAAAAGGAATATTCCCAATAAAAAGAATATTGGGATTTGGTCCAAGGTGGAAATGGAAAGGTCCAGGGAAGGATTTGAGGTTGACAAGCCACTCTGGAAGCAAAGAACATGTCATCTTCTTCAGTTTCCAGACCACATAGCCACAAAAAAATAAAAATCAGGCAAAAACCTTAGAAAATCAAAAGAAAAAGAAAGGGCAAAAAATCAGGCTGTTACACAAGGCCGCAGGAAAAAAAAAGAGGGCTCACCGCCTCACAGAGACCTCCAAAGGTCTCCCACGGGCAAGCGAGGGCTCCCAGGAGCTCCCTAGCCACGGAGGCGAGTGCTCCCAAGAGCGAGGGCTCCCAGGAGCGCCCTAGCCACGGAGACGAACATGCCGAGCTGGCGGCGCTGGAGCCATTGTCCCTCGATGACATGCCCGATCAGCTCAATAAGCAGGAGGTGTTCATCAACGGCTTGGTGGAACTGCTGAAGGAGAGCCTCGACGACATGCCCGCTGAGCTCAATGAGCAGGGGGAGTTGACCGCCGGCTTGGTGATGCTGCTGAAGAAGAGCATTGCCTCGGATAAGAAGGCAACCAACGAAATCTTGCAACTTCAGGAGGACAAGGCGAAGGTCTGCCACGAGCTCGACCTGCTGAAGGAGGAGAACACCGGCTGGAAGAAGCTGCATGAGAAGAGTAGTTCCTCGATGAAGATGCTGCAGGCCATCATCATGGAACAGAAGGAGGAGTTGGCGAAGCTCCGCATCGAGCACCCGGCTGCTGTCAAGGTATGTAATGCGGCCGTGGAACAGATGATGAAGGCTCGCGTCGAGAAATCCCGCGTCATGGACAGAATGAAGAAGATGGCGGAGGAGATGCGCAAGGAGATGGAGGGCGTGGAGGCGATGAAGAAGTAGTTACGACTCCACGGCTAGCAACCCTTCATGTAGTAGAGAGCAGCGCCCCAGACTTGTGTGTGCGTCTTCCTTCTTTTTTGGGGGTGATAATCTTCCTTCTTGTTTTGCTCCTATATTTCTTCTTTTGCTTCGGTGTTTCGCTGCACATGTCACGTTCTCTGCGAGGCATAAATAGAACAACGCTAACGATGAGCGGTGCCGTGAGATCGATTACTAGCTAATTAGATCATTTTTATCGCCATATGGCACTGGGCTACCGTGTTTCGTGCTCCTTCATCATACTAGTACTCCAGTCGAAAACTTGAGTATACCGCACAGTTCTTTGCTCCTCCTCAGGTCGTCGGGAACATTTATACAAGCAGTCAAATCACAAGGCCCCTCCTTCCAACAGTAATGAGTCGTCAAATCACAAAGGCCCTTGCCTCTCGTGAAACCAACCAAGCGGGACTGCCCCGTCCTCTAGCCTTTTAAAAAATATATACTTTTGTACAGTAGTAGTATCGGTGGATTGCGCCATGGAGCAAAACTAACAAGATGAAATTAAACAAAAAAGGTGGCACATATAGAGAGCGATCGTCACCAAATTATGCATATAGTACTATTAAAAAAGCTAGTACGTACTTAAATGGGGTACTAAATTCTATTAAAGAAATTAGCATAACTATTTAATTCTTGGTTTGTTATTATTTATGCCACTAGTTGTGTATCACTACTCAGTTTTGCCATTAGAAGTTACAACTACTCAAAAATGACATCGATCCATGAGATGGTTTCTCAAAAATGCAATTAGATATCTAAAAAATGCCATCGTTTCGTTAGATGTTTGCACAAAAATGCCATTAGACATTGTTACTTTCACGTCAAACCCGTTGACCATGTTATATGACAAAAAATAAGCCGATTCTCACAATGATAAGTGTGGCCCCACTTGTCACGAGTAACCAAGGGAAAAATTTTACAGGAAAATAAGAATGTTGTTGGCATCAAGTAGGCCCCACACTTTATTATATTGTAGTGAGATAGAGGAAGAGATGGCATGTTGGTCCATAGGTATTTATGTCATTATAACATGGCAAAAGAGATTTGAGTCACAATAATGGTGTCCAGCACAACGCACCCCTCAAATAAAACTAAGCACCCTAAATTCTTTGACAACTAAACTGCGGGCTATATGATGTTGGCCATATATATTATACGTATATAATGTGAAGAAACGAGTGGTAGTACTACACCAACTAAAAGATGAACTGTAAGAAATACTAGTATGTACGTACTGAGGAGTTACAGTAACGAGAAGGAACATAACATAGTTCTACTGGGGGCTAAGCACAACACACCCCTCAAATAAAACTAAGCACCCCTAAAATTAAACTAAGCAACTAATCCGGTAGACACTGCATTAGAACCACCATGAGCAACGACACTGCCACCTTACTCGGACTCCTCGTCCACGTGCTCAACTTCGTCCTTGTCCCTCTTCCTCTTGGCTGATACTTCTTTGCTTGAACCGCACACTTGGCTCTTGCTCTTCATCCAACCCTTGTAGATATTGAAACAAAGGCAGGCATCCATTGCAGTGTACTAGATGTGGTCTATATCTAGTACATTCGACTGCCATGCATGACGATGAAACTTGGGCGCGGGTTTCTTCAGTTTACCGTATGAAGGATGAACCATGGCTCCTGCTAGGGTCAGCATTGAAGGCTGATCACTAGAGGACACCGGCCCATTCTTCTAGAGGTCTACAATGAGGCCTATCCAACCCAGGACTGTTCTGTCATTCATAAAGTCTACAGTAATGAATTTGACTAGGCCGCCCGCGAGGAAGTTCTTAAATTCCAAGTACTCAACGTCGGCATGGCATATGTGGTAGATCAAGCACAAGTTATGCACGCAAACCTGGATCACAACGGACTTCATCTTCTCTTCCGCCTATAGATTCTTCTCGCTTTTTATATAAAAAGACTATAAGGGAACCCCCTACAGTATAATTGGTGCAACAAACCCAAATTGCAAGTACCATGCCTTGAACCTGGGTGGGTGGGAAGGCATCAACCCCTTCCCACCACTAGGCTATGCCTTAGTCCGCTAGATTCTTCTCTTTGTCCAGGGTTGTGGTGTACTCAACATCTAGCCCAGCGACCCACTCATCATTTGAGTTTTTGAACATGCGTCTGAAGCGAGCAAGGCATCCTTTCACCGTCGCGGAAGAACGGGTGTAGATGACGTCGAACTCATCGCCGGTGATGGTTCTAACCTTGTGCTCACCGCCGATCGTGGAGATTTGGGATGCCATGGATTTGGGAGGAGGGTTAGGATTAGTGGAACTGTCGTAATGTGAAAGGACGGGATGACTAGGAGCAAACTGCCGTAATGTTCAAGGATGTCCGGGGACGAGTAGGAGCGAACTGCTACCGTTTTTTGATTGTAAAAATGCCGAGTGGGGGATGTGAACGGCAGGGTAGTGGCTTGCCTGGTGGATAAATGGATTCATGCACAATACTATGGGGCCCAATTAGATGTCATGCCTAGTCGACGCCCAATTAAATGTCTTTCGATGTCATCTCAAGCGTCGGGAAAATTGCAGGTGATACGGAGCTTTCCATTCTCCCATGATACGGGCTTCCGAGAGCCCATGGATCTGAGATCGAACGGTTGCATGGCGTGATCCTAGACCTATGGGTGAATATCCTATCCTGGAGGGTTATTCTGCAAATCTTCAGCAACTTAGCATGCGACCGTTCGATCTCAGATCCAAGGACTGCCAGCAGCACGTATCATGGTCGCGTCTACCACGACAGCCGCCTTGCTCGCGCGGTCGCGCCCTTGGAGATTTAACACGGTGCGTTAGTAGCTATCTGATGTTGGCATGTCATACATAGTCATCACTTAGTCACTCATACAACAAGAATAGCTATAAGGTTGGCTATAAGAGTATTTTTTTAGTTATCTCTATCTCTTTCTTCGTAGTATTTATTGCATTTGCCAAGGAGTGACCTCTTCCAATAAAATGGTGCTTAGGTGAGGTGCTAAGGGCACTAGTAGAATGCCCGTGCATTGCTACGGGCTACCATGCATATAAATAAAATAAACAAATGATTATGGTCGTCTTCAAGGTCGAAACACATTTCTCCCTCATACGTCCGGGCATGTTCGAACATCAAACAAGCGCCCAGGACCACAATTCAAGCCCATAGAGGGGGTGTCGTTGTCCGGACTATTCGCCGTGTTATCTCAGACACATTGTGTTTAAAGGTAAGTAGGTAGCTAATCTGCAGCAGCAAGAGCGTAAAAAAAGTAGTTCTACCATGAGGATGCAAGGAACTACTCGCATCCAATTGTGTTCATCATCAGGCCTAAGCCTGGGCTTGACCTTGTTGTCTTAGCTGCTCCATGTCATGACCATTATCTCGAATTGGTGCAAACAAAAGCAAAGCCCTAATTAGTCCAGAGAAGATGAAATCAGATAGCAATATCAGGGCATGAACAGATCTAAAGAACACAAACCACAAGCAGAGACTCGGAGAAGACCAGGCACGACCGCTGTGATGTCACTTCCCTTAATAATTATATTTTTACACTATACACGTTTCACAACTATAATTTGAACACCTATGTGCCATAAATAAATATATTTTTACACTATACACAAGTGAATCATGTTGTGTTATTTACATGACGGGTAAATTAAATGAACATGTCTTGATTAGGTACGACATACTTTGGACAAGGAAGAGACCTGGAGATAAATAACACAATTAAACAAACAAGTACTGAAATATAAGTGTTCCGCATTAAGCTTGCTAGTAAGGAAAATATCAGGAGATGGCTTGCTAGCTTTCACCTCTAGATCACCCCCATGGAAACTTGATACATCAGAGCAAGAAAACATTCCCCAATGGTTACAAACCTTTGGTGCAAAATTACATTCATGGGATCTGAAGGCATCACTAAGAAATATCAGGTTCTATATGAGTCTGACTTATTAAGAACTGAGAGCAATGAAGAAAAGTGCAGTACATTAAATCAAGGCCAAATGATACATTGCATGCATCAGCGAGCAGAAAAATAAATGGTGTCTAATATTATACTTTCCCCTTCCAATAGAGAGACTCCTTCTATATGTTTAACCAGTGATTAATTCCGGTTACACCAAATAAACATAGTTCTAAATGCTACCAGCATTTTTTATGAAACAAAGGACAACCAAAATTAACTCCCCTCGCGTGGAAACTTGATGTCCTTTCAACTCTGAAATTCCACCAAAGGTAAGCATACAATAATTTTATAGTGTATAATTATACAAAAGAAGAACATGTTACGTGTGTAGATAGCGCAAGGTGGCATATTATCATTGAGAGCATATATTAGCACATAGTGTGATGAAAATTGGAACCAGATGTAATGTTAGCATGTCTTTCCCCTTATTCCGTATATTATCATTTCCTCTACGCTTGACATGATAGCTTGAGAAAAGAAGATGAGTATCCAGATATGTACATAGTTATGGCTAGATTCCTTATTTTGTCCAAGAAAGATAAGTTATGAGCCCATCATCTTATTACAGCAAGGCACATCTCTATCAGTGGTGGAAGAGGTGTAAATTTATATTTTCTTTTCAAGAAAAAACTCCTGGCAATATTAAACATCATGATGTAACAAATTACAAATATTAGTGTTAACATAGGTTAATATCTATTACTTATGTGTGGTGCAGTTCAATAAACCCTGAATTTTTTTGAATTATTCCTAACTATCACCATCAGATCTAGGTCAATAAAAGTTGTAGTCACAGCCTGAGCCAGAACTTTGGATTGAGAAGGGATTGGGAAACCCTCAAAGAAAGGAAGAAGCTCACCAAAACACGGTTACAGGCCCCAACTATCTCAACCTTGTGCACAAAACAGCTTAAATGACTCATAAGGGATCAACAAGAGTGCCAGTCGCGTAAAGCTTGTTCAGATTGCCAAGGCCGTCCACCTAAGAGCAAGACAAAAACTTAAAATTAGGAGTCCGGATGTGGTTAGACAAGCTATACTAATTTCATTTTGATTTTGATCCGACATGTGCATTAAACAGAGCATGGACCACGATTGAACAGAGCAACCACTGCAAAATAAATGTATAACAAGAGCTGGCAGCATCAACATGTAATAGGCGTGTATATTTATCTATGGGTGTTGTCGCTAGTGAACGCATATAGTTGCAACTGCACTTATGCAACCTAAAGGCGAAAGAAAAAAACCACTTGTTAACCCAAAAGACTGAAAAAATCATAACAAAAGAAGAAGAAAAACATCCTTCCTAAGTTCTCTAGTTGGGTGAAAAAAAACCAGCTATTCTAAAAGTGAGCACCAGATTCCAGTATGCCCACATGCAGTTTTCTGTATATGGTTCACACATGAAAAAGGGATTTTGGCCAGTGCTAGGACATGGCATTTGTTGCCTGATAAAAGATTAGTTCATGCTATCTTCAGGACAAAGTGAGCACGTGAGTTACCAGACGAGAAGGGGAGGCCATGAGTAAAGGTGGACTGAAACTTCTTGCTCGCTTGGAGCTTCATGAATCTGATCCATAGAAAATTATGTAATAATTTGAAATTAGTATACTAAAAAATGGAAGGTACAGTGCAGAAACGACACATTAGCAAAATTGAGTAATGCAAAACCGAACCCACCATAGGAGAAGCATAGAAAAAAATCATCTTCTGAACCCACCTACAGATCAATTTATATGCATCATGCCATGGAATTTCCGAATGCATGGCCGCAGCCGCTGGCTGTAACGTCGACCCAATGGTGCTTGTCCGGGCGAAGTACAAAGCTGTTGGGATCGTCGCCGAGGAGTTCTGCAACCCACATCAGTTTCTGTGACTATAGTTTCTACTATTGTACTCTTTGTAGTTTTTAATGCATAAATTAATCTAATGTTTGGAGCTTTCCAAGGACTAACTAAGACAATCAGAATCGGAGAGGAGAGTTTCTCAACAAAAAAAAAGAATTAGAGGAGAGTCAACTAACCTTCCTTTCTTGCTTCGTCACCCCCTCATGGGTTATGAGCTATGACGACCATGATGCCGCCCGTGCGTCCGAGCGCCTGTGGTATGTACATCGGCGACCTGCCCTTTTCTCATTTTCTGGTCACCGAAGAGTTCGATCGATCAGAAACATGGAAGGGTGAGAGTAGTCATGTTCCTGCCCTGTGTGTGTTTTATTTGCGCGAAAGTTCCGGTTTCAGTCAGAGAGGTAGAACAATCAGAAAATGAGAAGGTCTTTCACTTCCTTATAGAATGAAATTTCTGTTTTTTAAGTTTACAAAGTCTCAAGTTAAGCACTTACGATAAAATTATCTGACTCAGAAAGCTGATATCACTCATACAAAAAAACATGTTATACAATACTGAGTTTCGACATAGCTATCATAATAGATCTATGCAAAAATGTTCAGGTGTACGCAGGACAACTATACAATTTTAGCAAGAATAAAAATTTTACATGAAAAATGCCTGCAAGCCTGAAAGCCCATTATGTAATTCCAGTACTAAATCATTCAGGCCCCTGTAATGTTATTTGAGATTAGGTTCATAATATTTGAAGGTGTGTGGTAAAGAATGGAAAATAACATTACTTCCAATGAAATACTCTCGACATTGTTCGTACTTGCATTACTATCATGTTGGCATGGACATTGACAGGCTGAATCAATTAGCTTGTAAACTTTATGAATAGATTCGGTTCTCTTCCTCTTCATGTCTACATGGATGAATCTAAAATATTCTAGTTAGTTTCTATAATTAGTTCCTATGACTATAGTTTCTACTATTGTACTCTTTATAGTTTTTAATGCATAAATTAATCTAATGTTGGGAGATTTGCATAGACTAACTAAGACAACCAGAATTAGAGAGGAGAGTTTCTCAACAAAAAAAGGAATTAGAGGAGATTCAACTAACCTTCCTTTCTTGCTTGGTCACCACCTCATGGGTTATGAGTTATGACGACCATGATGCCGGTCGTGCGTCCGAGCACCTGTGGTCTATACATCGACGGCCTGCCTTTTCTCATTTTCTGGTCACCGAAGAGTTCGATCGATCAGAAACTTGGAAGGGGAAGAGTAGTCATGTTCCTGCCCTGTGTGTGTTTTCTTTGCGCGAAAGTTCCTGTTTCAGTCAGAGAGGTAGAACTCTGTGTCAGCAGTTGTCTTGTCACTGCAATTTTAAATGACCGGCAATAAAGGTTGCTGCTTAATTTTAGAATGCCGTAAGTTTTCCACCTGTAGGTGTAGCAGCTAACAACTTTGAACCATACTGAATAAAGGAGTCAAAATGGAATACTTTCTTACCTCACAATGCCTATGAATTTCAAGTAGCCATTATTTAAACACCAGACACATTGTCCATGCAAAAAGAGGTGAAAAAAAATCAAATCTGAACTGAACTTGACATAACTCAAAAGTTGTATAGCTGACAATGGGCCATCATATACAACAAAATATAGTAAGCAATGCAAGAGCACACATGTACCAAGGGGTGAACATGCCTAATTGGTACTTTAATTTAACACATAGAATCAATGAGTGGTGCTAGGTCTAGTTACACATACAGAGTTTAACATCAAGTGGCTAAGTTAGCAATGTCTAGCATGAAGTTAGGCATGTGACCTTCATGGGAAGAACTGGACATACCGGGCCATACCAACCTGCTTCTTCCCCCTTCTGCGCTAGCTCCAAGATGCATGTCTCATCCTGGTGGATTAACCGCAACCTCGACCACTTCGATCCGCCGATGCTCGGCACCGCTACCAAGAACCACCAATCAGTCCTTGCTTGTGTCCATGGTGAAGACGAAGTCGCAGAATGCAGATCTTGGCTAACCCACCGACCACGCACACATGCGTTGGGGCGGCGCTCCGGGCGTGGCCCGACTTGTGCAGCGCGCTGAACCTTCCTCGCACGGTTCCTACACCTGCCAAGGCCAGCAGCACGTGCCCGCACTTCCTCGGCCTCTGCTTGTTCCTGCGCCTAGCCGTAAACATCATCAGGTGTGTAACCTGCATATTCATGGCACAATTATCTAGGCAAGGGCAGTGTAAAGTATGACCATCCAAAGCAAGGGGATAACAAGAGAACGAACCTCTCCAGCATACACCATAGAAAGGATGCCCACATGAAGCAGCACCCATTGACTCACGTGGACAACTTCCGAAGCAAATCCCACACGTAAGCTGTTAAAGGATAGATAAGTAATATAAGAAGTGGAGTTTATATGCACATGACCTACATGTGCGGGAATGTTTTCATTAGCATGCTTAGTCTAGAACATAAAAGGGTGCAAGCCCATCCCTTTGCCGCAAGCATTCAAAATAACAAGCCTACTGTTCAACATTTTCTCCAGTAAAATACAGGTTGCCAGGCAGGTCATACAGGCAATCCAATAATATAAACATCAAGAAGAAATCCTTAACGGGAAAGCAAGAAGAAATTGACCGATCAGGGACAATTCGAAGCAGCAGACCTTAACGGGGTTGAAGTAGCGGCCTTTCCCTCGTGCTCATCATCGCCTCCATGGCCTGGACATAGCCAATATCATCACTCCGCCTGCTGCTGCTGCTAAAACAACAACAACAACAACAACCACCAATTAGCCTAGTAAATCCAAAAATCCAATTGTGATGAAAAAACATATCCATATCATGTGACTGCTACAAACTGGACCCTTTTTTATACGCACATGGCTACTGCAATACAAGCACACACAAAAAAAAAGAAATCTTGTATTAGGAGGCAGGGAGGATTGGAGCAGAGCAACTTCTCCATGGACCTCCTCTCTCTCCCACATGCCCTTGAATTCCTTGACACAATACAAGCAGACATCAAATGTTGGAGATGAAGAAGAAGACAAGGGTAGGGGAGGAGGGATTGGTACCCACTTTCGCCGAGGGGAGTTTCATCTCCATGGCATCCCACGGAGGGAGGCTAGACTCTGGCAGAGGAGAAATAATGGCCTCCAACATGTTCAGATCATGAAGAGAAAAGACTTTTTTTGTGGGAAGAGAAGATAAAAGACTGCCTGAGCATTGCCCGAATAGAGAGAGGGAAGGGAAGGGCCTTCCATAGCGAGCCATGGTCTGCACGCCCGCCATGGTGCTCCTCCGTCACACCCGCAGCCTGCAGAAACCAACCGCACGGATCAAATCAAAAAATCCAGAAGAAGAATATGAGGTGATGGGAGGGGAGGGGAGGGGAGGAGGTTGGAGGGCGTCAGTACCTTTGATGTCTACGTCCTACAATCCGTCACCGACGTCGATGTCCACCACATCAGCAAGCACCGAGAGAAGGCCGCCGCCGCCGTCGTCGTCGCCCCATCCCCATCCATCCATGGGTGGGTGTTGGGCTAGGGTTTCATCCCCATCCATCCATTGGTCGGGCCGGACCTCCATGGCCGACCTCGAGGGCCAGGTGGATGAGGGCGCGGTGGTGCCGCTTCGGATCTGGGCGCCCCCTCACCTTGTCGCGCGATATGGAGCCTTCTCTCCCATAGCCCCACTCCTTGTCGCGCAGATCCAGGCTGAGAAGGTGAGGGGTTGGAGCGGCGGCGCTAGAGGAGGAGGAGGCCGACGGTGGTGGGATTGAGGCGGCCGCGGGGTTGGGGTTGGGGCAGAGGAGTGCGGCGGTGGGCAAGTGCATCGAGGGCACGAAGGAGCGAGCGCCTGGCTTTTTCTCGTAGGTTAACCTTCATATTTTTTAGGACGATTTTCTGTCGATGAACCGTAGTGTTTCACAACGGGCATCGTGGTAGCATACCGATTTTTTTGTCGGTCTCGAGGGCAGAAGGGGGGAATCCCTGGGTTGCGGGAGGTGGGATTGAGGACAAAAATTAACGTCTCTGGTGGGACGAAAATTGACCAGCGGAGACTACCAACTGCTCCATTAGGAGTAGAGATTAAATGGCTTAGCAACTCAAGTCCCCAATGCATAGGTGCTTAGTTTTTGGTTGCTAAGCTTGCTTCATTAATTAGCTATAGACTCAAAATTGTCTTTTCACCTAGGTACACGCGTTTAGCACCGTTTCTTCCTGGGGTTACCAAACTAGTCTCTCTCTGCTTAATTAACTTGCCACATCAGACTTTATGCCTATGTGGCAGGCTTAGCACCTATACTAGCAAGTATAATAGTGGGTTATAAGCCCGCTTACATGGCATTTTTGCATATGTGGAGGACAGAGGCAAGGAAAACATGGAGGAGTGGGCTCTCATGCAAGAGCCAGCCTCCACATGGTGGAGCATTGGGAGAGGCACCTGTACACCATGGAGGTGGTCAGGAATCGGGAGACTCACGTCGGCCGTAGCGCCAATGTTAAAATAATAATGGCAAGTAAAATCATGAGGCCCCACCTGTCCAGAAGTAAGTCGTTGTCAAATCACACAGCCCTACGTTTGCAGCAGCCTACTCCCTCATCTTCTCGCGTCTCTGTCGAACCGACTAGGTGGAACTGCCCCGGCTACCGCGCGGGAAAAGCCTGGCCCTCGACTTTTAAATAATACAGTATAATTTTGTATCCATGGATTGCGCCATGGAGCAAAGCCTCAAGAAAATGGCAGTACACATGTACGGAGTATACAAAACGCCCATCACGTTCGCGTCGCACCCCAAACGGTCGGTCGGTCTGGCACGCCGCTCTCCAAATGAAATGCGCATCATATTGCATTTGCACACACATGTGGGACCGCAATTGAGAACCGACCATAGGCACATGCCCCGGGCCCGCAAGTCGGGTGAGTTTATAGAAGAGAGAGACAAGCGCTAGTACTAGAGCAGTGTTGTACAGTCGTCGGTGCCTGGACATCCCTGCATGACACAGAAGATCAGTTCGTTCATGCATGTGACCAGACTCCAGCAAACACGGCTAGATTGGCTATCGTCTACATATCGTGCATGCTGTGTTGTATAGGGCTGTAGTGCTGATGAGAAATCTAAAAAAAGGTTTCTTGCCATCTCGCAATATTAGGTGGCATGTGCTTTGGATCACTGCGAGTGTTAAATAGCGACAACGGAGTTCCTCCAAGGCGCTGGTCATTGGGGGTACATGCACGAAGACTACTCGGCTTCCATCTAGGTCAAGCCCGCTATGTTAATTAGGACATCTATCGATGGACCCCTTTTCTAAGACTTTATCTTTAATTTGAACTTTGATCGTCGTCTAGTTTGTCCGTCGGGGCTCATGTTGTCTCCTTGGGGCAGTGAGGTTATGGTTTCTTGTCATGTGGCATTTTTTCGTGTTATATGTTATAATATGTGATCAAAATGATGACAACTGTGCCTCCGGGACACGTGAATGAAGACTTCTCGACAGTCATTGACGAGGTCAAGCCGGCTCCGGTAGAGAAAAGAAAATTACTCCACTATATAGGCAGGAGCCTCCACGCTTGCTTGCTAGTGTTGCTCTCCTCACACTGTCTCATCCTCTCTAAATCTAAACACGACAGCAGTGGCCACACGCTCTCTCTGCTCACTACTCGTCACAGATCCATCCGAATCCTCTCCGCCGGGGAAGGTGAGAAGGTGCAACATTCACATGGTCGTCCTCGGCGACGGCTCTTACCCACTGCCGGCGCGTCCCGATCAGCGTGCCTTGTCGTTCTCTCCCACGCACCGCCGGCTAGGGAGGGCCTCCGACCCCTTCTTCCTCACTGCCGTAGTGTGGGCAGATCCGGCCTCCTGCCGCCCACCTAGCGACATCCCAGCGACCCTCAGGTATAACTTCCTTCGAAACCGGCCTTGCTCTACTTCCCGAGCTCCTGACGTCACTGCATTTGTATATTTCACTATTTCTCAGGACCCTCGTAGATATGATCGATCGTCTATTCGAAAGCCACCTAAATTTTTACTGTTAGGAGGTAAAACTAGTTCATGCACTCGAATATAGTACTACATGGTTCAAACAAGCAAGAAAGGGGGTGGGGCGGGGGAAGATTTGTAACCTGAATCTTGGACTTGGTCGAAATAGGAAATAATGGGGGCGAAAAGTAGCAGAGACTGGGTATCCAACTGGTCTCTTGGTCTAATAGGGAAAAAAAGGGAAACGCAATACAAACTCAATATAAACCCGATCTATTGGTTGAAAAAGGAAAGAAAGTGGGGACCGGGGGACAAATCAACAGAGTATGTCCAGCACTAGATTTGCTAGCCTCACACAGTATAAGGTGGCTATATCGAACAAAAATGGGACCAACCCAGATATCATGTTGTGATGTTTGTTACCCCAAGCCACTCTTATGTAATGCCACTGGTAAAATGTAGCAGCCGCACTGTTAAAAGTAAGGACACGTTAAACCAATGTTGTTTTCAATGTAGTGCCTCAAGTAATATGAATCAATGGCATTGTTTTTCATGTCCTGCTAAATTTCCCATTAATATAAGCTGCTTCTTTTCGTTAGAAATGCAACTGTCTTGGTCCGCCTACTCTCCCGTGACCAGATACCAACTCTATAACAGTTGTTAATGTAATGTTGCTGGTAAAATGAAGCAATGCCACCATTAAAGTAATGTCATATTTAACGGTTGTCATAGATAATCCTAATGTCCACACTAATATCTAGCAATGTTGCTGCTTTAGAAATTGCTATTGTCCTTTTAGGATTGCCATTCAGATAAGGGACATGCTTCTTTTCATTTGATGTATGTTTCATCACTTGTTAGTCACCCTCCTTTCCACCTTTTTTGTGCAAACAAAGACATACATTTCACACTTGATCTTAGTTGAACTGCACAAATGATATCCAAATTATAGTTGAACATTCCACGAGCTTCACAACCAACCTTGACGTTGCTCAATTTTATTGCAACTATTGAAGTAGAAGCTCTGTGGGTTTCGCTTTCTGATGGAAATGGAACTGGGGTTGGAGCCCTTTTCTTAAAAAATGAAGGACAAGCTGCTAGCTCATGGGACATTGCTTCATTTTAGGTGAACTGCACCAAAAGGTCCCATGAATTGAATCATCCATGTTGGTCACTGGTGTCATACCTTCTACGATGGTGTTGACTGCAGATATAGTTCCCATGACAAGGTATGTTCCTTTTTGGTCTGACAGTTTGGCAAAGATCCTGCATGTTGAGTCTGCTCTTGTGCTACTGTTTTGGCACTGCCATGATAAAGCAGCAATGTTATTATTTTGCACCTTAATCTAGTGGCACTATTAATTTGAGGCAATGTTTTGGCGCCGCCAATGCCACTGATTTTTTATATATATTGAAAGAGGGGGTTTCTTCCGATTTCATTAAAGAAACCCAACCATAGAGAACCATGATTCCACAACATCTCAGTGTAAACGGGCAGTTATGGAACTACTATTAGAACAGACTGAGTACTAGCTAGAGACAAGTTCGCCACATAAGCTAGGCAGGTAGGGGGACACAGCAACAGCTCAACCAAGTTTGGATTACAACCCAAATGCTTCCACATAAACATCAGGGTGGGAGATAGGAACTGAAAGAGCCAGCTTCAACATCCCAGTCTAAGCACCCCCGGCCTCCATCCTTACGGTGCACGGTACACCTTGTTTGCCACCTGCTCGACCCTAGTGCCACTGATAAAATGAAGTAATAATACAGTTAAAATAGAGCGAGTGTCTTCTCTATCATTTCATTTCCAACGTAGATAAAGAAAGTGCTTCTCTTTGTTAGTATATGTTTCATCAACTAGTCCCATTGTTAATGTTTAAGCGTTTCTGCAAACTGTGGTGCTTAATTTTAGTTGATCTGCACAAAGACACAGATTGGAATGTCTCAAGGCCCCTCCTTGTACTACCATTGTACACTGATGATCATCACTGGCAGAAGGTGTATCAGGGAGACTTGGGTCGATTTCCAGTATGAGGCCTACCATATGAGGCGCCGCAGGGCCCATCTCGCTCTCGCAGCATGGCATATTATGATACTATCGCAATATTTTCTTCTATTTATTAGTGTATGTTTCATCAACTAGTGCCACTATAATGTAATCACACTTTTTCATTATCTATGCAAACAGGGTTATTCAGCTACATTTTGGTGGAACTGCACAAATGTACGGATGGAACTCACATATATGCAGAGTGCAAGGTGTGCCAAGTAAAAATTACCGACACGAACCATACTCCATGCACGCATTGGCATCCACCACCACTAGTGGGATGTTTGGCGCTCTCTGTGGACGGATCTTTCTCGGCAGCAAATCCTCTAACCAAATACTAGTAGCTTATATTGGCAGTTTTCTAGGGAGTACTCTTTTCTGAAAGAAGCACCAATCTATTTTATTTATTTGTACACAGTGTCACAACTTTGAGCCAAAGGTCCAGAGCTATTTTAGGGTGATTGGCGTAGTACTCAGAGACTGATTGTAAGCATGATTTTCATTAGCCGTCACACTGATTGTAAGCATGAGAAGGTGGAAGATTAGGTTAGTGAGAAGCTTACCTTAAACACTATCGCCGCCGTTGAAATGAGGCGAGCGTCGAGGGAACCGTGGAGAACGGCGGGGAAGCGACATCGGGCCATCCGACCTCCTCTTGTGCTGGAGAACGAATACTCCTGTGGCTCCGGCTGGCTCTGCACCTCACTAATGGCACACCTTCGACCTATACACCCACCACCTCCGCCTGACTTTTCCCTTGGGCGAATCTGTCTGCTCCATCGGCCAGAGGAGATACACGATGAACTCGAAGGACTACGGCGTGACTGCCGCCGAGGAGTACATTGCCACATGGTCCTCACCGTCCTCGAAATTTCCCACTCATTGTCAAACCAAGTAAGGATCTCCTTCAACCTGGCTAACTTTGCCTGGTCGCCACCGGCGATCTGCCCGATTCGCTGCTGCATCCTCTCCATAGATGTCCTTCTGAGAGGTCTGATGCTAGCTTTGGAAGATGGGAGGGGAGACGGTGGTCTTGCAATAGAGAAGAGGGAGAGGCAAGACGGTGTTTTTTCAATGGAGTAGATGGAGAGGAGAGGGGTGGTTTTGCAATGGAGAAGAGGGAGAGGCGAGAGGTGGTTTTGCAATGGAGAAGAGGGAGAGGAGTGTGCGACAGTGATTTAGGATTGGACGAGAGGGCCGGCACGTTGTGACTGGATCAAAATCAAAATCAATTTACCCTTCAATTAAGAAAGCAACCCCACATTAACTAGTCTCCCTTTTATTCTGAGTCATAATTGACCATGATTTTCACAAATAAAATATATGTTATGCGTTGCAAAAATAATATAGTTTGAAAGTACATTCAGATACGAACCAAACGATACAATTTTCGGTGACATGCATTCAAATTTTGCTTGTCAAATACAGTACGTGGTCAAACTTTGACCCAAAATATGCAAAACAAAAAAAAATACTTCCATGACCAGCGCCGCTCCTCTCCTCTTAAACCACTGCTGCTCCTCTCCTGTTCCAATCTAAATCCAGCGCCACTCCTCTCCTCTTCCATTTCAAAACCACCGCCCCTCCTATCATGTTCCAATCCAAAACTTGCGCCGCTCCTCTCCCGTTCTAATCCAAAACCAGTGCCGCTCCTCTCCTCTTCCATTCAAAAACCACCGCCGACGAGTGAAGGTGCTATGGAGAAGTAGATCGATGGAGGAGTACAACCGATACGTGAGGATCGCAGACGACGACCCTGTGAAGCTAGCTAGGATGTTGAAGATACAACCTTGGTTTGACAATAAGGACCAACTAGCGGCGACGGCGACATCCATGGCTAAATATCTACACCAGAGCGAAAAGGCGGTGATACTCCCGAAGGGAGTCGTGCCGGAGTACATAGAGTTGCTCCTCTGGGCCATGGAGCAAATAGATTCAACGAATCCGATTGTCAGGCAGCGATGGTGGGAGTATCGATCCCAGATGGAGCATCCACCAGAGATTGAGGGATCAAGCATCTACAAGGTGCCGTTTGTGAGGGTGCCGTGCCAGAGTGAGCCGGCGGAGTCTTTGTCGACCGAACCCAACTTCAAGAGGAGAAAAGCAGTTGGCCCGACAACGCTTCACCGCCATCCTCTCCCTCGTTGTTCGTGTCGTCTCACGGGGCGGCTATCTACCGCCGAGGAATAGGAGGGGACTGCCCCCCCAGCCCAATAGTCGGGCAGGTTGTGAATTGTCAGGAGGAGCTTAGGGTTGTCAGTATTTGTAGGTTGTGAATTGCGTTTTGTGTTGTGTATTTTGAGAGTACTTTCAGATATGAATGTATTTTGAATTTTAGATTTGCTGTATTGAGCATATGAAGTATTTAAAGAATTCTAGAGATCTATTTTTAGCACATAAAAAATGTAGTTTCATTGGAGTATAAAAGTGCAGACAATGTGATTCTCAGAGAAGAAACTGCAAGCTTCAATTTCAGATAAGAAACTGCAAGTTCAGTTTCAGATAAGAAACTGCAAGTTTCAGAGGCAGATCATTTATATTAACACGCCCTTTTCAAACAGGGATAACATAATGTTGGAAGTTTTATTCATGGTCGAAAATGGAACTACCAGCCAGTTAACATCATGCTTATCAACATTCATGCATAGCACCTCTTCATATGATGCAGAGTCCAAAAGATATGCTATTTTCAAAATGCCCACACAATGTCGAGTGTGCGAAAAACAGAGAAAACGAGGGACAATGTTTTGGCAAGTGTTGGACATGGTGTGCGTAGATGACAAATGGGGACCCACATGTCAATAATGGTAGAGGCAAAAAAATTGGAGATATTTTCCCTGCATCAGGTGGAATCGAACCCGGGCGGGACATCGGCCGGGTAGTGTCACTTGCCCACTGGGCTAGTTCAGTAGTTTCGGTGGAAATAAGGCACTGCCTCCGGTGGTTCGATCTTGTCCTGCACCTTTGTGCGCTCGTTGTGGCGCCGCTATCTGCCGTTGTGAACATGTTGAACAAACTAGAGGAATCTGGAGAGGACTATACGTGGAGAGGTGGACTATCGGGACCCACCATGTCTATGGCCTTACGCAAGCAAGTGCCTCTTTGAAAAAATACTTCCTCCTAATGCTATATTGGCATTGGGGCCCACGGGTTTGTCAACAGTTACATTTTTTTGAGGTGCTTGAACGTAGTTACTAAAGGAGATAAATTTACAACGAAGCCAGGGAGCTGGCAGGTATCATTTATTATCACTGGGGTAGCAAATTAACAGCTGGGTTGTGGGCTGGCTCGACTAGGCTTTTTTTTAACATGCTCAACCCACGACATGCCGGTTTGTATTTCTTGAGGGCTGTCATGTATCGACTGGCCTATGGACCTCCCATCCGAGGTTTTATTTTTTCTGAAACATCGGCAGCCCAACCTATGTATTTTTTTGAAGAAAATGCAGAGGTCTGTTCTATTTTTTTATATAAGAATAGGAATGTCTGGTCCAACTTATGTTTCCCTTATAACAATATTATATATATTTAAATTATTTTATATCGTAGTATATATTATTTTTATTGTCATCATATATTTAACACATATTTACATATATAAGAAAACAATATCCCACATCTTATTAACTTACAAAAATAATTTCTTAAAAATAAAATCCTGGATTTTTTTACATTAAGGCAACGAAAATCCTGGTGATTGTGTACAAAAGCTTGGTATGATTTAAGGGATAATTAGATTTATGCCCCTAGTTGTGTCCCATTCGTCTGTTTTACCCCTAATTCCCAAAAGTCACCGATTCTGTCCAAATCACTTGGCTCCTCTTATGCTTTTGCCCTTTGACCGTTTGACCGTCACTTTGAAAACTTCATAACTAATTCATACTAAATTAGAAAAATGCAAATAAGATACCAAAATGTTTAGAAAAACATCACCTATATGTCAGTGTCATTTGCATTCATGAAAAAAGTGTTGGAAAGTGCCCATCCGAGTTTTAGCTCTTATGCTACCACCATGAATAGTAAAATCTAAAAAAGTTCAAAAAAATTCAAAAATAATTTGGTGGAAAAGAATGACAAATGTTTTAAGTGCCTGCCAAGTTTCATCAGGGAATAACATTCGTGGGTACCGCGACAGAAAAAACAATCAGCACTCCAAAATAGATTATTTTTTTGCCATGACTTCCATGAATGTCGTTCCCTAATGAAACTTGGCAAGCACTTAGAACACCTGTCGTTCTTTGCCACCATATTTTTTTTGAATTTTTTTGAATTTTTTTAGAGTTTACTATTCATGGTGGTATCAAAAGAGCTAAAACTCATATGTGTACTTTCCAACACTTTTTTCAAGAATGCAAATGACACTGACATATAGATGATGATTTTCTGAACATTTTGGTATCTTATTTGCATTTTTTTGGTTTTGTATAAATTAGTTATGAAATTTTCAAACTGACGGTCAAACGGTCAAAGGGCAAAAGCATAAGAGGATCGAAGTGACTTGGACAGAACCGGTGACTTTTGGGAATTAGGGGTAAAACAGACGAGTGGGGCACAACTAGGGGCATAAATATAATTTATCACATGATTTAAAGACCAATGTAATACTAAATCACTTATTATTTAAATATATTTATAACAAAATGCTCAGCCCTTGTTTATTTTTTGATAACATTGTTGTGCCCAACCCAACATTATAATGAGAATCAGCCCAGCAAAATCGTGTATTTCGAGAAAGTGCAAATGGCTTGTAACTTTTTAGAAAAAATAAATGGGTCGCATGGATGCTACATTATTTGTTCAGCCAACCCAGCAAATTCATGTATTTCAAGAAAGTGAAAATGGGTTGTAGTTTTAAAAAATGGGCCGCATGGACGCTACATTATTTGTTCACCCAGCCCAGCAAATGGACTGTAATTCTAAAAAAAGAGATCAAATTGATTGTAAATTCTGAAAAAATGGGTTGAATATGTGCCACATTTTTTTAGGCTGAAATGTGGCCCAATAGGTCAAAGCCAACGCAAATCGTTGTCAACAAATGATTCTGACATCGTTAGCCGTTGGATTTACATCCAACGACCGGCATCCATCTTCAATCTCTCGTCTTCTTACTTCAGCGCCGCCGGGACCATCTGCTCCCGCCTCCTGCTGCTAGCAGCTCTGCTTAGCACGCTTCGTTGTGAAGTGCTACCCCACCGTCGGCCAGGCCATCCCTCCACCCCTCCACACCTCCTGATCTTATCCACCGACTGCTGAACCACACCGGACCAGAACCAATTAACCCTCGTACACCTCTCCGTCTGCGACTCCACTCCCGCGTCTTCCCATCTCCGACTCGTTGCTGTCCGGGGCCATGTCCTCGTCCACCCACTACTAGGAAAAGGGCTATAGCTAATATGAACATTAATGTCGCATCATGTATGTGGTGAGCCACTGCTATATAGCAGTGGCACACTAGATACAGGTGCGCCATTATTGACATATTACTAATGGCGCACCTGATGTGTGGTGCGCCATTACTAGTTTTGAAAAAAAAATGTCAGCAGTGCCGCACCAGGGGATAGTGCGCCATTACTAGTTGACATAGTAATGGCGCACCTGTACAAAGTGTGCCATTACTATGTGTATGACTTGGCCAAACCTTGGTCAAACTTACTAATGGCACACTTTGCATAGGTGCGCCATTACTATGTCAAACCTTGGTCAAACTTAGTAATGGCGCACTTTGCATCGGAACCATGCTGAAGATTTTCAGAATCCTCAAAAACCTAACAGAACGAAAGATACAGGTTTTTTAAGATCTAAAGGAGCAAAAATGGAAAAAATTGAAACTTACTAATGGCGCACCATTTGCTAGGTGCGCCACTAGTAACAGAAAAAAAATTGGTTTCAAATTTTTTGTGTGGAAAAAATGTTCAAAATATGATACGTAATATGACCGGGAAGTTTGAAATATATTTTCAAAATTTCATCACACTCATGAACATGAACAAAGTCATAGACATCAACAAGGTTTAATAGGATTGATATGATAGATATATCAACAAGTGCCTGTTAAGTGAGCTGGTGCTGGGGTTGGATAGAAGTACGAAGTTAAGCGTGTTCGGGTTGGAGTAGTGTGAGGATGTGTGATCTTCCGTTACTAGTGGCGTGGTAATAGTGGCGCACCTATAGTACACCATTAATGGCCAAAACAGGTGCGCCACTAATTAGCCTTTTCCTTGTAGTGACCACCTTGGATGCGCTCGGCGCGGCGTGATCAACACACAAAAAGATGAATACTCCCCCTGCTAGCTGGGAACCACCATAGTGGGATGCTGACTAGTGGGCCTACTAAGTCGAGGAGGATGGAGGGCTTTGTCAACTTAGTCAATATGAATGACTCTACCTCCAGTGATCGTACGATGTCCATCCAACGGCCGTAGTGCTTCTTCAACATCTGGTCTTCTTGCTCCAACCGCCCAAACCAGCGCCGGTCATACCACCTGCTCCTGCCTCCCGTGGCCGGCTGTGCTGCCGGGGAGGCCTCACCGCCCCTACTACTCCCACCTCTGGCCAGGCCATCCCTCTACTCACCCACTCCTATCCGCGTAGGCATCCACTGTCGCGTCTTTCCCGGCTCCGCATCGTCCCCTTCCTAGGCCTCGTTGTCATCCACCGCCTTGGTGCTCTCGGCGCGACGTGGTCAATGTGGTCAAGGAAATAGTTCCATCAGAAGATTACTGTACGTGGAGAGGCTAACAGCTGGGTTCACGGCCGCAGCAAGGAAGTGCAACCTTATTACGCGTGAAATAATGATTCCTCCACCTGGCAGCATGGACCCACCGGACGGGCCACTGTATATCGCGAAAAAAATGTTTCCCCCCTGACTGCCGAGACCCACATTGTCGGGGATATACCCCGCGGTGTAAACCGGACGGAAGTTAACCCGGCCGAACTTGGCGGTTTCTCTGAAGACCCCGCTGACACTTGGTGAGTTACTGGCGACCCGCCCGGACCTGGCGGTTTACAAGCAACCTGCCTGGTCATTATGACTCACTAGTAACCCGGCGGGCGGGTCAGACGGATGACAAGGCCCAAGGCCCAGAAGGCCAGTTCATACTATGGTGGGCCGGTTTAAGAGGAAAGGCATGAGGAATATTTACCTTACAAGGAGTTAAGACCAGGATTTGTATCCGGTTTGTATTAGAGATAGACTAGTCCTAATCCTAATAGGACTCCACATGTAACCCGCCCCTTCAACATATATAAGGAGGGGCAGGGCTCCCCAAAAGGGGAGAAGCGACACGCAAGAAACAACCTCTAGGGTTAGACACAACTAGAGGAGAGCCGCTTTACGGCGACTCCCACGTGAAGATAATGAGATCTAGCCTCAAACAGCATGTAGGGTTTTTACCGGATGATGTTTCCCGGGGCCTGAAGCTGTCTAAACCCTTGTCTTGTGTTGCGTTTCTCGATTCCGCTCAACCCCTCTCAAGCTACCACATAGATGTGTTGGCCTCGCGATTAAGTCCTGACAATAAGGACATCTGCCGTGACAATTCCACGACAGTTGGTGCCACAGTGGGGCACGCGCACGGTGGTGTTGAGCTCTTGGAGGGATCTTTTCGAGAGATCGAGAAGCTTGCAATTCATCGGATGAAGAAAAATTTCAGAAATTAGGGTTGCATCAAGTGTGCCGCCGCAAAATTGCCGAGTTGACCATACCGAGAGGCGATACAATTCAAAGACAGATAAAAAGATTTTTTGGAGCACTCACGCGTTGGCGAGACCGACGGGATTTTCATCAAGCATCCCCATGATCCGGGAACACGGACACGTTTTCTACAGGGTCACTTCAAATCTGGACGAAGAAGTATTGCCTTGGGTTTGATCAAGTATAAGACAGTTTGATTATTGCTAAGCCATGATCAGACTAGCACCTCAAAAAAAAGGGGGGAATAGAGAAACAAAAATCATGGTGTACGTCTGGTCTGGCTAGACGATTCCTACGGCAGCCACTAAAATATTTTCCGGCGGATCCGAGTTACATCAGCACAAGCCCCGACGGCAAAGCAATCGATACTGCTACTAGCTTTACCAAATTAGGATTCCATCACTACTGCTCGGTGAACCTAGCAAAAGTAACGAAGGAACAAGTACCAAGCTAGTATTCCTCTCATAAAAAAAAGGGAGAAGGGGGAAGAAGACGTGAGTTATAACGAAAGCAAGTTTTGACTAAATCAACTCCGATGCATCACGTGAAGGCTCAAGAAGCACCGGATTAGATTCCAACTTGAGCCGGACTCGGACTCGCCGGTTGCGCCCCTGACTCCGAGCTGCTGTGGCTACGCTCCGCCTCGACTATGGCCAAGCCACCTCCAAGGCCCTTGCCTGCGGGCTCTGACCCGCCGCACGCTGTATTTTTGCCGGAGCCTTCATTAGGCGCGGTCTCGATCCAAGCTGCTGCCGGCGAAGACCTGCCCGCACCACCTCCTCTTACCCGGCCAAGCGCCGGCTCCGTCAAGCGCACCGCGGGTCATCTCCGTCGCGGTTGCTATGTTGTTCTGTTGGTATAACGCAGTTTAGAGTCGGACAAAGAGGATTTTTGCATCTGGTGGCCCTCACTTGGTGTCGGACTTCCATCAGACACTTATGCTAAGTGCAGTACCTGCTCAGTCTACGAGATGAGGAACATCTGCTCCATAAATGGCTCCTGCATGTCCTATCCACGAGCGCTGGTTCATGAAAGATACAAAACCAGTACACACGCAGGAACGGCCTCGCTCAGTCGCCACTGCCGTTGCGTTTAGCCGGCCGCGCGATCTTGAGCCGCCGAGCTACTCCACGCCCGTCCATCCGCGTCGGGACTACACCAAGCCACCCAGCCCTGTGGCCCCCTCTGTTGTTTTTTCCTCGAGCAGTTGCTGAGCTTCAACTGTGACCCGTCTGGTTGGGGGCTCCCTGCTGGTGTGTTCTTCTCTCGCCACTACAAAAGAAAAATCGGGGGTTTAGCCGGATGGTAATGGAGCAGCGCATGCATGCATGATGATTCAAGGACTAGTCTGCCGACAATAATGAAACAGAATCTCAATGGACAAGTACTATTCTTAAGTTTACAGCAGGTCGATGGCAGTCAAGATGCTGGATTAAATCCCAAAGACACAAAGCAAACTAGTACACTGGTACTGGATCAATTACGTCAGGGCTGATTTGATTGCTTATTGCTGGATTACTACCCACGTGGAGGCCTGGAACAGTACAACAAGTATTATGACAACAGTATGTCATCTATTTTCTGTCCACACCGTCCAGCATTATAGCGTCTACGCTCATTCGAAAAAATCACAAGGTGCTATCCTTTTTTAGTATTTTATCAGCACATATAAATTATTTAAGAACAATTACTTGGTCTTGTTGTTTTCTCGCAGGACCATTATTTATTACAAAGGGTGTCGCAAAAGGGGCCAGCATTGTTTTTACGCTAGCGCTTGTCCGTATCGTGCTGCGTGACAGATACATGCACAAGTCATCGCTCCCGCTACATCAACACAGTGCAATTAACTCGCCCGTCCGCACCGGATTACGACACCGTGGCCGGCTCACCCGTCTGCGCCGGTTTACAATACCGCAGACAACTCACCCGTCCTTTCTGGCGGCCGGGTTTTCTGCCAGTGTCGGCTTACAACGCCGGGGCCGGTTCATCTGTCCGAGCCACCTCTAATACCGTGGACGTCTCTACCGTCCGTTTATTGCGGCCTGGTTTACATCGACACACCAGGGCCGCACCTGTCTGCATGAGCTGTTTATTGAGTATGAACAAGTCACAGCTTGGGTAGCTCGGTTTTCTTTCAACAATTTGGAGGCAATTATTATGTATTATCAGCCGCCGTCTGCACTGGATGGTTCAATGGACATGCACACAAGTCGCCGCCACTACAGTTTGGTTAAACTTCAAGGAGCCAGTTGGAAGGAACCATTGGCCGATTTGCTGACACGGCTCATATGGGATCATTTATAACCCGCCGCAGTCACCTCAATCTTCTGTGGATTCACATCGTCCTATCAACACCAATGATATACAAGTTATGCCGGTTTATATCACGGTCAAATATGAAGAGTTTCAAGCCAACTCCTCGAGTCAACTTGAGACTCGGGGGCTACGATGACATGACTCAGCAAATCTTGCCAGTTTCAGCAAATTTAAAGAACCCCAGAACATTGGAGGGAAAGATAACCCGGTCCCAGAGGCTACTGTTATTTGAAGGCCGTCAGAAAATTTCCGGCTTAGAAAGTATAGGACAGTTAGAAAATCCTGGCTCAATGAAGACGTTCCGGATCATCATAAAGGATTCCGGTTTAAAATTCGGCTCAAGGGAAGTCAGTCTCACTGAAGCTCTCAAAAATCCGGTTTACAACCCGGTTCAAGGGAAATCAGTCTCCCACAAAGCTCTGAAGGCTCTCAATTCCGGTTTAAGAATTTTCGGTTCAAAAAGAATTAATCTCTCGAAAACTCGAGTTTAAAGGCCGTCAGAAAATTTCCGGTTGAAAATGAAGATTCCGGTTTACAATCCTGTTCAAGGGAAAGATGTCTCCCACAAAGCTTTGAAACTCTCAATATCCGATTCAAAATCCCGGCTCAAGAAGAATGTATCTCTTGCAAAAAATTAAAGGTTGCGGAAGAGGACCTGCTGCCATGATGCGTCGTTCAAACATGGGTATCCTGCCTTATTGGCTTATCGTATTATTGATCACTTGGCGGCTATGGTTGTGTCTGAACCATAGTTATACCTCTTGATCGACGTAATGCCACAACATCACTTGGGGGCTAGGGTCGCGTCCGAACCATAGCAACACCTTTTGATAGGCGTAAAGCCACAACATCACTTGGGGACTTGCGGTCACGTCTGAACCATAGTCACGCCTCTTGATCGGCCCAGTGCCACAGCATCACTTGGGGGCTTGGTCGAACCCGAACCATAGCTACACCTCTTGACCGGCATAATGCCACTGCATCATTTGGGGACCTGGCTGACTTGAACCATAGCTACGCCTATTGGGGGCTTGGTCGCGTCCGACCTTGGTAATGCCACTTGATCGGCTCAATAGCCTCTTTTTGCAAATGGTTTTATCATTGCCTTTGCTTGAAATTTTGTTTTGATAAATATTTCTTTTTGTTGCATTTTTAAACTGACAATTCTTAAACCGGTTCGACTGTCAAATTACAAATTGACGGAACACGGTCAAATCTTAATCCGGAGGCTATCTGCCCTGTTTGATTTGCTGTTACCATCCTATTATGGAGTAAACCGGTGTTTATCAACTTGGCTCGGCTTTCAACTACAAGTTGTTAGTACACGATCAAGTTATAATACAGAGACTATCAGCCCGGTCTGGTTTGACTACGAGTCGCCAGTATTATATGTGGTTAAGCCGGTGTTTATCACAACCTGGTACAGTTTTATCATAAACTGACACAATATGGAAGGAGTTATCGGTACTCAAAATCTGGGTTATTACCCCTATTACAAAAAGTTGGTAAACCAACGATGTGATTCAATGCCACAGGTATGATATATTTCATATTTGATTATTCTTAAGTGCAGCCTTGGTTATAAACCTGGGTTATATGTTGGGTATTATGACCCGTCCGACAGTAAACCGCCTGGACACTTTAAACTTGTTGTATGCAGAAACAAGTTGAATAAAGCATGATTATAAATCACCGGTGTTTACTAACCCGACCTGGCTTTCGACTATAAGTCACCAGTTATGTTATATTACTTTTTGAAGTAAGAAACATCTTCCAAAGAAAATTGTTCCTCCAAGGGTTCCTTTCTTCGGGCTTGTCATGTTGACCATAGACGTTGTATCCAAATACCGACAGTATATGGGTGTTATTCATTTTGGGAATCAAACTCCAAGATTTTGGTGGTGAAGACCTAATTATTTTCACTTCCGTTATGGCTCACCCATTATTTTCTTAAGAACGCTAGCTTTCGGCTTCACCCGTCTGAGGTATGTACATGGCTGACCCGGTCGTAGCAATCACAGAGGTGCTCCCTTTACCCCCTAGCCGAACAATCGGGAACATAGCGGGTAAGCACAGGTGCCAGGCAACCCAGCTTTGCAAAAAACTTAAGTCAAATTGGTGCATATGATGGCTTGAAAGGTATGGGAAGAGGGTGCAAATGTGGTAGAGATGAATGCATGCATGAAGAGTATATTATTTGGCTTCTTGAAAGGAGCCCCCAGGTGGATCTGGGTATTACATTTGAAGATGTATACTTAAAGAGCCCAACGCAGTTCGGTTTATTCGAACATAGCCCAGGAGGTGAAAACTCCAAAAAGTAAAAACAAGAAATTATAACAAAGAAAATGGGAGTTAAAGTGACAACACCGGACTAGGCGTAGAAGCTCTGGAGCCGAGTTGCGTTCCATGGGTTTGGTTCGAGGCGATTGTCCGCTGGATTGCAAAGATGATATGATCCTCCTGCTAGCACTTCATCGATTATGAAAGGTCCCTCCCATTTGGGTGAGAGCTTGTTCTTCTGCTTCTAGATTGTATGCCTTTGCCAAAACTTCTCTGCTCTGGTAGCGTCGTGCTTGCTGTTGATAGAATGTGCTAGCCCAAACTATGTCATGCTCTCCTTCCAGGGCGTCTAGTTCATCCTGCCGATCCAACAAGGCTTCCTTTTCTTCGTACATGCGCACTCAAGGCACGTCATGGATGTGATCGCATGGGAGGACTGCTTCTGCGTCATACACCATGAAAAAGTGTGTTTATCCCATTGACCAGTTGGGGGTGGCGCGCAATCCCCATAATATGGAATCGAGCTCCTCTACCCAGTGGAAATCAGATTCCTTCAGGGAGCGGACTAAACGGGGCTTTATGCCGCTCATGATTAGTCCATTGGTTCGTTCGACCTGTCCATTGGTCTATGGGTGATACACCAAAGCGTAGTCGAGCTTGATGCCCATCTTAGCGCACCAGTCTTTGACCTCCTAGGCTGTGAAATTGGATCCATTGTCCGTTATTATGATATGGGGAACACCATAGCGGTGCACCACGTCAGATATAAAGTCACCAACTAGTCCGGATTCGGCTGAAGTTACAGGTTTTGCCTCAATCCATTTAGTGAATTTGTCGACCATAACCACTAAGTATTTCTTTTTCTTGGATCCCCCTTTAAGTGGTCCAACCGTGTCGAGCCCCAGACCGCGAAGGGCCAGGTGATCGGTATAGTCTGGAGAGCCGTGGGGGCCATATGGCTTTGATTTGCAAAAGGCTGGTATCCCATATGATGTTGGACTAAAGTATGTGCGTCCGCACGAGCGATGGGCCAGAAAACCCCGGCGCAAAAGGCCTTGCTAACCAAAGCCCGAGCTATCGCGTGGTGGATGCCCATGTCGGCATGTATCCCAACCAAAAGTGCTGCCCCTCTTCTTCGAATATGCATCTCTGGAGGACTCCGGTAGAGCTTTTCTTATACAGTTCACCCTCGTGAACCTTGTAGGCTTTAGAACACCAGACTATACGCCGTGACTCGGTCTGATCATCAAGGAGCTCCTCCCGTAGAAGATAGGCAAGGAAGGGCTTGGTCTATGGTGTGATTACGACCATGACTTCATGAGCCAAAGGTGTTTCTTCGAGCACCGAGTCATCGATGATATCGTCATCTGGGTCGATTTCCGATGGGACGATCTGTTCGGGTCCATTGGCTACCGTGCCATTGTTCCCATCTTGGCACACCACAGATGGCTTGAAGAGCCGTTCCAAGAAGCTGTTCTTAGGGACTAGGTTACGCTTAACACCCATGAGAGCGAGGACGTCCACGGCTTGGTTGTTCTCTCTAGAGACATGGTGGAATTCTAGCCCTTCAAACCGGGCTGATATATTAAGGATGGCATTCCTACATGGTGCCACTTTTCGGTCCTTGGCATCAAATTCGTTGTTGACTTGGGAGATGGCAAGGTTAGAGTCTCCCCACACCTCGAGCCGTTGTATGCCCATTGATGTTGCCATCCGAAGACCGTGCAACAGGGCCTTGTATTCGACTACTTTGTTAGAATCTGTGTACATAATCTGTAGGACATACCGGATATTGTTGCCTGTGGGAGGTGCAAGGATCACCCAAGCCCCCAGTCCGGCTAACATCTTGGAGTCATCGAAGTACATTGTCCAATGTGAATATGTATTATATTCCCGGGGGAGCTCGGCTTCTGTCCATTCGGCCAGGAAATCAGCCAACACCTGAGATTTAATGGCTCGGCGCGATTTGTTTACAATTTCAAATGGAAGGAGCTCTATGTCCCATTTGGCGATGCGGCCAGCGGCGTCCCTGTTGTTAATAATGTCATTCAAGGGTACCTAAGATGCCACCATTACCGAACACTCTTGAAAGTAGTGTTGGAGTTTTCAGGATGCATGAAAATTCTATAGGCTATATTCTGATATTGTGGATACCAAGATTTGCATGGGGTAAGTACTTCTGATACATTGTGAACTGGCTTCTGCACCCAAAACTTGTGACCCTCCGCCTCTCGTTCTACCACGAGTACTGCGCAATGCCGAGTGGCCAAGATGTATAGTAACAAGGGTTCACCAATGCCGAGTGCTGCTAGGATGGGTTTGCCTGCTAGTATTCTTTTTATTTCTTCCAGTGCCGCAGTTGCTTCATCGGTCCACACAAAGTTTTTGGTCTTCCTGAGTAGTATGTAGAGAGGTAGTGCCTTTTCGCCAAGGCGGGAGATGAAGCGTCTCAGGGCTGCCATGCAACCTGCCAATTATTTTTGGACGTGTTTGAGCTCTGTGGGTATTGCTAACTGGGATAAAGCTCGAATTTTAGCTGTATTGGCCCCATATCCCTTGATGGGAAACAACAAATCCGAGCAGATTTCCGGCAGGAACCCCGAAGATGCATTTGTTCGGGATGAGCCATATATCATAGCCTGCAAATTTTTGAACGTCTGGCGGAGGTCCTCCACCAACCAACTGGCGTGTTTGGTTTTAATGACCACATCGTCTACATATGCTTCGACTATTTTGCCGATTTGGTTTTCCAGGCATGTTTGAATCATGCGCTAGTATGTGTCGCCAACATTCTTTAACTGGGAGGGCATTGTGTTGCAGCAGAATGGCCCGTAGGGGGTGATCAATGCGGTTGCCGCTTGGTTGGATTCCTTCATCTTGATTTGATGGTATCTGGAGTAGGCGTCGAGGAAGCATAGTGAGTCATGTCCGGCGGTGGCCTCGATGATCTGGTCTATCCGGAGTAAGGGGAAGGGATCTTTAGGACATGCTTTATTTAGTTCTTTAAAGTTGACGCATAGCCGCCATGATTTATCCTTCTTAGGTACCGTGACCAGATTAGCCAACCACTCGGGGTGTTTTATTTCTCGGATGAATCCGGCTTCAAGTATTTTTTTCTAATTCTTCCCCCATGGCTTGACACTTAGGTTCGAAAAATTGGCACATCGCCTGTTTGACAAGTTTGAAGCCCTTGATTATGTTCAGGCTATGTTCCACTAGTCTTCGTGGGATTCCTGGCATGTTCGAAGGGTGCCAGGAGAATATGTCCCAGTTCTCGCGTAGGAATGTTCGCAGTGCTTTGTCGACTCCGGGGTCCAGCTGGGCTCCAATGGATGTTATTTTGGTGGGATCTGTTGTATGCACTTAGAATTTGACTATCTCGTTAGCTGGTTGGAATGGTGTGTACTTAGACCTTTTACTGAGGACCACATCGTCCCTGTCCACTGTTGCGTGGAGTGTGGTTAGTTCCTCGGCTGCCAGAGCATCGGATAATGCTTCACGACCAAGCAATGTTGTTTTGTTTCGGCTCAAAGTGTGACCACGCCATTGGGCCTTGGCATTTTGAGTTTCATATACCCATAATGTGGCATGGCCAGAAACCTTGAGAATGCCTCATGCCCTAGTAGAGCGTGGTATCCACAATGGAAGGGCACAATGCAAAAGAGTAATTCTTCACTCCTGTAAATCTCGGGATTGCCGAACACTAGGTCCAGGGTGACTCATCTGAAGCAACGCGCCTCTCTGTCGGGTATAATTCCTCAAAAGGTAGTTTAACTTTGTTCAAAGCGAGATCTATCGAACTGCATATTGCCAAGGTGTCCTTGTAAATGAGGTTTAGACCGTTGCCTCCATCCATAAGCACTTTGGTTAGCTTGAAGCCATCCACTATGGGGTCGAGGACTAGTGAGGCGAGTGCTTGGATGGAGCGGGCCCTTGGTTTAGCCTCTTTATCAAAGGTGATTGGTCTGTCTGTCCATTGGTTAGCGGTTGTAACCTAGTGGACTTGGCCGAGCTCTCGAAGGGCTCTTTTCCTCTGATTTCTTGAGGAGAATGTCTGTAGATCATTAGAACATCAATTATTGATGTATGGGGGTGTTCCTGATCGTATACTAGGGGTGTGAGTCCAAGGATAGCTTCGCCGCTCTTGGCTACCTTCCTGACAACCCAACAAGCTCGAAGCCCATGGGATGGATTTGCGTTCATCTAGGCCGAGTGTATGGGGCCTGGTTTGTCTAGTAGTTCATCAAGGACTGATTTGTGTCTGATGAGGGATCTATTCCTTTTCTGGCAGGCTCATGTTCGGGCGACCGCTGTGGGCATACGTGTTTTGCCTGAGCTTTTCTAGATTGCTCGGCATGGGTTGAATCCACACGCATTTGTTGTGCTTTCCAAGCGCTTTCCATGGCCCAATATTTGCGTACCAGGTCCGATAATTCGATGAAGCTTTGCACATGGCGATGGGTGATGGCATTCAAGATTCCTTCGTCTCGGCAGTTGAACCGAAAGGTCGCTATTATTTCTTGATCGCAGCATTCCGTCATCTTATCTTTGACCAGCAGGAGTCTTGCCCATTAGTGGTGGACTGATTCTGCAGGATGTTGTTTGACATACATCATATCCCATACGTCAGGTTTTCCGAGTTACTTGGGGAGTGCTCGATGTGGGTGGGAAAAAATTCGCGTTTCGACGAGTTACGTATCCGGAATTTTGGCGGTGGTGTCAAGCACCCCTGGAATATTCAGTGCGCCGAGTTCGGGATTCGGACTGTCCGCATATCGTGGCGCAGATTCGAGGTCAATTTGAAGTTGAGGCTAGGTTCTGGGCATTCTTCGGGGTGAACATCTGATTGCGGGCCCGAAGCCTAGGTGAGATAATCACCAACCTGGTCATGGCTTGTTTTTAGCTTTGGCGATTGCGAGCCCTGGGCCAATTCCTTGATGGTGGTGTCTAGGTGTGTAATGGGTGGGATATACATTTCCCTGCCATCATACTTGAGCCCGATCTGATCTTAGACCGAGGACCGGCCATCGGAGACTCCCATGGCTTGGATCCGGTCTAGTAGATCATTTAATATTAAAAGGTCTGATGGGTCCATGCCCTTAGAATATGCGGGACTGACCTGTAGTACAGCCTCTAGGGGCGTTTAAGGCTGTGCCTAGGCTGTGTCCGGTCAAAACTAGTTCGGTCAAACTGACAGGGCCGGGCATTAAGGCCGGGCCCCGTGTAACATTAGTCCCCGTCTAATTTACCACTCCTGGAGTTAAAGCATCGGGATCAGTGGGTTTATCTAGGGGATCCAAAGGCTTTGATAAAGCAAGATCCCCTGGGTAGGGCTGGGCATATAACCCAAAAACCGATGTCCCGAACCGAACTAACCGGCACTAAAGCCGAATTCACCAAAACCAAAAACTTTGATAGTACGTTCGGTTTGCATTTGTTGAAAACCGAACCTAGTTCGGTTCATTCGGGCGTGTCCCTCCGGTACCCGAATGGACCGAAAACCGAGTAACCACGTAGGTCCGACCTGCACGCCTGCTGCTACTCCTTTCTTTTTTTAAGAATCGTTGCTACTCTTTCGTGTGAACATGGACTTGTCTATTTTCTATTAGTGCTTGAGTCCCATAGCGGCATCGGGAAAGGGTGTGGCTGACCCAGTGAGCCGTCGTTGCTAATTTTACGGAGTAAAAAGTTTGGGTAGAAGAGAAGTACTTTCCCCACTTGTGTCAGCCACCAGCCCACCACCGCGCATTTTACCGAGGCCAAACTTTATCTAGTAGGAAGAGCTACAACCACTGTGCATCAGAATAAAAGTGCTGCTAGGGTACTGTACATTCAGAATAAATGCAATGATTCAGACTAATACGAGTAGTATATCGCAATGCTGCTCGGTAGAGCCGACGACCGAACTGAAATTTCAGTGCTGACAATCTTCGGTTAGCTAACTTTCTATTGACCAATCGATCAATATTTTCACAGAACTGAAATTTTAAATTCACCAAAGCACCGACCCGATCGATTCAGGGGAACCGAACGTCCAGCCCTACCCCTGGGATTCGACGATGAACTCTAGGTTTCCGAACTTGATCTACTGGCTAGGGGCGAAGTTACCAACCTGACCGAGGCGGCCGGTTGGATCGGCGTGCAGTACGACGCTGCCAAACGTGGAAGCCTGGCCGGGGGCAAAAATACCCCTGGCATGGACGATGTCGTTGATGAACAAGTGAGCCAGTGATCCTTTTGGCGATCAAACAATGAAACTCTCAATGAAAGCACCAATGTTGGTGCCAAAATCGACGGATATCAGGTAGGGGATCCTGAGCTGTGTATCTTGGACCAATGGGGAACAAAGGACGAAGGACACGGTGTTTACCCAGGTTCGGGCCCTCACTAAGAGGTAAAACGCTAAGTCCTGCTTGATTATATTGATGTGTATAGGATGATTACATAGTCGATCTACCACGAGATTAGATGAACTAAACCCTAGACTAGTAGGATGATGGTGTTGTTCTAGCTTCTACAGATTAATCCCTCTAGTTTATATGGGCAGCAGAGGTACTAGGGTTACACATGGTCGGCTACAACAAGGAGATAAACATGTCGAATCTTCTATCTTGACTTGGAGAACACACCAAGACTTCAAAAGATCTCCTGCCCGGACATGAAGCTGCCTTGTAATCCAGCCTTCCATCAATCATAGCGCGGCCCACCTGTCCGGCCCATGAGAGATGAGGCGGAGGCGTGAGTACCCCCTAGTCCAGGTCTCCCTCACCTGGTCCCCTCGATGATCGGAGGACATGTTGAGCGTGATGCGGTCCCACTCTCCGCTAGCTCAGCTGGCGGAGATTTCCCCTCTAAGACCTGGTCAGTGGGGACGTCGCGTGACGGGCTGCAATATGAAAGGCACGCGTATGATTAGTAATAAGCCTTCGGGAAAACGCCCAGAGAATCTTTGGATTCATACCTTTGGGCAGGGGGCCTGTCCCTATGGTTCCTTTGAGGAACCTCTTCGAAAGCCTTGGACTCCTTGGCAGAGTCCGAGCAGTAATTAGACAGGACCACTTCGGCCTGCGTTGTTTCATTGGATCAGGAGGGGGCAGATCCTCTTTTGCGTCGTCAGACGCCGCCCTCTTTATTTTCCGGGAGGAGTTGCTTTCCTCCCTGTCCTCTTCTTACTCCCCCTCGTGAGTAGAGGGGGCTTGGATTTCCTCAGACTTGGTGTCCGGATGTCCCCTTGGGCGAAGGCCTTCTCGGTCCTCCCTCTTCTCGGTCTTCTTCTCCATCTTCTCCGACACCTTGTACGTTGCCACGGTTAACATCTCCTCCAATAGGGCCATCCTGGGGCCATCGGGCAGCAGGACCGGATAGTCAATCTTTGCGGCCTTCTCTAGCCAGCTCTGCGAATGCGGGAAGAGGATTCAAGTCCTTTGTTAAAAGGCAAAAGTCTGAATATAAAGAACAAAACTTCATTACCTCCTGAGGAGGGTGTGCGCCGTCGAGGCTGATGTCTTCCTCCTTGGTCGGTCACTCCTTCTAGGGCTTGAACAACACCTTCCACAACTTGTCGTGGGTGGTGTCGTAGAAGCAAATCATGGTGGCCGGGTCCTCGGGCTTGTAGGACCACATCGGCATGGCCCGGTGCTGGCAAGGTAGAAAGCAGTGGCGAAGCATCACCTGAATCACGTTCGTCAGCTTGATCTTCACCTTCATCATCCCGGAGACACGTTTCTATAGCGAATCCACCTCCATGGGCGACCCCCAGTCAAGGCCTTTCTTGGTCCATGAAGTTAGCCTTATGGGGGGCCGAATCTGAATTCAGGGGCCGCCACCCAGCCCGCGTCGCGTGGTTCAGTGACAGTATCAATGAAGGTACCCTCTGGCCATTCAACCCGGGGAAGCTTGCAGAGAAAATGGTGGATGTTTTCCTTTTATAAGCTATCGTAATACAAAAAGTCCCTTTACTATGCCACAAACCTTGCCGCTTCCTGCTATAATCATGCCGTTATGCGCGAGTGGGATAGCCAAAATCATTCATCATATCCCTTAAAAAATGGGGCACGATCTCCATATTGATGGGACGTGCCAATGGAGGAAGTGCCTCGAACCACGAATTGAGTTCTCACAATGGTTCAGTGTTTGTGACCGGCTGTGACCTTTTGCCAAAAGTTGTCAGGTGAGGGTACTATTCAGACTTGAGCGGTTGTCCTTCAAGGCCAAGTAATATTTACAATTCAGACTCCACAGATAACCCAGGTAACACATGCCGAATTTGGTTAGGCGACCCTTGAAGATTTGGCTGAGAGGGACTGCTCCAAACACAGAAGGGGAGGAGAACTCGAACTGCAAGCCGGAGGCTTCGGGCGCACGGACACTCCAGGGATCACAAGACACCGGCATTGGAGGGTAGTTCGGGGGCTATTGAGGGAGTCCCGGACTAAGGGGTCCTTGGGCTGCTGGCCTATCTCTTATGGGCCGGACAAGTGGGCTGCTTTGTGACTACTAGAAGGTCGAGCTATAAGGAGGCTTTGTGTCCAGACAGGAAACCTTTGAAGCTTTGGTGTGTCCTCCAAGTCAAGATAGGGAACTGGCATGCTTATCTTCTTATTGTAACCGACCATGTGTAACCCTAGTACCCCTGGTGTCTATATAAACCAGAGGGTTTAGTCCGTAGAGGCTAGAAGAAGAACCATCATCCTACTCACCTAGGTTTTAGTTCATCTGATCTTGTGGTAGATTAGCTATGTAATTATCCTATACACTTCAATCTAATCAAGTAGGACGTAGGGTTTTACCTCTTCGAGATGGCCCGAACCTGGGTGAACATCGTCTCCTTTGTCCTTTGTTCCCCATTGATCCAAGATCCATAGCTCGGGACACCCTACCCGAGATCCACCAATTTTGACACAGACAGCGGGTGCACAAAATAAGCGGCGCGCAATGTCGTTTTCCTCTGCGCGCTGAACCCATTATATCGCGTGCGCGTTTTTTGCGTGGCTGCTGGAGCGCTTGTTTTGGCTCTGCGTGCGCAAAAAAGCCGTTTTTCTAGTGCGCTGCTAAGATTGTGCGTCTGTTGGAGATGCTCTTATTGTATTGATGACCCACAATTATAGGGCATCAATCGTAGTCCTTTCAGTAAGTACGAGTGTCGAACCCAACGAGGAGCGGAAGGAAATGACAAGCGGCTTTTAGTAAGGTAATTTCTGCAAGCACTGAAATTGTCGGTAATAGGTAGTTTAATAGCAAGATAATTTGTAACAAGTGGCAAGTAGTAATAGTAACAATAGGTGCAACAAGGTAGCCCAATCCTTTTTGTAGTAAAGGACATGCCAAAACAATCTATTATAGTAAGCAAAGCATTCTTGAGGACACACGGGAATTTTATCTAGTCACTTTCATCATGTTTGTTTGATTCGCGTTCGCTACTTTCATAATTTGATATGTGGGTGGACCGTGCTTGGCTGTTGTTCTTACTTGAACAACCCTCCCACTTATAATTAACCCCTCTTGCAAGCATCTGCAACTATGAAAGAAGAATTAAGATAGAATCTAACCATAGCATTAAACATATGGATCCAAATTAGCCCCTTATGAAATAACGCATAAACTAGGGTTTAAGTTTCTGTCACTCTAGCAACCCATCATCTAACAACTACTCCACAATGCATTCCCTTAGGTCCAAAGATGGTGAAGTTTCGTGTAGTCGATGTTCACATAACACCACTAAGGGAATCACAACATACATATCATCAAAATATTGAACGAATATCAAATTCACATGATTACTTATGACGAGACTTCTCCCATGTCCTCAGGAACAAAAGTAACTACTCACAGAACATATTGATGCTCAAGATCAGAGGGGTATTGAATATCATAACACATATGAACATATAATCTTCCACCAAATAACCGGCTAGCATCAACTACAAGATGTAATCAACACTACTAGTCCCCCACAGGTACCAATCTGAGGTTTGGATACAAAGATTGAACACAAGAGATGAATTAGGGTTTTGAGATGAGATGGTGTTGTTGATGATGTTGATGGAGATTGTCCCTCCCACGATGAGAGGGTCATTCGTGATGACGATAGCTTCGATTTCCCCCTCCCGGAGGGAAGTATCCCCGGCGGAATCACTCCGCCAGAGAGCAAATGTGCTCGTGCCGAAGTTCCGCCTCGAGACGGTGGCACTCCATCCCAAAAGTTCTCCCCTTATTTTTTCTAGGGTAAATGACATTATATACCGGAAGATGGTCGCCAGAAGTGGGCCTGGGAGGCCACTACCCACCAGGGCGCGCTTGGGGGTGGGAGCGCCCTAGTGCCTAGTGGGCACCTGGGTGGCCTCCTCCAGTATCTATTTTCTCCAATATTTTTTATATATTCCAAAATAAATCTCCATAAAATTTCAGCTCATTTGGAGATGTGCAGAATAAGTATCTCTGACATAGCTTTTTCAGGTCTAGGATTCCAGCTCCCGGTATTCTCCCTCTTCGTGTAAACCTTGCATATTATGAGAGAGAAGGCATTAGAATTACTCCACAAAGTGTTATAATGCATAAAAACACTATAAATAACAGTAGGAAAACATGATGCAAAATGGACCTATCAACTCCCCCAAGCTTAGACCTCGCTTGTCCTCAAGAGAAAGCCGATATTGAAAATCATGTCCACATGTTTAGAGAGAGAGGTGTCGATAAAAACAAAATACGAACATAGTAGCAACATGCTTATTATTATAACAGCAATAGACTTTATCATCAGACTTCTCATGAGCAAGTAACAATTCATCACAACATCGAAGTATAAAGTATAAACTTTCTTGAAAACTAACAAACTATATTCTCAGTCAACTTTGCAATTGCAATTCATCATATTTTCAGGAAGCCTTTTTGGCAAGTCCACATACTCAACCATAATTTAGTCTTCTATGATTGCTAACACTCACAACATATATATGGAGCAAAAACTTTTAGCCGGACACATAGAAAGATAGGGGCTTATAGTTTCGCCTCCCAACTTATTCACCTCAAGGGTGATGTCAACTATAATAACTCATGATCACTCATATCCAACTGGATATATGTGCCTAGATCTTTCCAAACTACATGGTGCTTTTAAAAGAGAAAATAAAAAGGAGTGGAGGAGAACACTTTGACTCTTGCATAAAAAGTAAATACATAAAGGTAAAAGATATGCCCTTCACAGAAGGAACCAGAGGTTGTCATGCGCTTTTTAGTTTTGTATACACAATCTCTTAATGCAAAAGAATTTCCCGTTATATTGCCCCTTATGATAGCAACCTTTATTATGCAGTCTGTCGCTTTTATTACTTTGCCATCACAAGTTCGTACAACGATTATTTTCCCTTACACTAAAAGATCAAACATATTTAGAAGCAATTTTTATTGCCTTATGCATCGATGACAACTTACTTGAAGGATCTTACTCAATCCATAGGTAGGTATGGTGGAGTCTCAAAACATGAGTTTGGACTTAAGGTTTTTGGATGCACAAGTAGTATCTCTACTTAGTGCAGATTTTTGGCTAGCAAAGATATTGAGCAAGCACCACATGTTGGAGGATCTATGACAATATAAATTCTATGTGAATATGAACAAACATAAATCATTACATTGTCTTCCTTGTCCAATGTCAACAATTTGGCATAAGATATTTAATGGGGGCTCACAATCATAAAAGATGTCCAAGATGGTATATTTGCATGTGAATCTTCTACTCCCTTATTAATTCTTTCATGAATTGCATCATTGACCAATGCTATGGTGTCAACTTTCAATAAATTTTACCACTTATACTTTTCCTTATGTGATGTAATTACTTACCATAAGATTAGGATATGATCTTTTTCATTATTTCCCTTATTTTGATTGAAACAAGAAAGTAAAGAAGTCTAAACTCAAACTAATATTTATTATATATAAACTCAAAATAATCTTTATTATATAACTCTCAACTCGATTACATAGATGGATAGATCACGAGACTAGCACTCGAAAATAGATCATACTAAACTTTTATTCAACTAAATCACGAAATAACCAAGGATCAAACTAAAAAGTAGTGAAAGTAATAAAAGTGATGGCGATACGATACCGGGGCATCTCCCCCAAGCTTAGCGAAAGTAAAGGGGAGTGCCCATACCCGTGTGCTCAAGTCTCCTTCTTTGGTGGGGATGGTGGTGCTGGGTTAGCATTCTTCTTCTCCAGCTTGCGTTTGAGGCTAAAACTTTCCTCCCTTAAATCATCGTTCTCTTGCTCAAGCTTTAATATCCTCTTGCATAATGCCGCCTTGCCCTCCTGCAGAAAACGCGCTGGGATAAATTGGATCTTAGATTTGTTTGCTCTATTAGGGAGATTTGACTTCTTGAATTCCACGTGCATGTCTCCAGGTTGAGGTAGTGGGACTTCATCCTCATTCGAGTTGTCATCCCTTGTTTCCTCCATGTTGGTGTCTTCCTCCTCTTCGGAGCACCATAGGTAGGGAGAAATCTCCCCAAAGAGCTTTGGATCGGCAACATAGTGGGAAACATAGCTCTCTCCATCTGATTCTTGAGACAACTGTAATGCCCCAAGTCTGATGCGCCAGGTGTCTTCCAGTTATTCGCCATCATTGCCATGTCATTTGCTTGCGTGTTGCATTTTGCCATGTCATCATGTGCATTGCATCCTCATGTTTTCGAAACTTGCATCCGTCCGAGTCTCCCAGTTCCTTCCGTTGTCCGCTCCAAGCTCATTCACACTTGCACGCGCCCGCAGCAACTCCAAAATATTATTTTATAAGTGGCATAAAAATGTTCTCGGAATGGGATGAAAGTTGGCGTGCAGTCTTGGTATAGTGTACATAGGCTGCCTGTGAAGTTTCATCGCATTCGGAGTCCGTTTAATAGCCTAACCGTTAAACAAAGAGCCGCAATATAGCCGGTTTATTCGTCGGACGTTTTTGGTTTCCAGAAACTGCCACTGAGCTGCTCTGCTTCTCTCTCTTCTCAGCCCAACACATCTACACAGCCCATCTAGCCCTCCTACACTTCCCCTCTGCTCCGGACCGTCCAATGATGATCGTACGGCTCTGAAACAGCCTCAAACTCCTCTACCCTAGCCCCCTTGCTAGACCCCTCCACCTGCCAAATATAGTCTAAACCTAGCCCCTTACCCTCCCCTAACCTCTGGCCGCCGCCGCCCCTCGTTTTCTATGCTGCCCAGCCCGCCTCCGCCACTTAGCGTCGCCCCATGGGGCGCGCCGCCACCTAAGCCACCAACGTCGCCCTCCTCAGCCACTCCTACGCCTCCACGCGTCCCCTCCAACACCGCCGGCCCGCCCAGGCCCGAGCGGGGGCCGCCCGAGCCCATCTGGGCCCGAGCGCGCACTATATCAACCCCCTCAATCTTCCATGGTTTTGGTTGGCATGGTCTTGCACTATATCATCGTTGTTTCATACCTTCAACATGACAACATGTTATTTCTTCTCACATGTTTGCCCTGTTTTTCACCAAGTCATAATCTGTGTTATAAAGTTGCTTTTTTGCATTGATATCTTTGGATTAATCCTGATGCCTATGGACCTGAATCTTGATGTTAATTGAAGAATGTAATCTATACTTTGACTACATGTCAAGTTTTTGCCATATGTTTCCTGTAGCATGTTGTTTCCTTGATTGCAAAGTGCTTAGTTGTTGTTTTGGGCAGATTGTGTTTGGAACTTGTATTGAGTGTATGTGTTGAACCATGCCTCTGTTTGGAGCATGCTCTACACGAAACTTGCTTCGTTTTGCACGTAGTTTCATGTTACCTTGTTGCATCCTTGTTTTGGAGTGTTTGTGATGTCGTTTTGCTCGCATTTGCATCTTGTTTAGCTCATATCTTCTAGGCTGTAGCTCCGAATTAAATGAACTTTATATGTGACTTGATTAGAAAGACGCGTAGATCATGTTGGTGCACCTTAACTTGCTGTTTAACAAATTCTACATAATGTGTTATTCAGATATGGACCAATTTCATAATTTGCAGGGACTTTCCGGAATTGTTATATGTTGTTTCCGGCCTCATTTAAACTTGCTTTGATGTGATGTTCTTGTATGCATCATATCTTTCCGTGAGTAACATCATATAGCCTTGTCGTGCATCATACTTGGTTGAGCATCATGTCATGTTGTGTGTTTACCATTTTGTTTGCTTCTTTCTGGTTGTGCTTCTTCTCGTTAGTTCCCGTTTCATTGCGATCGCGAGGATTCGTTCGACTACGCTTGGTTCGTCTACGTGGCTTCGTATTCTTCATGGACTTATTCTTCTTACTAGCGGGATTTCAGGCAAGATGGCCGTCACCTTGGATCTCACTACTATCTTTGCTAGCTAGTTGTCTCAATGCTATCGCTATGTCGCGCTACCTACCCCTTGTTTATCAAGCCTCCCAAATTGTGATGATAAGCCTCTAACCTTTTTCCCCTTCCCAACAAGCCATTGTTTGGCTATGTTACCGATTTGCTCAGCCCCTCTTATAGCGTTGCTAGTTGCAAGTTGTTCCATGGTGGGACATGGATATCATGGCTATCATGGGATATCAGAATATCTCTTACTTAATTAATGCATCTATATACTTGGTAAAGGGTGTAACGCTCGGCCTTTTGCCTGGTGTTTTGTTCCACTCTTGCCTCCCTAGTTTCCGTCATACCGGTGCTATGTTCCTTGATTTTGCGTCCCTAACACGGTGATGGTTTATGGCCCCCTCATAATAGTTTGCTTTGAATAAAACTCTTCCAGCAAGGCTCAACATTGGTTTCAACATTTTCCATAATAATATTGAACTAAATAATTAATTGGAATAGGGCATCATGAACCCGAGGATTATTTTCTACATACAGGGGGGCCAGTGCTGGTCCAAACTAGAGTCGTGTGCGGCTTCCCCCGGGGCAACTCGGGTCTCATTTGTTGTACGTTGTGCTCATCCGGACGAGGCCTGAGACGAGATACACGCGGCTACTATCAGGGTGTCGGCACGTCGGGAGCTCTTGTTGGACTTGTTTTACCATTGTCGAAATGTCTCGTGCACCGGGATTCCGAGTCTGTTCCGAGGGTCCCGCGACAGAGGATTGTCTTCGCGGATCGTGAGCTTGTCATGGGCTAAGTTGGGACACCGCTGCAGGGTTTAAACTTTCGAGAGCCGTGCCCGCGGTTATGTGGCAGATGGGAATTTGTTAATATCCGGTTGTAGTGAACTTGAAGTAAACTCAAATAAAATACACCAACCGCGTGCGTAACCATGATGGTCTATTTTCGAGTGAGTCGAGAAGAGAACACGGTCAGGTTATGTTTGAATGTAAGTAGTTAAGAATAACTTATTGATCACTACTAGTTTGCGACCGTTTGCGTAGTTTCTCATCTTACTCTTGTACTCGTAAGTTAGCCACCATACATTGCTTAGCCGCTGCTACAACCTCACCACTTACCCTTTCCTACCCATTAAGCTTTGCTAGTCTTGATACACATGGTAATGGGATTGCTGAGTCCTCGTGGCTCACAGATTACTACAACAAAAGTTGCAGGTATAGGTAATGCGATGATCATGACGTGAGAGCGATGTTTACTTGTTTTGGAGTTCTTCTTCTTGTTCATCGATCTTGGGTTAGGTTCCTTGTCGGCAACTTGGGCTAGCAGGGTGGATGTCGTTTGAGTTTATGTTTGTGATTCATCCATAGTCGGATGTTGGTCACATGTATGATGTTTGATGTATCCATGCGACATTTGTATGCCTTGGTATGTATCCCCAACTATTATGTGATGGTAAGATGTAATGATATCCTCCTTGGAAAAGCGTGTCAATATGCGGTTCTATCCTTGGTGGGACCTTGAAGTTCCTTTAGGATAGAGTCGCATATTGGGCGTGACAAGTTGGTATCAGAGCCTCAACCGACCATAGGAGCTCCCTTGATTGATCGTAGTTTGCCGCTGTCGAGTCTAGAAGAAAACTTTTTCAGATTCTAGTTATATCGGAGAGTAGGAATTATTTTTAATCCTCAGCCCCTTCGTCGCTCTGGTGAGAAATCTTGAGGTAGTGTTCTGATATACTCCTCTTCCCTTTCAAATTTTTTTTTGAGGATCATGCAGTTAGTTTTTGTTCATTGCGATGTCAGCTCTTTTATCTGGCGCACTTCTTTTGACTCATTTGACTCCCATCGTCCGTTGCGAGATCAATCCTCAGTTCATTCTCAACGATGTTGTTTCCCCGTATGAAGTTGTTTTCTTTTCCCACTCGCCCACCCTTTTTTCTTCTCAGAGCCGGAGTCCGTAATAGAGTATCCATCCTACTCATGTGAAGCCTTTGCATCCTTTCCTAGATTATTTCAACCGGTGTTTTTGTCTCCAAGTTATTCTTCGGTTCCTCGTTCGAAGTTGCCTTTGTTTTTCCCGCCCTCCCACCCTTTTCTTCCCAGAATCTGAGCCTCTATTCGAGCATCAATTTCATTCATGCGGAGCCTCTTCAATCTTTCCTCAATTGTTTCAATCGGTGAATTCTTGTCTTGTTAATCATGGTTCGTCTCGTTTTCTTTCTGGTGGATTCAATTCATGTTTCCCGGGTTGACCATATTCCTTTCTTTGGCTCAAGTGTTTTCCTTTGATCGTACGCCTCTCGCCATTTAATCATTCCGGAGTGATGAAGACATCTCAGAAGATTCGTGTTTGCATTCAATTATTTCGAGGTTATCACCTCATTCAAGTCTTTCAGTTGTTCCGGTGCGTCATCTCTCTCTCAACCGATCCTTTCCGATGGTGTTTCTATTCAGTGGCCCCTAACCCACAGGTCTTTTCCCAGGATCTTACCTGACTCTTTTTATTTTCCCGGAGCTATTCTCAAATTCTTTTGAAGTTTGACGTAAGAATGAATTTCATCAGTCAGATGCTTTTCCAAGATCAATTTCAAATTATTTTCAATGTTGGCTCAACCTCTTCGCTTTTCATTCTCACGGAGTATCTCAACAATTTTGGTAGTGTTCCTCGTCGTCATTCTCAACATTTGAAGACCGAAGAAGAGTTTTCCTCTAAATCTTGACCGTTCTCTCCAAGATTCATGGTTCCAGCTTCGTGATATCCTCTCGAATTATCCCGTTTCTCAGAAATTCTTTTCTTACACATCCAGAGTATGTCAGGAGTTGTTTTATGTTTCGTTTCACCAAAGGCCATCATTCCAGAAGAATTCTTCATTCTAAGTTTTTAGCTTACTTCTCCAATTATTCTAAACTGATGCCACTTCGTTTGTCTCCATATTCGTACTAGTGCTTCGTTCAAGCATTCTTTAATCAGTTGGCGATCTATTCGTTCTCTTGCATCTTGATTCACTCAGGTATCTTCGTAAGTTTTCTAATTCTTTCCGGCGATTCGTTCTCTTCTCTTCGTTCGTTTTCATTTCCATGGTGGTTCATTTAAGATTTTCACTTCCGTTCTTATCATATCAATTCATTCGTTCTCTCCAATCCTACCGGTGGTTCATGAATACCTTCGCAAGTTTTGCGCTATATCTCCCTTTAATCTTTTCCAACGCGAATAAGTTGCATGCCAAATCTGTTTGTCATCAACTAAAAATTTGATGAGGATAGGCATAACGTAATTCTTATTCTACTTCATCGTGGTGAAGTAATTCCTTCCTTAGGAGATTTTTCATGATGAATAATCTCTTGGTTCTAAGTTATTCATCTTTTCTTTTTCGAAGTTCCAGGTTTTTCTCGCTTGTCTCGTCGCGAAGCTCCATCTGAATCATCGCAAGGCGTCATCTTATTCTTTTAATCCTTCAATTCTATCTCATCATCCTCTTGTCACTGGAGTTCTTCATGGTGGTTTAGCAGGATTTAATTCATTCTTTAAGTGTTCATCAAGATTCCTGTTGGATGAGCGCAAGTATCTTTTCCTCTTGCGTCTCGAAGTGCAATGAATTCTCCGTATTCTTTTGAAGTGGAGTTTTGCATTTCTTCGTTCTTCTCAGCTATCCAATCATTTCCGTTTGTGGCCGGTTATCACCTCATAATTTTGAGTTGTTTTCCATAAGCCCACAACAAGCTTATTCTTTTCGTTGTTGAATTTGCAAAAACTTCGTTCAACCCTTCTTCGTAAGGATGCTTTCAAATTCAATTGTGGTAGAAGATGTCATTTTCTTCTCCGTTCTTTTCATTCCATTCTTTCAATTCTTCCGGAGGCATTGTGTTGTCCCTCTCGTCAAGTATCGTTCCATCTTGTCAAGTTCATGTTCTATCCCATTCCATCTTCAACCGGGATGCTATGCCAATTCTTTCGTTCTTATTCCCTTCTTGTCTTCTTCTAACCTGAGTGGTTTCAGAGTCTATCTTATACCTTGAGCTTTTGATTCTTGGCATAATCGTCGTTCCTCTTTTCTACCTGAGTGCTCTTGACTTTGTTCGTCTTCTCTCTTGCGCTCTTGTTTTACCCTATCCTTATTCTCTTCCATCTCGTTCCTAAGATCTCGGGACGAGATCTCCTATTAGTGGAGGAGAGTTGTAATGCCCGGAGTCCGATGCGCCAGGTGTCTTCCAGTTATTCGTCGTCGTTGCCATGCCATTTGCTTGCATGTTGCATTTTTTCATGTCATCATGTGCATTGCATCCTCATGTTTTCAAAACTTGCATCCATCCAGGTCTCCCAGTTCCTTCTGCTGTCCGTTCCAAGCTCATTCACACTCGACGCACCCGCGACACCTCCGAAATATTATTTTATAAGTGGCATAGAAATGTTCTCGAAATGGGATGAAAGGTGGCGTGTGGTCTTGTTATAGCGTAGATAGGTCGTCTGCCAAGTTTCATCGCATTCGGAGTCCGTTTGATAGCCCAACCGTTAAACATAGAGCCGCAATATAGTCGGTTTATTTGTCGGACATTTTTGGTTTCCAGAAACTGCCGCAGGGCTACTCTGGTTCTCTCTCTTCTCAGCCCAAGCAATCTACACAGCCCATCTAGCCCTCCTACACTTCCCCTCCGCTCTAGACCGTCCGATGGTGATCGTATGGATCCGAAACGGCCTCAAACTCCCCTACCCTAGCCCCCTTGCTATATATAGACCCCTCCACATGCCAAAAATTGTCTAAACCTAGCCCCTAACCCTCCCCTAACCTCTGGCCACCGCCACCCCTCCTTTTCCATGCTGCCCAGCCCGCCTCCGCCACTTGGCGCCGCCCCACGGGCCGCACGCCACCTGAGCCACCAACACCGCCCTCCTCAGCCACTCCTGCGCCTCGACGCGTCCCCCAACCCCCTCCAACGCCTCCGGCCCGCCCAGGCCCGAGCGAGGCCCGCCCGAGCCCATCTAGGCCCGAGCACGCGCCGCCTCCCACGCTTGCCTCCTGCTCCCACTCCTTCGCCCGACCCCGCCGCCGGAGCCCCTCCCGTCGGCGAACCCGGTCCCTGGCAGCGCCCGCTGCAGCGCCGCCCTCCCTACTGCTCCTCAAGCGTCAGCCGCCGCCCGCGTCACCGTCGCCTCGCACCTCCATGCGTGACCCTGCCGCCAGCGCTCGCCGCAGCTGTTGCTCTGCCCCGCGCCACCAACCGTCGCCGCCTAGCGCCTCCTGCCGGCCAGCTCCGGCCTCCCCGCCTAGATCCGGCGGGATCCACACCCGCATCTCGCCCCGGCCTCCTCATCGCTGGATCGGACGGATCCTGACGCGCCGCCGTTGACCGCGGCCTCCTCTGCCGCTGTCGTGTGGGTCCCAGCCGCCGGAAGTGTCCGACCGGGCACAGACATGTCCACCCAAGCTCCCCTCCCCGAGGTCTAGTTTTCTCCAAGTCCTTAGATTGCATTATCACATAGGCATACTAAAAATGATGTAACTTTGCGCAAGATTGTCCGATTTGAGTGTATGATATACGAAATTCTTCACCTCTGAGTTGTGTAGAAGGTGGTATAATTTGCATGCACGTTACTGTTCATATTGATGTATTAATCATCGTTGCAAAAGTGCTAAATGATATAAGCTGCTAAAGATTGTCATAACTTGTTGATTTGTCTTTTTCATAGCATTTTGTGTGTTTATCTTTTGAGCATCATGTCAACACGTTTTAGGAGCATATTCATGCCATCTTTATAGTGCAATACATATATTTTTATGTGCCTTGTGATGAGTGCATCAAGCTTGCAAAGTAGGGTACTTGTTGCTGATTTCAATGAGTTTTCTGCCAAGTTTGTGAACCTGTTATCTTTTGCATACTTGCCATGATGTTTTGAGCATGTTCTATTGGTTTCTAGCAGTAACTCAGTGTTCATGTTTTATAGTGCTCTACTTGCACATGGTTGTCATACCTTGTGATGCCTCATATATGTCATGTAGCATATGTTTTCATTGCCATGAATATTCCTAGATGATGTTCCAGTTTTCTGTTAACATCATGATGTTGTGAGCTTGTTATTAATTAATCTATGCCTCTTTTGGAGATGCTCCAATTACATAAGTTGCAGTATATCATGGATTCTACATGCCCATGTCTTTTGTATAATTGTTAAAGTTTCTATGCTTGCTTTTATGTGCCTCATAAATCAGCATCATAATGTTATCGTTTTGCATTCCCAGATTTCCTCTGTATGAGAATCTGTTTTTAACATGCAATCTTGTCTTGATGAATGCCATTGATATAGAGCTTATATGGACATGCTTAGTGATCATGTTTTGCCATGCTTAACCTGTACTTTAATGCCATGCTTTTGTTTGGCATTATCTTGCACTATATCATCATTGTTTCATGCCTTCAACATATCAACATGTTATTTCTGCTCACATGTTTGCCCTGTTTTTCAGTCATAATCTGTGTTATAAAGTTGCTTTTTGCATTAATCTTTTTGGATTAATCCTGATGCCTATAAACCTGAATCTTGATGTTAATTGAAGCATGTAATTTGTATTTTGCGCGCATGTCAAGTTTGTGGCCATAAGTTTCATGTAGCAAGTTTTTTTCCTTGATTGCAAAGTACTTAGTTGCTGTTTTGGGCAGATTGTGTTTGAAACTTGTATCGAGTGTATGTGTTGAACCGTGGCTCCGTTTGGAGCATGCTCTACCTGAAACTTGCTTCGTTTTGCATTTAGTTTCATGTTACCTTGTTGCATACTTTTTTTGGAGTTTTTGTGATGTCGTTTTGCTTGCATTTGCATCAATGCCATGTTTAACTTGTTTAGCTCATATCTTCTAGGCCGTAGCTCCGAATTAAATGAACTTTATACGTAACTTGACTAGAAATATGCGTAGATTATTTTGGTGCACTTTAACTTGCTGTTTAACAACTACAACATATTGTCTTATTCAGATCTGGACCAATTTCGAAATTTGCATATAGGGACTTTCCGAAATTGTTATATGTTATTTCCGGCCTCATTTAAACTTGTTTTGATGTGATGTTCTTGTATGCATCATCTCTTGCCATCAGTAACATCATATAGCCTTGTCATGCATCATACTTGGTTGAGCATCATGTCAAGTTATGTGTTGTGTGTTTACCATGTTGTTTGCTTCTTTCCGGTTGTGCTTCTTCTTGTTAGTTCTTGTTTCGTTGCGATTGTTAGGATTCGTTCGACTACGCTTGGTTCGTCTACGTGGCTTCGTCTTCTTCATGGACTCATTCTTCTTCCTAGGGGGGTTTCAGGCAAAATGACCGTCACCTTGGATCTCACTACTATCTTTGCTATGCTAGTTGTCTTGATGCTATCGCTATGCCGCATTACCTACCACTTGTTTATCAAGCCTGCCAAATTGCCATGATAAGCCTCTAGCCTTTTTCCCCTTCCCAGAAAGCCATTGTTTGGCTATGTTACCGCTTTGCTCAGCTCCTCTGATAGTGTTGCTAGTTGCAGGTGCAGTTGCAAGTTGTTCCACGTTGGGACATGGATATCATGGTATATCACAACATCTCTTACTTAATTAATGCATCTATATACTTGGTAAAGGGTGGAAGGCTTAGCCTTTTGCCTGGTGTTTTGTTCCACTCTTGCCGCCCTAGTTTCCGTCATACCGGTGTTATATTCCTTGATTTTGTGTCCCTAACAAGGTGAGGGTTTATGGGCCCCTCTTGATAGTTCGCTTTGAATAAAAATCTTCCAACAAGGCCCAACATTGGTTTTAACATTTCTAATAATAATATTGAACTAAATAATTAATTGGCATAGGGCGTCATGAACCCGAGGATTATTTTATACATACAGGGGGGCCAGTGTTGATGGTGCTGGTGCAAACTAGAGTCCTGTGTGGCTTCCCCCGGGGCAACTCGGGTCTCAGTTGATGTATGCTGTGCTCATCCGGATGTGGCAGATGGGAATTTGTTAATATCCGGTAGTAGTGAACTTGAAGTAAACTCAAATAAAATACACCAACTGCATGCGTAACCGTGACGGTGTCTTTTCGAGTGAGTCGAGAATAGAACACGGTTGGGTTATGTTTGAATGTAAGTAGTTCAGGATCACTTATTGATCACTACTAGTTTGCGAACGTTTGCATAGTTTCTCATCTTACTCTTGTACTCCTAAGTTAGCCACCATACATTGCTTAGTCGCTGCTGCAACCTCACCACTTACCCTTTCCTACCCATTAAGCTTTGCTAGTCTTGCTACCCATATTAATGGGATTGCTGAGTCCTCATGGCTCACAGATTACTACAACAACAGTTGCATGTACAGGTAATGCGATGATCATGACGTGAGTGCGATGTTTATTTGTTTTGGAGGTCTTATTCTTCTTTGTCGATCTTGGGTTAGTTTCCTGGTCGGCAGCCTGGGCTAGCAGGGTGGATGTCATTTGAGTTTCTGTTTGTGATTCATCCGTAGTCGGTTGTTGGTCTCATGTATGATGTTTGATGTATTCATGCGACATTTGTATGCCTTTGTGTGTATCCCCAACTATTATGTAACAGTACGATGTAATGATATCCACCTTGCAAAAGCGTGTCGATATGCGGTTCTATCCTTGGTGGGACCTTCGAGTTCCTTTAGGATAGAGTCGCATATTGGGCGTGACAACAAAATATTTCCAGATCTGCCAGAAAAACAACACGAAGCAAGAACAGAGGATTTTTCCGCGATGCGGTGGTTAAATAGTCCGAGGGTATATATAAAGAATTTGTATCTTGGGAAACAAGTATACCACAGGAAAACGGCGTCGGGAAGGTGCCCGAGGGGACCACTACCCACCAGGGCGCGCTTGCGGGGGAGGGGTAGGCGCGCCTTGGTGCCCAAGGGGACCACTGCCCACCAGGGCGCGCTTGAGTGTTTCTTTTTTTCTAATATTCCAAAACTGATAGAAAATATTTTCGCGGAATTTTTGGAGTCCGTTTACTACCGTATCACGTACCTCTTCCTTTTCAGGGTTCTAGAGTGTTCTGGAAGGTTTATTTTATGTGTTGCTCCAGTGTTATAGATAGGATAATGTTAGTTTCAACATTAATAGGTGTACCTGAAATATAGTGCTTTATTCTTTGTCCATTGACCACCTTCGGGTTATTGCCTTCGTCATTATTTATCTTAATAGCTCTAGAGTGGTAAACTTCTTCGATCATATATGGCCTTCCCATTTGGAAAGAAGTTTTCCTGCAAAAAAACTTGTGTGAAGTTCTATCTCCCGCGTGATGTCCTTGATAGCCATCGGAGTACCATTTTCGTAGGGCCATCCAATATGATTCCAGCCCGTTTTCACTTCTGGCCCATGTATGTAACATCCCAAATTTTCAATTTGGAATGTTATACATTAGTCATCACTGCATATCATATTTTATTTGCTTTTGGCCTGATCCAAAAATTCTACGCAACTCAAGGACCCACGGAGAAAGTTGGGGATTTCGTTATTTTCATATTTGAGTTTTCTCAAATTTTGAAAATAGGATCATTTGATTTTATTTATTTATCTTCAATTATTTCTATTATAAATATATGAGACAGGGAATAAAATGACTTTCCCAACATAAAGGAATATTGAGGATTTAATAAAAAAATAAAATAAGTTTTTATTTTGGAGTTTTTGGCTAGTTTATTTGAATTTAGGAAAAAATGCACGTTTTTCAAAACTGCATTTTAGGGCCAAGAAAATGTTCACCTCGTTCTAAGTATTTTATTTAGGCGGCGAAAATTTATTTTGGCATTTTTAGAATTTTATTTTATTTTCTAGATTTTTTCTTAGTTTCGGTGGAATTTGTTTTTTTAAGGTACCGCGCGCCCTACTGGGCCGAAGGCCCAGCCGAGCCAGGCCAGGCCCGCGCCGCCGCCGCCTTCCCCGCTGGAGTTCGCAGCGCCGCTGCCGCCGAGTCTGGCTGGGGCACGCCTCCCGAGGCCGACCCCGACCCGGCGCCCCCTTCCCCAAGCCGCGCCACCCCCTCTCATAAATACCCCCCCCCGCCGCCGCCTCACCCCGCCACCTCGACCCACCCCGCCTCCCGCAGCCGCCGCTCGCCGCCGTGCGCCGCCGCCTTCGCCGCTTGCCGCGCCCGCCGCCGACGCCACCCCACCCCGCCGGAGCCCCGAGTCCCGCCGAAGTCCGACGAGGTAGCCGCGCCGTCCGCCGTCGGTTTTCCGAAGAAAACCGATCCATTTTTTGAAAACGCTAGGGTTCTTATTTTTATTAGATTGATTTTATCGGTTCTTTTATTTAGCGAGTGTTCGCTCATTCGTTCGTTTTAACGCACGAGTTCACCGTTTAGTTTCAGTTAACGAACGTTCGGTCTTTAATCTGTTCGTCATTTTTTTCTTTTTCTCGGATTTTGCGCGATTATTTTTGATCGCGATTTCTGATCCGATTTTCGTTTTAGTTTAACTTTTTGCTCATTTATCGGAATCAGGCGATTCAAGCGCCTAGAGTTTCTCTCGAAACCCTCTTTCCGATTAACCAACTCAAACAAGTTTTTGCTTCTGTAAAATTTGACTTAGGTCCAGATTAGTACTCGAAGCTTGTTTCCTTCGCCGTTTGACCTTCGTTGTTTTGTTCGATTTGTTTCTTTTTGCAAACCGGAGTTCTTAAGTTGAACTTTCTGGTTAGATCTTTTATTTGAGTTTTATCTGTGCATTAGATGAGTACTTATTGTATGCTTGTTTGTTTGTTTGTGTTAGAGTACCCGGAGTGCGCCGCTTGCTACTTCGAATCTCTTGGTTTCACGGATCATCAGCAAGGCAAATAACACTTTGATCATATTACTACCCAGTTTTATTGCATTAGATCAATCCTCAAACATTTTGCATTAGTAGGAGCTGATTAACATGTGGGTATTGTGAAGTAGTTGAGGTAGTACCTATTACCTCAACTATGCTAGAGCCCATAGTAGCTTGTGGCTGCACACGGAAGTTTCTAGTATGAATAATCTCATGATCCCTTTGAGTCTGGGTGGCGGTCCATAAGGAAAAACAACAGGCAATCCTGGAATACCCAGGTACCTCAATCCACCCTGATGCGTGTTTAACTTGCCACCTTAAATAAACCATTAATTAATAATCTCACATCTGTCATGGATATCACTCACCCAATCCACGTCTACTAGCATAGCATGGCATAATAGCAAACGTATAAGTAACTCCCAAAGGTTTGATAATGAAACAGGTAATAGGTACTACCTCATCTACTTCCCAAAACCCACGATTTAATCAGATTCTATTCATGCAAATGTTTGAGGATTGATCTAATGCAATAAAACTGGGTAGTAAAGAGGTATGATCAAAGTTTTACTTGCCTTGCTGATGATCCGTGAAACGTAGTGATTCAAAGTAACAGGCGGCGCACTCCGGGTACTCTATCGCAAACAAACAAACAAACAAGCATACAATAAGTAATCATCTAATGCACAGGTAAAACTCAAATAAGAGATCTAACCAGAAAGTTCAACTTAAGAACTCTTGTTTGCAAAAAGAATCAAATCGAACAAAGCAACAAAAATCAAACGGCGAAAGAAAGAAGCTTCGTTTACTAATCTGGACCTAATTCAAATTTTACAGTAGCAAAAACTTGTTCAAGTTGGTTAAACGGAAATAGGGTTTCGAGATGAAACTCCAGGCGCTTGAATCGCCTGATTCCGATAAACGAGTGAAAAGTTATACTAAGACGAAAATCAGATCAGGAATCGCGATCAGGAATAATCGCGGAAAATCCGAGAAAAAGAAAAACGACGAACAGATTAACGAACGAATGTTCGTTATCTGGATCAAAATGATGAATGCGTTTGTTAAAACGAAGGAACGAGCGAACGCTCGCTAATTAACCTAAACCGGAAAAAAACCAAATCTAAAAAAACGGAAACTAAAAAAAAAACCGACGAAAAACCGATGGAAAAACCGAACGGTTTTCCAAAAAAACAGCGGCGGGGCGGCGGCTACCTCCGGCGAGGTCGGCGGGGTCAGCAGGTGGTGGCGGCGGTGGCGTTTGTTAGGGTGGCGGCGTCGGCGGGCGGAACGGGGCGGCGGCGTCGGCGGGCGGCACGGGGCGGCGCGGGCGGCGACAGTGCGGCAGCGGTGGCGGCGGCGGCTAGGGTTAGGGTTTGGTGCGGGGCGCGGCTTGGGCTGTCCCGGGCCTCGGGCGGCGCTATTTAAATCCCCGGCCAGGCGGTGTCCTGGCCGGTTACGGCCCAGAGTCGGTTCGCGTTTTTTTAAATTTACGCACAGAAAAACAAACAAAAGAAATACTAAACGGACTCCAAAAATCCCGAAATAAAATTTTCCTGACTTCTAAAATCAAGTCAGACAAGGTGAACATTTATTTGGGCCTAAATGCAATTTTGAAAAACGCACATTTTTCCTAAATTCAAATAAAATAGCGAAAAACTCCAAGATAAAAACTTATTCGATTTTAATATTAAATCCTCAATATTTCCTTATTTTGGGAAAGTCATTTTATTCCCTCTCACATATTTTTATAATAGAAATAATTGAAGATAAAATAATTAAAATCAAATGATCCTATTCTCAAATTTTGAGAAAACTCAAATATGAAAATAATGAAATCCCCAACTCTCTCCGAGGGTCCTTGAGTTGCGTAGAATTTATAGGATCAAAGCAAAAGCAAGTAAAATATGATATGCAATGATGATCTAATGTATAACATTCCAAATTGAAAATTTGGGATGTTACAAACCTACCCCCATTAAGATGAATCTCGCCCTCAAGATTCGGGTTGGCTAGAAAATAGGTGCGGGTGGTCTTTCAGTAAATCTTCCCCTCGCTCCCAGGTGGCTTCATCCTCGGTGTGGTGGCTCCACTGAACTTTGCAAAACTTGATAACCTTGCTTCGGGTGACTCGGCTGGCATACTCAAGAATATTAACTGGTTTCTCCTCATAGGTCAAACCACTTTCCAACTGAATCGCTTCCAGCGGCACTGTATCTCTCAATGGTATATCAGCCATCTCCGCGTGGCACTTCTTTAACTGGGAAACATGGAACACATCGTGAACTACTGACAATCCTTCGGGCAATTCCAACTTGTAGGCCACTTCTCCCATACGCTCCAAAACTCTGTATGGTCCTACAAAACGTGGCGCTAATTTTCCCTTAACTCCAAAGCGCTTTACTCCTCGAAGTGGGGATACTCGAAAATAAACTCGGTCTCCGACTTCGTAAACTGTCTCCTTGTGTTTAGAATCTGCATAGCTCTTCTGCCTAGACTGGGCTACCTTGAGCCTATCGCGAATCAATTTCACCTTCTGTTCAGACTCTTTAATCAAATTTGGTCCAAATAACTGGCAGTCTCCAACTTCATCCCACGACAACGGGGTCCTGCACCTCCTTCCGTACAAGGCCTTGAAAGGGGCCATTTTCAAACTGGATTAATAACTGTTGTTGTAAGAGAACTCGGCATATGGCAAATTGCCGTCCCAACAAGATCCATAATCTAGCGCACAAGCTCTCATCATATCCTCCAAAATCTGATTAACTCTCTCAGTCTGTCCATTTGTCTGTGGATGAAAAGCTGTACTGAACTCTAGCCTGGTACCCAATGTTTCGTGCAACTGATTTCAGAACTTCCAGATAAACTAGGTTCCTCTATCTGATACGATACTCCTCGGAACTCCATGCAGACATACGATCCTGGTCATGTATATCTTTGCCAACTTAGCACTGGTGTAAGTGGTCTTCACTGGGATGAAATGAGCTACCTTCATCAATCGACCGACTACAACCTAAATCGAGTCATAGCCCAAACGAGTTCTGGGCAATCCCGTGATAAAGTCCATGCCTAACTTATCCCACTTCCATTCGGGTATTGGCAATGGCTGTAACAATCCCGCTTGCTTCTGATGCTCTGCCTTCACTCTTTTACATACATCACAAACTGCTACATACTCCGCGATATCTTTCTTCATTCTGGTCCACCAGAATGTATCCTTCAAATCCAAATACATCTTGGTAATTCCTGGGTGAATCGAATATGGTGAATCATGGGCCTCCTGCTAAATCAACTTCCTGATCTCCTGGTCGTTAGGCACATAAACACGGTCTTCAAACCATAGGGTATCGTGCTCATCCTCACAAAATCCTTTAGCTTTTCCCTTGCTCATTTCCTCTTTAATAGAGGCAATCTCCTTGTCAGTCTTCTGAGCTTCTCTAATCTTATCCATCAAAGTAGACTGAACCTCCAATGCTGCTACATAGCCTCTCGGAATTATCTCCAAACATAGCTCACGAAGATCCTCAGTTAACTCCTTTGGTAAATCTCCGGTCATGAGTGTGTTGACATGGCTCTTGCGGCTCAACGCATTACTACGTTAGCCTTTCCGGGGTGATAATGCAATCTCATGTCATAATCCTTGATGAGCTCCAACCATCTTCTTTGCCTGAGATTCAACTCCTTCTGCGTGAAGATGTACTTCAAACTCTTGTGATCCATGTATACTTCACAATGGTTTCCAATGAGAAAATGTCTCCAAGTATTTAATGCATGCACTACGGATGCTAACTCCAAATCATGCGTAGCATAATTCAACTCGTGATGTTTTAGTTGTCGTGAAGCATACGAAACAACTTTTACCTCCTGCATAAGCACTGCTCCAAGTCCTCGACGTGAAGCGTCGCAATACACCTCATAATCCTTGTTCTGATATGGCAGAATCAACACTGGTGAGGTAACCAAACGTTTCTTCAACTCCTGGAAACTGGCCTCACATTCCTCAGTCCAATTGAACTTGGTACCCTTCTTCAATAACTCCGTCATGGGTTTTGCAATCTTTGAGAAATTCTCAATGAATCTCTGGTAGTATCCTGCGAGTCCAAGAAAACTCCGGATTTCTCCTACTGTTGTTGGTGCTTCCCAATTTTTCACAGTGACAACCTTTGTGGGATCAACTGATATTCCTTCTCCAGATATAACGTGTCCGAGGAATCCAACTTCCTTCAACAAAAACTCACATTTGCTGAACTTGGCATATAACTGATGTTCTCTGAGTTTCTCAAGTACCAATCGCAAATGCTCCTTATGTTCCTCTTCATTCTTTGAGTAAACCAAGATATCATCAATGAACAATACAATGTACTTATCCAAAAACTCCATAAACACCTTGTTCATCATGTTCATAAAATAGGCAGGTGCGTTAGTCAGACCAAATGACATAACGGTGTACTCATACAGCCCATACCTTGTGGTAAAAGTTGTCTTAGGTATGTCTTGCTCATGAATCTTCAACTGATGGTACCCCGATCGCAGATCGATCTTGGAAAATACCTTAGCTCCTTGCAATCGATCAAACAGATCATTGATCATTGGTAGTGGGTACTTGTTCTTGATTGTTACTTCATTCAATCCACGATAATCAACAACCATCCTTAACGATCCATCCTTCTTCTCTACTAGAAGTACTGGTGATCCCCAAGGTGAAGAACTTGGGCGGATATAACCTTTATCCAGTAACTCCTTAATCTGCTTCTTAATCTCTTCCAAATCCTTTGCGGGCATCCTGTATGGTCTCTTTGATATGGGCCCTGTGCCTGGCAAAAGCTGAATCAAAAACTCAACATCTCTATCTGGTGGCATGCCTAGCAACTCCTCTGGAAATACATCAGGGAAATCCTTTACCACTGGTACTTCCTCCTGCACTACTCCTGATAAGGAATTTACTTGAGTCCTCTTCGGCACATGCCGGGATACATACTTGATCCTTTTTCCTTCTGGCGTCGTAAGCAAAATCGACTTACTGGCGCAATCGATGTTTCCCCCATACATCGACAGCCAATCCATACCTAGAATCACGTCCAAACCTTGCGATTCCAGAATAATTAAATCCGAAGGGAAAACATGCCTTCCTATACTCAATGGCACTTGGAAACATCCTTGGCTGGCCATATACTCCGCTCCTGGTGAGCTTACTAGCATAGGTGTTCTAAGAACCTTAGTGGGCAAGTTATACTTATCGACGAATCCCCTTGAGATGTATGAACGCGATGCACCAGTATCAAAAAGAATGAGTGCAGTAAATGACCTAACCAAAAACTTAACGATTAGTGCATCCGGCTGAGCTTCAACCTCCTCCATGTTAACGTGGTTCACCTGTCCCCTGTTGAAAGGGTTCGGCTTCTTCCCAGAGCTTCCATTGCCATTTCCATTCTGGGATTCAGGACATTCATTTGCATAATGTCCGGTCTTCTGGCACTTGAAGCAAGTGACTTGGCTCAAATCTCTCTTGGCTGGGGTTGATGGGTTCGCACGGTTCTGGCCATTGCTTCCTCCATTCCTATTCCGATTCTTGGGGCCATTATGATTGTGCAAGCTACCTCCTCCATGGGTATGCTGGAAAGGTCCTCCCAGTTTAGGTGTAAAACATGGCTTCTGCTGTGCTCCAGAATTGTACTTCCCCTGTCCATACTTCCTCTTGCGGTTTTCAATCTGCTGCTGCTTCCCTTCAATCATAAGAGCGCGATCTACCAACTCCTGGTAGTTGTTGAAGCTTGCTACCATCAACTGCATGCCCAACTCATCATTCAGTCCTTCCAGAAACTTCTCCTGCTTAGCTGCATCCGTAGCAACGTCATCAGGGGCATAACGTGCTAGCTTACTAAAGTCATCCACATACTGGCCAACAGTCCGTCCTCCTTGGCGCAAGTTGCAAAACTCACGCTTCTTCATGGCCATAGCTCCTGCTGAAACATGGGCAGTACGGAAAGCTTGCTGAAATTGATCCCATGTGACAGTGTCTACAGGGTAAGTGGCTGTGAAATTGTCCCACCATGCTGCTGCGGGTCCTTCAAGCTGATGGGCGGCAAATTTCACCTTTTCTGCATCTGTGCATCCTGCTATGGTCAACTCCCTCCCTGTCTTACGGAGCCAATCATCTGCCACAATCATCTCGGTGCTACTGGAGAACACCGGCGGATTCAGCCTAAGAAAATGGGTTAAGTGATCAACATGTGGTGGTGGTGGTGGGTTGTTGTTGTTCCCCTGATTCTGATTCTGGACTAGCAACTGCATCAAGGCATTCTGCTGCGGGATCAACTAAGTGAGCTCCGGTGGGAAAGCAAATCCGTTGTCACGTCTCGGAGGCATATGAGGGTTTAGAAAAGATGAGAATATAGAATAGAATGAGGTCTAGAGAGGAAACACTACCCATATGCACATGAGGCAAATGCACACAAAATCACTTCATTCAATCAAACAAGAGCATACAATCGGTCTAGAACTATCGTAAAAGTGTGCTTGGACTATGCTATATACATGGTGGAACACTACTATTGTTATGGTGGTCTACGAGAAAAACTGCTCTGATGAAGACTCCATGATATCTGCTCCAGCTTCATCAACATAGTCATCATCGCTGTCGTCTGGGTCCGAGTTGGTGTCGTCGATGATGATGTAGTTCCCCGGGCAAGTGGAATCGTCATCTCCTCCTCCTGGTGCGGGATCTCCCATGAAAACTCCTAGCTTCCTGGTCAGGTCATCATTCTTCTCTACTAATACTTCGATTTCCTCCATATAATCTTCGCGTGTAGCCTTGAGTTCTTCCTCCAGCTCAGTGATTCTTTTCATTGCCTTCTTTAGATCTATCATGCCTGTGCACATATGGTTCTCCTGGCGTCGAATGTGCTGGTTTAACTCCTGGATGAAAGCTGCAACTGATCGGTCCTTCCTGGTGCTGATCATCTCCCAATGCTCATCTCGGCGCCCACAAATCTGGTAGATAGTATCCTTGAGATCATTGCGGTAAACTTCTCCAATGTGTCCCATGGTGATGTGGGCTGGCATGCTCTTTCCTAGACTCCAGGTTGGTGCATCAACGGAAAACCCTATGGGCTCAGTGACTGGAGCAAACGTCCTTCCTGGAACTTGAACTTGAATCATCCAGCGCTCCTCTTCGGGTAAAGTGGCGTTGTAGGTCCCGATGAAGCTTGGTACTCCGATGTTCAGGTACTTAGTGACTTCCTTCAGGTGACATCCAAAAGGTGTATCTTCCTCCAGTTGCGTGAACTTGTTCCTTGCATCCGAAATGAGAAGAGAGTAGTGATCTAGGGATTTAGCTTAGTGGTCGTGTCCTACAGTCAGCGTGTGCTCTGATACCATCTTGTAGCAACCAGACCTCAAACAGTCTGATCTTTGTGCATTAGTGTCATCCCTGGATCAGTAATGCTGACACGCACAGTACTTGAAGGATTTATAACAGAGTAGCAATCACACACTTATTATATTGAATGTCTCAAAAGAGAACTTATTACAATAAATATGGCTTAAGGCCATCTAATAACGATAACAGGGGAAGGCTTGGAAGATAAGCGAGTCCATCAACTCCAATGGCATCACTGAGTATAGAACCATGACCTAAAGGCACCTTACTCGTCGTCTGAAAAGTCTGCAAGATGAACGTTAGAGCCCGAAAACGGGTCAGCGCATGGAATATGATGGCAATGTAACACATAGAGAGTAATGAAAGAAATAAGCTATACTACATGCATATATGGCTGGTGGAAAGCTCTATGGTTACAGTATTTGCGTAAAGCCAATTTTTTCCTATTGCAAAGGAATAAATTTTATTTAACTATCATGGTGGTTGTTAAAGATTGAGAATGGTTGGCAGCATCCTCAATCCCAATTAAGCATCATCATTAAAAACCCAACAATATTAATTAAAGTAACATGATGAGATTCACATGATAATCCAAGTACTAGATACTCAAAACGTCCATAACCGGGGACACGGCTAACCATGATTAGATTGTACACTGTGCAGAGGTTTGCGCACTTTTCCCCACAAGACTCGATCGCCTCCGTTGGATTTCTTGCACTACATGGTGTTTGTGAAATGGATAACCGAGACACAATCTTTCAGAAGCGCTAGCACCTTACGATGGGTAGACCGTTACACCTACTTTCCCCTACATCGGCTAGTCTACCACTGTAAGAGTTCGCACGACTTAATCAACTATGCTAGAGCCCATACTAGCTTGTGGCTGCACACGGAAGTTTCTAGTATGAATAATCTCATGATCCCTTTGAGCCTGGGTGGCGGTCCATAAGGAAAAACAACAGGCAATACTGGAATACCCAGGTACCTCAATCCACCCTGATGTGTGTTTAACTTGCCACCTTAAATAAACCATTAATTAACAATCTCACATCTGTCATGGATATCACTCACCCAATCCACGTCTACTAGCATAGCATGGCATAATAGCAAATGTATAAGTAACTCCCAAAGGTTTGATAATGAAACAGGTAATAGGTACTACCTCATCTACTTCTCAAAGCCCACGATTTAATCAGATCCTATTCATGCAAATGTTTGGGGATTGATCTAATGCAATAAAACTGGGTAGTAAAGAGGTATGATCAAAGTGTTACTTGCCTTGCTGATGATCCGCGAAACCTAGTGATTCAAAGTAACAGGCAGCGCACTCCGGGTACTCTATCGCAAACAAACAAACAAGCATACAATAAGTACTCATCTAATGCACAGGTAAAACTCAAATAAGAGATCTAAGCAAAAAGTTCAACTTAAGAACTCCGGTTTGCAAAAAGAATCAAATCGAACAAAGCAACGAAAATCAAACTGCGAAAGAAAGAAGCTTCGTTTACTAATCTGGACCTAAGTCAAATTTTACAGAAGCAAAAACTTGTTCAAGTTGCTTAAACGGAAAGAGGGTTTCGAGATGAAACTCCAAGCGCTTGAATCGCCTGATTCCGATAAACGAGCGAAAAGTTATACTAAAACGAAATTCGGATCAGGAATCACGACCAGGAATAATCGCGGAAAATCCAAGAAAAAGAAAAATGACGAACAGATTAACGAACGAACGTTCGTTATCTGGATCTAAACGATGAACCCGTTTGTTAAAACGAACGAACGAGCGAACGCTCGCTAATTAACCTAAACCAGAAAAAAACCGAATCTAAAAACACGGGAACTAAAAAAATCGACGAAAAACCGACGGAAAAACCGAACGATTTTCCAAAAAAAACGGCGGTGGGGCGGCGGCTACCTCCGGCGAGGTCGGCGGGCGGCGGCGGCGTCGGCGTCCGGCGGGGTGGCGGCGTCGGCGGGCGGCACGGGGCGGCGGCGTGGGCGGGCGACGCGGGGCGGCACGGGCGGCAGCAGCGGCGGCGGCTAGGGTTAGGGTTTGGTGCGGGGCGCAGCTTGGGTTGTCCCGAGCCTCGGGCGGCGCTATTTAAAGCCCCGGCTAGGCGGAGTCCTGGCTGGTTACGGCCCAGAGTCGGTTCGCGTTTTTTTTTAAAAAAATTACGCGTAGAAAAATAACAAAAGAAATACTAAACGGACTACAAAAATCCCGAAATAAAATTTCCCCGACTTCTAAAATCAAGCCGGACAAGGTGAACATTTATTTGGGCCTAAATGCAATTTTGAAAAATGCACATTTTTCCTAAATTCAAATAAAATTGCGAAAAACTCCAAGATAAAAACTTATTCGATTTTATTATTAAATCCTCAATATTTCCTTATTTTGGGAAAGTCATTTTACTTCTCATATTTTTATAATAGAAATAACTGAAGGTAAAATAATTAAAATCAAATGATCCTATTCTCAAAATTTGAGAAAACTCAAATATGAAAATAATGAAATCCCCAACTCTCTCCGAGGGTCCTTGAGTTGCGTAGAATTTCTAGGATCAAAGCAAAAACAAATAAAATGTGATATGCAATGATGATCTAATGTATAAGATTCCAAATTGAAAATTTGGGATGTTACACCAGGCTCAAAGGGATCACGAGATTATTCATACTAGAAACTTCCGTGTGCAGCCACAAGCTACTATGGGCTCTAGCGTAGTTGATTAAGTCGTGTGAACTCTTACAGTGGTAGACTAGCAGATGTAAGGGAAAATAGGTGTAACGGTCTATCCGATCGTAAGGTGCTAGCGCTTCTGAAAGACTATATCTCGGTCATCCGTTTCTCAAACACCATGTAGTGCGAGAATCCCAACGGAGGAGATCGATTCTTGTGGGGAAAAGTGCGCAATACTCTGCAGAGTGTATAAACTAATCATGGTTAGCCGTGTCCCCGGTTATGGACAATTTGATTATCTAGTACTTGGATTATCATGTGAATCTCATCATGTGACTTTAATTAATTTTGTTGGGGTTTTAATGATGATGTTTAATTAGGATTGAGAGGGTGTCTACGCTCTCAATGTTTAACAACCACCATGATAGCTAAATAAAATTTATTCCTTTGCAGTAGGGAAAAACTGACTTTACGCAAAACTGTAACCATAGAGCTTTCCACCAGCCATTTATCCATGTAGTATAGTCTATTTCTCTTCACTACTCTCTATGTGTTACATTGCCAGCATATTCCATGTGCTGACCCGTTTTTGGGCTGCAACGCTCATGTTGCAGACTTTTCAGACGACGAATAAGGAGCCTTAGGTCGTGGTTCTATACTCAGTGATGCCGTTGGAGTTGATGGACTCACTTATCTTCCAAGCCTTCCACTGTTATCGTTATTAGATGGCCTTAAGACATATTATTTGTAATAAGTTCTCTTTTGAGACACTCGATGTAATAAGTGTGTGATTGCTACTCTGTTATAAATCCTTCAAGTACTATGCGTGTCAGCATTACTAATCTAGGGATGACACTGAAGCACAGAGATCAGACTGTTTGAGGTCTGGTCGCTACAATATAGTATCAGAGCACACGCTGACTGTAGGACACGACCACTAAACTAAAGACCTAGATCACAACTCTCTTCTCATTTCTGACTTCTCCTCTTTTCTACTCTTTTAGGATGGCGGATGCAAGGAACAAGTTCACGCAACTGGATGAAGATACACCCTTTGGACGCCACCTGAAGGAAGTCACTAAGTACCTGAACATCGGAGTACCAAGCTTCACCGGGACCTACAACGCCACTTTACCCAAGGAGGAGTGCTGGATGATTCAAGTTCAAGTTCCAGGAAGGACGTTCGCGCCAGTCACCGAACCCATAGAGTTTTCCTTTGATGCACCAACCTGGAGTCTAGGAAAGAGCATGGCAGCCCACATCACCATGGGACGTATTGGAGAAGTGTACCGCAATGATCTCAAGGATACTATCTACCAGATTTGTGGGCGCCGAGATGAGCAATGGGAGATGATCAGCACCAGGAAGGATAGATCAATCGCAGCTTTTATCCAGGAGTTAAACCAGCACATTTGACGTCAGGAGAACCAGATGTGCGCAGGCATGATAGATCTGAAGAAGGCAATGACAAGTATCACGGAGCTGGAGGAAGAACTGAAGGCTACACGCGATGATTATATGGAGGAAATCGAAGTATTAGTGGAGAAGAATGACGACCTAACCAGGAAGCTAGGAGTTTTCATGGGAGATCCCGCGCCAGGAGGAGAAGATGACGATTCCACTTGCCCTGAGAACTACAACATCATCGAGGACACCGACTCGAACCCAGACTACAGCGATGATGACTATGTTGATGAAGCTTGAGCGGATATCATGGAGTCTTCATCGGAGCAGTTTTTCTAGTAGACCACCATAACAGTAGTAGAATTCCACCATGTATATAGCATAGTCCATGCACTTTTGTAATGATAGTTCTAGACCGATTGTATGCCCTTGTTTGAATTGAATGAAGTGATTTTGTTTGCTTTTGCCTCATGTGCATATGGGTAGTGTTTTTCTCTCTAGGCCTCAATCTATTCTATATTCTCATCTTTTCTAAACCCTCAGATGCCTCCGAGACGTGACAATGGATTTGCTTTCCCACCGGAGCTCACTCAGTTGATCCAGCAGCAGAATGCATTGATGCAATTGCTAGTCCAGAATCAGAATCAGGGGAACAACAACAACAACAACCCACCACCACCACCTGTTGATCACTTAACCCATTTCCTTTGACTAAATCCGCCGGTGTTCTCCAGTAGCACTGAGCCGATAGTGGCAGATGATTGACTCCGCAAGACAGGGAGGGAATTGACCACAACAGGATGCACAGATGCGGAAAAGGTGCATTTTTCCGCACATCAGCTTGAAGGACCCGTAGCATCATGGTGGGAGAATTTCACAGCCACTTATCCTATCGACACTATCACACGGGATCAGTTTTAGCAGGCTTTCCGTACTGCCCATGTTTTAGCAGGAGCTATGGCCATGAAGAAGCGTGAGTTTCGCAACTTGCGCCAAGGAGGACGGACAATTGGGCAACACGTGGATGGCTTTAGTAAGTTAGCACGTTATGCCCCGGATGACGTTGCTACGAATGCAGCTAAGCAGGAGAAGTTTCTGGAAGGACTGAATGATGAGTTGAGCATGCAGTTGATGGTAGCAACTTTCAACAACTACCAGGAGTTGGTAGATCATGCACTTATGATAGAAGGGAAGCAACAGCAGATTGAGAACCGCAAGAGGAAGTATGGACAAGTGAAATACAATTCAGGAGCTCAGCAGAAGCCACGTTTTACCCTGAAATCGGGAGGACATTTTCAGCATACCCGTGGAGGAGGGAGTTCGCATAATCATAATGGCCCCAAAAATGGTAATGGGAATGGGGGAAGCAACGGTTAGAACCGTACCAACCCATCAACCCCAGCCAAGAGAGACCTGAGCCAAGTCACTTGTTATAAGTGTCAGAAGACCGGACATTATGCCAATGAATGTCCTGAAGCCCAGAATGGAAATGGCAATGGAAGCTCTGGGAAGAAGCCGAACCCTTTCAATAGCCACGTTAACATGAAGGTGAACCACGTTAACATGGAGGAGGTTGAAGCCCAGCCAGATGCAATAATAGGTAAGTTTTTGGTTTAAGTCATTTACTGCAATCGTTCTTTTTGATACTGGTGCATCGCATTCATATATATCAAGGGGATTCCTGGATAAGTATAAACTGCCCACCAAGGTTCTTAGAACACCTATGTTAGTAAGCTCACCAGGAGCGGAGTATATGGCCAGTAGAGGATGTTTTCATGTGCCATTGAGTATAGGTAGGCATGTGTTTCCCTCGGATTTAATCATTTTGGAATCGCAAGGTTTGGATGTAATTCTGGGTATGGATTGGCTATCGATGTATGGAGGAAACATCGATTGCGCCAGTAAGTCGATTTTGCTTACCACCCCAGAGGGAAGAAGGATCAAGTATTTTCCGGATGTATTTCCAGAAGGAGGTACTAGTAAGTCAAACAGGACTCAAGTAAATTCCTTATTAGGAGTTGTACAGGAGAAGGTACCAGTGGTAAAGGATTTTCCGGATGTATTTCTAGAAGAGTTGCCAGGCATGCCACCGGATAGAGACATTGAGTTTTTGATTGAGCTTTTGCCAGGCACATGACCAATATCTAAGAGACCGTATAGAATGCCTGCAAAGGATTTGGAGGAGATTAAGAAGCAGATTAAGGAGTTACTGGATAAGGGATATATTCGCCCAAGTTCGTCACCTTGAGGATCACCAGTACTTCTAGTGGAAAAGACGGATGGATCATTAAGGATGGTTGTTGATTATCGAGGATTGAATGAAGTGACGATCAAGAATAAGTACCCACTATCGATGATTAATGATTTGTTTGACCAATTGAAAGGAGCTAAGGTATTTTCCAAGATCAATTTGCGATCAGGATACCACCAGTTGAAGATTCGAGAGCAGGACATAAATAAGACAGCTTTTACCACAAGGTATGGGCTGTATGAGTATACCATTATATCATTTGGTCTGACTAACGCACCTGCCTATTTTATGAACATGATGAAAAAAGTGTTTATGGAGTTTTTGGATAAATTCGTCGTAGTGTTCATTGATGATATTCTGGTTTACTCGAAGAATGAAAAAGAATATAAAGAACATTTGCGTTTGGTACTTGGTAAGCTCAGAGAACATCAGTTATACGCCAAGTTCAGCAACTGTGAATTTTGGTTGATGGAAGTTGGATTCCTCAGACATGTTATATCCGGAGAATGAATAGCTGTAGATCCCACCAAGGTTGTCCCTGTGACAAATTGGGAAACCCCAACAACAGTTGGAGAAATCTGGAGTTTTCTTGGACTTGGAGGATACTACCGGAGATTCATTGAAAATTTCTCGAAGATTGCAAAACCAATGACGGAGTTGTTGAAGAAGGATACCAAGTTCAAATGGACTGAGGAATGTGAGGCCAGTTTCCAGGAGTTGAAGAAACGTTTGTTTACATCGCCAGTGTTGATTCTGCCAGATCAGCGCAAGGATTATGAGGTATATTGCGACGCTTCACGTCGAGGACTTGGAGCAGTGCTTATGCAGGAGGGTAGAGTTGTTTCATATGCCTCACGACAGCTTATGCCCCATGAGTTGAATTATGCTACACACGACTTGGAGTTAGCAGCCGTAGTGCACGCCTTGAAGATGTGGAGACATTTTCTCATAAGAAACCATTGTGAGGTGTACACGGATCACAATAGTTTGAAGTACATCTTCACGTAGAAGGAGTTGAATCTCAGGCAAAGGAGATGGTTGGAGCTCATCAAGGATTATGATATGAGACTGCATTATCATCCCGGAAAGGCTAACGTAGTAGCTGACGCATTGAGACGCAAGAGCCATGTCAACACACTAATGACCAAAGATTTACCAAAGGAGATAGCTGAGGATCTTCGTGAGCTAGGTTTGGAGATAGTTCCGAGAGGCTATGTAGCAGCATTGGAGATTCAGTCTACTCTGATGGATAAGATCAGAGAAGCTCCGAAGACCGACAAGGAGATTACCACCATAAAGGAGAAGGTGAGCAAGGGAAAAGTTAAAGGATTTCATGAGGATTAACACGATACCTTATGGTTTGAGGACCGAATTTATGTGCCTAATGACCCGGAGATCAGGAAGTTAATTTTGCAAGACGCCCATGATTCGCCGTACTCGATTCACCCAGGAAATACCAAGATGTATTTGGATTTGAAAGACACTTTCTGGCGGACCGGAATGAAGAAGGATATTGCGGAGTATGTAGCAGTTTGTGATGTATGTCAGAGAGTGAAGGTAGAACATCAGAAGCCAACAGGATTGCTACAGCCCTTACCGATACCCGAATGGAAGTGGAATAAGCGAGGCATGGATTTTATCACGGGATTACCCAGGACCCGTTCAGGCTATGATTCAATATGGGTTGTAGTCGATCGCTTGACAAAGGTAGCCCATTTCATCCCAGTGAAGACCACTTACACCAGTGCTAAGTTGGAAAAGATATACATGACCAGGATCGTATGTCTGCATGGAGTTCCGAGGAGCATTGTATCGGATAGAGGAACCCAGTTTACCTCAAAGTTCTGGAATCAATTGCACGAAACATTGGGTACCAGACTAGAGTTTAGTACGGCATTTCATCCGCAGGAAGACGGACAGACCGAGAGAGTTAATCAGATTTTGGAGGATATGCTCAGAGCTTGTGCACTAGATTATGGATCTAGTTGGGATGACAACTTTCCATATGTGTAGTTCTCTTACAACAATAGTTATCAATCCAGTTTGAAGATGGCCCCTTTTGAAGCCTTGTACGGAAGAAGGTGCAGGACACCATTGTCGTGGGATGAAGTTGGAGACCACCAGTTGTTTGGACCAGATCTGATTAAGGAGTCTAAACAGAAGGTGAAGTTGATTTGCGATAGGCTCAAGGTAGCCTAGTCCAGGCAGAAGAGCTATGCAGATTCTAAATGCAAGGAGACAGTTTGCGAAGCTGGAGATAGAGTTTATCTTTGTGTATCTCCACTTCCAGGAGTTAAGCTCTTTGGAGTCAAGGGAAAGTTAGCGCCACGTTTTGTGGGAACATACAAAGTTTTGGAACGCATGGGAATTGGAACTGCCTCAGCGATTGTCGGGAGTTCACGATGTTTTCCACATTTCCCAATTGAAAATGTGCCACGCAGAGCTGGCGGATATACCGCTGAGAGCTACAGTGCCGCTAGAAGCGATTCAGTTGGATAGTGATTTGACCTATGAGGAGAAACCATTCAAGATTCTCGAGTATGCCAGCTGTCGGTGTCAAAACCGGCGGATCTCGGGTGGGGGGTCCCGAACTGTGTGTCTAGGCGGATGGTAACAGGAGACAAGGGACACAATGTTTTACCCAGGTTCGGGCCCTCTTGATGGAGGTAAAACCCTACGTCCTGCTTGATTAATATTGATGATATGGGTAGTACAAGAGTAGATCTACCACGAGATCAAGGAGGCTAAACCCTAGAAACTAGCCTATGGCATGATTGTTGTATGTTGGGGTTGTCCTACGGACTAAAACCCTTAGGTTTATATAGACACCGGAGAGGGTTAGGGTTACACAAAGTCGGTTACAATGGTAGGAGATCTGAATATCCGAATCGCCAAGCTTGCCTTCCACGCCAAGGAAAGTCCCATCCGGACACGGGACGAAGTCTTCAATCTTGTATCTTCATAGTCCAGGAGTTCGGCTGAAGGCATAGTCCGGCTTCACAGACACCCCCTAATCCAGGACTCCCTCAGTAGCCCCCGAACCAGGCTTCAATGACGACGAGTCCGGCGCGCAGATTGTCTTCGACATTGCAAGGCGGGTTCCCCTCCCGGATTTCATGTACCTATTGAATAATATCCTGTTCTTTATAAATGCAGCGCTCCTTGGCTTTCTACACCCAATAATGGCCGTCTTCCACGTGTCAAACGAATACAAAAATTCTGGGTGTTTTTACATTCACACCCCTAGCCGCGTAAATGAGCCGCCTATTTAAAGGATGGGGACTTAGATCCAAACCACACCTTCTCCCCTCCGCAAGTAGTCATCAGAGCGCATCCAGAAAAGGTCCATTCCACCATGGCCAGCCGCTGCAACTCCTCCTCTCACCCTTCCAGTCCTAAGCCCGGAGACTGGGAGATGTGTTCCATCCCGCATAGCGAGCTAGTATCGCTTCAGACCAAGGGATTCCTCCCTCCGGCTTACATGGTCCCGGTTCGAGCCGGACTCGCCGCCTATAATGGCGGAGAGCAAGCGGAGAGCGCCCCCACTCCCTCCAAAGGAGAGCGGGTATGCCTTGTCCCTTATCTAATAAGGGGACTCGAATTTCCAATCCATCCGTTTCTCCGAGGGCTTCTGGAGTTCTATGGCCTCCAGCTGCACAACCTCACACCTGCCTCTATATTGCATATCGCGAGCTTCGTTGCCCTTTGCGAGCTATTCTTGGGTGTTGAGGCTCATTTCGCGCTGTGGAAGAGGTTGTTCTGCCTGGTGCCCTGTTCTCAAGAGGGGTTAATATATGAAGTGGGCGGAGCCGAAGTGTGGCGCATCGCCGGGACCAGATATCTATCCCGAACCCCAAAGAAGGCGTCCGAGGACTGGCCTTCAGAATGGTTTTATATGGAGGATGTCCCACTGCCAGATCCTAGCCAGATCGGCCTCCCCGAATTCAACAGTGATCCCTTGAAGAAACGGTTAAGCTGGCGTCCACGGAGCTCTCAGAGAGAAAGTGACAGGGATGTCCTTTACCTTATGGGCCGGATAAGACTATTGGCTCATTCCGGACTTACCATGGTTGGAGTCATGGCCGTGTGCATCATGCGGGGGGTGCAGCCTCTTCAGTATAGAGGCCACCCCATGTGGGATTTTTGCGGGGAGGATGACGCCACTCGTTACGGTCGTAAGGGGCCGGACTCAGTTGCCGCTCTAGTAAAGATCTTGTCCTCTTTGTACAAGGGAGAAGAGGAAGAATTCCTCCGCGTCAACCCACAGGGTGGATTTACTATGTACAACCCTCCAAGTTGGGTAAGCGGACAATCTTGCTTGACCATCCGTTTTATATTCCCATGATTAAATAGATAGTCTAACGACTCCTACGCAGGAACTGCGTCAGGAAGTAAAGGATATAAATAGCCGTCCTCCACAGCCCGAGGATCCTGAACGGTCCCTTGATCCGGCCTCCGAAGAGGATCCGGACATATCGGTGGAGCTGATTGACGGGGTGTTTTATCAGCTGAGCAAGAACGATACCTTGGTGGCCATTACGGCCGATTACCCAGGGTTAATCCCGGCCTCCCAGGTAACTGAGACCGGAGTCTCATCACCTTGGGAAGGGATCCGCCCTCACGTGTTTTCAGTTTTCCTGACAACAACCGTGTTTTGCAGGGGAGGTTCCTGAGGTGGGAAGCCGAGCCTGCGGCGGCTAGCCAACGAGGGGCCGCAGGGCCCCGTGGGGTAAAAAGGAATGTAGTCCGGACTGAGGCGCCGGTGCAAAAGTATAGCGCGCCTGTTTAGTCCAGGTGTTATTCCTTCGAGGCATATTAACACTCGTGCTCGGTGCAGGACAAAGATGCCTCGCCAGACTATATCCGGAGAGGCTGCCAATCGCGCCTCGACCAGCCAGGCTCCACAGCCCGGCCCGGAGGCGGAAGCAAACACGAGACCCGCACCAGACGCTCCTCCGACAGAGGATGCGGACAGGCTGTCTGCCACCCATTCCGAGGTGGAGAGTGCCATGAATCACCGGCGCCGCCGGACAGTTCTCCGCGACGCTTGTTTCTCCCAAGAGGCGTTGAATGCCTTTAATTCGGGAGATGTGTATCTCCGTGCCGCTCAAAGTGGTCTAGCCAGAGCCACGGAGCAATATGTAAAAGACATACGAGTGAGAAAATTTGATAGTTATATGGATCAGTAGCCCCCGAGACTTGAAACAGTTAGAGTAACTGATTTAAGGATCGTGTAATACGCAAGTTCTTTCAGAGAAGAATACCCAACTGTCCCAGGAGCTAGAAGAGTGCAAAGCCCAACTTGAGGCCGCACTAGCCGCGACGGGGGAGCCCAAGGAGACCCCCTCTGGTAATATATGCTTCAAAAAGATAAGTGTGAAGTGCGGCATATGTACCGATCTGACAAATGAAATTGCAGGTGGCGCCGGGCTAGATCCGGACAAGCAACAACTCCTACGCCGGCTAAAGGCTGGTGAGAGCGTGCTAACAAAGGTGAGGCGGGAGAAGATTGATCTTTAGGATGCCAACACCAAGCTGGGTGTTGAACTGAAAGATGTTCGTGCCCAGCTATCGGACTCCATTAAGGAGAATCAGCGGCTTCGACGCGACATATTTAGTACGTGCTTGAATGAACTTTTGAAAAAAAAAGGTTCGGTGAGGAAGTTGACTAACAGAGTGATGTCTGTAGGTATGCTAACAGGTCGTCCTGCAGAGGAGATGCCCGGTTCTATAGGTGACCTTCTTCCCGAGCTCTCGCAACTGCACGAGCGAGTCCGGCAGGCAATGCAAGGCGTTGCCCAAGCCTTATGGCCATCCCTCTCCATGCCCGAGGGCCTTGGAGAGTTTGCAGAGAAGTTGAAGGGAGCGTGACGGCGCTTTTGATTGTGGAAGATATCGGCCTGCCGTCAAGGCGCTAGGGACGCCTGGGCCATGGTGAAGACGTGGTACACAAAGGCTGACCCAAACCACATGGCCGAGGTCGGACCTGTGGGGCCTGATGGGAAGGAGATCCCTGTAAGCTTAGTATACGGCCAAGTAGAATTGGCTACAAAGTATTCCCAGCAGGACTATAAATTAGACAGCCTGTTAGATGGTATTGAAGAGGAATACAATCAGTCAGAGTGACTATGTAATTTTAATTGACATGTATAATGCCTTCTAGCCGGATTGTAGATCGTTTGTCGTTGCCGACCTTTTCGCTTCGACCTCGGGACCTGACGGTCCGGAGTGTGTCCGAATACCCTTGCGGTTATATAAGATCCGGGGTATGCATGGAGACCAGGCGTAGGGGTCATTGGTGCTTTATCAGACAAGTGCCCAACTAGTTATGTTATATTACATGGTTAGTAAGAAACATCTTCCAGAGAGAATAGTTCCGTTAGGGGTTCCTTTCTTTGGGAGGCATGCCCTAAAGTGCATATCCGGACTGCGAACACAGAAAAAGCATCTGGGGGCACATAAATAAGTAAAAAAGGTCATCTTTAGTTCACCGACCGTATATTCCCTTAAGAACGCTAGCTTTCGGCTTCACCCGGTCTGAGGTACACATCGGGCTGACCCGGCAGTAACAATTGCAGAGGTGCTCCCTTTACCACCTAGCCGAACAATCGGGAACGTAGGGGTAAGCATAGGAGCCAGGCAACCCAGCTTGGCCAAAACTTAAGTCATATCGATGCATATAATGGTGAATAAAAGGTTTTTTTTCGAGGGTACGCCAAAGGCGTACCTTAGCTTTATAGATGGGAGAAAGTTATGTACAAGAGTTTACATCGACGCTAGGTAGTCCTCCTACATGGACCTACCACTGCCTCCTAACAAATTCCAAAGCCTATTACTCACAAAACGTAGCTACTCCGGACGCTCCAGCCCTAGTCCACTGCTCTAGTTCTTGCCAGATCAGGTCTACCCTACCCCCTTCATTTCGCAAATCCGTTCTGCCGAACACCCTTCCATTGCGCTGCTTCCATAGATTCCAGCAAATTGACATGATAACGGAATCAAAGCCCTTCCGATGCACTTTTGGCATCCATTTCCTCCCTTCCGACCACCATCTCCCAATGCTATCATGTGCCGAAGGGCATAGGGTCAAGTCAATCCCCATTCTGTCGAAGCACATGTGCCAGACTTGTCGAGCGAACACACATTGCAGCAGAATATGGTCAACTGTATCTTCCTCCTGATCGCATAGGAAACACGGTGATCTCTCTTCCTGCATTCGATGCCTCCATCTCCTGTCCGATGTCCAGAGCCTGTACTGGATGGCTAACCACATGAACAGTTTGCAGACTAGAGGTGCCCAACACTTCCAGATTGCAGCATGATGTTGGAATTTCACCCCTCCAATGCACATCATCTTATATGCCGAGAAGGCCGTGTATTTTCCATCCTTGTTCCAATCCAAAACAGGTTTATCCTCCCTATCCGGCACCAGTTGTATCTCCAACAAAATCTCCCACAACCTAATGAACTGAGCCAAGCCCTCCGTGTCCAGCTCACCAGCAATATCCTCCATCCAAGCATGCATCCACAATGCATCTCTCACACATCTTCGGTTGGCAGTTTGTGTCCTGACCTGGCGAGAGACCAGTGGAGCCAGCTCCTTAATTGTTGCGCCCTTGATCCAGCGATCTGTCCAGAAGAGCACCTTTGTGCCCTTGCCAAGTTGCCATTTCACCAGGCTGCCAAAAGCCGCACTAACCTGTTTATCCGGCTTCCAGTTCAGCCCCTGCCATGGTCTCAATTCATCAGTTCTCAAGAGCCATGCCCATCTCAACCTGAGCGCTATCCCTTGCTTGTGTAGATCAATGACGCCAAGCCCTCCCAACTCTTTTGGACGACACACTCTATTCCATGATACCAAGCATCTGCCTCCATGCACCTCTTCGGAGCCGTCCCGAAAAAATGCCCTGCATCCCTTGTCAATTCTCTCCAAAGCCCATTTTGGCGCCTCTGCCACGATCAGGTGATGTGTCGCTCTAGCTCTCATAACCTGATTGACCAGAATCAGTCTCCCTGGCCGTGTCACCAAACCTCTTTGCCATCCAGGAAGAATGTGCAACGCTGCATCCACCATTGCTTGCCACTCTGATCGCTTCAGCTGCTTGATACTCAACTGCAAGCCAAGGTACTTGCATGGGAAAGACTCCATCTTCCATGGCAAAGCGTCCTTGACCAGCTGCTCGTCCTCCGGATCAGACCTTATCATAATTGCTGCCAACTTTGTGTAGTTGATCTTAAGTCTAGAGGCTTTTCCAAAGATGCCAAACACTTCGCGCACAAAGTGCAGATCCATGATGGTCGGCTTTATAAACAAGATCACATCATCAGCGTACAAAGATAGCCTCTGCAGCGGGCTGCAGCCATTCATTGTGCTTACCACCTCGGAATCATGAGCCTTGATGATAATATTGGTAAGAACATCCATTGCTATAATGAAAAGCAGAGGCAAAATAGAATCTCCTTGCCGAAGGCCCTTAGCATGCATGAACTTGGCACCAGCCGAACCATTCATAATTACTCTGGAGCTAGCCGACGTGAGAAGAGTGGCAACCCAATCAATCCATCTCTCTGAAAAGCCTTTTGCTCGCAACACCTCGAAAAGGAAAGGCCATGAGAGTGAGTCGAACGCCCTCGATATGTCTAGCTTCAACATCATAGCTTTGGCCTTTCGCTTATGTAACCTCCGTGCCAATTGTCGCACCAACAGGAAGTTGTCATGTATATTTTTGCCTTTGATGAACGCCGACTGATTAATATGCACCAGATCTCCCATCCTCGGCCTCAATCTAGTCGCCATAAGCTTGGAGGCAAGCTTTGGCATACTATGAACCAAACTTATCGGCCGAAAGTCATTGATGCCACATGCCTTTGGAGACTTCGGTATTAGAGTTATGAGCGCTTGGTTAAGCCTTCCAAACCCTACTCCATTGCCAATGAACAACTTATGCAGAGCCGCCATCAGATCTCCCTTAACAATCTCCCATGCTTTTTGGAATAACAACCCAATGAAACCATCCGGTCCTGGCGCCTTATCTGACGGCATCTCTTTAATAACCGCCCAGATTTCCTCCTCCGAAAAGACTAAGTCTTGCTCAGAGAGATCCACTGCTGTCACACCCAAAGAGGCCAAGTCCAATGTATGCCCCCTTGCCTCATCCTTGCCAAGCAAGGTTCTGTAGGCATTAAGAAAGGCCTCCACTTTGCCAGCTTGATCAGCAATGATTTGGCCATCCACATGTATGGTAGGTATGTAATTCTTCATTCTCCTTCCGTTGGCCACCAGATGGAAGAGCTTAGAGTTTGCGTCGCCTTCGTGCAGCCAGGTGATCCGCGATCTCTGGCGGGAAATTGTTCTTTCCAGCGAGGCGAGGCCCAGCACCAAGTGCTTGAGCATACCCCTCAGTCCACGCTCTTCCGTGGTCAGGAGACGGGTGTCTTGAGCGTAATCAAACTGCAAAATCACGAGATTTGCCACCGCAATCTGGAGCTTGATATTGCCCACCCTCTTCTTACCCCAAATCGCTAGACTCCTAGCCGTGTTCCTGAGCAGCATGTCCAAACGATGGAATGGATCCGTGATCTCTGGGTCACAAACCCAAGCCTCCTTCACAATCTCCAAAAAACCATCCAGCTTGACCCAGAACTTTTCAAATTTGAATATTTTCTTGTAGTGCATATGCTCTTCGAGAGATAGATATAAGGGACAGTGGTCCGAGGTTGAGGTAGACAGAGCCTGCAGCAAGCATTCCGGATGGTCCAGCTCCCAATCGATTGAAACAAATGCTCTGTCTATCTTGGTGAGCGTAGGCACTTCCCTTTCGCTACTCCATGTAAATTTGCGCCCATGCAGAAATAATTCTTTGAGTGCATTGTCCTCCACGAACCTTTTGAACCTGCTCATCATTCTCCGGTCTAAGAGAGCATTGTTCTTGTCCGTTGCATATAAGATCATGTTGAAATCTACCCAAACCAGCCACGGACCAGGGCAAAGTTGTCGCCTCGCCGATAGCTCTTCCATAAACATGATCTTTTGTGCATCCTCTTGCGGACCATATACCACTGTGAGCCACCACGACGGTCCCTCCAAGGGAGATACATATCCCATTGTGAAGTTAGTATCGTTGACAAAGTTTGTCAATTGCACCTTCGTGGAATCCCATGCCACAAAGATCCCACCCCGAGTGTCCGAAGCCGGCAAGTAGTAAAAGCCATCATAAGCTGGCCCTAAACATTGCATTATTACAAATTGATCGATCGTCTCCAACTTAGTTTCTAGGATACAAATGATAGCTACTCGTAGAGATTCTACAAGTTCTCTAAGAACTTTCCTTCTAGCAGGGCTATTGAGACCCCTCACATTCCAACACACTAATTCTTGGTTGTTGTACGACATGGAAGGCAATCGCTCCGTGTCCGTACTACCCCCCTGCTGGATACCTAGACGGCCACCATCTCACTGCTCTCCAGGTCAGCTCCCAGGTTGAGAGGAATTGCCTTGCCAAAAATGGCTGCAATTGCCCTCAATTGCTGCTCTTGCAGCGGTGAGTCGAACACCTCTCTGAGTTGACCTAGCGCGTCCTCGAAGACCACCAGATCCTCACAATCAAATCCAAGTGTCTTGAGTAGTACCGATTCTGCTGCGGAGGCCTTGGATTTGCGAGAAGCACCCACGCCCAGCGATCTAGTAGTGCGTCGTGGTGTGAACGGGTCCTGTCCGGGCCTAACGCCCCGCAATCCCTCGAGTTCCTTGAGCAGAGGAGGCGCTAACTTCTTCAACAAACCCGCACAAAAAGTCTTGATATTTCCCAGAGCCACTTGCTCTTTTGTTGATAGTCTTGCATCTGCACAGACTAGCTTGTCAGGGCCCTCATGCCCGTTGCATGGCAGGATGCATGGCTTCGACGTAGTCACCTCACCCACAGTGGCCTCTGAATCCACCATTGGGTGCATGGGCACGACATCCAAAGCCTTTGTCGCCAGCACCAGCTCGTTGCATGCCCTGGCGGTATCAGCCCGTAAAATATCCTCCACTGGGGCCCATCCATCATCCATCCGCTGATTAGAATCCAGCTCACTGTTCACCCCTACGTCTGATGGGATTTTCTGCGCCTCCATAGGCTGGGTGGCCAGCTGAGTGCTGGAGGCCACCAAAACATCAGCCTGCATGTGATCCGCCCTCGGGTATTGCTCCACTCCCAACTCAACTTGGGCCCCCTGTTGTGGGATCACCACCTCTGATCCGGACGGGTCCACCCTCGGGGCAAGGTCTGCTCCCAACTCCTGCTGGACCCCCTGCTGTGGGAACCCCATCTCTGCCCCGGTCTGGTCCACCACCTGAACGAAACATGTCTCCTCTGCACCAATCCCATCTCCATTGCGTCTCTCCAAGGCAGTTGCAGCCGGCTCCACCTTCTGTGCCATCGGATGATTGGTGTCCCTCGCCAGCCCCTGGCCCGGGATTGGCCCGGAAGGCTCGAGAGCCTGGGTTGCTGTCCTGGAATCATTGCCATTGGCCTTCTCTCTCTCCTTTTCCAGCGGATCCGATGCAACCAGCCTGTCGTTTGACCTCCGTAGATTCCCGCCCCTCGCTGTGGCCCAAGAAGGCATGTTTGAAATGTTTGACTGCCTCACTTCCCTTGTCCCTATGCCAGCTGAGTCTAAGGCCCCACCTGTCCCCATTGGTGGGATTCTCCAGTCTGAGGGACCCACCCGGCCCAACAGCACTTGCCGGTACGATATACCAGCGTCGCCGCCTCCAGCTTCAGGCTGCCCCGCCGATCGTCTGCCGGCGCCACGATCGTCGCAGACACCACGCGTTCAATGCTGCACCTGCCACTGCCCATCTGGCGCCGAATCGCGGGACCTGCCCGGCAGGCCGCTATGACCACTGTCATCCTCCTCGCTGTCTGCCCGTCCCCAGAGCTCCGGCGGCGTGTAATCCCGCACTCTGCCCACATGAATGACCGTGGGATATTGAAGCAACTGGCGGAAAATGTCCCTTCGCGCTGCCGGGTTCGAGCACGCCGGCAACGGCTCCGGCACCCAGAGGCGTCGAAAAACTAGCACCTCATCTATATCCACGCACCACGCCCTGAGCTTGAAGAGCGACAGGTCCTCTCTATTCTCCGTTTCGGGTGCCAAGCTCTCAATCAGACAGGAGTTGCCCAGAAGCTCCATTGTCGTGTCCCTGGTCCAAGCGTGGGCCTGCACCCCTTCTATCATCAAGTCCACCTGCATTCTCATCAACCTGGATTTCGCCTGCGCCTGCCTTAGACAAGGCTTGATGAACAACTGCACCCCTCCTTGGGCAACGGATGGAACAGCTAGAGCTTTGTTTCTGAACTCATGCCCGGCGAACACCACCAAGAAGTCCTCCGGATGGTACTTGTGCACCGAAAATCTGTGCCGCGACATGTCAAGCTGCACCGAAAGGATCTCTGCCGCCAAATCGCAGGTGACCCGCGGCCGCTGGCCACCAATATACATCACCACCGCCAATTGCAGCCGGGGCTCTAGGTCATTCATCGCAGCAGAGCGTGGCAGGATGCAGACATCCACCGACGGCGACGGCGTCTCCAGGAGTAGCAGGTGGTTGTTGGGCGCAACCGGCAAGGTAGGCGCTCTCGGCGCCCCCTGCCCAGGCTCCATCAACAGCCTCCCACCATCCTGAGCCTGCCTCTTCGCCACCGGCTCTTCCCCAGCCGCCCTAGCAATGACCGCCCTGCGCAATTCCTCTGCCGAGATTGGACTCCTGGGTTGTAGACACTGCGATGAAACATGTCCCGACATCCCACATCTGATGCACAGCGGATCGTTTGTGCAATCTTGGCTCTGATGGCCCTCCTTGAAGCACCGGAAACACAACCCATAGAGATCCGGCGGGATTTGCCTTCATTCCGACGAGGTAGGGGAACCCGACCTGCCTCGCACGCCAATCCCTTGCTGACGCCTCAGCACTCGACGGCGCCTCCACATGGCCTTACGAGAAGGCCCCGGCTTGTGCCAGGCCGCCTCCATCCCCGGCGCAGCCAGCTCTGCCTGCGCCGCCTCCGTCGACGAGGAGCGCGCAGAGCCCGAGGAGCCCGAGATCCCCAGCCCGGACACCACAGGCCGTCCGCGAGGCATCGAAGAGGTGACCGATGGGGGGCTACGAGATCCGCGGTCCATGGATCTGGATGTCGCCGAAGCCGGAGAGGCCGCCGGTGAGACGGGTGGACGCCGGTGCCGGAGTGGCACTAGGCGGAGACGGGTGGACGCCGGAGCCGGAGTGGCTGCCGGCGGGGAGAGCGGGGGGGGGGGGAGCGGGGAGCGGGTGGATGAGTGCTACCGTCCTAGAAAGCATCTGTTAATCACACTGGTGAATAAAAGGTACATGCGGAGGTTTGACACGTGTGTTGGGCATGAAGCCCGTATAAATAAGCTTCTGTTTAAAGAAGCCCCCAGGTTTTAGTGAGCGTGGGTAGCGCGTCACTTGATGAGCCTTTAAGGGCTATATAAGAGAGGAAAAAAGAGGGAAAGGAGAGAAATTTAAGACGGAAAATGTAAAAAATGGACAGAGGAAGGAGACAAACACAGAGTCCGGCGCTAGGCATAGAATCTTCGGAGACGGGCTGTGTTCCACGGGTTCGGCTCGAGTCGATTATCCGATGCATCTCGCAGATGGTACGCTCCGCCAGTCAGGACCTGGTCGATTATGAAGGGACCTTCCCACTTGGGCTTCAGTATGTCCTTTTTCTTGTCCGGCAGGCGTAGAACTAGTTCGCCAATATTGTAAATTTTTGGCCCGTACTTCTCTGCTTTGATATCTTCGAGCCTGCTATTTATAGAATGCGGAACGGGCTTTTTCCATGTCACGCTCCTCCTCCAAGGTGTCCAAACTGTCCTGCCGATCGAGTTCGGCTTCTCTTCCATCGTACATGCGCACTCGAGGTGAGTCATGAATTATGTCGCAAGGCAAAACGGCCTCTTCGCCGTACACCATGAAGAATGGTGTGTATCCGGTGGTGTGATTCGGCGTGGTCCGCAGCCCCCTGAGTACGGAGTCGAGCTCCTCTACCAAGTGCGTGTTGGATTCCTTGAGGGACCGCACTAATCTAGGTTTGATGCCGCTCATAATAAGACCGTTTGCACGTTTGACCTGGCCGTTAGTTTTTGGGTGATAGACGGATGCATAATCGAGCTTGATGCCCATGTTTTTGCACCAGAGTTTTACATCGTCGGCCGTAAAGTTTGTGCCGTTATCAGTGATGATGCTGTGGGGGACATCGTAACGGTGTACGACCCCGGATATGAAGTCTATCACCGGTCCAGATTCGGCCGTCTTAATAGGCTTGGCTTCCATCCATTTGGTGAACCTGTCCACCATGACCAGTAAGTATTTTTTCTTATGGGTTCCGCCTTTAAGGGGTCCAACCATGTCAAGCCCCCAGACCGCGAAAGGCCAATTGATGGGGATAGTTTGGAGGGCGGTGGGTGGCATATGGCTTTGGTTTGTGAAAAGATGGCAACCGACGCATCGTTGGACCAAGTCCTGAGCGTCTGCCCGGGCCGCCGGCCAATAGAAGCCTGCACAGAAAGCCTTGCTTACAAGGGACCAAGCTGCAGCGTGATGACCACCGAGTCCGGCATGAATTTCAGCCAGCAAGTTCCGCCCTTCCTCTTCGGAGATGCACCTTTGAAGGACTCCGGTAGTGCTTTTCTTATAAAGTTCTCCCTCATGGACTTTATAGGCCTTAGATCGCCGCACTATGCAGCATGCCTCATTTTGGTCCTCTGGGAGCTCCTGCCTAGTAAGGTAGGCTAGGAATGGTTCTGTCCACGGGGCGATGACGGCCATTATCACGTGGGCTGAAGTTGTAATTTCATTGGCAGAGCCTCCAATTGTGTCAGATTGTTCGTCATCGGGCAGTGCGGTTGAGTCCGGGATGTTATTGCTGGATTCCCCTTCCCATACTACGGATGGCTTGAACAGCCGTTCCAAGAAGATGTTGGGGGGGGGGGGACTACGTCGTGTTTTGCGCAGATGCGTGCCAGGATGTCTGCCGCCTGATTGTTCTCCCGGGCTATATGATGAAATTTGAGCCCTTCGAACCGAGCTGACATTTTTAGGATGGCGTTGCGATAAGCTGCCATTTTTGGATCTTTGGCATCAAAGTATCCATTTATTTGGGATATTGCAAGGTTCGAATCCCCTCGCACTTCTAGGCGTTGAATGCCCATGGACACTGCCATCCGGAGACCGTGTAAAAGGGCCTCATATTCGGCTGCATTATTGGAGTCTGTGTACATAATCTGGAGTACGTATTGAACTGTGTCTCCCGTGGGGGACGTCAAAACGACGCCAACCCCCAGACCGGACAACATTTTAGAGCCGTCGAAATGCAAGATCCAGTTTGAATATGTGCCGTACTCTTTTGGGAGTTCGGCCTCCGTCCATTCTGCGACGAAGTCGGCCAAAACTTGCGACTTAATAGCTCACCGTGGCTTATAAGTTATTTCGAATGGGAGGAGGTCGATGGCCCATTTTGCAATCTGGCCCGTTGCTTTGCGGTTATTTATAATATCATTAAGTGGTACTTCGGAGGCTATTGCTATCGAACACTCTTGAAAGTAGTGTCGCAGCTTCCGGGATGCCATGAATACCTCGTATGCAATCTTTTGATAATGCGGGTACCGTGATTTGCATGGAGTGAGGACAGTGGACACATAGTAGACCGGCTTTTGAAGGGGGAATTTGTGTCCATCCGCTTCTCGTTCGACGACGAGCACTACGCTAACAACCTGAAGTGTTGCTGCAATGTACAATAGCATTGGTTCGCCGATATTTGGCGCAGCCAGGACTGGGTTTGTTGCCAATATGGCTTTTATTTCGTCGAGTCCGGCCGCGGCGGCATCCGTCCACTCGAAGTGTTCGGTGCGCCGAAGGAGGTGATAGAGGGGTAGTGCCTTTTCCCCCAGGCGGGAGATGAAGCGGCTTAGAGCCGCCACGCATCCGGTCAATTTTTGTACTTGTTTGAGGTCCTTTGGGATATCCAATTGCGACAAAGCTCAGTTCTTGGCTGGATTTGCTTCAATTCCTCTGCCGGATACGATGAAGCCCAAGAGCTTTCCGGCTGGAACACCGAAAACGCATTTTTCCGGGTTGAGCTTGATGTCGTATGTTCGGAGGTTATTAAATGTAAGCCTCAAGTAGTCTACTAGAGATTCGACATGTCTTGTTTTTACGACCACATCATCCACGTGCGCCTCCACTGTTTTGCCGATCTGGTTTGCCAGACATGTCTGAATCATACGCTGATATGTTGTGCCGGCGTTTTTGAGCCCGAAGGGCATTGTGTTGAAGCAGAATGGGCCGTATGGTGTGATGAATGCCGTTGCGGCTTGGTCTGACTCTGCCATCTTGATTTGATGGTAGCCGGAATATGTGTCGAGGAAACACAACGAATCGTGTCCTACAGTGGCGTCGATAATTTGATCGATGCGGGGGAGGGGGAAGGGATCCTTTGGGCAAGCCTTGTTAAGGTCTTTGAAATCGACGCACAGGCGCCAGGGTTTGTCCTTCTTTGGTACCATCACCAAGTTTGCTAGCCAGTCCGGATGTTTTATATCTCTGATGAATCCGGCCTCCAATAGCTTGGCTAGCTCCTCTCCCATAGCCTATCTCTTGGGTTCAGAGAAACGCCGAAGGGCTTGTTTGACAGGTTTGAATCCTTTTAGGATATTTAAGCTATGTTCGGCCAGCCTGCGTGGGATTCCTGGCATGTCTGAAGGATGCCAGGCGAAGATGTCCCAATTTTCACGTAGGAATTCTCGCAGTGCGGCGTCTACATAAGGGTTTAATTGTGCCCCGATGGATGTTGTTTTATTGGGGTCCGTTGGATGGACCTGGAATTTGACTATTTCGTCCGCTGGTTTAAAGGAGATGGACTTGGATCTTTTGTTGAGTATCACATCGTCCCTGTTTACCGTGGAGCAAAGCGTAGTCAGTTCCTCAGCCGCTAGGGCTTCAGATAGTGCCTCGAGGGCCAATGCGGCTGTCTTGTTTTCGGCGCGGAGCGCTATGTCCGGGTCACTGGCAAGAGTGATAATTCCGTTCGGCCCGGGCATCTTGAGGTTCATGTACCCGTAATGGGGTATTGCTTGGAAGATTGTAAACACTTCCCGCCCTAACAGAGCGTGGTATCCGCTACTGAACGGGGCCACCTGGAACGTGACCTCTTCGGACCTGTAATTATCGGGCGTGCCGAACACCACATCTAGTGTGATTTTTCCTGTTCAGCGCGCTTCCCGACTGGGGATTATTCCTCTAAAGGTTGTGCTGCTTCGCTCGATGCGGTTCCAGTCTAATTCCATTTTTTGACGGGTTTCCTCATAAATGAGGTTTAATCCGCTGCCTCCATCCATGAGTACCTCGGTGAGGCGAAAGCTGTCCACAATTGGACTAAGGACCAGTGCGGCTGGTGCTCGGGCTGTTCGGAATTTAGGTTCATCACTGGCATTAAAAGTAATAGCCGTGTCACTCCATGGGTTTATTGTTGCTACTTGATAAACTTCGGCAAGGCTGCAGAGTGTTCTTTTTCGCATATTATTTGATGCGAAAGTCTCGAAGACTGTTAGGACTATACTGGTGTCCCTGGGGTGGTTTTCTGCGGCCTCCGGGATTTGGAGGTCTTCGCCAATTTTGGCCACCTGCCGGAGTATCCAACATGCTTTAAGGCTGTGAGTTGGTGTGGCGTCCTCTTTACTATGAATTTTACAGGGTCCATTAAGCCATCCTTCCAGTACGGTTCCATGCCCTGTAGAGGGTTTTGGTTTTTTGGTTTTTAACCTGGGTGTCTGCCGATGATGCACCCTTTTATTTCGGACAAGGTTTCTATTCAGGGCCGGATTGTCCCAAAATTTTATTTCGGTTTTCCAGGCGCTTTCCTTCGCACAGTACTTTTGTACAATGGACGCCAAGTCAGCGAAGCGTGTAATATCACGACGACTTATGGCGTTGAGGATTCCCTTGTCCGTGCAATTATTGCAAAAGAGTGAGATTGCGTCTTCCTCGCGGCAGTCCTTTATCCTGTTCATAACCAGGAGGAATCTTGCCCAGTAATGATGTACTGTTTCTTCGGGCTTTTGCCTGATTTGGGATAGATCGCTTATGTTCGGGTGGGCGGGTGGACTTAAATCCGAAACCTCACCCAATCTGAGACTCAGAGGCCAAGGGGTTTCCGAACTCTGAAGTTTGGATTCTTTGATGTTGTCCAATGAATCTAGCCCGTTGCCTAATTCTAAGATCAGGTCTTGAGTTACATCCTCCCCTCCGCGGGTATCCGGCATGGAGGGATCGGGAATCCGTACGTAGCTAGTCCTTAAGATAGATGAAGGATCGCCGCACTGTGCCTCGACCACAGCAACGTGATGGGTGGCTTGGGGAGAGTTAATTTCTCTTAGATCGGGTTTAAGCCCAACTTGATCGTAATCTCTTAGATCGGGTTTAAGCGCTCGTTTACGAAAGAGAGCTCCATTGGATCTAACTGCTCGAAGAGTTCCGAGCTGACGTGAAGATTGCTTTTGATGACCCGAGAGGTCACCGTCGGCGCAACACCTAACAGTCGGTCATAAGAAAACCACCTAGCCGGAGAGTTTGGCCGACAGCCAAGGCTCCCTTAGTAACGGCGCCGTCTTTAAAGACGGGAAGAGGCATCCTTCCTGATTGCGACGACACAGAGGAACTCTCAATGAAAGCACCAATGTCGGTGTCCAAACCAGCGGATCTCGGGTAGGGGGTCCCAAACTGTGCGTCTAGGCGGATGGTAACAGGAGACAAGGGACACAATGTTTTACCCAGGTTCGGGCCCTCCTGATGGAGGTAAAACCCTACGTCCTGCTTGATTAATATTGAGGATATGGGTAGTACAAGAGTAGATCTACCACGAGATCAAGGAGGCTAAACCCTAGAAACTAGCCTATGGTATGATTGTTGTATGTTGGGGTTGTCCTACGGACTAAAACCCTTAGGTTTATATAGACACCGGAGAGGGTTAGGGTTACACAAAGTCGGTTACAATGGTAGGAGATCTGAATATCCGAATCGCCAAGCTTGCCTTCCACGCCAAGGAAAGTCCCATCCGGACACGGGGCGAAGTCTTCAATCTTGTATCTTCATAGTCCAGGAGTCCGGCTGAAGGCATAGTCCGGCTTCACGGACACCCCCTAATCCAGGACTCCATGAGTAGCCCCCGAACCAGGCTTCAATGACGACGAGTCCGGCGCGCAGATTGTCTTCGACATTGCAAGGCGGGTTCCCCTCCCGGATTTCATGTACCTGTTGAATAATATCCTGTTCTTTATAAATGCAGCGCTCCTTGGCTTCTACGCCCAATAATGGTCGTCTTCCACGTGTCAAACGAATATAAAAAGTCTGGGTGTTTTTACATTCACACCCCTAGCCGCGTAAATGAGCCGCCTATTTAAAGGAATGGGGACTTAGATCCAAACCACACCTTCTCCCCTCCGCAAGTAGTCATCAGAGCGCATCCAGAAAAGGTCCATTCCACCATGGCCAGCCGTTGCAACTCCTCCTCTCGCCCTTCCAGTCCTAAGCCCGGAGACTGGGAGAGGTGTTCCATCCCGCATAGCGAGCTAGTATCGCTTCAGACCAAGGGATTCCTCCCTCCGGCTTACATGGTCCCGGTTCGAGCCGGACTCGCCGCCTATAATGGCGGAGAGCAAGCGGAGAGCGCCCCCACTCCCTCCAAAGGAGAGCGGGTATGCCTTGTCCCTTATCTAATAAGGGGACTCAGATTTCCAATTCATCCATTTCTCCAAGGGCTTCTGGAGTTCTATGGCCTCCAGCTGCACAACCTCACACCTGCCTCTATATTGCATATCGCGATCTTCGTTACCCTTTGCGAGCTATTCTTGGGTGTTGAGGCTCATTTCGCGCTGTGGAAGAGGTTGTTCTGCCTGGTGCCCTGTTCTCAAGAGGGGTTAATATATGAAGTGGGTGGAGCCGAAGTGTGGCGCATCGCCGGGACCAGATATCTATCCGAAACCCCAAAGAAGGCGTCCGAGGACTAGCCTTCAGAATGGTTTTATATGGAGGATGTCCCACTGCCGGATCCTATCCGGATCGGCCTCCCCGAATTCAACAGTGATCCCTTGAAGAAACGCTTAAGCTGGCGTCCACGGAGCTCTCAGAGAGAAAGTGACAGGGACGTCCTTTACCTGATGGGCCGGATAAGACTATTGGTTCATTCCGGACTTGCCATGGTTGGAGTCATGGCCGTGTGCATCATGCGGGGGGTGCAGCCGCTTCAGTATAGAGGCCACCCCATGTGGGATTTTAACGGGGAGGATGACGCCACTCGTTACGGTCGTAAGGGGCCGGACTCAGTTGCCGCTCTAGTAAAGATCTTGTCCTATTTGTACAAGGGAGAAGAGGAGGAATTCCTCCGCGTCAACCCACAGGGTGGATTTACTACGTACAACCCTCCAAGTTGGGTAAGCGGACAATCTTGCTTGCCCATCCGTTTTATATTCCCATGATTAAATAGATAGTCTAACGACTCCTACGCAGGAACTGCGTCAGGAAGTAAAGGATATAAATAGCCGTCCTCCATAGCCCGAAGTTCGGGCCCTCTTGATGGTGGTAAAACCCTACGTCCTGCTTGATTAATATTGTTGATATGGGTAGTACAAGAGTAGATCTACCACGAGATCAAGGAGGCTAAACCCTAGAAGCTAGCCTATGGTATGATTGTTGTATGTTGGGGTTGTCCTACGGACTAAAACCCTCCAGTTTATATAGACACCGGAGAGGGTTAGGGTTACACAAAGTCGGTTACAATGGTAGGAGATCTGAATATCCGCATCGCCAAGCTTGCCTTCCGTGCCAAGGAAAGTCCCATCCGGACACGGGACAAAGTCTTCAATCTTGTATCTTCATAGTCCAGGAGTCCGGCTGAAGGTATAGTCCGGCTACCCGGACACCCCCTAATCCAGGACTTCCTCACCAGCCGAGTCACCCGCAGTAAGGTTATTAAGGTTTGTAAAGTTCAGTGGAGCCACCACACCGAGGATGAAGCCAACTGGGAGCGATAGGAAGATCTGCTGAAGGACCACCCGCACCGATTTGCTAGCCAACCCGAATCTCGAGGGCGAGATTCATCTTAAGGGGGGTAGGTTTGTAACATCCCAAATTTTCAATTTGGAATGTTATACATTAGATCATCACTGCATATCATATTTTATTTGCTTTTGGCCTGATCCAGAAATTGTACGCAACTCAAGGACCCACGGAGAGAGTTGGGGATTTCGTTATTTTCATATTTGAGTTTTCTCAAATTTAGAAAATAGGATCATTTGATTTTATTTATTTTATCTTCAATTATTTATATTATAAATATATGAGAGAGGGAATAAAATGACTTTCCCAAGATAAAGAAATATTGAGGATTTAATCAAAAATCAAATAAGTTTTAATTTTGGAGTTTTTGGCTAGTTTATTTGAATTTATGAAAAATTGCACGTTTTTCAAAACTGCATTTTAGGGCCAAGAAAATGTTCTCCTCGTTCTAAATATTTTATTTAGGAGGCGAAAATTTATTTTGGCATTTTTGGAGTTTTATATTATTTTCTAGAATTTTTCTTATTTTTGGCGGGATTTGTTTTAAAAAAGGTACCACGTGCCCGACTGGGCCGGAGGCCCAGCCGAGCCAGGCCAGACCCGCGCCGCCGCTGCCTTCCCCGCAGGAGTCCGCACCGCCGCCGAGTCCGACCGGGGCACGCCTCCCGAGGCCGACCCCGACCCGGCACCCCCTTCCCCAAGCCGCGCCACCCCCTCTCATAAATACCCCACCGCCGCCACCTCACCCGGCCACCTCGACCCGCCCCGCCTACCGCAGCCGCCACTCGCTGCCGCAGCCGCCGCTCGCCACCGTGTGCCGTCGCCGCCACCCCTTGCCGCGCCCGTCGCCAACGCCCGCGCCGCCCGCCGCCGACGCCACCCCACCCCGCAGGAGCCCCGAGTCCCGCCGGAATCCGACGAGGTAGCCGCGCCGTTCGCTGCCGGTTTTCCGAAGAAAACCGATCCGGTTTTTTGAAAACCCTAGGTTTTTTTATTTTTGTTAGATCGGTTTTATCGGTTCTTTTATTTAGCGAGCGTTCGCTCATTAGTTCGTTTTAACGGACGAGTTCACCATTTAGTTTCAGTTAACGAACGTTCGTTCGTTAATCTGTTCGTCAATTTTTTCTTTTTCTCGGATTTTCCGCGATTATTTGTGATCGCCATTTCTGATCCGATTTTTGTTTTAGTTTAACTTTTCGCTCGTTTATCGGAATCAGGCGATTCAAGCGCCTAGAGTTTCATCTCGAAACCCTCTTTCCATTTAACTAACTCAAACCAGTTTTTGCTTCTGTAAAATTTTACTTAGGTCCAGATTAGTACTTGAAGCTTGTTTCTTTCGCCGTTTGACTTCCGTTGTTTCGTTCGATTTGTTTCTTTTTGCAAACCGGAGTTCCTAAGTTGAACTTTTTGGTTAGATCTCTTATTTGAGTTTTATCTGTGCATGAGATGAGTACTTATTGTATGCTTGTTTGTTTGTTCATTTGCGTTAGAGTACCCGGAGTGCGCCGCTTGCTACTTCGAATCTCTAGGTTTCACGGATCATCAGTAAGGCAAGTAACACTTTGATCATACCTTTTACTACCTAGTTTTATTGCATTAGATCAATCCTCAAACATTTTGCATGAATAGGATCTGATTAACATGTGGGTATTGGGAAGTAGTTGAGGTAGTACCTATTACCTATTTTATTATCAAACCCTGGGAGCTACTTCTATGTTTCCTTATGACATGCTATGCTTGTAGACGTGGTTTGGGTTTGAGTGTATCCATGACAAATGTAAGATTGTTATTTAATGGTTCAACTTAAGGTGGCAACTTTAATATACATCTGGGTGGATTGAGGCACCTAGGTATTCCAGCGATTGCCTGTTTTTCATTATGGACCGCCACCCAGGCTCAAAGGGATCATGAGATTATTCATACTAGAAACTTCCGTGTGCAGCCACAAGCTACTATGGGCTCTAGCATAGGATCTGATTAACATCTGGGTAGTATACGAAACTCATTTTGGTAAACCGTTCAGTAGTAAGGTGGACATGATAACAGCATGAAACAAACATATATCTATGTACTATGGTCACTGTATTGTCCATATCATTCTAGTTTATGTTCCCTAATCAAGATAGAGACACGGTTCAACTCATATATTTTTAAGACACAACAGCATCGACAGGATATAAGTGTGAGAAACTACACAGCATTGGCAGCACTTGTAATGTGCATCACATGAGAACATAACTGTTTATACAACTTAAACTGAAATCAACATAGAGCAAGAAGTTAGAACAGCAATCCAGTTAAATAAATAGGTTTAAAACATACCTGTTGCGCCATTGGAGTTCCAGTTGGATCCTTCAAATTTGAAAGTAGTTGGTATGAGTAAATACAGTGATGCAACAGCAAAGGAGTATGGACCATAGCTATGGAATCTGACCTGAGAACAGTTGCGCTTCTGCTTTAAACATGGAGTTTGGGTTAGCTGTGGTGGTCTTCGTGCTTTGAGCACTGCAGTAGCTTTACAAACTGCTCGTGTGGGGGTACTCTGTGGTGGACATGGTGCTTTGTCAACTATAAGTGGGTTACTATCCGCTGGGGTTGCGGTTAGATGGGTTGTAGCTGGTTCTCTGCCCAACGGTGTAAGTGTGCAATCTGGAAGAGTCTCAATTATGTGTGGTGGGGCTAGTTTGTGGGCCAGTACAACCATGGTTCTATCTGCATCAACGGGTAGCACTGTCTTTTGTGAAGAACGGGTTTTTGCTCCCTTAGATACTGCCATCACCCCCTCCAATTCAAATGGCTAATAAACAAGAAAAGAAATTGAACGTACAGACATTGTATGATAGACATATGTGGTAATTCACATATATGTTATCTAACCAAACATGACAGCATGACACAATTTCACATATATGATGCCTAACTAAACATGATAGCATGACACAGTTTCAGATATATGATGGATAACTTAACATGATATAATGGCATAATTCAAGATATGATGATTACCTAAACAGGATGACATGACAAAACTATATGACGTCTTTCTAAAATAGGTTGGGATGAAATAATTCACATACATGTTGTCTAAGTATACAGGATGGCATGATATAATTGACATAATTGATTCATACACTAAGCAGCTGGCACTCGCATGTATGATCTCTAAACTAAGCAGATAGAATTCAATATTGTGCATATGATGTCTAAACTACGTAGTGCAAGACACCATATGCATCATAGGAGAAATATAAACATTCCAACTTAGAGCATACACCTGGGGTGGGATATAGGACTGGTCATCTGTCTCTGAATCCTCCTCTGAGGAGTTCCCTGTAACCATCGAGATATATGCTTCAACAGGTACCATTGCCTGCTCTGAAGACCTTGTTTTCACTCCAGATTTTTCCATAACCGGCTAAAATGGCTGAAACACATGAAGAGTAGTTCAATATACACAGATTGTTGACAAATGGAATACGTAATGAAAAAAAAGATGGCATGAGATAATTCACATATATGATGCCTGGCTCCATGGCGGTGCATAATTCACATATATGATAACTGGCTGAAAAACATGGCATTGCATAATTCACATATATGATATAGAAAGCAAACAGGAGGCATTCACACAAAGCATGTCTAATCTTAGCAGATGGCATGGCAATGCAAGACACCATATGCATGATATGAGCAATATAACCCAGCCAAGTTAGAGCATGCACCTCGGGGGGGGGATACGACTGGTCATCTCTCTCTGAATCCTCTTCTTAGGAGCTATCTGTAACCAGCAAGAAATCTGCATCGATAGGTAGCACTGGCTGCTCAGAAGATCTTGTTTTCACTCCAGATTTTCCGATGACCGACTCAAATGGCTGATGCACAGGAAGAGTAGATGAATGTATAAACATTGTTGACAAATGGAATACATTATGGAAAAAAATATGGCACGATACAATTCACATATACGATGACTGGCTAAACAGGATGGCATTGCATGATTCACATATATGATGCCTGGCTAAAGAAGATGGCATTGCATAATTCCCATATACTCCCTCCGTTCCTAAATATTTGTCTTTTTAGAGATTTCAAATGGACTACCACATATGGATGTATATAGACATATTTTAGAGTGTAGATTCACTCATTTTGTTCCGTATGTAGTCACTTGTTGAAATCTCTAAAAAGACAAATATTTAGGAATGGTGGGAGTATGATATAGAAACTAAACAGGTGGCATTCACACAAAGCAAATCTAAACTAAGCTGATGACATATAAGATGTATAATGTAAGCAATGCAAGGCGCCGTATGCATGATATGACCAACATCAGCATACCAGGTAGAGAAAACACCTCAAGTGGTAAACAGGCGTGGTCGGCTCTTTCTGAATCTCCATCTGAACAGTTATCTTCCTCTAGAATACAATCTAGAAATGCAGGAGGGGGGGGGGCACTTCGCCCACCATGGAGCGACGTCTGCATGACATTATATTCGCACGCAACGGTCTTCTCTTTTTCTCTACATGTACAGTACGATTGTGTACAATATCTGACATGCATAACAAAAAAATAGTTAGATTTTGTAAGGCCTAAGGGGTGCATGCAAAAATCAAGACTGATGGTAGCAAACGAGTGGATGGATCCAAACCAATGATAGCAGGTAGATTATAGCTTCAGTTTAAAAAGATAGACAATGGATCATCTATTGTTTGTTGCCAACCCAACATGAACCACATAGAAGACCCTAGATGAACCAGATAGTAGACAGATACTATTCGTTGCTGGCTCGATATGAGACCCATGGGTATTTCAAAACTCAAGATTGAACGATAAAGTAGCAGGTAATAATAACCGGTGTATAACGTAAGCAAACACGAAAGACTGCGACCTCTCTTCCGGAACTGTGTAGTCCTCAGGTTCATCTGCTCAGTCGATGATGGTAATGCAGTTAACGTGGCTGCCGGCAACGGGGAAGATGATCTGAGTCGGCGAAAGGAAGTCTGCAGGGGGGATCTCTACTGCAGTGAACGCTTCTGTCGATGGTGCACCTCAGGTGGGGTGGATGACGGCACGGCAGGAGCAGGACATAACACACAGAGTTTTCTTTGACGCCTATCTGAAAATGAAGTAAATCTGTAAGGGATCCTTAAAATTGGAGGATTGTATAAATGCAGGGACAGGAAAACACAGGAATAGGATAGGAATGCACGTGCAAAACAGAGCATTTGCAAACATAGGATTTCAGTCAACCTGGGTGTTTGGCTCACATGAACTGGAAGAACAAAGGAATGGAGAAACAAAGTGATGTGACGAGTGTACAACCTCTTTGGCATAGCCTTGTGTACCTCAGCATCATTGGGTTGGACGTGGAGGATGGTGATGATGTTGGTGTGACTGTCGGAGGCGGGGAAGAAGATTCGAGGCCTCTAGAAACGGCGCCGAGGGTACTGCTCTGCTGTGATGGATGGTTCTGTTGTTGGAGCAGCTCCGCTAAGGTGTACGGCAACGAGCCTGAAGCATGACAAGACAAACAACGTTAATCTAAAGTGGGACCCTAATATCATCTGCAATAGATGATGTAAAATACATCACCAAAAAGTGCTAGATGTAAAATGCAGCAGCCGCGCCATGGCCGCTCCGACAGATGTTGTAAGTACTGTTCACTCTGAACTTAACTGAAGAAAATGAACTTCACAGTCGAAACTGAATTTTAGTGTCGAAACTGATTGAACTAGTAACAGAGCTTAGCAATAGATGTTTAGGGCGTTCGAGCACTAGTAGCAGAGAAGCAGTGATCTAAATCAGGAGACGCTCGAGCAGGGAACACACTAGCAGAGAGCAAGTCGTGCAGTAGCACCGCGAGCGAGTGTTAAAGCAGCAACTCCTATAGCTGCCGGAGGTCGTGCAGTAGCAGCAACAGCGCAAGCGAGAGCAAGAGCAGAGTAGTAGCATGAACGAAAGCAGGAGCAGTGCAGCAGCGTGACCGACAACAAGAACAGAGCCGCAGCACGAGCAAGAGCCGGAGCAGCTGCAGCTAGTGCCGTTGTGGAAGTCGCCGCCGAAGAAGCAACGACATGGGGGAGAGACACCATGGATGATGTGGCCGGCGACGGCGCCGTCGATGGAGACACGCCATGTCTTCTCGGTATCGAGCACCGGTAGCCCCGTGAGATCGAATAAAAGATAAAATGCAGCGGTGAGTGCAGAACCTCCTTGGTGGCGCCGAGTTGGCCTCGGCTTCATCGGAAGAATTGGTGAGGGTGCTGCGGTTGTAGTGGGGCAGGTCAAGACGGCGCTGTGGGGATTGAGGTGGCGCGATAGACGAGGCGAACGTCGGGGCAGCTCCTTGGAGGTGGAGGACGGGGCGACTGATCTGGCGGGACGACGAGATCGACAACGGATCCTCATCCGGTGCGGTGGATGAGGGACGACAAGCTGTTGCGGTGGATGACGTAGTCGGGGAAGAGTCTCCGGATGGGCGGCGGTCGGGAGGCCGACGGAGGAGCATGGGGTTTCGCGGGTTTTGGCGGCGTCGGTGTACGAATGGGGGGCGAAGGGGGAGGGGGAGCCAAGCTTAGGGACTCGCTTGTCCGAAATGTAGGGTAAGTTACCAGCGTACCCCCGTCGGTTTTGACACCGCGACGTGGAGCTTCATTTCCGGATAAGGGGTAGAAGGGGGATTTCGCGTGTCTGGGCTGCGGGAGCGATTTTGGATGATGAGGGAGTTCTCGCACGCATCCAAGTTTCGGGATAACAAGGCGCGACGCGGGTTGAAGAAGCGGGAGTTTCAAAGCAGGTGAGACAAAAGATACTCGAGCTTGAAAATTTCGGGATTACAAGGTGTGGATTCGTTGTTCGGTAGAACAAACCTAACGGGTAAAAAAAATGCATACAAGACACAAGAGAGTCATGTCCCCTTTTACTATATTGCTATAGATGCCATTGAAAAAACTACAAGAAAAATGTGAAACAATCGGGAGAACAAGATTACCCTGCACAGTACCAAATCGATTCGCACTTCCCTCAACAACAACAAAAATCAGATCAATTCCCACCAAAGAAAGAGTAATGTCCCTTTTTATATGATTACAGATGCCATGATCTCGAATTTTAATTTTTGAGTCCACGTTATGTTAGATTCGAATATATCGTTAGGTGACCTTGCGGTTTATAATTGATGCAGTCGTACATTTTGATCTTCCATCATATATGAACATTTTCCTCCACCATGTGAACATATATATTGTCGTCTACCATATGGACTAAATTTGAATCAATTTTCCTTATTTGAATACAATTGTTGTCAAGTTATACAATAATTTAAATATTATCTTGATAACAAAAAACATACATATAGCAGTAACCATATTTCACTATGAACTACATGTACCATATGCTCTCCAATTCAAATATTTGTATCCATTTTATGTTGAATTCAAATCATAGTACATTATTGGTCTAGGTAGCGAGATGTTTGGGATAATCCAAACCCTGTTTTCATACGTATAATTTTTGGCTGAATTGGGACAAGTTTTGGTATAAGCCTCTTGCAAAACCAGAGATCCTCTCAACAAGCCTCGTGGTTCCGAGAGGGAATGTGTCACCTTTGTGTGTGAAACGATATATGCTGCCTCCCCCCTGACTTTATTTACAGAGGCAACATAGAACTATATGAGTGCCCTGTTAAATTTTGGAATTATTTCGGGTTCATTTGGCCTTTTTATACATTAATTGAGTTTCTGGACTTTTAATATGCATAATCTAAATATGAATTGCATGCACATGCTCCGGTGCACCAAAGTGGGTTGAAAAATCACATGTGTGTCCTTGGTTGAATTTCTAGGTCCCATGGAAGAAATGAGAATGAAATTCAAACATCTGGGCGTCATGACTCGGCCGAGAACATCGAGAAACTTTGATTTTAAATTCATGTAAATCCAAAACTCGCCTGGAAATCATGAAACTTGGCATGGTGTCATGTCATGGCACTAACATGTCGTGGTAAAAAATTGGGCCGATTTGGAAGCTTGTGGTTCTAAGAGGGAACGTGCCACCTTTGAGTGTGAAACGATATACGCTGCCCCCTTGAGTTTCTTAACAAAGGCAACATAGAACTACATTAGTGCCTTGTTAAATTTTGGAATTATTCCGGGTTCGTTTGTCGTTTTTTATATATTAATTGAGTTTCTGGTCATTTAATGTGCATAATTCAAATTTGAACTACAAGCACATACTCTTGTGCACCAAAGTTGGTTGAAAAATCACATTTGTGTCATTGGGTGAATTTCTAGGTCCCATGCAAGAAATGAGAATAAAATTAAAACATCTGGGCATCTTGGCTCGGCCGAGAACATTGAGAAACTTGGTTTTAAAATTCTTGTAAATCCAAAACACGTCTGAAAATCATGAAACTTGGCATGGATGTCATGTCATGGTACTACCATGTTGTGGTAAAAAAATTGGCCGAATAGGAACAGATTTTGGTATAAGCTTCTTGCAAACCGAAGCTTCTCTCAAGAAAGCTCGTGGTTTTGAGAGGGAACGTGCCACCTTTGAGTGCGAAACGATATATGTTGTCCCCCTTGAGTTTATTTACAAAGGCAACATAGAACTACATGAGTGCCCTGTTAAACTTTGGAATTATTCCGGCTTCGTTTGGCCTTCTTTACACATTAATTGAGTTTTTGGTCACTTAATGTGCATAACTCAAATTTGAACTACAAGCACATGCTCCCATGCACCAAAGTTGGTTGAAAAATCACATTTGCGTCCTCAGGTGAATTTCTACTCCCTCCTTCCATCTATATAGGTCCTCATGCATTTTTCAAGGCTAACTTTGACCAAACGTTAGAGCAATAATATATGACATGCAACTTACACAAAGCATACCTTCAAATTTGTATGTCAAAGGAGCTTCCAATAATATAATTTTCATAGTATACATCTCATGTGCTATTAATCTTGTCAATAGTCAAAGGCTATCTTGAAAAACACATTAGGCCCTATATAGATGGAAGGAGGGAGTAGGTCCCATGCAAAAAATTAGAATAAAATTCAAACATCTGGGCATCGTGGCTCGGTGGAGAACATTGAGAAACTTGGTTTTAAAATCGTGAAACTTGGCATGGTCTCATGTCATGGTAGTACCATGCCGTGGTAAAAAAATTGGCCGAATAGGAACAAATTTTGGTATAAGCTTCTTGCAAATCGGAGCTTCTCTCAAGAAGGCTCGTGGTTCTGGGAGGGAACGTGTTCCAGTGCACCAAAGTTGGTTGAAAAATCACATGTGTGTCCTCGGGTAAATTTCTAGGTTCCATGCAAGAAATGGGAATGAAAATCAAAATTCTGGGCGTCGTGGCTGGGTTGGAAACATTGAGAAACTTAGTTTTTTAATTCAGGTAAATCCAAAACACGCATGAAAATAATGAAACTTGGCTTGGTGCCATGACATGGCACCAACATGCTGTGGTAAATTTGCAGTCCGATTTGCGAAGGTGCACACATTAACAATCAACAAAGTCATTTTGGAACAAGTGTTGTCACGTTACAATCGGAAACACAAGTATTGTTGAAACCGTGGGCGTTCTACTTACTAGTACCATTTACGTGCCGCCACGCGTCCCCATTTTTTATTAGCTAGGAGGCGCCGTGCAGGGTAGATATTTGAGTACGAGAGGCGTGCGATCAGACCCCTACGCGTGCTTATCGGGAGGAGAGCCCTTTCACCTCCATCTACCGTCCACCTCTCTCCCAAGGTCTCCATTAATGGCACCCGAGCCTCTGTTTAATGGCGTGGCTATGTCTCACTCAACTGAGATTTAAGAGAGAAAAAAGAAAATCTGAAAGCACGGATCTTGATGTAAGATCCGACGGACCTATATAGCATCTACGGCGACTTATAGCAAGACTGATGAATATGTAAGGACAAATAAAATTTTTTTGATAAAAGAAGGGCTTGCCCCTTCCGATTTTCATTACTGAAAACCACCACAATTCACAAGAAGTTCAGCACAACTCCAGCCTAACACGAAGGACTAAAAGCTACCAGATTGAAATCACAACATCCCAAGAGGCCAACGAAGGCCAAACATCCGTGCTAGAACCCAACATTTCACAACCGACGACACAATCCACATCCTAAACCGATTATTACATCAAAAGAAACTAGGAAACTGTAGGAAGCCCAACAACAACTAGAAGAACAGCAACATCAGGGTCGCCACAACAAGAGTTTTCTTCATTCCAGCCTCGCAACATTGATCTTCCATAGAAAGATAAGGACGATTAATTGTCTTACATAATTAGAAAGATAACTAAAAAAGCCATATGCGGCTACGCCCAAAATACACAAGGGCAAAAGAAGAAGGAAGACAAGGATCTGGCTCGCTGATCTCTACTTTCTTGATGCGTTGCTGCAGGTCGCGGGAACTAGTCTCCGCGGCGAGCAACGATGAGCTCTTTCATGTCCTCAAGACGCTGCTTGAGAACATCCACGGATTCCTCCACCAGCCTTTGGCGCTCGTTGCAGAGCATGTCATTCTCGTCCATAAGTTTATTGACGATGACGCCGGTCCTCTTCAACAAGGCACTGGTCTCCTCCTGCTGGTCTGCACTTTGGACGATCTTCTCCCTCAGCAGGTCGCGCTCGGCCCGGAGCCTCTCATTGCCCTCCCTTAGTTGCCAGATGACGCCGGTAGCCTATTCAAACAAGGCTTTCATGTCGTCCTACAACCTCGCCCAGCCAGAGATCTGATCCATCTCGCTATGGACGATCTCATGCATGCGCCTGTAACAGTCGTCGCCTGCCCGCGAGAAATTTTCCCAGGCCGTCGCGGCGCGGCGGGACATCTCTGCTGCATTCGTGGTGCGGCGGGACATCTCTGCTGCTTCCGCGGCGCGGCCGAACCAGTCTGCTGCATCAACGGCGCAGCGGGACCTCCGTGCTGCTACTTCCGCGCGGCGGGACATGTCGGCTGCTCTCGCAGTGAGGCGGGACATCTCTCGTGCTTCCGCTTCCATGCTCGCCTCTCCCTAGTGGCAATCTCTTGACCCAGAACTCACGCGGGCCATGGCAGACGCAAGGGAAGGATGTTGAATGACTTGTTTGTTTTTGTGGATGAGGAGTTGAGGAGGAATGTGCAGTCATCTTGGCATACTAGTATTTATAACCGAGTACTAATACGCTCCTAAGTGGGAAACCGTTTAGGTTGTAATCGGTGTGAATAGGTTTGCAATTCAATATAGCGTGGTACTAATACGCTCCTAAGTGGGAAACCATTTAGGTTGTGATCGGTGTGAATAGGTTTGCAATTCAATATAGCGTGGAGTAATTTGGAATGTGATGAGACGCAAGCTCAAAATTTATTGACGGTTCTAGTTTCGAAGTGCGGCACTATTCCCGGATGGAGTACTTCTTTTTCTACTCCCTCCTTTCCGGTTTTATAGAGCTTATCTCAAAATTTTAGTTTTTCCATTTTATGAGGCTCAATTTGCTTGTTCCCCAACACATGTTCAGATTCCAAGGTGCATTAAATCATTGCATGCAAGTATTAAGAGAAATTCACCAATGCATGTACTTTATGCATGCATTGCAATTAATGCATTGATAAACATAATTTTTTGAGAAAAACAAGAGCATTAATTTGGTGCTATTGCAAACTACAAAAACTATTCCACCACTCACCATCTTGGTTGGTGAGATTTTTGAATTAAGCCCTATAAACCGGAAAGGAGGGAGTACTGCTCTGTACGTGCAATAACTGGCACCGTCGTATACATATCTTACGGTTAATGGGGCGTTCAACAGGAATAGCCGCGTGGAGAGCTCTAGGCTAGTCTTTTTTCAGATGCATTAAACGTATCTCTCGGGACTTCTCGCACGCACCATCGTGCCACCCACAAAAACTTGTACTCTGACTTTAGTAGTACGTTATACAGGAAGAGAAGAGGTGCACGCACGCACTCATCCTCTCACACACGCATCTGTTTTTTCTTGAAAAGGAGGATGATGGGGCCCGGTCTCTGCATCTGGGAGCCACACACGCATCTGTAGCTACGAATTGTAGTGTTCTCAACCATCCGATTGGCTCTATCATGGATGTACCTATATACTAAAACATGTCTAGATACATCTATATTTTGACAAATGGAAGGCATGTATTGTGGAACGGAGGGAGTGCTTGTCATCAAAATGGATAAAAAGGGATGTATGTAGAACTAAAATACGTTTACATACATCTCCTTTTATCCATTTTGATGAAAGTAGTACTTCTTACCCAAAGGAACTTTATATCCAACAGACACAAAATATTCGTTCGACTGTTGGAAATTACTGATCTGATGTCGAAGTAATTGCTGCATGGCCACCAAAACCCACCATTTCTTAAGCTAAAGTAAACCAAGGTAATCCCTATATTAGCATATTACTAAGATAAACAGAAGGCACTTTGAAACATTTAGGACGTGAGCTTGTCAATCTGAATGTGGAGGGACACAAGCTTAGCCCCGGCCAGCAGCTTGGGCGGAACTGTCAAGAAGGTCAGCTCCTACACGTCGACATCGCCGGGATCCTTGCTTCTTGTCACCTCCATTTCCACCTTGATGGCATCGGTCGTGCCTTTGGGCTCCCCCGGCGGGCCGTTCGCCCACAACTTGGCCACGTAGTGCGGCAGTGGGGACGCCCCCGCTCTGATGCAGACGACCGACACGGCGGTAGGCGCGCCGATGTCGAGCACGGCGCCGACCAAGAAAAATGCGTGGCGGTCCTCCTCCGCGAACAACAAGAGCCGTGGCTCCGACAGTGGCACTTGCAGCTGGAGCACCTTGCCGTACTAGATCCTGTGAACGGGCTTGGGATGCGCAGTGCTGATGTAGTGGTAGAGCATCGGCGGCGGGCCTTCGTAGCCGCAGACGGGCACGGGGCATTTGTAGGGCGCGAGCGGACACACGCTCTGGTGATCGACGAGCTTGTGGTAAGTGACGTAGAGCCCACAGCCTTCGTGCGGGCACTCCACCCTCACCAACGAAAGGACGGAGTCCACCGTCGTGTTCCGCACGTCGAAGCCACCGCCGCGCTCGCACTTCTGGCATTACCGCTGGTTCCCGGGGCACTCGACGCGGCAGTCCGCGCACGCCAGGTGCCCTCCCTTGCACTCAGAAATCAATAGAACAACACATCAATCAACAAACCTGCACCTTGCTCAATCAGCCGAACGGACGAGGTGTATTCGAACCTCATACACTTGAGGCGTCAAGGGGCGGAGGCACAAGGGGCAGTGGATCACGGTGAGGTCCATCGAGAACTTAGAGAGCTCCATCGTCGGGTCCTGTTCGGTCTGCATGATCTCGCCCACCTCGTGCACAACCATCTCTCGACTTGGGCCGGGGTATTACAAAGATTTACCGTCACATATTTTATACTACTTCAAGGTGCATTAAATCAACACATGCAAGTATAAAAAGGAGAGTCACGGCATGCATGCATGCGTTGTAATTAATGCATTGGTAAGCGCAAATTATTGAAATATATCGAGTGCAGTGCTTTGATGTGTTGCGTCAACTCGTACATAAATGAGAAGTTTGATTATCCTCTCCCTCGCGGACTTAACTGCACCTGCCTTTGGCTGTATGACGGGTTGGCCACACACCTGTCGGGCCCACCTATCATACACGCAAAGGCAGGAGCGTCCCTCCCTCGCCCATGAGCGTGGTGGCTGGCAAGACTAGGAGAAGCTTTCACTACACGCTCTCCCTCCCGCACGCGGTGGACATGCAGCAGTTCAATCGGTGTCAGATGGCCAGAAGCGTACTGTAGTACTCCTCCAGTGCAGTAGTACTCCATCATTGTTCGACTTCCCGAAGAGGCGAAGAGCCAAGCACAGCCCGGACGCTCATGTGGCAGTTTCATGTGTAGAGTAGTCAGGATAGCGTGTACCGTGCCTGTAAGCTTAAAATCGTTGGGGTCGGCTCCATGCTATGTGGCCGTCTCGAAGTTTTTTTTAAAAATAAAACAGTCTTCTGGCGCTACCTGACACCCTGGTGATTGTAGTTTGCACGCTCATCTTGTCAAGACAGGAATATATATTTTAACTTGTTTTTTTCGAAAAGGGGGGATTCCCCGGCCTTTGCATCAGAATGATGCATACGGCCACATATATTTTAATTTGTGGTGGGTAAATGTTAGAGGTTGCAGCAAATATATTGTACACTACGGGTCTTTCAGCCAACTTTAGAGGCAAGCATGTGGGACAGTGCTATGATGTGTCGTGTCAACTCATACAACGAGGAGAAGCTTGATATTACTACACGCCTTCTCCCTCACCCATGCGCGCGGTTGCTCATAAACAAGGACATGCTTTTGCTTACTAGTACTTCTACAACAAGCTATATGTCCCGCTCGCGGTGGACGGACATGCAGCAGTGGATTCGACACTGTAGAAGCAGTAGTAGTAACAACATTGTTCGTCTTCTCGAAGAGGCGAAGAGCCAAGCGCAAACCGAACGTTGCAATTGCGAACATTGGAGCACGCATATAGCCAGGCTCTTGCATGAGACAAAATTGGTATGTGAGCCCACTATTGTACTAGTACGTGCAACTACTTGCTAGTATAGCCCTGTAAACCAGAAAGGAGTATTTGCCCTTCTAGAGATTTCAGCAAGTGACTAGACTACACCGAGACAGGGTACATATGGAGCAAAATGAGTGAATTTGCACCGTAAATAAATACGTACTAGTTCTATCGTTTTCCTCAACAAGGTGCACAATATTGAGTATACTGACTAGTCTCTTTTTTACACTCATTTATGTTTTTTTACACAGTACGGACGCAAGCGCTCATATACACGCGCATACACTCACCCCTATGAACGCACACACGCACAACACTATCATCTTGAAATTTACGAAGTCACCATAGGCACCTCGTCGTCGACGGGTCCATAGGTGCTTGAATGCCAAGGAGGGAGAGGAGCGGTTCCCGAGACGTTGAATGGTCAATGATGCATCCTCAATTACATGCAGAGGGAATTAATTGGAGAAGCAGAATAGAGCCAGCATGATGTGAATGCAACATAGTTTGGACTCTCATATAATAAAGGCGCCCCACCACTCCAATCCATCTACTCCCAAGTCTCTGTGCAACACTGCTCACTCCAATCCAAGACCAAGTGACCAGAAGCCACAAGCACCTATGGAGGCGATGGACGCGAGCGGCAGTCGGCTGTGCCAAATCATCCAAGTCGCCGGCCTGCGACCCCACACCATGCAGCGTTTCCAGACGATGCTGGCGACGGCAGGCATTGTAGCCCTTGCCAACGCCGGCTTCGCCTCTCGCATGGACGACATGATGGTCAACTCCATCCGCAAGTTCACCGCCATCAAGAAGCGCGCGGACGACCTTGCCGTACTGCTCCAGCCCGCGCGCCTAGGCTCCTCATTGCCTGCCACCCTCATCGGCCTCCATGGTGATGAACTCTTTCAAGCCTTGGTGGCCTTGCAGGTGCCGGATGTTGCAACGAAGAATGTGCACCTCGAGGTCGCGCTCGCCGCACAGCGCCTCGCCATGCAAGAAACCGTTGACCTGCACACGCACGTCTACGAGGAAATCGTCTACATAGGCCACTACAAGGCAAGCGAGGAGATTAAGACGTTGGCCTTATTCCAGCGGCGGGAATCTTTGGATGCCATTGTTCAGAAGCATGTCGACCTGGCCATGAAAGCCGCCGCTACTTAGGCGCCGTTCGGTGGGCCGGCACCCTAAGTCGAGGAGGTGGACGTCGTCGATGGATGCATCTCTTCTTCTTGCCTCCTATAACCAGCACTGCATCGCCTCATGGCCTTAATGTTTTATTAGTATAGTACTCCCTCCGTTCCCAAATATAAGTCTGTCTAAAGATTCCAGCAAGTGACTACTACATACGGAGCAAAATGAGTGAATCTACACTCTAAACTATGTCTACATACATCTGTATGCTGTATTCCATTTGAAATAGTATCTAAAAAGGCTTATATTTATGAACGGAGGGAGTATATGGCATTTTTATTCCAGTCGTAATGTTTTCACTGTGAGGTGGGGCCGCAGTTGAGAAAACCCACCCCGCCCACCGGGCGTCGGCCAAGTTTAGAATTAGAAGAGAGAAACGAGGGAGGAGAGCTAGCTGTAGCACGGAAGCTGTTGTCAGATGGGACTCGTGTTTATAGAATAGGAGTACTGAGCACTCGTGCCTCTTTTTTTTGAGGGAAAAATTAGTCATATGTCTAGTACCACTAGTTGGGTGCGTGCGACCTATAGCTGTCATCACTTTAGGTCTCCTTTTCGAACCCCGGCTACGCTTCATAGTACATATTATTTCGCGCATTTATCCTCCTATATGTACTCCTAGGCTATTTCCACGTGCTCCCATTCGCCGACATGTGGGACATAGAGCATCTGGGTCGTAGTGCATGCACAACGCGGAGGATATGCTGGGGTACTTTATATTTCAGACCTCACGAATTACATGCAAAACCCCCGCAAAAGAATAAATAAATGAATGAGTTACTACATGAAACCAGATTATTTTCATGGAAACCAGAGCACGTTCATTAAATTTTGTATATAACACATTTATAAAAAATGACCGGACCGAAACCAGTCTAAGGACCTCTTTGATTTTTCCCACAAAAAAAGGGCCTCTTTGATTCGCAGGATACTGAAAACACAGGAATGGGGAAAGTATGATGGCGATGAACCGATACAAGGAGAACTCTAACTCAATTAGAGGTTAGAGTTAGATTGTAACCCTGAACTAACTCTAAACCAAAGAGGTGTATGGATGGCAAGGTTAGATTGACAATAAAGGCCCTATCTCAAACATTTGACTACTTTGGACCCTATTTCCTGCCGGATTTGGAGGGTGCTTGGATACGTTTTAGTTCCATGACTAAAAGTAGTGGGACTAAAACTTGCTAGCCTCATCCATGCTTGGATCCAAATTCTAAAGAGACTAAAATCAAGTTAATGAGCATTTATTATCCTCCAAACCCTCCAATCCAGAACTCGCCTGTGTTAAAGGAGAGGAGTTAAATGAGGAGAGAGAGACTAATCCACATTTTAGTAGGGGTACCCCTAACTACAATTTTTTAGTCTCAAGACTAGTTTTAGCCCCTCTTTAGTCAGGGGTGCTTGGAACTTTAGCCTCTTAAAGATACTATTTTTAGTCAGACTAAAATAAGTCCCTTGGATCCAAGCACCCTCTTGGTGTGGCCGACTCTTCCGTGGCCTTCTCCCGCTCACAATTGACATAAACGAATCATTTATACAAATCAAGCATGCAAAACATGATAATTTTTTACTTTGTCCATACAAATGAGATATCCCACTTAAACATACAAGTCGTCAATCAAGCTTCACAAAATAAAAAAACACTTCATGAAACAAAGAATGAGCTAACTCATCACGGAAGTCATTCACGATAGGGAGGGAGCCCGGAGCACCTCACGCACCGAGGGAGGAACTCGCCATCGGCACTCCGGAGGAAGGCTCTGTAGAGACCAAGCCCCAGGAACCCCTCCGACGCCGGCCCTTGCGAGTTGAGGTCGACACCGGCATGGGTAGCAGGGCCGCTTGCCACCGACTGGGAACTTAATCTTTGGGCCTCTAGAAATAATGCAAGCCTGTAACTAAAATACCTAGAAAGGTCAACTGAATCTTTGGGCCTCTAGAAATAATGCAAGCCTGAAACTAAAATACCAAGAAAGGTGAACTGAATCTTTGGGCCTCTAGAAATAATGCAAGCCTGAAAGTGAAATACCTAGAAAGGTGAACTGAATCATTGGGCCTCTAGAAATAATGCAAGCCTGAAATCGAAATACCTAGAGAGGTGAACATAATCTTTGGGCCTCTAGAAAGATTTATTACCTCCTCAAGCAGCATCAAACAATTCCATGCGTGCACCACAAATCAATACCAAGTTTCATCAGGATCTACTTTTCCAAAACAGAATTAGCGCTAGAGCAAGCAAGATCAATGATATGGCCGTGAGACAGAGAAGGAACAAACAAACTCCCCCTCTCGTGACCTCCCTGGTAGATGTGCCACCGCCGCGCACGACAGAGGGAGAAAAACAACTGGTGAAGGTGGAGCGGGGCGACCTTCGAAGGCCGGAGGGAGAGGCAGCCGGAGTAGGGCGGCGGAGGCCGGAAGGAGAGGGCGGCCGGAGGAGAGAGAGGGCGAGCAGCCCTATGGGGAACAGAGAGGAGTCGTGCGAGAGGGGGGAGTGATCTGGTGCGGGCAGGGGAGATTTTTTAGTTCTCTTTTAGTAGGCCCGAGGATAACTAACCCAATTAGAACCTCTCCACCAGGCTAGTTTTATTAGCTGGGTTAGAGCAAACTAGCTCAAACTAACCCCCCTTGTTTCGATAATTTGAGGCTATTTCAACCGAAACTAGCTATAACTCAGGGATCCAAACAAAGAGGAGTGTTACTGTACATGCTACAGTGTGGACCGTAGCACATTGTTTTTTATGGCCATATCACCACATTGTTTTCTACTGCTGGTTCACTGGGCTACCGTGGTTCGCACTGCTGGTTCACTGGGCTGCCGTGGTTCGCACTCCTTCGACCTTAGTAGTACTCCCTCCGTTCCTAAATATAAGTCTTCGTAGATATTTCACTGTGGACCACATACGGATGTATATAGATGCATTTTATGTGTAGATTCACTCATTTTTCTCCGTATGTGGTCCATAGGAATGGAGGGAGTAGTATAGTACTAGTATATACCGCATCATTCTTTGCTCCTTCTTACTACTCCGGCATGTGGGAGAGCCAGCATCCGGGTCGACGTGTCATGCACCAGATTAGAGCGCGGAACGGAAGGGGGGCATCACCCCGGTCGGAGCGCCAGTAATTCATGACTATAGTGAGTGGTCATATCACAAGTCTTTTCAGCAGTAACGCGCCGTCAAATCACACATCCCCACTCGCTCACCCTCCTTGCCTATCTGTCAACTGCCTACCCAAAAACTGTCGCGCGTACTGCCCCGGAAAATCCCCGCCCTCAACTTTTAACTACGCGAAAATAGTTCGAGCTTGTTTGTTCTATATAAATAAAATACTTACTGTATGTTTATTCACCCGTGGGGTGGTTCAATGAATGGAGGGGCGGGGAGCACAAGTGAACAATACTGTAGTACTACTAGTAGTAAGTAGGAGTCGTACAGTAGTCACCTTAAATAGAGAGTTTCTTTTCTTTAATGCCACGCACACAAATTGAAACGCTTGTTGTGGAGAGAAAAAAGATAATCACTCCACTGTATATGGATGCAGGGGCCTGAGCGCTTGCTTTACTAGGGTTTCTCTCTTCATTCTCTCATCCTCTCCAGATATAAACAAGACAGCGGTAGAGACATTTTCTCTGTGCTCACCGCTGGTCACAGATCCGGCCGAATCCCTTCGGCCGGTGTGTGTAGAGGACTAAAAGGTGCATCATTCATGTGGTCATCGCCGCCGAGGGAGGAAACCCACAGCTTCCGGAGGGGCCCGATCCTCTGCCCGTGTCGTTCTCTCCGACACAGCGTCGGCTCGGGAGGTCCTCCGACCCTTCTTCCTCCCTGTTGTATTGTCCGCAGATCCGACCTGCCGCCGCTGACATCCCGGCGACCCTCAGGTATAAGTTCTTCAAAAGCGGCCTTGCTCTATTGGCCCAGCTCCCCACGTGTCTGCATGTGCATCTTTTTCTACTCCCATCAGCTCTTCCAAAGCCACCTAAATTTGTAGTATTATTAGAGGTAAAGCTACTTCATGCATTCGAATCTAGGGCTTTGTTCAAACAATGAAGAAAGGGGGGAAAGTTGTAGCATGAATCTAGGACTTGATTCAAAGAGGAAATAATATGGTGAAAGTAATAGAGACCGGATACCCAACCGGTCTATTGGTTGAAAAGGGAAATAATGGGAAAACGCAGTACAAACTGCATAAGGAACATATCTATTATTGGTTGAAAAAAGGATAGAAAGTGGCGGCTAGTTTACAAGTCAACAGAGTATGTCCAGGATTAGATTTGCTGCCATCACATAGTAAAAGGTCTCCAGGATTAGATTTGCTGCCCTCACATAGTAAAAGGTCTCAGGATTAGATTTGCTGCCCTCACATAGTAAAAGGTCTCCAGGTTTAGATTTGCTGCCCTCACATAGTAAAAGGTCTCCAAGATTAGATTTGCTGCCCTCACATAGTAAAAGGTCTCCAGGATTAGATTTGCTGCCCTCACATAGTATAAGGTCTCTAGGATTAGGTTTGCTGCCCTCACATAGCATGAACAAACTCGGCATCACCACTTTATGCCTCCTTGTAGGTACATTTTGCTGATGCGTCCACTGTCGCATGTCCTTATACCAACCTTTTGCTGTTGTTAATGTAAGGGCACATGTAAAATGAAGTGATCACACTGTTACCTTAGGGACATGTCTAACCAGTGTTATTGTTAATCTAATGCCTCCAGTGATAAGATGCAATTAAACTGTGTTACAAATGGCACTCCTGCTATTTTCCCCAGTATGATAAGTAAGTTGCTCCTTTACGCTGCTGAGTGTCCTGGTGTCCCCATGGTCCCATGCCCTTAAACCAACTCTTTAGCTATTGTTGATTTACTGTGTCTGGTAAACAAGCAATGCCACCATTAAAGTAATCCCATATTTGAGGAATCTCATTGCTGATCGTAATGCTTCTGGTAACATGAATAGCATTGTTGATGTTTTAAATTTTCTACTGTCCTTGCGTGATTGCCATGAACATAATTAAGATGCTTCTTTTCATTTTGTATATGTTTCGTATATTCTTATTGACCAACAACTATTTGCTTTCTATCTTTTTGTGCAGATAGGGATATCCATTTCACCTTGTTGTTATTGTGACCTTTTGGTGAACTGCACAAAACACTTTTTTTGGAATTAGTGTCTTGTGGAGTTCAACTAAAATGTCACGTGGGCAACATCTCTCAATTTTGGTGGAACTGCACAAAATGGTGATTGGAGTTTCAAAAATCTCCGTCAAGTTCTGCTGGTAATCTCGTGCAACATTTTATTAGCCTTTGCAAGATGAAGCCGTCACTATCACCACAATGGCACTTTAGTGGAACTGCACAAAAGGATAAGAAAATTATAGTTGCACCTTACATGAGCCAGACAACCAACCTTAATGTTCCTCAATTTTAGTGCAACTACTAAAGAAGAACCTACCAGCTCACAAGAGCAAGTACTTCTTGCTAGCTGAATGATGCAATCTTCGCTTCATTTCAGGTGAACTACAGAAAAAGGGGCATGAATTGAATCATGGAACTCTAGGCAGACCTCATCCAAGTAGAGCTGGAGGTTGAGTTCAAGAAGGCCGCTATTAAAGAGAAATCATGCTCTCCTGGATCCTTGTTTGTGCTGTGCAAACAGGAATACTCAACTACAGATGTTGTGACGGTCAAGAGCATTCGCCAAGTTCTTCGATTGTATGACGTGGCTAGCCAAGATGGATTTAATCCCGATATTCACTTTATCAAAAGGCTCTAATGGGTTGGTTCTGAATCTTGCAAGCTGGGAATCAGTGAGATGTGTAGGCATCTTTGTTGTACTTATTATTTGAATCTTATTTGTTGGTTCTGAATCTTGCAAGTTGGGAATCAATGAGATGTGTAGGCATCTTTGTTGTACTTATTATTTGGATCTTATTTGTTGGTTATGAATCTTGCAAGCTGGGAATCAATGAGATGTGTAGGCATCTTTGTTGTACTTATTATTTGGATCTTATTTGTTGGTTCTGAATCTTGCAAGCTGGGAAACACGGCATGATGATGCAGAGGACAACAACCATAACAAACAGTTCAAAGTTGGTAGTATTATCTTTGTGAAAGTGCGACAAATGTGCTGATCGTGTGCGTCCTGAGAATAATAATTCTAATTGTTGTGCATGTTGATCCTGTGGCACTGATAGAACGAGCGAATGCATTGCTTGTTTTAAGTATAAATTTCTATTAAAGCTAATTAAATTTAAGTAAAGTGACCACTAACTCCTGTTATTATAGTACCAATACAGACCCGCTCGTGAACCGACGTGTGGCCGAGGGTGCATCTTCTGCTGGGTGTGCAGCGGACGAGGGAGGGGTAGTAACTGTTGTCGCCTGTACACACTCAGCTTACTGTTGAATCCAGTTCCCCAAGAGCTGAAAAACGAACTGCTGCCGCCGCCTACACACTCGTTCACTCGAAGAGACTCCAATGGCGATCCGAGGGGTGAGCCTGCTGGATATGGACTTCAGCAAGGAGTTCCCCTTTGAGTTCGCCGCTCAATCCTGTGGCTGCACCAAGTTGAATGTGATGTACACCAACGATACGGAATCGGTGAAGCTCTTCCTCGCCTCAGTGCTATGGCTGCACCAGGTTCTGGAGCATTTGCTCGTTTCATCGGCAGCGCCGACTGCACCTTCTCTACGATGGAGAGAAGGAAGAACGTGACGATTCGGCCATCTGGTGCAACAAGCTTGTCGAGATCCAGAAGCAATACAAGATTATCAGCAACAGGCAGGAGAAGGAGTCCGTGGTTGACCTCCCTGAGACCATCATCGACCCCTGATACGCCAACATGAAAGAAGCCGACTTGAACACGTGGGAGGTACCTCTGAATCTAGCCTACATAACCTACGCGGCCAAGGACGCATATGCATGCGACGACATGTACAGACAGATCTTGGACATGAGGGCGTGTCTGCTTCTCATAACCGACGAGTACACGGACAGCCACAGCGTCATGATCAAGCGTGCCAGGAAGGTCTAGATGTTGTACTTTATCTGTTTATAAGCACCTTTATCATCTGAGTGTTTCATGCATTAGCCTATGTGTCGTAATTATCTGTTTTGTCCGAAATATTTCTTTTAAGAACCCATTAACCTGATTGCTTTTTTAGTGGCTATTTGCTTATGTATGTAAACTAGTTCACTTGTCCGTAAAAAAAACTAGTTCACTCGGCTGCCGTGCTTTGAATCTCCTTCCTCCCAACATATTCCCCTCCTCAGGTGGACCTAGCAGGTCTCTGAATTTTCTCCCACTTTCTTTTTCGATGTAAAGTGAGTTTTCTCCCAGTACTTTCCCCTATAACCAACTCAACTATCCCACTTCTAGCCTAAAAAATAATAATACCCCACGTACTATTAACTCATCAAATTAAAATGATATTTTATTTCGTAAGTTGAAAGTTCTTACAAAATAATAATAATAATTGTTTATATATAACTTGGCAAGTTAACTCCTAGTGGTTGCGTACATAAGCTTGCAAAGATTTTACTTACGTGCAATTATGTGTTTATGTTTTTATAACATTTCTCCGTCTAGCCCAAAATGATATTTTCACCCAGCCCAGCAAGTCCGCGGATTTCGAGAAAAATGCAAATGGGATTTAAACAGACTGCATAGATGCTACATCATTGTTTCACCCAGCCCACCAAATGGACTAAAAAACAAATGGGCTGGCTGATATGTGGGCCAGTAGGTCGAAGCCTAAGACGGCGTTGGATTTACATCCAATGGTCGGCATTCTTCTTCCCCCAGCGCTGCCGGAACCGCCTACTCCAGCCTTCGGCGTTGTTTTGCGCTCCTCAGCGAAACGCTACCCCGCCGACGGCCAGGCCATCCCTCCACTCCGCACCTCCTGTTATTCTCTGCCGAGTGTAGGCCCACCCCGCACCCGAACCAGTCAAGTTTCCCACTCCTCTCCGTCTGCGACTCCACTGGCACGTCTTCCCCATCTCCGGTTCGTTCCAGTCTGGGGCCTCGCTGTCGTCCACCGCCTCGGTGCGCTCGGCGCGGCGTGGTCAACGTACGAGAGTCATTGAAAGAGGACTGTACGCGGAGATCCTGACGGCTGGGACCCACGAGGTCCATGGTCGCACGCAAGGAAAGTTCCTCCTTATTACGCACTGTACATGCACTATACGTGGGAAGGGCTTCTGTATTTCGCGAAAAAAAACGTTCCCCCCACTGACAGGTCGGACCCACCAGCTATATCTTCGCACGCAAGGAAGTGCCTCCTTATTACGCACCAAAAAATGAATACCCCCTACTAGCTGGGACCCACCATAGTGGGTGGCTGACTTGTGGGCCTACTAAGTTGACAAGGACGGAGGGCTTTGTCAACTTAGTCAATATGAACGATTCTAGCTCCAGTGACCGTACGATGTCCATCCAATGGCCATAGTGCTTCTTCAACCTCTGGTCTTCTTGCTCCATCCGCCCAAAGCAGCGTCGGTCCTGCCGCGTGCTCCTGCCTCTCGTGGCCGGCTATGTTGCCGCGGAGGCCTCACCGCCCCTACTACCCCCGCCGCTGGCCCAGGGTATCCCTCTACTCACCCACACCCCCTGTTATTCTGCGGCGACGGCAGCCTCACGCCGCAGCCGAACCAGTGAAACCTTGTACTCCACTCCGCGTGGGCATCCACTGACGCGTCTTCCCCGGCTCCACGTCGTCCCATTCCTAGGCCTCACCGTCGTCCACCGCCTTGGTGCTCTCGGCGCGTCTTGGTCGATGTGGTCAACGAGTGACTTCCATCGGAAGAATACTGTACGTGGAGAGGCTGACAGCAGGGTCCATGGCCACAACCCAGTTTTTTTGTGATTTGCCAAGTAAGTCGCTTTGTCGGGCCTGTTGGACTGCAAATATTTCAAGACGAGGAGAGCTTCATTCGGCTGGCCGAGAAAATGGCCTATCATTAATCAGAAATGGGTTGTACATTTTTAAAACACATCAAACCGACAATTAGTTTCAAATATCTTTTTTTCATTTCGAGATTTTAAATTACATTATTTTTTATGCGTGGAGAATTTTTTGGATTTTATATTGATATACATTTATTTTTAAAATCAGTTTGAATGTGAGTCGAAATTTCGGGATTAAAAACAGTTCGGACCACACCAAATATGCAAAATTTCGTATAATTTTTTAACCGTGGCCACAATGTGGGCTGTAATGCTAACAAAAAGAATATGGGCTCCAAAAAAAACCCTAAAGAATTAGCAAATGGGCTGTAAATTATTAGAAATAATGGCAGATGGGTTGTATGCTGTTCTCCACAGATTTGAGGCTTTCCTAAAAAAAAGGTTGACGCACAAGCAGTGACTATTGGATGTCCATTGAACGACCGTCGTGCTTCTTCAATCTCTGCTCTTCCTGCTCCAGCCGCTCAAACAAGCGCCGGCAGGACTGCCTGCTCCCTCCTCCCCGCGGCCGGCTGTGCTGCCGCGCAAGTCTCACCGCCCCACCGTACTCCCATCGCTGGCCTAGCCATCCCTCTACTCACCCACACCTGTTGCTATTCTCCGGCGACGGCAGACAAAACAGTAAACCCTCATATAGTCGTACTCCCCTCCGCGTGGGAAACAACTGCCGAGTCTTCCCTGCCTCCGTGTCGTTCCCTTCCTGGACCTCGCCGTCGTCCACCGCCCTGGTGCTCTTGGTGCGGCCTGGTCAACATGGTCAACGACCGACATGCATCAGAAGTGGACTGTACGTGGAGAGGCCGACAGCTAGGTCCACGGCCACACGCAAGGAAATGCCTCCTTATTACGCGCAAAATAATGATTCCTCCACCTGACATCAGGGACCCACCGAAATGGCCTCTGTATTTCCTGAAAAAAATGTAACCGCCGCTGACAGCTCGGACCCACCAGCTATATCTTGGCACGCAAGGAAGTGCCTCCTTATTACGCACAAAAAAATGAATACACCCCCTGTTAGCTGGGACCCAGTATAGTGGCAGGCTGACTTGTGGGCCTACTAAGTTGACGGGGACGGAGGACTTTGTCAACTTAGTCAATATGCACGATTCTAGCTCTAGTGACCATACGTTGTCCATCCAACGGCCATAGTGCTTCTTCAAGCTCTGGTCTTCTTGCTCCAGCCGCCCAAACCAGCGCCGGTCGTGCCTCGTGCTCCTGCCTCCCGTGTCCGGCTGCGATGCGGCGGTGGCCTCACCGCCCCTACTACTCCCACCGCTGGCCAGGCCATCACTCTACTCACCCACACCCCCTGTTATTCTGCGGCGGCGGCAGCCTCACACCGCAGAGAACCAGTGAACCCTCGTACTCCTCTGCGCGTGGGCATCCACTGCCGCGTCTTCCCTGGCTCCGCGTCGTCCCCTTCCTAGGCCTCGTCGTCGTCCATCGCCCTGGTGCTCTCGGCGCGGCGTGGTCAACGTGGTCAAGGAACGACTTCCATCAGACGTGGACTGCACGTTGAGAGGCTGACAGCTGGGTCCACGGCCGCAGCAAGGAAGTGCCTCCTTATTACGTGCAAAATAATTATTCCTCCACCTGACAGCGGGGACCCACCGAACGGGCCACCGTATTTCGCGAAAAAAACGTTTGCCCCTGACTGCTGGGACCCACCAGCTACATCTTCGCACGCAAGGAAGTGTGTCCGGGCAAAAAAAAACGATTCGCCCCCCTGACTGCTGGGACCCACCAGCTACATCTTGCAGGCAAGGAAGTTCCTAACAGTCGGGACCCACCTGGTCGAAGCGTACGTAGTGTTGTCATTCTGGTCGCGAACGTGTACGTACATATATACTGGTGGATGTAGAGGTGCGCACGTATCGTAGTAGAGGCGTGTACGTGTCGTAGTAGAGGCGCGCACGTAGCATGTACACGTACGTACAGCGGACAGGGTACAAGAAAGAAAATACGGCCACGTATGTGTACATACGGGCGGGGTCTCGAACGACTACTCATGCATACATACGGCCAGGGCTCGTGTAGATGGCTGGGTCGGAATGGAGAAACCGCGTCGTCGTCCTGTTCATGGGGAGGCAACGAAATGCCTCGTGTAAATGGGGAGGCAATGGAATGCGTCGTGTTCATGGGGAGGCAACTGAACGCGTGGGAGCTAACCGTCTGGGTCAGAACGGAATGCGTGGTCGTGTTCATCGAGAGGGCTTGGACGGAACAGGCGATGGAAACGAGGCATGGCGTACCGCACAACGGAGGAAACGGACCTCCTACGTTCGGAACAGGGTCCTGGTGATCGGGAGGGGTCTGGCGTACTTCAAAACGGAGGAAACGGACCTCCTATGGTCGAAACAGGGGTCCTATTGATCGGGAGGGGTGTGGCGTACCGCAAAACGGATGAAACGGACCTCCTACGGTCGAAATGGGGGTCCTGTTGATCAGGAGGGGTGTGGCGTACCACAAAACGGACGAAACGGACTTGCGTTGGAGCGCTACGGTTGAAACGGGGGTCCTGTTCATCGGGAGAGGTGTGGCGAACAACAAAACGGGACTCCACGGGATACTGTTCATCTCCACCATCGACCTCCTCTAGCCTCCACGGGCTACCGTCGACCTCCTCCAACCTCCATGGGCTCCTGTTCATCCATCCTCCACCGCGCGCTACTCCACCGGCTACTGTTCAACCACCCCTCCACGGGCAGCCCTCCACCGTCTACTGTTCATCCAGCCCTCCACACCACGGGGTCCTGTTCAACCACCCCTCCACGGGCACCCCTCCATCGTCTACTGTTCATCCAGCCCTCCACCACACCACGGGGTCCTGTTCATCCAGAGGCAACACCACCGCTCACTGTTCATCCAACCCCCCCCCCCCCCCCCCCGCGCAACGCTCACTGTTCATCCCAGAGGCACCATCGATCGGCTTCAGTTAGCAGCAGTAGCAAAGGAATCACTCGATCGGCTTCAGTTAACAGCCATCGATCGATCGCTCGGGTTCAGTAACGCGTAGCCTGCAGCGCAATCGCTCGGGTTCAGTTAGAGCCCAACGCCTCGCTCGGGTTTAGTTAGAGCCAACGCCTTGCACACACGCGCGTACGTGTATGAGAGAAACGCGCATCGCTTGGCCCCCGACCTCCCACCGTAACTGGGAACTCGCCAAAATTTTCCTCGCCCTCGCTTCTACCACGGTTTTTTCCGTCATGGACAGCCCAAAGAATGTCATGCAACTGCGTCTCCGGCCCACCCAGGACGAAAAGCCCATTTTTTGTCATAGAAGTAGGAGCCCACCACATCTATGATGATACCGGGTTTTGTCACAATTATCATTATAGAAGTGTCATATGTATGACAGAAAAAAATTTTGTTCAGCCCAAAATGTCATGGATGTGTCTTTTTTTGTAGTGAAGTATCGAGCATGGATTGATCATTAGGAGAAAGTCGAGCATAAAAATTCTACATAATAATTTCCCTTAAGCGCTCATGATTGGGACATGAATATAACATTGATTTAAGTCTCCGCCATACTAGAGCAATACTTTATCCTTCATGAGGGCAGAAATTATATATATAATTCCGATCATGATGAACTAGATGCATAGGATAAAACTTTTGGTGAAATTCCAATTTCAATCGGTTTCAATCCCAGGCTCCAATATTATCACATAGTCTATACCATGTCAATTCTTTTCCCCCAAATATAAAGGGAAAACCTTCTTCTTAACTTCATCTCCGGGTAAACCTGCAAGCTTAAACAATCCACAAATTTCATCCACACATATCAGATGCATATCAGGATGTTTCATTCCATCTCCTGCATAAGGATTAGCTAGCAGTTTCTCCATCATAACCAAAGGAATCTCATAAACAATATTTTCAGTAGGTGCAGTAGGTTGAGGAAAAGCTCTTTGTGATTCCGTTTGAGCTGAAGATACCCCGAACAAACCCCTCAAAGGATTGTTTCCCATAGTAGCGAGTAACGTAATATAAATTTTTTCTTACCATTTTCCACTTACCAAGAGTGCTTCACTCCCAGGAAATGATGCTAGAAAAGATTATTGATGACCCACAAGAATAGGGGATCAATCATAGTCCTTTCGATAAGTAAGACTGTCGAACCAAACGAGGAACAGAAGGAAATGAGAAGCAGTTTTTAGTAGGGTAGTTTCTGCAAGCACTGAAATTGTCGATAACAGGTAGTTTAATAACAAGATAATTTGTAACAAGTGACAAGTAGCAATAGTAACAAGAGGTGCAGCAAGAGATCCCAATCCTTTTTTTAGCAAAGTACATGCCAAGACAATCTCTTATAGTAAGCAAAGCCTTCTTGAGGACACACGAGAATTTCATCTAGTCACTTTCATCATGTTGGTTTGATTCGCGTTTGCTACTTTGATAATTTGATATGTGGGTGGACCGATGCTTGGGTGTTGTTCTCACTTAAAAAACCCTCCACTTATGATTAACCCCTCTCACAAGCATCCGCAACTATGAAAGAAGAATTAAGATAGAATCTCACCATAGCTTTAAACATATGGATTCAAATCAAACCCTTACGAAATAGCGCATAAGCTAGGCTTTAAGTTTCTGTCACTCTAGCAACCCATCATCTAATAACTACTCCACAATGCATTCCCTTAGGCCCACAGATGGTTAAGTGTCATGTAGTCGACGTTCACATAACACCACTAAGGGAATCACAACATACATATCATCAAAATATCGTACGAATATCAAATTCATACGATTACTGCTGACGAGACTTCTCCCATGTCCTCAAGAACAAAAGTAACTACTCACAAAACATATTCTTCTCAAGATCAGAGGGGTATTGAATATCATAATAGATCTGAACATATAATCTTCCGCCAAATAACCGGCTAGCATCAACTACAAGATGTAATCAACACTACTAGTCACCCATAGGTACCAATCTGAGTTTTTGATACAAAGATTGAACACAAGAGATGAACTAGGGTTTTGAGATGAGATGGTGATGTTGAAGATGTTTATGGAGATTGGCCCTTCCATGATGAGAGGGTTGTTGGTGCTGGCAATAGCTTTGATTTCCCCCTCCCAGAGGGAAGTATCCCCAGCGGAATCGCTCCACTAGAGAGCAAAAGTGCTCATGCCCAAGTTCCACCACGAGACGATGGTGCTCCATCTCAAAAGTCCTCCCCTTATTCTTTTTATAGGGTAAATGACATTATATACTAGAAGATGGTCGCCAGAAGTGGGCCAGGTTGGCCACTACCCAGCAAAGCGTGCATGGGGGGTGGGCGCGTCCTGGTGCCTTGTAGGCACTTGGGTGGCCTCCTCCAGTATCTCTTTTCTCTAGTATTTTTTGATATATTCCAAAACAAATCTCCATAAAATTTCAGCTCATTTGGAGATGTGCAGAATAGGTATCTCTGACGTAGCTTTTTCAGGTCCAGGATTCCAGCTGCCGTTATTCTGCCTCTTTGTGTAAACCTTGCATATTATGAGACAAAAGGCATGAGAATTACTCCAGAAGGTGTTATAATGCATAAAAACACTACAAATAACAGTAGGAAAACATGATGCAAAATGTACATATCATGTATCCATTATATTGATGATGGGCATCGATAATTTTCTTTGGCATAGCCCTCGAGCCCTGAGTAGGTCAAAATCGGTGCCAAATTCGTTTTTGCATTTCTTTTGAATAGTAGTATGGTCCCGAAGGAACCAGAATTTTCATTAGATAGACATATAGAGTAAATTTTACACCAGGACCCATGAAAGAAATAAAATTACAGACCAGCCTTGACATATTACAAAAAGGACCTAAGATCACAAAGAAAGATTGCATTTTCGTCCTTGAGGAAGGCTTCAGCACCGACTCGAGCCCGTCGTCGCCAGGGATGAAACCACTTGGTACGATGAGTTGGCCGTGGTTCCACCACCGGTGGCTGGTCGGATAGAATAGTTGCAGACGCTGGCCTGAGCCCAAACTGCCTCCCCTTTGGCATGTCAGCCAGGATGATAAACGAAGGCGGCAGAAGAGCGGCTCATTGTCGGGGATGAAACCACTTGGTACAATGAGTTGGCCGCGGCTCCACCAATGACAGCTAGCCGGATAAAATAGTTGCAGACTCTGGTCCGAGCTGAAACTTCCTCCCCTTTCGCATGTCAGATGGGAGGAATAAACGGAGGCGGTGGAAGAGTACGCCGATGCTCCAATTGGTCACCTTCGACCAGAATATGTAGCGACCAGTCACTGGAAACTGGCTACTGACCACAAGAGTGAGAGCCTCCCCATGGAGTAGGGCACTACTGGTGGCGCCATGGCGCCAACGAGCTCACCACTAGAAATAAGCTTCAAGGATGAACTGAACTTGCGGCTCGTCGGCCGCTTGCTATCTATCCTTCCTCCTCTACTCTTCCTACCCCATGGCGGCTAGGAAATAGCTTGGATGGAGAAGAAGCAAGCGTCAGATCTGGAATACTTGCAAGCTTATGAAGGAAGCTACCATTGGATCTCCGTCTCATCACTGTTGTCCACCATGGATAGTTGTTAGAAGGAGCAGCCGGGCCACCATCGTTACTTGTATGCATCGGGGCAAAGCTCCAACCACACGACATGAAGCAGTCGCCTTAGGGGCAATCCTAGACCTAGAGGACTCCCGAAGCCTACAAATATTTACAACAACTAGACCACCTCTTCCATTCACAATCCACACGGCAGAGCCGCTGGAGAGGAAGGAGAGAGGCCGGGGGAACGGGTGAGACTTTCAAGAGAAGTGGATAAGGGGAGAGAAAGAGTAGTGCATAAGTTGGCATCGATGCTCTCCATTCTTCAACTGGTGCCTAAGAAAATCTAAGTATTGGAACACCAACTTGTTCAGACACCAAACTCATAAGGACTTCCACAATGTGGTCAATGCCCAACGTATTAAAATAATGTTGGCCGGGTAGAGATGCCCTAAAAAACTTGTTTGGCACCGCCCTCACGATGTGTGTGTTCCTAGCCTAAAAAGAGTGGGACCCCTACATTAATTTAAAAACTTAAGTGAGTCATCAACTACTTACTTATGAGACTACCATTAGGATACTTTGCTTCCTTGGGTGGTCAACCGAGACTAATTGTTTGCTGCCTTGTCTGTTTAGTATCGAAGCAAGTAGGTGCTTTGTTGCCTAGAATGTTTTTGTGGCATCGGTTGGCCAATGGAGGGCACCAGTGCCCAAAGAAGGAAAAGTAAATTTGGCACCTCTTTTGGCCTTCTTAGTGGAGGCCTAAAGCAGTAAACAACTAGCTCAGTTGCCCACGTAAGAAAGCAAACTAGACTAGAGGTACTCACGTAAGAAAGAGGTTGATGGCTTTCGGGGGAGAGACTGTGAGAGGACCCTCTCCCTGCCTCCTACACTTGCTTTGGTGGCGGGAGCAGGTGAAAATCTTGCTCCTCTTCTTTAGGTGTGTAGATAGGGTAGGATTAGGCCATGTTGGTGTCAATTTCGAGAAGCGTCCGTCACCGATTTGGAGAAATAAATCTGCCGCTTCCCTTCTCCCAAGTCGGTGCTGGTGGTGCCAACATGCGGGCGGTGTTGCTCTCCTGGTTATCTATATATCAAGTGGTGGTTTGGATCCCACATCCGTCGGTGGCAGCGACGTATAGGGGGATAGTTTTCTCCTCGTGGGTCTCTGGATCACTCGAGTTCTTTGGTCGAACATGGTGGAGAAGTGGCCTCGACGTCTTGGCCTTGTGAGTTTCATTATCCCCTCCCTCCCCGTTGTGGTGTCGGCATATTCCCCATCATCGGCGTGGAGGCAGGATCTTGGTGTGCAAGTGGGTAGGATCTATGGATTTGCATCGTGGTTTCTCAGTTGGCTATTGCTTCGGTGTGCTGGTCCTTGATGGCCGAAGTTGGAGATTTCCCGTCCGCCATGGATGATGGATGTCTTCAAGAAGGTGTTGGCTTTGAGAGGAGCAGCGGTGGTGCGCCCTCAACTCGCTCCCGTGAGCGTAGTTTTCATGAGGTGGTCTGATGACCGTGTTGTATATTTATTTACTTTGGGGTGCTTTGAATTACATCTGAATCATCAATATAATCCCGAGGTCCTTCCATAAAAAGGTAGGGGTCCCACTCTTTTCAAGTTAGGAACACACATGTTGTGACCCGTGGAAAAGAATTTTTTTAGGGCATCGCTGCCCAGCTAGCAATAGTTTATTGGTTCTTTCTAAGACACATCTAGATGTGCCCTAGTTTTTGCATATCTAAGTGACTTAATCAAGCATAGAAGTAAAAATAAAAAGTGAAGAGAAAATACGGACACGAATCTCTGCGTAAGATCAAGATGTTGTTGAGGATGGTGATGAACCCATGGCCAAGTTGTTGAGTGTGGTGCGGTGGCCGTCTGTCGGCGGCGGGGAAGCAGATCTGAGGCGACGAATGACAGCATAGTGGGAACAGTTGTGACGCCCCCGATTCTATCGTACATTAATCATACACACAAATGTGTATGATTAAGATCATGGACTCACGATAAGAAATCACAACACAACTCCAGACACAAATTAAAGTCATACAAGCTTTATATTACAAGCCAGGGCCTCGAGGGCTTGAATACAAACGAGTCAGCGGAAGCAACAATATCTGAGTACAAACATAAAGTAAACAAGTTTGCCTTAAGAAGGCTAGCACAAAAGCAACATAGTTCGAAAGGGCAAGGCTTCTTGCGTGGGAGACTCCTAACTACTCCTGGTCATCGGCGGCCTCCACATAGTAGTAGGCACCCTCGGGGTAGAAGTAGTAGTCGTCGGGGGTGGCGTCGGGCTCCTGGGTTCTGTCATTTGATCGGAACAATCGGTTATAGGGGAAAATAAGTAGCAAAGCAACCGTGAGTACTCATCCGAAGTACTTGTAAGACTGACATCAGAACTATGCTAAGTATGCATCGGTATCGAAGGAATGGGGCTATATCTTTGGACTGATCTGCAGAAATGCCAGAAGAGAGGGGAAAAGCCTAGCCTATCGAAGACTGGCATCTTGCAGCATTAGAAGAGTGCAGATTAGCATAATATAAAGTAGTAGTATGTTGTAGTAACCACGACCAGAGATTCTATCTTGACTCCCTGTGAGAAAGAAATCCCAGAGCAATCATATCCATTTCGTGCCTCAGGATTCAGTTCTAGTTGTATCGATCTGGATACAACTCCGAGCATCCATTACTATGGACACGACTATTCGAATAGATTAAAGTTCCCTGTAGGGGTGCACAAACTTACCCAACACACTCGATCAGCTCCGGCCGAACACAACATCAGGTCATGACCGACCTCAGTCGATCAACACGCCGTAGTCCTACCTAGGCTAAACAGAGAGACTAGCACGCTAGTCTACATCCTAAGCGCGCAGGGGGCTTGGGACTATCGCCCTTGGCACTCCTGCATGTTGCATGGTCGGCCGGGATCATTCCTGGCAACCTCCTTATACAAGGCAAGTGCTTACACGGGCCACCCAGGCACGTGCCGCTCAATCATTGATGTCAGAAGTGAAGGAAATATGCCCTAGAGGCAATCATGATAAAAGTTTTTTATTCATGCTAGAATTGTATTGATTAGAAACCTAAATACATAAACAAACACTGTGTCCCTAGTGAGCCTCTACTAGACTAGCTCGTTGCTCGAAGATGGTTAAGGTTGCCTAACCATTGGCATGAGTTATCATTTGATAACGGGATCACATCATTAGCAGAATGATATGATGGACAAGACCCATCTGTTAGCTTAGCATTATGATTGTTCAGTTTTATTGCTATTTCTTTCTTCATGTCAAATACATATTCCTTCGACTATGAGATTACGCAATTCCTGGATACCATAGGAATGCCTTATGTGCTATCAAACGTCACAATAGAACTGGGTGATTATAAAGATGCTCTACAGGTATCTCCGAAGGTGTTTGTTGAGTTGGCATAGACCGAGATTAGGATTTGTCACTCCGAGTATCAGAGAGGTATCTCTGGGCCCTCTCGGTCATACACATCATAAGCTTGCAAGCAAACAACTAAGGAGTTAGTCACGAGGTGATGTATCACAGAACGAGTAAAGAGACTTGCCGGTAACGAGATTGAACTAGGTACGAAGATACTGACGATCGAATCTCGGGCAAGTAACATAACGACGGACAAAGGGAATCACGTATGTTGTCATAATGGTTCGACCGATAAAGATCTTAATAGAATATGTAGGAGCCAATATGGGCATTCAGGTTCCGCTATTGGTTATTGACCGAAGAGGTGTCTCAGTCATGTCTACATAGTTCTCGAACCCGTAGGGTCCACGCGCTTAACTTTCGTTGACGATATAGTATTATATGAGTTATGTCATTTGGTGACCGAATGTTGTTTGGAGTCCCGATGAGATCATGGACATGACAAGGAGTCTCTAAATGGCCGAGAGGTAAAGATTGACACCGGAAGTGTTTCGGAGGGTACCGGGTACATATCAGATCGCCGAAAGGGGTTCCGGGCACCCATGGCAAAAGATATGGGCCTTATGGGCCAAGAGGGGAAACTGTCGGATCACGGGTTCCGGCAGACCCTTAAGGTTCGAACTCTGGGGTGCGCGCAGAGATCGTGCCCTCTACCTCTCCGTCTTGTAAGGATCTAGCTACTGCAAGAACAATACAAGAGACACAGGGTTTATACTGGTTCGGGCCACCATTGTGGTGTAATACCCTACTCCAGTGTGGTGGGTGGATTGCCTCTTGGGCTGATGAGGAAGAACAATACAAGGTGGAATGGCCTCACGAGGGCCTGTTCTTGGCTAGGGGATGAACTGCTAGGGGGAGTTCTATTGCCCTTCTCTCTCTCTAGATGCTGGATTCGATTTCCTCTATCCTGTGGGTGGCTAGTCTTATTTATAGGCAAAGGCCCTGGGCCTCTTCCCTAATATTGAGCGGGAAGGGCGCCAACAATTAGCTAATTTGAAGGGGAACATCTGCTACACTTATCCTGACTAAAGTTGGTCTTCGCCTGCCAAAGGCCCTGTGGTGACGTCGTCCTGGGCTCCATGGTGACCTCCTTCCCACCGTTGGACTGGTCTTGGTCTCGTTGCACCGAAATGGGTGCCTTTGCTTGATCCTCTTGCCTGCGCTTGCTCCCTTTGCACCAAAGAGGAAAGGGGGGACGCTGCGCGGGCTGGCGCCCGCCTGGCACCCTCGATCGTCATGGCTTGCGTCATGGGCACCTTGCGAGGTACCCTGCCTTGATCTCTCCGCCTCCTCGCGAGCCAGCCTAAGGAGGCCGTGCTTGAGGAAGCGCCGTGTCGTCCGCCTCGCGAGGCTTGGCCCCTCGCGAGGGTCTTGAGCCTTGTGTCGATGCAGATGGGCCACGCTGGGCCTCCATTCGAGCCACGCCGCAGGCCGCAGGTAGGCAAGTCTAGGGACCCCCGTTCCCAGAACGCCGATAGTAGCCCTCGGGCCCGAGGCGTGCATGGACTTGGCCGTGCCGAGAGGTGAAATGGCAAGGGCGAAGCACCGCGGGCCCTAACAGCCTGCGGCCTCGAGCGCCGCGTGGCGGTTGATTGGACGTGGGCGGCACTGTTTACCCACGCTCCCTTATTCTGCGCCGCGCTAGGTTGCCCCACAGTTGTACACAGCCGCCCTTTTCCCTGTTGCTTGACCGTCTCCTGCTCTTCCTCCCTCCGAACTCTGACCCTTGCTTCCAATCCCATCTCGCATCTCCTCTCTTCCGCCCGCCACCATGGCTCCAAAGAAAGGGAAGGGGAAGAAGCCTGCGACTCCATCTCGCCCGCTGCCGCCGGTAGCGCCTGCTGTCGGCCGCTCAATCATACTCAACCTGGAGTGCCTGGGCAAGCTCAATCCGGCTCTGGCCACCGCCTTCAACGAGTGCAGGAGGACGACGGCGTGGCCTACGTGTCACCTCCCCACTGATAGGATAATCACCGAGGTCCATTACTTTGCCGACGCCTTGTGGGCGGGTTTGGTGCCTCCCTTCTCCGATTTCTTCAACACCGTTCTTGATCATTATCATATCCACATGATGCATATGGGTCCTGAGTCCATTGCTCTTCTTTCAGTCTTCGCTACTGCGCCACTTCTTCTCCTTGCATCTTTCCGACCCCACGCAATGCTCGGCATGCGTGAGCTTCGTAGCTTCACCCGAGACCGCAGCCTCTGGTATCGACTTCAACCTCCCTCTGCCTTCAGCCGGGTTCCGCGAGCGGTGGTTGTACATTGATGTCGGGGTACCCAGCCCCCGGCTCGTGAAGCCGACATCGCCTGTTGTGCCTAATTCGGGCTGGGGCCAGGAGACGCTCGTAAGTCCCCGGCTCGCCTTCGTCTGGCACCGCTTCATGTCCCTGAAGAAGCTTGGCGTAACGGCGCCCAAAGTGGTGAAGGAGTTCCTATTGCGCCGCATTGCCCCTCTCCAACGCCATTCTCGTCGAATGTGGGCCTTCAGCGGGCATGGTGACCGCATGAGGCTTCAGGGAGACGACCTGACGCCCGAGGTGCTGAGGAAGGTGCTCTTGGTCCTGACAGGCGATCCCAACCCCGGGGGTGTCCGGCAGGGGGGAGCCTTGCTGTACCTCTGTCACAACAGGGATGACTTCGTGAGGCAGATGCCCCCTTTCGACGAGTGGGGCTATGCCCTGTCGGCCTCCAGGGGCCTCGCGAGAACCCTGTGGTGGTGATTTCCCTTCCGGTCGGCCTGGGTGAATCCTCCTCGAGTGGTGGCGCAGGGAGGCAGGAGACATCGGGGGTCGAGGGAGCCGCGGACGATGTGACCGCACCTGGCGATGCTCTTGATGGAGCAGCTCGCGAGGTCCGCGCTGCCGAGGCCACGGGTGAGGCGCTGCCGCCTCCAATGCTTGAGGCCGAGGCTCCCGAGCCCCCGGCCGTGGTCTCTGACGAGGCGACTGCCCGTGCGTATCACGCATGCGCCCTCGACGCAAGTGGCCTTGGCGCTCCGTCCTCTTCGCAGGCTGATTCCTGTGCATCTCTCCTGGGCCGTTTCCGTGTGGACTTTGAGGCCCTCCGGAGAAAAAGGGAGGCCCTGGGCGACGACTTCCGTTGCCGCTTGCTGAAGTGCCGGAATTACTATGCTGTCGATGAGTAAGCCTTCTCCTTTTCTGTTCCTTATCCTGCTTGCCGCATCCGCTAATCCTTGCTTTGCAGGCCTCTGCCTACTGAGCTCGATGAAGCCACCGGGTCGACGCCTTCCTTGACTCCGTCTCCTCCGCCACCCCTGGGTGCCTCGAGCAGCACTGCCCTTGTGGTTTGGGCAGGCAACGGCGCGGACCTCTTCATAGCGCGCGGCGACACTCCCGTTCCCGCGATCTCCTTCCGCGGGCCTTCCCTCGACATAGGCAGCCTGCCGTGGGCTTCCCGTCTGGTCGCGGGCTGCGACCGGATGAGGCACCTCCGGGGCACTTCTCCTGAGGTCAGGTTGGACTCAGGTCGGGCTTCTGATGCGGCGCGGCCAGCCGTCGTGAAGGCACCAGCCCCCAGCCCCCTACCCGGGGCCGGAGCGATGATCCGAGGTCCTCGACGCCCGCTTGGGGCGGACGATGGCGTGGCAGACGTGCTTGAGCGTGCTCGGGAGCGTCGTGCCCGTTGCCACGAATTCCTTCGGGGGGCGAGTGGCGCCGTAGACCTGCTTGGGCAGGAGCTCGCTGAGGAAGACGCGCGCCTAGAAGCCGAGGGCCTGCGCCTGGCCGCAGAGCGGCGCGAGCTGGAGGCAGCCGCTGCCCTCGCGCGTCGTCAGCGCGTCCTTGATGACGAAGAAGCGAAGGTGTCGCTGGAGGCTTTCCTGGCAGCTCGGTCTCAGGTCGTTGAGGAGGCCCGAGGAGCAGACCGACGGCGAGGAGAAGCAGAAGAACATGCTCGGGAGCTCTTGGCCTGGTGTCGCTCGTTGGAGGAGCAAGCGGAGCTGCGTGAGGCAGCCCTTGCATCGATGGAGGTGGCTTCTGGCGACCCGGCTGAGCTTCGGAAGCGCGAGGAAGCGTTGGTGCTGGAGGCCGCCGAACGCGCTCGCGAGCACGAGCAGCTGGAGACGAGGGAGCGCCTAGTGACGCAGGCGGAAGACGATGTCACCGCGCGAGAAACGCGTGTCCTAGAGGAGGTTTGCCGCCGGGTGGCGACAGCGCGCCAAGGCCTCGAGCGTGAGTTCGAGGGGAAGCTGGGGATGATCCGAGTCGAAGCTGAGGGTAGAACTGCCGCCTTGAGGGCCCAACGGGATGAGGCGACGTGACGAGCGGACGCCTCCCGGGTCGCTCTTGGGGCAGCGCAGAAGGAACTGGCCACCTCCCAGGCCGAGGTGCTCCGCCTGCGCCAACGTGTGGAAGAGGCCGTGGCCATCGAGCGTCAGAATGCCGACGAGATACGCCAGCGGCAAGTCCTGGAGCACGAGCACGGCCCCATGCTCACCAAGCTCAGGGAGAGGGCTAACATTGCCCTGGGCAACATCTGTGAGGCTGCCATGGGCGAGCCGCAGACGATTAACTACGTCGGCAACCTGCAGTTCTTCACCACCGTGGTGACACAGCTGGAGGCACGGTCGGCCAAAGCCGATAGGTTGGTGGAGGAGAGGAGCCGCGCCCTGCTCGGGCGCGCCTTTTCCCGCGTCTTCAGCCATCTTCGAAACATGGATCCCCACTTCGACTCCGACGCTGCCATCGCCCCAGTTCCCCAAGCTGTTCGAGGTGACCTGGCTGAATGGGTGGAGAGCAACGTAGATGCTCTCGTCCGGGCCTTCACTTCGGATGATGACGACGTGATCGTGGGCGCCGACGAAGTTGGCGTGGTGGAAGACCCCAATGCCGCTGATGGGGGCGCAGACAACGAAGGTGAGTTCAGCAACGCCAGCGACATCTCGGGAGGCGCCTCCGAGGATGCATTGGGGGATTTGTCAGATTGACCATGTACTATCCTCGTCTTTTTAACCTGCATAGATAGAACTCAGGCGTTTGGCCCGACGGTTGTGAGAGCATTTTGGGAGGGGGAGCCCCTCATGTATGAACTCGTATCTAATGTATCTGCAGTGATTAAATCGTATGCGTGTCCAATGGTAGGCTGGTTACCCCTTGTTCCTTGCTGGCTCCGGAGCTGCCTTCTGGAGGGCGTCACGTCCCGGGTGCTGGGTAGTTGAAACCTCGGGAGGCGGGGTCATTGCTGACAGGAAACCCCACAGGCGTGGGCCATCTTCGCAGGCTCCGGGCCCTTTCTCGAGCGAGACGTCTTCATAGGCATTTTCCTTCTTCACAGGCTCAGGGCCTTTTCCTCGGGCGAGAGGTCTTCACAGGCATTTGCCTTCTTCATAGGCTCAGGGCCTTTTCCTCCAGCGAGACGTCTTCACAGGCATTTGCCTTCTTCACAGGCTCAGGGCCTTCTCCAAAAAGAGACGATCTTCACAGGCGTTCGCCTTCTTCACAGGCTCCGGGCCTTCTCCCGAGCGGGACGGCTTCACAGGCATTCGCCTTCTTCACAGGCTCCGGGCCTTCTCCCGAGCGGGACGGCTTCACAGGCATTCGCCTTCTTCACAAGCTCCGGGCCTTCTCCCGAGCGGGACGGCTTCATAGGCATTCGCCTTCTTCACAGGCTCCGGGCCTTCTCCCGAGCGGGACGGCTTCACAGGCATTCGCCTTCTTCACAGGCTCCGGGCCTTTCATGAGAAAACAATCTTCGCAAGCACCAAAGGTCACCTCGCGAGGGAGCGACAGCGGCAGTCTGGGCTGTGCTCGAGCTAGGCCTGGCCCGGCTCGTGAGGGGCTCGCGAGGGGAGGCAGCTGTGGTGAGATGGTGACCAGAACGCGGGAAACGATTCAAACAAGACCAAGCACCCCTTCCCCGAACGCACGCAAAGCTCAAATTCGAATTCAACTTAAATCCAGCGGGGGAAAAAGGTTACAACCAAGGGAAGAAGGCAATGAAAGCAAACAAGAAGGCCGCGTCCGGCACCTAATCTAGTCTTCGACGTCTTCTCACCAGCGCGGAGCTAAGTGTTGTCCACTGGGCGTGGGAGGGAGCCCCAGGGCCTGAGACCGGCACCCCTGAGACTCCGGGGCGTGTACAGCCCCACTCATTATTACGTGAGAGTGTCACGGGGCGGCGAGCTTCACAGGCACTGGGCCTTCTTCACAAGAACCGGCCTTGCTTCATATCGCCAGACGAGGGCCCTGCCTTGCGCCACACTCTAGTGCCACCAACGACGACCGGAAACCAGGACGCCGCCGGTGGGGTAGAGCGGTCGCCAGCGGTTCCCCCGACGACCACGGGTCCTCCGCCAGGGGCAGGCCCTCAGGCGCCTCCCCAGCGGAGGGCCTATCTTCTATGAACGCCTTGCTCCGAACGCCGCGGTGGTGATGTAGGATCTTTGCCCCTTTCCTGCAGCCCCCTACGTCCTCCTCCCGAGGGGTAGGAGGCCGCAGGAGCGGGGCAGCTTCTTGTTGCGGCGACCTGCATCTCCTGTGATCCATGATTAGTGTATGCCTGCTTTTGAGGAATTAACGGTACCCAATAGTCGTTACCTCCAGTGTGACCGACGGAGCCGTCCTGGGGTTCCTGGAAGGGCTCGGCCTCTGGCGTCTCGTCCTCCCAGCTGGGGCTGAAGAGTGAGCCCTTTTCGCCCCCGTGAGCGTGCCCTTGGTCCATCATGTGGGGCACGCATTCCTCTGGCGCCGCCACCCCGAATGCTGTGCTGTAGTGCTCCATGTGCCATTCGGCGTTGCTTGTCGTGCCCACCGCGGGGTGGTAGAGCGATTGGCCGCTGGCGCCGCGGGCCGCACCGAGCCCCTCTCCTTCGCGCACTGGGGGCGGGGGTAGCGCCACCGCCAGTCTGGTGCCGGCGGATTCGCCGGTGTTGGGGTAGTCTTGAGGCCCGCGCGGGTGCGCGGGGCCCCCTCGTGCGCCGCCCTGAACTTGAGGCGGAAGCTGGACGCAGAAGGGGTGAGCCCCCGAAGCAGCGAAGCCAAGGAGCTCGGCGACCCGCTCCAGCAGCACGTCGCGGCCGCCCTCCAATAGCCTGCACTGCAGCAGCTCCCGTGCTACTGTGAGCACGGCCCTCGAGTTCGCCTGTTCCCAGCGGGTGTACGTTGTCGTAGTTGCGGCGTGATTGGATGCCCTCGCTGCCGACCGCGCCTGTCGTGGTGTGAGGGTCACAGAAGCTTGCCCGCGTCGCCTGCGGCCTGCAGCGCCCTATGGACCACGAGCTGCCTGCGCGCGGGGTCGCCCGAAGCGGGAGGCTCCGCGCAGATGGGCCATGCCGCCCACTGGCCTTGGTTGCCCGCCTGGTCGCCGAACATCGTGACGACGACGCAACGGGAGACGGAGCGATGGAAGGGCAGATTCCGGCGCACCCCTACCTGGCGCGCCAAATGTCGGATCACGGGTTCCGGCAGACCCTTAAGGTTCAAACTCTGGGGTGCGCGCGGAGATCGTGCCCTCTACCTCTCCGTCTCGTAAGGATCTAGCTACTGCAAGAACAACACAAGAGACACAGGGTTTATACTGGTTCGGGCCACGATTGTGGTGTAATACCCAACTCCAGTGTGGTGGGTGGATTGCCTCTTGGGCTGATGGGGAAGAACAATACAAGGGGGAACGGCCTCGCGAGGGCCTATTCTTGGCTAGGGGATGAACTGCTAGGGGGAGTTCTATTGTCCTTCTCTCTCTCTAGATGCTGGATTCGATTTCCTCTATCCTGTGGGTGGCTAGTCTTATTTATAGGCAAAGGCCCTGGGCCTCTTCCCAAATATTGAGCGGGAAGGGCGCCAACAATTTGCCAATTTGAAGGGGAACATCTGGTACACTTATCCTGACTAAAGTTGGTCTTCGCCTGCCAAAGGCCCTGTGGTGACGCCGTCCTGGGCTCCATGGTGACCTCCTTCCCACCGTTGGACTGGTCTTGGTCTCGTTGCACCAAAATGGGTGCCTTTGCTTGATCCTCTTGCCTGCCCTTGCTCCCTTTGCACCAAAGAGGAAAGGGGGGACGCTGCGCGGGCTGGCGCCCTCCTGGCACCCTCGATCGTCATGGCTTGCGTCATGGGCACCTCGCGAGGTACCCTGCCTTGATCTCTCCGCCTCCTCGCGAGCCAGCCTAAGGAGGTCGTGCTTGAGGAAGCGCCGTGCCGTCCGCCTCGCGAGGCTTGGCCCCTCGCGAGGGTCTTGAGCCTTGTGTCGATGCAGATGGGCCACGCTGGGCCTCCATTCGAGCCACGCCGCAGGCCGCGGGCAGGCAAGTCTGGGGACCCCCGTTCCCAGAACGCCGACAGAAACGCACCAGCCACAAGGGGCTGGTGCGCCCCCCATATGGGCCGGCCAAGGTGGATAAGGAAAGGGGAAGGAGGAAAGGAAAGAAAGGGAATATGATTCCCCCTTCCTTTCCCCCTCCCCCTCTTTACTTCACCCTCCGATATATATGGCAGGGGGGCGTGGCTTGGGAGGAGCCCAAGTAGGACTCGGTGCTACCTGGGGCGCTTCCTGGCCTTTCCCCTCCCCCTCCCACCTATATATATATGTGTGTGTGGGGGGGGGACCCTAGCACACCCCAGACAATGGTTTAGCCATGTGCGGCGCCCCCCCTCCACCGTTTACACCCCCAGTCTTATTTTTGTAGTGCTTAGGCGAAGCTCTACGATGATCACTTCACCATCACCTTCACCACGCCGTCGTGCTGACGGAACTTATCTACTACCTCGACGTCTTGCTGGATCAAGAGGGCGAGGGACGTCACCGAGCTGAACATGTGCAGAACGCGGAGGTGTGGTGTGTTTGGTACTTGATTGGTTGAAGCGCAAAGAAGTTCGACCATATCAACCGCGTTGAGAAACGCTTCCATTTATGGTCTATGAGGGTACGTAAACACACTCTCCCCCTCGTTGCTATGCATTTCCATGGATAGATCATTGCATGTGCGTAGAATTTTATTTGTTTTCCATTCAACGATTCCCATCAAGAAGAACTTTTGGCTAATACAGACCACACAGAGTGCCCATACTTATTCCCGCGGGGTGATCAGTGCGAAAAAGCCCAGAGGCCTACTTGGATCACATCTCCAAACTGTTATTGTCTTGGTAGCACGCGTTAACGAGTAGAGACTCACGATCTTGTGACCCCGTCGCCCTGTCTCGTGGACTTACATCAAGGGCCCGGAATGCCCGACCGTGCCATGTAATGATCTTGCGGGTACCCTCGAGGTAAACCCCACTACACATCAACTCACCGGTACACTCACGATCAAGCAGACTTCAGATTCCTCTCATGGGTATCCCTCGGGGCCGACCTGACTTCATTATGGTTCTGGGGTAAAATCAAAGCAACCATGTGTCCAAAACACCAAAGGGGAATCCGAGGAATCACCCTCGATGGGGTTCTACTTGATGTAACTGTCAAGCTGAACTAAGGAGGAATCACCCTCGATGGTTCACTTTTGAAGGGTTGCATGACAGATTCATTATCGGATAGTGGTGAAGGAGGAATCACCCTCCATAGACCACGACTGGTTAACTACACTACAGATATCACATCAGAAGTGCTATACGAGTTATCAACCTCGGCACTTGGTAGTAACCCTGAAGTGTCATACAACTAAGGGGGTGTGATGTGGTTTGTCGGGGCCTGAATGTCGATCACGTTGATCGAGTCATCGGACATCAAGCGGGGGCAACTGGGACAAGGTGAGGGGTCACTGGTGGATCACTAACCAACCTATATTAAGCAGATTAGGATAAGCAGGTTACAAAAGCAGGCTATGCATCAGAATAGGAGCAAGCATGAGAGAGAATGGAACTGGGAGATATAGGAATGATCAAGGGGGTTTTGCTTGCCTAGAAGCTCTGTAGTCAGATACGAACCCTCGGCGGTGAAGTAGTTGATCACCGTTTCAACCGCAGTCTTGGGGTCTACCGGAAAGGAACTAACGGAGGGGAGCACAATAAATAATAGAGCAATCAAAAGCGTCACCAAGCAAGACATGGCGATACGTAATGCTAGGGGTTCTAAACGATACCGACGAAGCGGGAAAACATCTTGGAATCATAGGGGAAGGATCCATGTTCATCATGTTAGAGGCATGTGATAGATAAACAGATTGCATATTCGAATTCATTATATTTTTCTGAGAAAATTTTATATACACATTATTTTCCTCTATGCCATGGTTTGTTATATGATTTTACAAAGTTTTAATCATTTCTGGAATTTCTGGGATTATGTTTATTCAAGAAAATCACACAAAACTACTAGGTGTACCCAATGTGCACCAGAGGCTGACCAGTGGGCCGTGGTCAACTGGTGACTCAGCAGTTTGACTGGGTCCACATTGATCAGTCAAAGGGCCAGCGGGACCCATGTGTCATAGACACTATCCCAAATAATAGTTTTTAGTTAAAATTTAACTGATCTAGTTAGTGTCCTGGGGCCAAGTTGTTAGTGACACAGAGGCTAACTTAAACGGGGATTAAGCTCTAGTTAACTATGCCATGTCATCAGTCGTCGGAGTTTGCCATCGGTGACCATTTTCGCGGCGGAAGGCCTCGGGATGGAGCTACAGGCGGTGGTTCGAGCTACGGGTTGGTCCTATGGTGAGCTGATGCTCGCGTGCATCCACCGGAGGCGTCGCGAGAGCGTGGGGTGCTCTGTAGCGACGACGGCCATGGGCGAGGCGGCGGTCGGAGTAGAAGCTCCTTGAGTTCACCATTGCAGCGCACGGTAGTCGACGCTGAGGGTGCCACGGGTTCCTGGGAGTGGCCAAGAATGCTCTGCCACACTCGGCGTCCACGGGCGTGAGCCCTCGCCATGGCAGCAGCAAGGTGGGGCGGCAATGGAGCTACGACTACGGTGGAGGTGCGCATAAGCGCTCGTGTCCGAGCTCGGGGGGAGGCACTACAAAAAAAATACACATCCATGACATTTTGGCCTGAGGAAAAAAATTTATGTCATGGTTATGACACTTCTAAGATGATAATTGTGACAAAACCACGTATCATCATAGATGTGGTGGGCTCCTACTTATATGACAAAACATAATGATAGAAAATGCTCTTTTCCTCCTGGGCAGGACTGGGACACACCTGCATGACATTCTTTGGGCCGTCCATGACATAAAAAATCGTGGTAGAAGTGAGGGCGAGGAAATTTTTGTGGAGTTCCCAGTTATGGTGGGTTGGTCGGGGCCGAGCGATGCACTGTGGTTTGCGCTATTCTCTCTTACGCCCGCGTGGTGCGAGCCATGTCGCTATAACTGAACCCGAGCGAGAGGCATTCACTTACTGAATCCGAGCGATCACGTGCTGCTACATACTAAAGCCGATCGATTGATCCCTTCACTGCTAACTGAACCCGACCGACTCCTTCGCTGCTAACTGAACCCGATGGATCATTGTTGCTGCTTACTGAAGCCGATCGAATCCCAGTGCGAGACATAGCTAGCCAGTTGGGTTGCCTCTGGATGAACAGTGCTCGTTGCTACCGTGCGCGCGATACGTAGAATGAGTTGAGACATGGTGAGTCGAGACAGTTGGGTTGGCTATGGATGAACAGTTCCCGGTGGGGGTTGGATGAACAGGACCCCGACCATCTGTAGGCGGTTGCCGCTGGATGAACATGACACCGTGGTAGTACGTGGTTGCCGCTGGATGAACATGACCCCATGGTAGTACAAGGTTGTGCTAGATAAACAGGACCCCGAGGAGGCCGCCACACACCCATCCAGTTTGGGTGGATGAACAGGACCCCGTGGAGGCTGGATGAACAGTACTATTCCATGGATGAGCAGTGGCTGGTAGAGGCTGGAGGAAGTCGACGGTGGATGAACAGTAGCCCATGGAGTCCCATTTTGCGGTACGCCACACACACCTCTCATGAACAGGACCCCGTTTCGATGGTAGGCGGTTGAGAGGAGTCCGTTCCTCCGTTTTGCGGTACGCTAGGCCCCTCCCGATGAACAGGACCCCGTTTCAACCATAGGCGGTTGAAGAGAAGTCTGTTTCTTCCGTTTTGCGGTACGCAAGACCCCTCCCAAGAACAGGACCCCGTTTCAAATGTAGGCAGTCGAAGAGAACTCTATTTCCTCCGTTTTACGGGACACAAGACCCCGAGTCAATGAACAAGACCTAGTTTAGGCTGTTCCATCCAAGTCGGTTGGCTCCCGATGAACATGACGCATTTTGACCCAGTCGCTTGCCTCTGGATGAACACGGCGCGGTTTCCACCGTTCCGACCCGGCCGGTTGGCTGCCGATGAATAGCACGCTATCGCTGTACGCGTTTGAGACCCCTACCATATGTACATACGTAGACATATTTACTTTCTTGCAGCGTGGTTGTATGTACACGTTCTGTTGGATTATTTACATTCTTACACGATTTATACATGACTGCCTGAACTGCTACGTCACACGTGTCGCTCCTTTCTTGTCCATGGTTCATCCTTGCAGAGAGACCGATCAACTAGTATGTACGTACATGTTCTGTTGGATTATGGATGGGTTTAGGCCCATATAAGACAATAATCCCTGGTTAATATCTAAGGCAAGTGGTGGGAAGTGTGGGAAATTTAGTACCATACTGCTACAGTAAGATGAGTGGGACCTCTTTATAGGGATTGCTCCACCACTTGCTATTTGGAGATTGGGAATCGGAGATTTACACGCGCTCCTCCTCCTCCTCCGCCCGCCTCACCTCATCACGATGCACGCGCATTGCAGGTTGCGGGTATGAGCCGAGCCGAAGTTTATTTTTTCCGATCAGCAATGGTTAATTAAACTCGGATTAATTAATGAGTCGCTTACTGAAGTGCCACTATACGAGGCGTTAGACCGTGGGCTGTTCACAGACCGGTCATGGGCCTGAGCCCAAGCCCATCTTCTCGACGGCCTATGTAAGAAGGCGCTGGCTAGTGGTGTAAACCCTAACTTAGTTCACTCACTCCCACTCGCACAACCCTAGTCTTCATCTACTGTTCCTCTCACTGTGCTGCTTCCGGCGATCCCATCCTGATGACCGCGTGCACGGTTAGTCGGGAGAGCAGGTACCTCCGGAATCCTTTCATTTGAGATCCTGCCTGGGAGAATGGCAATAAGGTTTTTGGGGAGCATCTCGATGCGACTGCTCCCGATCTGTCCCCGTCTCCGTCCTCCTCTGCTTCCACTACCTATCATGCATCAACTCCATGGCTGACAACGGAGCCGCCAAGAAGAATGCCTCGGCCGATGCTGAGGTTGCTGCTACCACCACCGCATTGGTATGGACAACCGGAGGGTATGACTCGTTCATCCCCTATTTTGTCATTCATGTGATGGTCGTATGTATGATGTTCATAGATGTTACGGTTCTATGTATTGTACGTGCTCACATGCTTAGGTATCGGTATGAGTTGCATACCGTATTTGCCATGCCTACTGTTTACTTGTGGATTAGATTAGTCGGAAAAGTGCTAATATTTCCAACAATCCAAAAACCTTATTTTAGGCACTTTTCACCTCATGGCTTTGCTGCTACACTGAAACCGGAAAAGTTTACCGGGACGCATTTTAAGCGTTGGCAGACGAGGACTACCTAATGGCTCACAGCAATGAACGTGTTCTAGGTTGGTGGTGTGACTCCCATGGTAATGATTCCTCCTGTACAAGAGAATACGTTTAGGGAGGCAACCATCATCTTTGTGGGGGCCATTCTTACTGTGATCAGAGACAAGCTAGTTGACGCGTATCTCCATATGCGTTTTGCCAAGAATTTGTGGGATGTGCTTGAGGCTAAGTTTGGCGCGACCGATGCTGGAAGCGAGTTGTATGCTATGGAGCAGTTCCCTGATTACAAAATGGTTGATAACCGTTCTGTATTCGACCAGGCCCATGAGATACAATGCATCGCTAAGGAGTTGGAGCTCCTGAAGTGTGAGTTACCCGACAAGTTTGTCACGGGTTGCATTATGGCAAAACTCCCTCCTGGATTGAGGAACTTTGCTACTTCTCTCAAGCACTTGAGACGTGAATTCTCTGTTGAGGATGTCATTGGTCATCTAAGTGTTGAGCAGAATTCGAGAGAAAAGGACTCACATGTGAAGAGTTGAAAGTGTCCATGACAAGCGACCAAATAGACCTGTACACTGCAAATGTCCCTGCTCCTCTTCACTACAAGGAACATACTGTACTACTATTATACTCCCTATGTTCCTAAATATAAGTCTTTGTAGATATTCCACTATGGACCACATACGGATGTATATAGATACATTTTAGAGTGTAGATTCACTCATTTTGCTCCGTATGTAGTCCATGGAGGAATCTCTACAAATACTTATTTAGGAATGGAGAGAGTACTTATTAAAGAAGAACATAAGAGGAACATGCTAAAGAAGAGCAAGCAGATTTTGGATAATAAAATATTCGTTGCCCACACATGATGAACCAAAGCGCATAAAGAATGCAACTCCATACCGTCCCTCGATATGTGGCGCACGTGCTTTCTGAAAGTAGAGTAGGAACATTAGATGACAAATTAAACATTCTCTATTTTAGTGCATGTCAGCACCATATCAGATTCATAGTTGAGGAACTAAGTTTGGAATTATGAGTGGCATGTTGTTTAGCTTGATGGGTTGACGAGCACTGCTTACACGTCTCGAAGCACCTATGATGATGTAGGGGATGTCTACATGCAAGTCGCCTGACTTTCATCATTTGGGTCAGTCGACCATTTCAGGCGGTTGGCTGAAGATCCTACGTCTCATAACCCTTCTTCTTCCTCGCCTCTTATTCTTCCCCTACACACCACCGCACGGGCTGTCGGCTGAACCACCGGCCCCCGCCCTCCCTTGAACTGCCCACCACCTCCGGTCTTCCACTGCCCTCGGCCATCCCTCTAGCCAACCCCACCTCCACCCCCCACCCGGGTCGAGTTTTGCCTCCGGCGAGGCCCCACCATAGCCCGACGGCCGCCCCCACAACCACAGTCCCCACCCGAAACCCTAAGATAGATGATGGGGAAGCCCTCCAGCGAGCCCCTTCCTTCCCTTCGGTGAACTCCGGATAACTCTCAAAAAAGGACTGACACCAAATTGAAATTCAGTCGACTATCATTTTAGCTAATGTGGAATATAAAAGGGGAAAACCATAGGCATTGCTAGTATAGTGGTGACCGTGTCGTGGCGTATCTGAAGGTGCAAACCGGACAAAGGCAAATTCACGACCAATGTTTGATTTCAACTAACAAGTAAGATTCTAAGTGATGGACAAGAAATCATAGTAAAGCAGTGGCGATCTATTTTCTTGCTGAGATAAATAACTTGAGCAGATACGAAAGAGTACCACCTCTGGTGTGGCGCCATGTAAGCATCTACTGCGACGTTGAGGGTGTTGCGGTAGCGAGTGCTATCGGCGGCATGGAAGAAGATCTAGGAGGGCAGGTGGTGGCAGTGAGGGAAATATCCCGGTGCGGTGGATGAGACGATCGTACGAGCGGCATCGGCAAGGTGGACGACGGTGTGGATGAAGCAAGAGGACGTGATGCAAGGATACTGGCCCAAAGTCGTGGATGAGAGAGGTCGATCTCTTGTAGTGGACGACGGCGTCGGGGTATCAGCTCTGGCATGGTGGAGGAGGACGGTGGTGGATTGGGTGGCGGACAGAGGAGACTAGGGTCGATAGGGTGTTTTGGCGCCCACGGAGTACGAATGGGGAAATGGAGGGAGAGAGGTAGGGAGACAATGTCTTCAGGATGCGCATCTCTCAAAAGCGAGGAAATTAATAAACTTAGCCCCCGTTTAAAATTTCCTACATCACAGCAATATTGGTCGGTGGGGGATAGGACGGTAATCTCGCATATACCAAATATCTGCCGACGGATATTTCAGCCGAGGAGAGTTTTTTTGGCGCACACCATGTATGAATCGGGGTGAGAGGCAATTTCGATTGAGGAGAAATTGTGTTTTGGCGCCAACCGTGTATGAAACCGGGGAGGTGAGAGGCGGAGGCGGTTATGTCAAGTTTGAGTGAAATTACAAGCCTACCCCTATCGAAACCTATAGAAATCTAGCCGATAGGCTTTGCATGTCAGCGATAGGCAGTAATTTCCATCTTGCAGATTTTGGTTTCGGGCGGTTACTACGAGTTTCGTCGCTTCCTTCAATTTCTTGCAGAAAACATTACACGTTTACCGTGCCAACTCAATTCGAATCCATTTTGTATTCTTTTTTTGGGCAGGATCCATTTTGCATTCGAATACAAATCTACATACATCATTTATATATATACTTTCCAAAGCACAATAAATAATTGTGCTCCTTTATGTATAAAATATGATTTACAAATGAAGTGATCTCATAATCATAAGTTGAATTCAAAATTTTCAAACCAAATTATGTTCAACTTTTAGTTCAAATTTTTAAACCAAATTATGTTCAACTCGAATGTATGGATCAATAATATCAATATATTAAATAACATACACGCGCGCAAATTCAAATTTGTATGCATGTTTGATAGATCATTTTTGGTTCGAGTATGAATTACATGTATCATCATCTCGAATTCAAATATTGGAATCCCTTTTATGTTGACATCTTTTATACATGCAACTAGATATTTGAATCTCCTTTCACGCCATCTCTCTCTAGGTCTCTCTCGTGTGCTCCTTCATGTAGCTATCATTGTCTTTTCTCCATCTCACCCGCACACTCACTAAATGTTTCTCCCTTTTCCGCAAACACGGTCTCTCACCATCTCCCTCGAGAAGTGTCACACTCTCTCTACATTTATAGATTCAAGGGTACCGTAACGTGCTATACAAATGGTTTTTTAACCCCTTTTCGCGGCGGAATTTTAAACCGTCTCCTAGTGAGTGTGGGCGACAGGGGAGTCCTTCCCACACGACCCAGAAACCGTCGGGGATAGGCGAGCGGCTACTGATGATTGCCATATAATAAACATATGAGAAGTCGGGCCAGTCCCACATGTTACGTCTCGATGTTACATTTTTGATCCGAGAGACATCCTAAACGATTACACCGCTATAGTCGTGTGAAAAAGGTGGATATCACAAACGTTAATCTACCGATGTGTTTGTCATAGGTACGTTATCGCACACAGTTCAAAAATGTAAAATGTGTGCGGTGTCTCTACTATCGTCAACGTGTCCATTTTCATAACTGTGTGCGATAGGTATTCCTATCACACACGCCCACAGGTTTGAAAAGTTTGCCATATTACCATGAATCGCACATGCATATGAGACACATTTGTGTGTCCGTCGGGCATCACAAACGTTTCATGTCAAAGAACAGTCTGTTCTCTATTTTTCATCGCACACGTTGTTTTCTTTCCAACCATGTGTACATTATTTTATTCGCTCATGTTTAACTTTATTTTTTCCCATAATTTATTATTCGAATTGGAAATTTTGAAATATGAAACGTGGAATTCAAATTCTCAGCGCAATAGTTCAACAAGTAATCCATAAATAATTTTTTTAGTACAATGTATTCAGTAATTACAGGATTAGGCAGCACTTAACTATGATGAAGCACAATATTTCGAGGCGGTAAAGGTGAAGAGACAAGTGTAAATCATTTTTGGCTGTCGATGGTGTTGAAGAAGCGGAATGCCCATAATGTGCCCTCCTGCATGCCATAGGCACGAACAACTTTTGTCCAACCCGTTGTGACGATCGCCGACGCATCCTTCGCCACCTTCAGGAAGACTTCTAGAGAATTATCATGGTAGTATGAATTATATACTTTAACCTTAGTTGCCTCCACTCTAGTCATGTAGTTTGCAAGGTAATCATCGGTAAATTGCTTCGAAAACCGCTAAAAAGAGAAAACTTTCAGATACTCGGGTCTAATAGAGTAACTTTTTGTGGGTAGGGGGAAAAGGCAACACATTACTTACCATCCTAAAGTTCACTATTGTCTTGAAGAAAGTGTAAATAAAGAGCTTAATTCCCATCACCCATTTCTTTCGCCTAATAATGTTTCTTAGTTTCCTCAGTTGACGCATGTTCATGAATATGTCATTGCCCCATACGTAAAAGGGATCGAAGCGTGGATCAGTACGCACTACTGCAGGAGACTGCTAACGCGACACTACAATCAGAGACCATTTGCCGAAACTGTGTGAGATGCAATAATCGCAAACGGTGGTGTAAAAAAACAGTCAAAAAAGGTGCAAAACATTTGCAATGATGTATGCATCAAACACGGTTCAAGTTTTAATTGCGTGTGCGATGAAGGGCATACGGTTAATCCATTCAAAGTATCTGCGATGAGGTAGAACAACAGAAATGGGCAGCCATAACAATGTGTGTGCGATGCAGGACACTAGGTTAATCCATTCGAACTGTTTGCGATGAGGTAGAACAACAGAAATGGGCATCCATATCAATGTGTGTGCGATATACGGCATACGGTTAACTCGGATGAACTGTTTTCGATTAGGGAACACAACAGAAACGGTTCAACTTAACAAGATGTGTGTGATATGCAGCATACAGTTCACGTGGATGAACTGTTTGCGATGAGCCAAAAGAACACCAACGAGTCATGTAAACAATATGTGTGTGATACGTGGCAAACAGCCGACTAGGATGAACTGTTTGCGATGAGAAATTACAACACAGACGGTAAATACAGTTACTTCGTGTGTGATTCTGTGTGTAAAAAAAACTTTGAAAAAATGCAAACTAGTTGCTTGCGGTGGCTAGGAGTATCGCACACGATGCGTCTGCGAGTAATCGTGTGCAATGATTAGTATGTTACACATACGTTTTCTTATGTGAACATGTGTGTGAATTTGCAATATGGACAGTTAATATGAAAATGCCTTCTGGACATCGAGCACACGCTTAAACTCAATGAACTGTGTACGATACTAATACTTTCCATGAAAATTTATGAACTTGGGTAACATCATGTGAGTAACATATATATAGTGCTTACGCTATTCGATAAAAGGAGGATCTTCGTAACACGGTTTTGACAACCATATGGTCCATATCTACATACTTAACATAGTAACAACTATCACATTTTAAGAGGCTAAGGGCCAACAACCATATGGTCCATATCTACATACTTAACATATATAGTAACAGCTAGCACATTTTAAGAGGCTGAGGGCCAACAACCACAACTATCCACTGGAAGCAGTTTGATCACGGCGACTCGACATCTCGTCAATGAAAAGGAAGAGCCCTCCTGTGCCTTGGTAGAGTAGGAGTAGAACAGTGTCTCCAATTTTGCAATATGGATGCATTGCCAAGAGAAGCGAGAACTTGTTGATTTGAATGGTTCCATTTTTGCGGGAAATGCAGTACCTTGCAGTCACTTTCGCGTTATTACCAGGCACAAGTGTAATTCGACCACGCCGGGAAATTGATCCAGGAACGGCTACAGGGGGCAATTTCTGTTGACATGTAGAATAAAAAACAATTTTAACATATCATTGAAGATATATATAGTTTATGAGCATGAACATTAAAATAAGACTTTTTACCAGCGCTTTGTGCACACAATTGGTCTTGTTCAGTGTGTGCACCATAGGTCTAATTAATCCCATCCAAAATCCAGCGTTCATACGATGTGCTATCTCTGTCAGATTATCAACAAAGTTTATGACATGCTTCAAGTCCTTCCAGTGAAATTTGGTACGCTTAGTAACATACAGATCGTTCACTATGCATCCAACATATCCTGCTTAAAAGGTGGAAAGGTATTATTTATTCAGAACATGGCAGAAGAATATATAGTGCGCATAAATTGGTAAACATAATTTGTTACTGCCTAGGAACGGAGTCAGAATATGATATCACAATTGGTTGCTTAAATAGTGATCAATTGGTTGCTTAAATAGTAATATGATAGCATGGAGAAAGTTGAAAGGACACTAATATCGATCAGACTTTGATCGGCTGATGACGTTGGGGAAGTAAACACCCATGTTAATTAGACCAGGCTGTGGTGCACGCACTAGAATTTTATTGCCAGCTTTCAGTTCATAAAACTTGGACATTTTTCTCCAAAGGTCCGCATTAAAATAGGAGTGACCATCTTTATCAAGTACACCCTCCGTTCCTTTATGTAAGGTGTATTATTTTTGGCACGGTGACCAAGGCGCATAAATATAGAGATGTTAGGGCAGAATTACCCTTGGCAAATTTATTGCTTAGTGGAAAGTAAATCAATGAATGCGGGAAAGTAAGAGATACATGCAATCGAGAGAGAGAGAGATTCTTTCCTTACTATGCAACAAGGAGAGATACATGCAATCAGGAGAAAGATACTTTCCTTTTTCTAGAGGGATAAAAAGGGAATTAGGAGGATTTATAAGAAATGCACCTTACATTGTGGAACTTTATCAAAAAACAAATACACCTTATATAAAGGAACGGAGGGAGTATTATGCTAAGTGTCATTGTAAACCCATGTTGCATTGTCAATATGACATCCTCGGAGTCATCAGCAAAGTAAAGCCCAAGATTTCCTTCTACTCCTGTTCTTGCAAAGCAAGGGATGTACTGCTTGAAATGAAAATGAAGATCGTAAATTAGATATATTGAACTAACTGAGAAAGATGCAAATATGCGAGTAACTGATAGAACATATCCATATATAGATGCAAGCAAAGTACAAAAATATAGAATTAAAATAGATAATGTAACAAAGATTTGATGCAAATATTGTCGGCGTTCTGGGAACGGGGGTCCCCAGACTTGCCTGCTTGCAGCCTGCGGCGTGGCTCAAGTGGGGGCCCAGCACGGCCCGTCTTCATCAGCTCAAGCTCAAGACCCTCGCGAGGGGCCAAGCCTCGCAGGGCGGACAACAGGAAGCTTCCTCAGGGGCAGCCTCATCAGGCAGGCTCGCGAGGAGGCGGAGAGATCAAGGCAGGGGTACCTCGTGAGAAGCCCGTGATGCAAGCCATGACGAATCAAGCCTGCGCAGAGTCCTTGTTTCCCTTTCGGTGCAAAGGGGGCAAGCACAGGCCAAGGCATCAGGCAAAGGTTACCATTCTGGTGCAACGAGACCAAGACCAGCCAGACGGCAAGACGGAGGTCACTATGGAGCCCAATGCGGCGTCACCACCGGTGCTTTTCGCAGCCGAAGACCACCTTTGGTCAGGATAACTTTTACTAGATGATCCCCTTCAAAATGGCCAATTGTTGGCGCCCTTCCCGCTCATTATTTGGGGAGAGGCCCAGGTCCTCTATAAATAGAGCTAGCCATCACAGAGTAGAGGCATCGGATCTGAGATCGAGAAATCAGGTACAACCCAAGTAGAGAGAGATAGAGTGGCGACTGAACTCACCCAAGCAGTTCATCGCACCAGCTCAAGAACGCCTCTCGCGAGGTCGTTCTACCCTTGTACTGTTCACCATCAGCCACTGAGGCAATCCACCACACCACACACTGGAGTACGGTATTACACCACAACGGTGGCCCGAACTAGTATAAATCTCGTGTCCCTTGTGTTGTTCATCGTTTTCCAGCTTAGATCGCTCGGGGGATCGGGCGTAGAACTATAGGGGAGAGATTTCCGCGCGCACCCCAGTGTTCGAACCTCAAGGGTTTGCCGGAACCCGAAATCCGACATTTGGCATGCCAGGTAGGGGTGCGCCGAAATCTTTCTTTCGTTGTTCGCGTGTGATCTTCCGTCGTGTCCATGGCTGACGCTCGTCGGGCTCGCGTCGAGCGCCGGGCTGCTCTCGCCACCCGCGTCGCCCAGACGGCGTCTGTTCGCGGACGCCCCCGTCGTTCCCCGTCGCCTGCTGGCAACGCCGCTACCGGCCCGGCGGGGAACGAGCAGCAGGCCACGTCTCAGCATCCTTCGGTGTGGCGGGATGGCCGCACCACCACCCCGTCGCTGGCCCTTGCCGGCTCATCATCCCACGCCCATCAGCTCCGCAGGGGGCTCCCCCTTGCGGTCCCTCTCGCTGCCTCGCCCTCCGTTCCGTGCAGGGGGCGGGAATCAGGAGGTGCCTCTGCCAGCTCCTCCCCAAGAAGGCGCCCTGGCTCCAAGGTGTGCAGCCCCAGGGCAAGGCCCCCTGCACCCTGCGCCAGCGCAGCAAGAAAGGAGCTGCCAAGAGATCCCTCGTCCCCAGGAAGGTGCTCGTGCGCTCCCAGCGCTGGCGCGCCAAGATCGCGTCCCTGCAACCCTACGCCAAGACCCTGCGCTGCTCCAAGCGGCAATGCACGGTAATCCCCAGCAGCAAGCCCAGCACCAGCAAAAGGCGCCGGTGGCCACAGCAGGCTGTCGTGCCCTCACCCCCGAGCTGCACGGAGTCGCATGGCCAGGCAAGTTCAAGCCTGACCTCCCCCCTCGCTACGATGGCACGGCGGACCCTGCGGAGTTCCTACAGCTCTACGAGTTGTGCATCGAAGCCGCCAACAGAGATGAAAGGGTCATGGCAAACTGGTTTCCCATGGCGCTCAAGGACGGGGCCCGCACCTGGCTCCTGAACCTGGCTCCTAGCACGATCTCCTCATAGGACGAGATGTGCACTCGCTTCATCGCCAACTTCCAGGGTACTCGTGACCGGCCCCCGGCCGTGAGCGACCTGCGCCGCATCAAGCAACAGGAAGGGGAGACCCTGCAGAAATACATCCAGCGCTTCAACAGCGCCCGCCTCAAGATCCCCAAGGTGACTGAAGAAGCCATCATCTCGGCCTTCTCCAACGGCGTACACGACATCAAGATGAAGGAGGAGCTATCAATCCATGAAAACCTATGCACATCCCTGGAGCTGTTCAACCTGGCGACCAAGTGTGCCAGGGCCGAGGAAGGGCACCTCTCCCTCCTCGAACTCCCGGCGGCCGACCGAGAAGAAAATAAGCCGAAGGCCAAGGACGTGAAGCGCAAGGGGCCTGCCGTGCTTGCAACAGAACCGGACACCAAGCGAGGCAAGGATCAGCCTGAGTCATCCAAGGGCAGCCGATACTGCGTGTACCACGACCTCCACACCCACAACACCAACGAATGTCAAGAGCTCAGAGCCGTGCGAGATGGGCGAATTGGCCGATGCCCCGAGCGCAATGACAGGGGCTATGGCCGAGGAGGAGGAAGAGGTGGAGGACGATGGGAAGACCATGGCCCTCGCCAAGGGTGGCGTGACCGGCCTCGCGAGGATCACTAGCAGGACCAGCCTCGCGAGGGAGGCTGGAGGGATCAACCTCGTGAGGATCGAGCACGCGGCAACGCAAGCCTTCCTCCACTGCCGCCACCACCAAGGAGGCACGAAGACCAGCATCAGGACGAGGGGGTTGCGGGCTTCCAGGAGCCACGTGCAATCACTTGCATCTTGGGAGGCGTGCAGGCCCCAGCCTCATCGCGCATCTTCAAGCAGTTTGCTCGCGAGGTGAATGCAGTCCTCCCCATGCTTGAGGCCACGCGCCCTCTCAGGTGGTCTGCGTGCGCTATCACGTTTAGCTCAGCGGATCAGCTCAAGTGCGCGGCAACGGCTGGCATCCTCCCTATGCTCTGCTCCCGAGTCATCAGCAACGTGCAGGTCACTAGGGCCCTCATTGACGGTGGGGCAGGGCTCAACGTCCTGTCCGTCAAAATGTTGGACGATCTCCAAGTGCCGTACGATCAGCTTCAGCCAACCAAGCCTTTCTCAGGAGCGCCTCTGGCCTTCGCGCGTGGGGCATTGCGAGGGTCCACCTCACAGCTACGTCCGCATGCCTTTCGGCCCGCCGAATGCGGTCGCCGCTCATCAGCACCTGCTGAGGAGCATTCTGGAGGCTCAGGAGGTTAGGCATTGGGCGGTCCTGGCGGAGATGGAGATGGCCCTCGAGGACCCGCCTGTGCCCCCAGAGCCTCCCGAGGCTCCTGGGCCTGGGGGCTCGTGAGGGTCGTCGTCTTCACTGCACGTCGCTCGCTTCTTTAGTGTCACTTCATCTTCAAACAGCACCAGGTGACATCTTTCTAAGTTCCGTTATTAGCTGGGAGCGCCCACAGGGCCGCATCATTCCCAGGACGCATGGGTCCGTCCCTGCGGCATGTATCTGTCTTGTTTACGTTCTTTACTTGCCTTATTGGGGGCGCCCCTCGGGCTACATCATCCCCAAGCTGCTCGGACTTGTCCCAGCGGCGTTTGCTTTTCCTGCACCAACCTAAAATGCATTCGCTCTTCGCACTTAGCCTGGTACACATGATTATCACCTGCTGCTTATCGCAGATTTCTCATGCAAAGCGCTTGCACGTTAAAAGGGGGGCGCCTGAGCATCGCGACTCATGAGCTCCTACTGGCTCTCCAGCCCTCACCCCCTGGCCTTGACCCACGGCATCACGACCTGTCATACCAGCGGTGGCTGAGCTCGCTCGATGGCCGGGACCTGAGGACGTAGAGCATTTGCCTTCTAACCACCTTGTAGGAACACACCATTGAAAAAGGCCCAGAGCCAGGCGCAACCCGCCTCGAGGTAGGGCTTCATGAGTCCCGCACTGGCTCACGGGTGCCCAGATACACCTCTCCTAGCCCTACCGTGCCGGCCACGTGTCAGGGCGGGGCTGTACACTCCCTGGGGGCTCCTCCCGAAGGGGAGCCCCGTCCCACGCACCAGTGGAAGCACCATGCTCCGCACTGGCTGACGACACTGCCGAGGAGTGGCTATGCCCGTACACATACGGAAGCGCTATGCTCCGCGCTGGTGATAAACTACTGAGGGCGCCCCACGGCCGTACCAACCTCAGGGAGCCCAGTGCTCAGTGTCCGGCATCGTCGCAACGCCTCCCCTCGGGAGTGCCGCGCGAGGGGGCTGGACACGGGGGCTACGCCTGTGCCTTGCCCGAGCGCACGCCACCCAACCAGGTCTCTTGGACCTGGATGTCGCGCGCCCTCACGGAGAGGAGCCAAGGTATGAAGACCTGTTTGAGCGCTAAGGGGGACTCCTGATCATCGCGACTCAGGAGCCTAACTGGTCACGTAACCCCTCACTCCTTAGTCCCATCATTGGTTTCCAGTCGGGGCTAACGCTGGGTGAGGTACGCGCGGGGCCAGGCCCTGCCGACGTAGAAGGACCAATCCACTTCCCGCTGCCCTCTTCCCTACTTGCTGCTCGCGTGTCAAGCGGGACTCCTGAGCATCATGACTCAGGAGCCTAACTTGCCACATAGCCCCTCACTCCTTAGTCCCGTCCTTGGTTTCCGGTCGAGGCTAACGCTGGGTGAGGTATGCGCGGGGCCGGGCCCTACCGACGTAGAGCGCATGCAAGTAGGAGAAGAAAACACAATTTCCAGGAAATTTAAAGCAAATATTACAAGCCGTAAATTGTTCCACAACGCCAGACACAAGTTTAAACGCCTCCGCGAGGCATGGTGCATGTTGCAGGAATAAAAACAGGGCAGAGGCCATGAAGGGATCACTCTCCCGTGACGCTGTCGCCGTTGGTGGAGTCACGCTGGGCGACTTCGCCTCCTAAGGTCATGGAGCTGGCGGTGTCGCGCTCGGGCAAGATGCTGGAGGAGCAGAACTTCCCCAGCAAAACCTCGGCTCGACCTTTCATGGCCTCGGCGGCAGCGGCGGCACAGCCGCTTACGGGCTCCAGCAGGCTGTCAAAGTCGACGTTGGGGTCGCGCAGGCAGACGTGGCTGAGGACATGCGTCAACGCCGCAGAGGACAGAGCACGTGCCTCGGCCTTGATCGTGGGGCCAAGGCCGTCTGCAATGTCTTCAAGCGCATCGACCAAGAAGGGGAGCAGCTTGGCGGGACCGTCCTCCGCGCCAGCCGACGGCTCCTCCAAGCCACTCTCGTACAACGTCTTCAATATGGCGCGAGCCTTCTTCTCCAGCCCCGCGAAGGCCACCCGATCTTCCGCCAGGACCTTCGCCTTGGCGTCCAGCTCAGTTCGCTCCGCCTTCAGCGATTGCTCCAGCGTCTCCAGTTGGCTGTGACGGTCATCAAGCTTGGCGTCCCGATCCTTGACGGCAGCCTCCCGAGCCTTCATCTCCTCCTCTATCTCCTGGCGGTCGCGCACCTCCTTGGCGAGCTCGTCACGCCGGCCTTGCAGCTCGGCCTCCAGCGCCTTGCAGCAGCCCTGGGCAGTCGCAGTGTCACCCAGGGCAGCGTCGCGACCAACCTTGGCCTGGTTGGCAGCCTGTTTCTCCCTGTCAGAGGCCAGCACGGCCTGGCTCAGCACTACTCGGATGGAGGCGGCTGAGCGGGCCCAGCCAGAAGCCAACTCCAGACGCCCGGCCACCAGGCGAGGATCCATGCCCAGATCCTCCCGCAGCTGGCTCAGCTCGTTGGCAACCTGGTCCAGGACAGCAGCAGAAGAAGCAGAAGAGGCAGGAACCAGCAAAGCAGGCGGAGAAGACGGCAGCGTGACCACGGCTTGGCAGGAAGGAACCTCCTGGGCCTTGGCCACCCCGGCTGCAGCATCGGGCGCAGTCGACTCCAAGTTCAGCGGGGCCAGGGGGGCTGACTCCTCGCCAAGGTGCCCCAGTTCGCCTCGCGAGGGCGATCGGGCCAGAGAGACGCGAGCCTCGCCGTCTTCTCCCCCGGCAGACAAAGGCGCCGCCCCGGCGGACGGATTGGCCCCACGCAGGATCCTGGAAGCCACTTTCAACCTTTTCGCTGCAGGTGCCGGCCTAGCAAAAGAACGCAAGCATCAAGTCTCGGCAGCAGAAACCAAGCAAAGAATGAATCAAGCACTTACTAGACGTCATCCATGGACCCAAGCAACCTCTGGGTGAACTTGAAACCCGAGAGCCGGCAGCGGGGGTCAGCCTTGGGAGCCCTGGAAGCAGAAGGCACGTCAGGAAGGTTGGAGCTGGCCTTAGACCCCCCAGGGGCTAGAGCAGACCCTGGGGGAACCAGGCTCGACCTGCCCTTCCTCTTGACCGAGGAAGAGTCCTCGCCTCCTTGCCCGGCACCAGCCTCGTCGTCGTTCGGCATGGAGCGGAGGGCCCGCGACCTGGGCCGAGGGAAGGACTCCCCCGACTCCTCGCCAGTCGCTTCGGAGTCGGACTCTTCTACCTCTTCTTCCCCCTTTCTCCCGCTGGAGCTACCGGAGGACAAGTTCACCGTCGCCAGTGCTGCCAGGTCCTCGGGAGCTTCTGCAGGCACCAGCCCGTCACCATTGAAGGTGGGCATGGCATTCACCACCAGCTCCCAGGTGTCGCGAAGTAACAAGGGGACGGGGGTGCCCGCCAGACTTGCCATGTCTCCCCCAACCAAGGATCAAGGAATGGAGGGCAACAGCCAGATTTTCGTCGGTCAGGGCCTCAGAGCTCAGGCGCGAGGCGGCGTCCGATTCCCCAAGTCTCCACATCGGGAGCGAGTGCTCCTGGAGTGGAGCCACCCAGTGCTCCAGGAACTCTCTCAGGAGCGTGGCCCCGGTAAGCTTCGCCGCCCCTAAGTTGCTTGGCCTCAGGTCCGCGTTCATCCTCTTCAGCACCGCCTTCGCGCGAGAGTCGACGAGCTCCGCGCGGGACCACGCGTCGACAGCCTTGGGCTGCTTTGTAGGCAACACCAGACAGGGGTGGATGCGCCCGACATCCACCATGATCCACTTGCTCCGGAAGCCTTCGATCGTCTTCCCAGGCTTCGAGATAGCATTGGAGTTGGAGTACGCGATGAAGCTCGCGCATGCGGAGATATGGCTACCAGAGACTCGGGGGAGAAAAAGTGGCGCAGCAAGGCCACCGAGGGCTTTACCCCAACGTGAGCCGCACAATAGTAAGCGAAAATCGCCAGGAGAAGAACGGAGTTGGGGTGGAGATGCAGAGCCTGCAAGTTGTACAGGCGGAGAACAGCAAAGAGGAACCCAGAGAAGGGAGGCACCAGACCGGCGACGATGGCGCTCACGAAGAGCGGGTAGAAGGTGCTCCCCTTGCCCTCAGGCTGGTCGGAGCCGGCCTTGAGTGCGGTCGCCCCCTGGCGGCCCTGCGCCACCGTCATCAGGCGCGTAAGGGCGAGGTTCCTCTCCGACAGGTTCGGGGCATCTAGAGCCGGCGAGTACCAGGCCTCGGTCGAAGGCTTGCGAGGTGCTATGGCGTGCTGGACGAGAAAGGATTGAAACAGATCTGGAGGGCTTCAGGAGCAAGAAGGAGGAGAGCGAGAAAGGGGATCAGTAGCGAGATGAACGAGAGCAAAGCAAGTAAGTTTGGCCTGAGTACTCCTTTTGTCAGATGGACAGTTGCCGAGGCGTCGTGGGGGAGCGTAGTCGTCCACGTCCAATCAACCGCCACGCGGCACCCAAGGCCGCAGTCTTTTGGGGCCCGCAGCGCTTCGTGCTTGCCCCTTCGCTTCTCTGCTAGGCCAAGCCCGCGCGCGCCTTGGGCCCGGGGGCTGCTGTCGGCGTTCTGGGAACGGGGGTCCCCAGACTTGCCTGCCTGCGGCCTGCGGCGTGGCTCAAGTGGGGGCCCAGCACGACCCGTCTTCATCAGCTCAAGCTCAAGACCCTCGCGAGGGGCCAAGCCTCGCGGCACGGATAATAGGAAGATTCCTCAGGGGCAGCGTCATCAGGCAGGCTCGCGAGGAGGCGGAGAGATCAAGGCAGGGGTACCTTGCGAGGAGCCCATGACGCAAGCCATGACGAATCAAGGCCAGGCGGGCGCTAGGCGGGCGCCAGCCTGCGCAGAGTCCTTGTTTACCTTTTAGTGCAAAGGGGGCAAGCACAGGCCAAGGCATCAGGCAAAGGTTACCATTCTGGTGCAACGGGACCAAGACCAGCCAGACGGCAAGACGGAGGTCACTGTGGAGCCCAAGGCGGCGTCACCATCGGTGCTTTTGGCAGCCGAAGACCACCTTTGGTCAGGATAACTTGTACCAGATGTTCCACTTCAAAATGGCCAATTGTTGGCGCCCTTCCCGCTCATTATTTGGGGAGAGGCCCAGTGCCTCTATAAATAGAGATAGCCACCACAGAGTAGAGGCATCGGATCTGAGATCGAGAAATCTGGTAGAACCCAAGTAGAGAGAGATAGAGTGGCGACTGAACTCACCCAAGCAGTTCATCACACCAGCTCAAGAACACCTCTCGCGAGGTCGTTCTACCCTTGTACTGTTCATCATCAGCCCCTGAGGCAATCCACCACACCACACACTAGAGTAGGGTATTACACCACAACGGTGGCCCGAACCAGTATAAATCTCGTGTCCCTTCTGTTGTTCATCGTTTCCCAGCTTAGATCGCTCGGGGGATCGGACGTAGAATGGTAGGGGAGAGATTTCTGCGCGCACCCTCGAACCTCAAGGGTCTGCCGGAACCCAAAATCTGACAAATATATAGATAATGTAGCAACAGAGGGTATATGTTCACAAATTTAGGCCATGCCGACCATGGTAGGTTGAGATTGAACATACTGAGCGCTCCCTGAAGTCATCCGGAATGGTGAGACAGAACTTCGTTTCTGACTAGCCACGACCACAGTTGCCCGATTTGTGCTCGCACTGTGCACACATGAATGAACACCCACAAATCAGCTAGAACAAAAATGATTCCGCAGCAATTTCTGCTGGTTGATTAATAGCGACGGATGGACTGCGATAAGAGATGAGTGAATATTTTTCTTATTAAGTTGATTACCTTCTCCATGAGAAAAATCCCCGGCCCAATCCCGCAGAAAACCCCAGTCGACCAGAGTCTAGAATGTCGGTGCAGACAGGCGGCGGAAAGCGGTGGAGGCGAAATCCGTTGCCGTTTGGAGCGCGACCTACAGCCGCCGCCAACAGTCGTCGAGCTTAGGGTGCAGAGTTGCGAAGGAGTACACGGCGAGTGAGTGTGGGGACGAAGTGGGTGAGGGTTTTATTTTCCTTTTGCATGTGTGAGTGAACACAAACGGTGCGTAGAGGCGACCGAGATGAACCGTGTGCGATAGTAAATCACCGAGATTGAATGGGAATCCAAATTTCCTTTGTCTTTCATCCATGAGTTTTTTCTACAATGAACATAAACCCTGCTAATCATCGTGTTCAAATTTGACACTTTTCCTGGTTCATTTAAAATATTTAGGGGATTATGTGCATTTTGTAGGCATTAATGCACGTAATTCAAATTCAAACAATTGGTGCATGAAAGGGTACCCAAGAACGGTCTGGAAAAACCATACTCGTGGTATTTAGTAATTTCTCAAGCCTTCTACAAGGAATGGGCAGAGATTTCAATGGAGTCAACCACAAACGCGTCATTTACTGGGTTATCAACTATAGCACAATGAAATATGTGCTTGAAAAACATGACGGCTAGCATGGTGCCATGGTATGGCCTCATCGTGCCCTGGTTAAAAGCTGAGAAGGTTTGATTTATGTCGTCATGCAAGCCCTTCATAAATCGAACCATCACCGGGGAAGTTCAATGCTTTCAAGAGGGAAATCACCAAGATTGAAGGGGAATCCAAATTTTCGTCGTAGTTTGTCTTTCAATTTTTTTCCAACGATCAACATACCGCCTCAAATGAAACATGTTCAAATTTGACATTTTTTTGAACTCATTTACCATATTCAGGGGATTGTGTGCATTTTCTAGGAACTAATATGCACATAATTCAAATTCGAACAATCGGTGCATGAAAAGGTGCACAAGAACGGTCTGGAAAATCATGCTCGTGCTATACAAAAAATGAAAAACATGGTTGGAAAACATAACGCCTGGTGTGGTGCCATGGTATGGTCTCACAATGCCCCTGGTAAACATTTGAGAATATTTTCCTTATGTCGTGATGCACGCCTTTCATAAATCGAACCATTACCGAGGAAGTTTCATGGTTTCAAGGGGGAAATCACCAAGATTGAAGGGGGTTCCAAATTTCCTTTGTCCTTTGTCCACGAGTTTTTTCTACGATGAACATACAACCTGCAAATCACTGTGTTCAAATTTGGCAGTTTTCCGGGTTCATTTGCCATTTAGGGGATTATGTGCATTTCCTAGGCATTAATGCACATAATTCAAGTCCAAACAATCGATGCATGAAAGGGTCCACAAGAACGGCCAACAAAACCATGCTTGTTCCATTAAGTAAATTATCATGCCTTTTACAAGGAATGGACAGATATTTTGATGAAATGTGTGGCAATAGTCAACCACAAATGTTTGTTTGTTGGGTTTTCAACTATACAAAATGAAATAAATGCTTAAAAACATGACGCCTGGCATGGTGCCATGATATGACCTCACCATGCCTTGGTAAAAATTTGAGAAGGTTTGGCTTGTGTTGTCATGCACACCCTTCATAAATGGAACCATCACCGAGGAAATTCCATGCTTTCGAAAGGGAAATCCTCAAGATTGAATGGGAATCCAAATTTTCTTCGTTCTTTGCACTAGAATTTTTTTCTACGACCAACATACACCCTACAAATCACCGTGTTCAAATTTGGCATTTTTCCGGGCTCATTTACCATATTTAGGGGATTATGTGCATTTTCTAGGCATTAATAGACATAATTCAAATTCGGACAATCGGTGCATGAAAAGGTGCACAAGAACGGTCTGGAAAACCTTGCTCATGTTATTTAGCACATTCTCATGCCTTTTACAAGGAATGGGCAGATATTTCAAGGAAATGTGTGGCAATAGTCAACCATAAACGCGTCATTTACTCGGTTAAGAACTATACAAAAAATGTAACACATGGTTCGAAAACATGACGCCTGGCTTGGTGCCATGTTATGGCCTCACCATGCCCTGGTAAAAATTGGAGAATGTTTTCCTTATGTCGTGATGCGCGCGTTTCATAAATCGAACCACCACCGAGGAAATTTCATTGTTTCAAGGGGGAAATCACCAAGATTGAAGGGGGGTCCACACTTACTTTGTCCTTTGTCCACGAGTTTTTTCTACGATGAACATACAACCTGCAAATCACCGTGTTCAAATTTGGCACTTTTCCAGGTTCATTTGCCATATTTAGGGGATTATGTGCATTTCCTAGGCATTAATGTGCATAATTCAAGTTCAAACAATCAATGCATGAAAGGGTCCACAAGAACAGCCTAGAAAACCATGCTCGTGCCATTTAGTAAATTTGCATGCCTTTTACAAGGAATAGACAGATATTTCGATTAAATGTGTGGCAATAGTCAACCACAAATGTCTGTTTGTTGGGTTTTCAACTATAAAAAATGAAATAAATGCTTAAAAAACATGACGCCTGGCATGGTGCCATGTTATGACCTCACCATGCCTTGGTAAAAATTTGAGAAGGTTTGGCTTATCTTGTCATGCACGACCTTCATAAATCGTACCATCACCGAGGAAGTTCCATGCTTTCAAAAGGGAAATCCTCAATATTGAAGGGGAATCCAAATTTTCTTAGTTCTTTGCCCTGGAGTTTTTTCTACGACGAACATACACCCTGCAAATCACCGTGTTCAAATTTGGCATTTTTCCGGGCTCATTTACCATATTTAGGGGATTATGTGCATTTTCTAGGCATTTAATGCATATAAATCCTTTCGAGCTACAGGTGCACGGGTATGATGTGAGAGACGTGGATTGCCGTTCGATCGTGGCACATCCAACGGTGCACACACGCGATCCGCGTGGCCGGGGTTCCGGCCAATCATAACGCAACACACAATAGGCTCAGCGAACACTGTTTCCGGAAGTGACAGAGATGAACCATGCGATAATGAACGAGCAAAATTGTAAGGGAAGCCAAATTTCTGTTGTCGTTTGTGGTTGAGATCTTGAATACCACCGCACTGTACGGTTGCCCGGTCCTTCCGTCCTAGAGCTCTCTCCAGGCGTCGTCCATGGCACCGCGGTGCATAATGACTAGTAAGGAAGTGATGTTATCCCACCGCGCCGTGTTCCTCGCCGCCCGCGACCGCGCACATGGTAAGGAAGCGATGGCATCTTGCCACGCCGAGTTCATCGCCGCCGGCGTCCAGACAGTTACATGGGCGGACTTTGAGGCTGCCATGGCCGAATGGGTGGTGGATCTAGAGGCGGACAAAGCCGCACAAAAGGAGCGAAAAAGGGAGAAAGCAGTCAAGAAAAGAGAGTCTCGCCACCGCAAGAAAAAAGAGGCCGCACGCCGTGGTGAGGAGAGCTTGGCAGAGATCGAAGCACGGTGGGTTGCTGCCTACAAGGCCGGGAATCAGAACGCCGGTGTCTGGCCAGCATGCCCTGATGGCAGCATGTGAGAAGTAGTTTAAGTTTGTAGTATTAGACCAAATTACCAGTAGTACTTTAAGTTTGTAGTATTAACGTACAATGTCGGTAAGAGCATCCTTTGAGGGCTTTGAGCATTGATTAGCATGTGTGACTGTGTGCGTTTTTTTGCGTTAATCATTAGAAGATCACAAAACACACGGTTTCTATGTTGTACCCGCCTGTGTTTTTTTGTGTTAATGACCCATAAGTCAGTTACCTGCGCGATATTTCCTAATAAACCAGGCGTACCATTGACTGGAAAAAATCAAGTACACATGTACATTTTTGGGAGACGGGATCTGCCAACTTTATTTTTTCTCGCAAACGAGTGTTTTATGCGCTTCGTCTGTGTTGTGTGTTTCCCCCGCCCAAGTTTCAAATTTCGCACCCAAATTTTCATTAGGCGCGCGATTTCAGAATTTATTCCTCCAACCACATCCCCTTCCCCTCAGTATCCCCCTCCCTCGCGCCTCCCCCTACCGGCATCTCAAACCGCCGTCGCCGCAACCATAGCTTCAATCACATCTACGTTCTGCTCGGATGCAGTCAGGTAACCAACCGATCTCTATCATGTCCCCGGCCTGATTGCTTAAACGGCGCCTGCAAAACATCCTCATGCCTCCAAATCCCCCCCGCCAGGAGCTGATAGCGGTCCATAACGCGATGGCCATTGTGCATGTTGACCCGGAGGAACACCTCGTTTCCGCCACCGCCGACATGGTGCAGGCTCTAGCCCAGATGAAGTCTCGCAGCGACTACCCCCCATCGACTACCCCTCCAAATCTTACTCATACCACTTGCAACGGTTATGATTTGTACGGTGATGTATTAAGCATGTTCGTGCCTTGTTTATTTCAGTACTACACACTATGTGATGTTCAAGTATTACCGTGTCCAGCTCAATTTCACCAATACCAGCAACAAACTTACAATACGTGACTCAGCATATCACTAGAGATGCTGCCCATTTGCTATTTTTAGTGGATGCTAACACTGTTGCACATACCATGCATGTCCATGTACTTACGCAGGGTCATAATGGCCAATGCTTTTATTTGCCCTCGAGGTGAGTTGCATCCCATGTCTTATAGTATTTCACATAATTTGTGCAATTGCAGTTTAACTTCTACCCATTTACTGGTTGCCTGTAGGTACACATGTCAGTGGTCCTGATCCATGCTTCGACCCGGAGGAACAGCTCGCCTCCGCCGTCGCTGACTTTGGCGAGCTCTGGCCAAGATGAAGTGCCCCAGCAGCTACCTCTCAGGACTTACCAAGTATATACTCACCAGTTCAATCTTACCAATACCAGTTGCAATTAATGGCTATGTTATGTACGGTCGATGTATTAAGCATGTTCTAGTAAACATGCCTAACACGTTTTTACTACTATCCCTACCTTTTTATAGACATCTGGGCCATTCTCTGCTCTGGTAGCACCTGCCTTGTGATGTTTAACTATGCCAATTACATTTTTATCAGTACCGGTTTCAATGTCTATTAAGCCTGTTGCAATTAACAGTTGAATCCATTTTTAAACAGTTGCATTTCAATGGCTACGAACTTACAAAACATGACTTGTGATGTTTAACTATGCCATTTGCTATTTTTGGTGGATGTTAACCCTGTTGTATTTACATGCTTGTCTATGTACTTATGCAGGGTCATAACGGCCGATGCTGTTGTTTGCCGTCAAGGTTAGTTACATCCCATGTCTTATAATATTTCACATCATTTGTCCAATTGCAGTTTAACTTCTACCATTTACTGGTTGCCTGTAGGTACACAAGTCAGTGGCACTGATCCACGCTTCGACCCGGAGGAATAGCTCGCCTCCGCCGCCACTGACTTTGGGCGGGCTCCGGCCAAGATGAAGTGCCCCAGCAACTACCTCTCAGGACTTACCAAGTATGTACCCACCAGTTCAATCTTACTAGTACCAGTTGCAGTTAATGGCTATGTTTTGTACTGTTGATGTATTATGCATGTTGTAGTAAACATGCCTAACACGTTTGAGCTATTTTCCATACCTTTTTATAGACAACTGGGCCATTATCTGCTCTGGCAGCACCTGCCCTGTGATGTTTAACTATGCCAATTGCATTTTATCAGTACCGGTTTCAATGGCCATTAAGCATGTTGTAATTAACAGTTGTATCCATTTTTAAAGAGTTGTATTTCACTAGCTACAAAGTTACAAAACATGAATTAGGATGTTGTTAAGCCTATTGCAATTAACAGTTGTATCTATTTTTAATATGTCCCTTTGCTACCATGCTACTCTTTAGAAATGAAGATATCACTACAGATGCTGTCATTTTATTACCATTTGCTATTTTTGGTTGATGTTAACCCTGTTGTAGTTAACATTGGCTTTCCATGTACTTACACATGGCTACAATGGGTGATGCTGTTGTTTGTCGTCGAGATTAGCTGCATCCCATGTCTTATACACCATCTATTACTAAATATAAGTATTTTTAGAGATTCCAATATATACTACATAAGTAGCAAAATTAGTGAATCTAGATTCTAATCTAAACTATATCTATAATTCTATATACATCCGTATGTAGTTCATATTGAAATCTCAAAAAAAAAATACTTGTACTTAGGAACATAGGTAGTTGTATTTTACATGATCTGTGCAATCTCAGTTTAGCTTCTAGCATTTACTGGTTGCTTGTAGGTACATATATCAGGGGTACTGATCCACGCTTCGATCCGCGTATGGGGCAATGAGATATTCAGGAACATGCGTCAAGTGAGGAAACTAAGAAAGATTGTCGGGCGAAAGAAACGGGTGATTGGAATTAAGCTCTTTATTTACACTTTGTCGAAGACAACAATGAACTTCACTATGGTAAGTAATGTGTTGCCTTTCCCCCTGCCCACAACAAGTTACTCTATTAGACCTCGGTATCTGATATTTTTGTCTTTTCAGTGGTTTCCGAAGCTATTTACTGATGATTACCTTGCATACTACATGACCGGAGTGGAGGCAACTAAGGTTAAAGTATATAATTCATGCTACCATGATATTGCTCTAGAAGTCTTCCTGAAGGCGGTGAAGGATGGGCGGGCGATCGTCACAAGGGGTTGGACAAAAGTGGTGTGTGCCTATGGAATGCAGAAAGGCGCATTATGGGCATTACGCTTCTTCAACACCGTCGGCAGTCAAAATGATTTACACTTGTCTCTTCACCTTTACCGCCTTTAAATAATGCGATTCATCATAGTTAATTGCTGCCTAATCCTGTTATTACTGAACATATTGTAGTGGCAATTTTATTTATGGATTTGTTATTGAACCATTGTGCTGAGAATTTCAATTGCACGTTTCGTATTTCAAAATTTCCAATTAGAATAATAAATTACAGGCAAAAATAAAAATAGAACAGACGGTCATGGACCTTTGCAAACGGTTCTAGCAGTAAAAGCGCTTGCGATGGATAGCCCAATGCCACACAGTTTTCTACATCAAATCGTGGGTGATGTAGTTAATGAAAGTAAACAGTTAACCAAGGCAGAGCGTGTGTGATAGTTACACCTTTCACACATGAGCGTATACATAAAACCGTGTGGGATGTACATCCGAACGGAAACGTTTTCCCTGGATTGACTGTGTGGGATGTACATAAGGACGAAAACGTAATCCTTGGATTGACTGTGTGTGATATACGTACGAACGGAAATGTTTTTCTGGGATTCACCGTGTGGGATGTACATACCTACGGAAATGATTTCTGGGGTTCACCGTATGGGATGTACATACCTACGGAAATGATTGGGTTTTGATGCCTCACCCGATCGCACACGGCCCCAGCCTGGGTCCCAGGAGGGCCTATCCCCGACAATTTCTGGGTCGTGTGGGAAGGACACCATATCGCACACACTCACTTGGCGACGGTTCCAAATGTCGTCGCGGAAAGGGGTTTTAAACCGTTTGTTTAGGACCAACGCGCACTAGTGACCGCTCATATATGTACCTACAAGCAACTAGTAAATGTTAGAAGCTAAACTGATATTGCACAAATGATGTAAAATACAACTATCTTCGTTCCTAAGTACAAGTATTTTTAGAGATATCAACATGAACTACATACAGATGTATATAGACATAGTTTAGATTAGAATCTGGATTCACTCATTTTGCTCTATATATAGTCCATCTTGGAATCTCTAAAAAATACTTATATTTAGAAACAGATGGTGTATAAGACATGAGATGCAGCTAACCTCGACAGGAAACAACAACATCGCCCATTGTAGCCATGTGTAAGTACATGAAAAGGCAATGTTAACTAACATGGTTAACATCCACCACCAATAGCAAATGGTAATAAAAAGGCAACATCTGTAGTGATATCTTCATTGGAAAAGAGTAGCACGGTAGCAAAGGGACAGATTAAAATGGATAGAATTGTTTACTACAACAAACAACCTAGTATAGCCATTGAAACTGGTACTGATAGAAATGAAATTGACAAAGTTAAACATTGCAAGGCAGGTGCTGCTAGAGCAGAGAATGGCCCTAATGTCTATAAAAAGGTAGGGAAAATAGATAAGATGGGTTAGACGTGTTTACTACAACATGCTTAATACATGAACCGTACAAAACATGGCCATTGCAACTAGTATTGGTAAGATTCAACTGGTCAGTTCATACTTGTTAATTCCTGAGGGGTAGTTGTTGGGGCACTTCATATGGACGAGAGACCGCCCCAGGTCGGCCGCAGCGGAGACGAGGTGCTCCTCTGGGTCAAAGCTTGGATCAGTGCCGATGAATGTGTACCTACAAGAAGCAAATAATGTTAGAAGCCAAACTGCAATTGCACAAATGATGTAAAATACTATAAGACATGGGATGCAGCTAACCTCGACGGCAAACAATAGCATCACCCGTTATGGCCCTGCGTAAGTACATGGAAAGGCATGTTAACTACAGCATGGTTAGAATCCACTAAAAATAGCAATTGGGCAGCATCTCTAGTATATCTTTATTGCGGAGAGTAGCACGGTAGCAAAGGGACAGGTTAAAAAATGGATAACACTGTTAATTGCAACAGGCTTAACAGCATCCTAAGTCATGTTTTGTAAGTTTGTAGCTGCTATTGGTGAAATTGAGCTAGACAATTCATAATTGAACATCACATAATGTGCAGTACTGAATATAACAAGGCACGTTTAACTACACGCAACCTAGTATAGCCATTGAAATTGGTACTGATAAAAATGCAATTGGCAGAGTTAAACATCGCAAGGCAGGTGCTACTAGTGTGGAGAATGGCCCACTTGTTTATAAAAAGGTATGGAAAATAGCTAAGATGTGTTAGGCATGTTTACTATAACATGCTTAATACATCAACCGTACAAAACATAGCCCTTGCAACTGGTATTGGTAAGATTGAACTGGTGAGTTCATACTTGGTAAGTCCTAAGAGGTAGTTGCTGGGGCACTTCATCTTGGCCAGAGCCCGCCCAAAGTCAACGGCGACAGAGGTGAGATGTTCCTCCGGGTCGAAATGTTGATCAGTGTTGCTGACATGTGTACCTATAGGCAACCGGTAAATGTTAGAAGTTGAACTGCAATTGCACAAATGATGTAAAATACTGTAAGACATGGGATGCAGCTAACCTCGACAACAAACAACAACATCGCCCGTTATGGCCGTGTGTAAGTACATTGAAAGGCATGTTAACTACAACAGGGTTAGCATCCACCAAAAATAGCAAATGGGTAGCATCTCTAGTGTTATCTTCATCGTGGAGAGTAGCATGGTAGCAAAGGGACAGATTAAAAAATGGATACAACTGTTAATTACAAAAGGCTTAACAGCATCTCGAGTCATGTATTGTAAGTTTGTTCCTGGTATTGGTGAAATTGAGATGGACAGTTAATACTTGAACATCACACAGTGTGCATTACTGAAATAAACAAGGCACGAACATGCTTAATACATCAACCGTCCAAAACATAGCCATTGCAAGTGGTATTGGTAAGATTCAGCGGGTTAGATCATACTTGGTAAGTCCTGGGGGGTAGTCATGGGGGCACTTCATCCGGGCCAGATCCTGCACCAAGTCGGCGGCAGAGGCGAGGTGTTCCTCCGGGTTGACACGCACATCGGCCATCGTGCCATCGACCGCCATCAGCTCCTCGACCTCCATGTGATATGTGATTGGGCTTGTGCGGCGATGCTCTAGAGGTAGGGGAGGTGGGGATTTCGAGGCATGAGGATGCTTTGCAAGTGCCATTTAAGAAATCAGGCCGGAGTCGTGATAGAGAGCGGTGGGTCAGCTGACTGGATCGACGATGCTCGGGCAGAACATAGATGTGGATGAAGTTGTGCTTGCGATGGCAGTGGTTTGAGCTGCCGGGAGGGGGCGGCATGGGGGAAGATACTACGGAAATTTGATGGCTAGGGATGTGGTGGGAGGAATAAATTCTGAAATCGCGCGCCTAATTGTGAAATTTGAAACTTGGGCAGGGTAAACACACAACACAGACGAAGCGCGTAAAATACTCATGTGGGAGAACAGAGAAAATTGGCAAATCCCGTCTCCAAAAAAATGTACACGTGTAGTTGATTTTTTGGTCAATGGTATGATTTCTTTATTACGAAACATCACACAGGTAACTGACTTATGGGTCATTAATAAAAAAACACAAACGGGTATGCCATAGAAACCATGTGTTTTGTGATCTTCTAATAATTCTTATATCTATCAGCATCACCAACCGCACCTAATTTAAAAATCTCTTTCATTGTAGCAGGGTTATTGAATGTACATGAACAAGGAAACGGTGACACCGGGTGAACAATCATCGGTTTATGAAATGCAATCAAGTGTCAAATTGCCTCGCTCGCATAGCCAGAATTGATCCTATGCAACAAGAGAGAAGCTTGCTTCCATCCCCCGGCACTGCTATTTAAGTCGGTGTGTGGCCAATTCGCGGGGCAAGGTGGGACTAAAAACCAGCTGTGGCCAGCTCTAGTCTCCGGTGGCTGCGGGCTAAAAAACTTCAGTGAACACATGCTAATCAATGCTCAAAGCCCTCAAAGGATGTGCTTACCGACATTGTACGTTAATAATAGATAGTACCAACTTAAAATACTACTGGTAATTTGCTCTAAAACTAGTACGTATGTAGTACTACTAGATGCTCATAATTAATTATACAAACTTACGGGTGACACACGCACTAACTACTTCTCACATGCTAGCATTGGAGCATGCTAGCCAGACGCCGTCGTTCTCCTCCCCAACCTTGTCGGCGGCAGCCCACCATGCTTCGATCTCTGTCGAGCTCTCCTCAGCATGTCGTTCGGCCTCTTCTTTCTTGCGGCGGCAGGACTCTCTTTTCTTGACTACTTTCTACCTTTTCCGCTCCTTTTGTGCGGCTTTGGCCGTTTCTAGATCCACCACCCATTCGGCCATGGCAGCATCAAAGTCGGCCCACGTACTTTTGCGGCCGCGGGCGGCGATGAACTCGGCACGGTGGGATGCCATCGCTTCCTTACCAGTTACTGTGCGCTGCGGTGCCATGAACAACGCTTAGAGAGAGCTCTGGGATGGAGTGTCTGGACAGTCGTAGACTGAAGTGGTTTTTTAGAGCTCAAGGACAAACGATGAAGGAAATTTGGCTTCCTTTACAATCTTGCTCATTCATTGTCGCACACGGTTCACCTATGTCGCCTCCGGAAACAGTGTGCGCTGAGCCTATTGTGTGTTGTGTTATGATTGGCTGGAACCCCAGCCACGCAGATCACGCGTGTGCACCGTAGGATGTGTCGCGATCGAACAACAATCCACGTCCCTCTCATCACACCCGTGCATCTGTAGATGGATTGGATTTATTTGTGCTAAATGCCTAAAAAATGCACATAATCCCCTAATATGGTAAATGAGCCCGGGAAAGTGCCAAATTTGAACAAGGTGATTTGTAGGGTGTATGTTCGTCGTAGAAAAAACTCAAGGACAAAGAATGAATAAATTTGGATTCCTCTTCAATCTTGGTGATTTCCCCCTAGAAACCATGGAACTTCATCGGTGATGGTTTGATTTATGAAGGGCGTGCATGACGACATAAGCCATACCTTCTCAATTTTTTACCAAGGTACGGTGAGGCCATACCATGGCACCATGCCAGGTATCATGTTTTTCAACACTACTGCAGGGTGCTGCTAACGTGACACTACGATTAGAGGCCCTTCGACGAAACTGTGTGCGATACAATTATCGCAAACGGTGGTGCAAAAAGCCCGTCAAAAAGGTGCAAAATGTTTGCGATGATGGATGCATCAAACACAGTTCTGATTTTAGTTGCGTGTGCGATGCAGGGCATACGGTTTAGTTCAATTAACTGTTTGCGATGAGGAGGAGCAAAAGAAACGGGCAGCCAGATGAAGGTGTGTGCGATATACATCATACGATTCACTCGGATGAACTGTTTGTGATTAGGCAACACAAAAGAAACAGCCAGCCAGATCAAGGTGTGTGTGATATACTACATGCGGTTCACTCCAATGAACTATTTGTGTTGAGACAAGAGAACAGAAACAGTTCAATATAACAAGATGTGTGTGATACGCGGGCTAACACTTGCTAGTATACAACCGTCTGCGATTGATGAATTCATCACCGACGGGTTCCCTAGTGTGGTTTGTGTTCATCTGATAATCATCTACTTCTTGTGCTAGCTATATGTTCCTTATATGCTAAGTTTCCATTAATTGATAGTGTTTTATGAACACGCCACCGTTTCCCACCATTTCCTCACTTGTTTCTCGCCACCCAGCGATATTGCACATAAACCTAGGCGGCACGAGACGCATGGAGGCAAGAAGCGTAGCATGTAGCACATCCACCTTTTCCAAGCATGCGAACCCACCAAAGCACCACCTCTGCCATCAACCTTGTCGACGAGGAAAATATGTTGGAAATATGCCCTAGAGGCAATAATAAAAGGATTATTATTATATTTCCATGTTCATGATAATTGTCTTTTATTCATGCTATAGTTGTGTTATCCGGAAATCGTAATACATGTGTGAATAGATAGACACCAACAAGTCCCTAGTAAGCCTCTAGTTGACTAGCTCGTTGATCAATAGAAAGTCATGGTTTCCTGACTATGTACATTGGATGTCATTGGTAACGAGATCACATCATTAGGAGAATGATGTGATGGACAAGACCCAATCCTAAGCATAGCACAAGATCGTATAGTTCGTTTGCTAGAGTTTTCCAATGTCAAGTATCCTTTCCTTAGACCATGAGATCGTGTAACTCCCGGATACCGTAGGAGTGCTTTGGGTATACCAAACGTCACAACGTAACTGGGTGACTATAAAGGTATACTACGGGTATCTCCGAAAGTGTCCGTTGGGTTGACACGGATCGAGACTGGGATTTGTCACTCCGCATGACGGAGAGGTATCACCGGGCCCACTCGGTAATGCATCATCATAATGAGCTCAATGTGATCAAAGTGGTTGATCACGGGATCATGCATTACGGTACGAGTAAAGTGACTTGCCGGTAACGAGATTGAACGAGGTATTGGGATACCGACGATCGAATCTCGGGCAAGTAAAATACCGATTGACAAAGGGAATTGTATACGGGATTAATTGAATCCTTGACATCGTGGTTCATCTGATGAGATCATCGTGGAGCATGTGGGATCCAACATGGGTATCCAGATCCCGCTGTTGGTTATTGCCCGAGAGCCGTCTCGGTCATGTCGGCATGTCTCCCGAACCCGTAGGGTCTACACACTGAAGGTTCGGTGACGCTAGGGTTGTGAAGATACGTATATGCAGTAACCTGAATGTTGTTCAGAGTCCCGGATGAGATCCCGGACGTCACGAGGAGTTCCGGAATAGTCCGGAGGTAAAGATTTATATATGGGAAGTTGTCATACGGTCACCGGAATGGTTCGAGGGCATATCGGTATTGTACCGGGGCCACCGGAGGGTTACAAGGGGTCCACCGGGAGGGGCCACCTCTCCCGGAGGGCCTTATGGGATGTATGAGGAAGGGAGCCAGCCCAAAGTGGGCTGGGGCGCCACTCCCCCCTAGGGACCATGCGCCTAGGGTTGGGGGAAACCCTGAGGGGGGGCGCCCCCTTGCTTGGGGGCAAGCCCCCTCCCCTTGGCCGCCGCCCCCCCTCTAGATCTCATCTAGAGGGGCCGGCCCCCCTTCTTCCTTCCCCTATAAATAGAGGGGCGAGGGGAGGGCTGCCGGACACATCCAAGGCGCAGCCCCTCCCCTCCCCAACACCTCTCCTCCTCCGTCACGAGCTTAGCGAAGCCCTGCCGGAGTACTGCTGCTCCACCACCACCACGCCGTCGTGCTGCTGCTGGAGCCGTCTTCCTCAACCTCTCCTCCCCCCTTGCTGGATCAAGAAGGAGGAGACGTCATCCGCTCCGTACGTGTGTTGAACGCGGAGGTGCCATCCGTTCGGCGCTAGGATCTCCGGTGATTTGGATCACGTCGAGTACGACTCCCTCATCCCCGTTCTTTGAACGCTTCCGCTCGCGATCTACAAAGGTATGTAGATGCATCCGATCACTCGTTGTTAGATGAACTCATAGATGGATCTTGGTGAAACTATAGGAAAATTTTTGTTTTCTGCAACGTTCCCCAACAAAATAAGTAGGCGCCACGGCCCGCCAAGGCCGAGGTGCTCCCCGGCAACATGATGGACGACGCCGTGATGCGCGTCGTCGCCAGGGTTGAGCAGACCTTTGGCGCATGGCGCTTTACTACCGCGGATCAAGATAGGCATGTCAGCGCCGACAGGCTGCAGCTCGCCGCACAACATGATCGATGGCGCGCTCCAGAGCAAGATAGGCTTGTCCGCGCCAATAGGCTCTGGCTTGCCGCACAGCAAGACCATTGGAGCGCCGCAGAGCGAGAGGCGCGCGCCGCATAGCAAGAGCGGATCCATCGACACTTACCTGCTGTCGACACAGCATCGCAGCTAGGTACACGTCCCGTCAGTACCCCCATTCCTCGCCAGGAGTGGGCAGAGGCCCTCTGCGCCGTACTTGCACCATAGGTCGGCCGCGCCATACTTGCACCGGACGCCCGCCGCGCTATTTGCATGGGTCGCGCCATTCACCTTGTCTGCGGCCCGCTCGATGCCAATGTGCTGGTCGGTAGGCTCGACTGCCTCCTTGGCCCAGGTGTCCATCTGGGCGCAGTAGAGGAACATGGCCGTCGCATCCTCGAGCTGGTGATCTCTGATGAAATAGCCAACTTGGAGCTCAAGATCGCGCTCCAAATGTACCGCGAGCATGTCGACTCCTTGGACGAACGCCTACACGAGTTCAGGTAGAGCCAAGAGCTACTGTAGGCAAGGGCTGCTAGTCATGGTCTAATGGACGCTTTTATTTTGTTGAGACGTTTCGACGTGGATAGCAAGAGGTGATGAACTAATGAAAAAATCTTCATGCTAAACATAGAAAAAATTTGAAGGCCGTAAGAGGAAGCTATCTCCCGTTCGTCATCAAACATGCATTGTTCCCTCTCGGAACCACGAGCATTCTAGTGAGTTGCTCCGGCTTGTGAGGTGTGTGTGTGTCCAAACTTTCGTCAAACATGCCAATTTTTTTGCCACATCATCTTCGTGGAATGACATTACATCAAGCAAGGTTTCATGTTTTTTTTATCATTATTTATTTTTGGAATTAAAAATTCCATGGCACTCCATGCATGTGCCCATGCCGTGAGACCAATATGTTTGAAAATTACTTCTAATTTACTGCACATGAAATTTACTCGCACACAAGTACACAAATATGATTTTTGAAACCGTTATGGTTAGCTGTTGCATGTAGATGCAGTTCAAATTTGAATTACGATCATTAAATGGCTAGAAAATCACTTAAATGTCTTTAAAAGGTCAAATGACCCATGAAATTTTACAATTTTTCACATGACAGTTGTATTAGTGCACGTAAAATGTAGAAAAATTTGAAGGCCGTAAGAGGAAGGTATCTCTCGTTTGTCATTAAACATGCATTGTTCCCATTCGGAACCATGAGCCTTCTTGTGAGTTGCTCCGGTTTGTGAGGGGTGTGTGTCTAAACTTTCGTCAAACATGCCAAATTTTTTACCACATATTCTTGGTGGCATGACATTACATCAGCCAAGGTTTCATGTGTTTCTGATATTTTTTTGAATTTTTTGGAATTTAAATGCCATGGCACTCCATGCTTAATAGTATCATAGCCCTTAGACCAATATGTTTGAAAATTCCTTCCAATTTACTGCACATGGAATTAAATCGCACACAAGTACACAAAATATGACTTTTCAAACCGTTATAGTTAGTTGTTGCATACATGTAGTTCAAATTTCAATACGGGTCATTAAATGGCTAGAAAATTATTTAAGTGTCTTAAAAGGTCAAATGACCACTGAAATTTTCCAAAATTTGACATGATCGTTGTATTAGTACCACAAATTTTCTCATACATTTAAAACACCATTCGTTGCCACTTTACTCCAAATTCGTCTTTCACAACTAATAAAAAATATCTACAACATCACACACAGTTGTTTTGTAGGAACCGTTTGCGATGAAAATTTCTGGGTCTATTTAAGTCTTCCTCCTTAAGCTTCGCCGGCTCGTCTGCTCTAGTGCCGGCAACCCCCGAATCCACAAATCCTGATCCCCGTTCCTGCACCCCCTTCTTGCAAAGATGACGCCATGGAAACGCTTTGTGATGGCTCGTACGATGGACGCATCCCCCCCTCCACCCCCGAGCGTCGCCGCCTGCGCCGAGAGTGCCGCCGCATCCGCATTAAGCACGGCCGCTTCCGCCGAGAGGGAGTCTGCGGTAGCCAACAGGGCACCTGCAGCAGCCGAGACGGCTGTAGCTGCTGTTGTAACGGTGGCTGCAAATGCCGAAAGCGCTCAAGCTGGCATCCGTGCCGCTGATATCGCCCTGGCCCGGGTTGAGGCCATCCACGCCAAGATCGAGAATGCAAACGCTAAGATATTCCAGGCCACCTCGGAATCCAGCATGCAACCCACGTCCGAAAAGACGGCGGTGGCCATGGAGCACCTGCTTCCCCATGTGGTCGTCGAGATGGAGATGCAGGAGGCGACGGAGATCGAGGAGCGCCGGGAGGAGGAGTTGCGCGTGGCTAAGGTCGAGGTAGAGAAGTGTCTGTCCGTCGAGGAATCGGTGGTGGAGGACCAACGCGAGCTCTGGCGCAGCCACTACTACGAGTACTACAACCTTCAGAGTGGCACCGAGGACAGGGACGAGCACGAGGACGCGGTGTACTTTAGAAGGGGGGTGCGGAGTCCACCAACGGCGGCATGTCGCCAGGACAAGTCATCGACATCTCATCTCACACCGGCGATGCATAGGCCGGCGCGGCGACGGATTTGTTAAAATTATGTGTACTTACGCTTTGTTTTTAATGATGTTCTTTTGTGAGAGCAATGTTTAGGTAAACTGGCTCTGTTTAATTACTAAAATTACTTGATTCAGAAAGTGTGGTCTGTCTGCTGTACGCTCTTTTGTGTGCCCAAAATAGCAAGCGATGTTAAATTATGCAATGACGTACCCGGGGAAATTTCCACCAACATTTGAATTATCAAACTCATCCCATGGGCGCAAAGAAGAAGAATCATTCACAATGCACCCAATCATTCAAAGTGAATGGTCCGGCGTCACCGTGCGCAAAGTTTCCCTCCGCATTTCCAAAATTCTGGCCTACCGCCAAAATATCTACCCCCTGCCCCCTCCCCCCTTCCCCACCCCCTTTTTCTCCCCAACCACAAGTCACATTTCCCATGTTTCCTCCTTCCTTCCTTCCTTCCTTCGTAAGCTATAGCTGCTTCCTCACTTGCTTCCTCGCTCTCCCCGTCTCGCATCCTACCGCCAGGGTCACCATGGTTTTCTTCAAAGACCTCTCCAGCGGTTCCACCTCCGACGACTACTCCTCCACCACCCAGGTGTGCCTCTCTTCTCTCTCTCGGTATATGACTTGGAATGAAGGATTTTTACCCAGCGGATGATTTGATTCATTTCTTCCTCTTGTAGCTCCCTAGGACCATAAGTGGCAATGAATGGAGCAGGGTGGTTGTAGATCTATCTGCTTGTTGTTACCATCAATCTCCATGTGTGAAGCTAGTTGCATTTGAATCTGTGGATAGTGGGAGGAAGTTTCTGGCATGTGCAGAGAAGGTTAGACCATCCTTCATTGTTACAAATCATTTGTTAGATGTGATTCAGACACTATAACGGTCCCAACCCTTTCATACCACACCTTCAACCAAACGCATCCTAAGACAGTGTCACCGTTTGTACCTAGTATCTAAAATTGTTGCCATCTCATCAGCGGTGCCATTAGGAAATTATTGGGCACCGATTCAGCATTTTGTGCAGCCAACTTTGGTCCACACATCCGAGCATCCAAGAAGTAAAATACTAAATCTTTATGGCATAAAGGAACTAAGCATCGGAGCAACTAGGTGCTCCGGAGTCCGGGTCCCTGTTTTTTTTTGCTACATCGGCTTGCCAGTGCAGGGCACCGGTGCGAGATGTAGCAACAGTTGTCTTTACACCTGTTTTGGCATACATAGTGCACGACCTTAGTGCTATTAGTTTTATGTTACTAAAGTTGTGCATGTACACACCTGTTAGTATCAATTTGTTGTCATCCAAACACTGTCGCTATGTTGTTGCTGTTATATTTACCTTCTTCATAAAATGTTCAATTTTTTAAACCATTATGGTTAGCCTTTGCTTGTAGATGTAGTTCACATTTGAATTACGGTCACTAAATGGCTAGAAAATCACATAATGTCTTTAAAAGGTCAAATGACCCCTAAAATTTTCCAAATTTTCACATGACAGTTGTATTTGTGCGCGTTAAACATAGAAAAAATTTGAAGGCCGTTAGGGGAGGCTACCTCACGTTCGTCATGAAACATTCATTGTTCCCTCTCGGAACCACTAGCCTTCTAGTGAGTTGATCCGGTTTGTAAGGGGTGTGTGTCCAAACTTTCGTCAAACATGCCAATATTTTACCACATCATCTTGGTGGTATGACATTACATCAAGCAAGGTTTCATGTTTTTCTGATTATTTTTTAATTTTTTGTAATTAAAATGCCATGGCAATCCATGGATACATATGCATGTGTCCATGTCGTGAGATCAATATGTTTGAAAATTCCTTCTAATTTACTGCACATAGAGTTAACTCACACACAAGTACACAAATATGACTTTTCAAACCATTATGGTTAGCCGTTGCATGTAGATGCAGTTCAAATTTGAATTACGATCATTAAATGGCTAGAAAATCACTTAAATGTCTTTAAAAGGTCAAATGACCCATGAAATTTTCCAAATGTTCACATGACAGTTGTATTAGTGCACGTAAAATGTAGAAAAAACTTGAAAGCCGTAAGAGGAAGTTATCTCCCGTTCGTCATCGAACATGCATTGTTCCCTCTCGAAACCACGAGCCCTCTAGTGAGTTGCTCCGGTTTGTGAGGGGGTGTGTCCAAACTTTCTTCAAACAGGCCATTTTTTTACCACATCATCTTGGTGGCATGACATTAAATCAAGCAACATTTCATGTTTTTTTGATCATTTTTTTAATTTTTTTGAATTAAAATGCCATGGCATTCCATGCATGTTTCCATCTTGTGAGACCAATTTGTTTGAAAATCTTTCTAATTTACTGCACATGGAATTAACTCGCACACAAGTACACAAATATGATTTTTTTGAAGCTATTATGGTTAGCCGTTGCATGTAGATGTAGTTCAAATTTGAATTACGGTCATAAAATGACTAGAAAATCACTTAAATGTCTTTAAAAGGTCAAATGACCCCTGGAATTTTCCAAATTTTCACATGACAGTTGTATTAGTGCTTGTTAAACATAGAAAAAAATTGAAGGCCCTAAGGGGAAGCTATCTTCCGTTCGTCATGAAACATGCATTGTTCCCTCTCGGAAGCACTAGCCTTCTAGCGAGTTGCTCCCGTTTGTGAGGGGTGTATGTCCAAACTTTCGTCAAACATGCCAATTTTTTTTACCACATCATCTTGGTGGCATGACATTACATCAAGCAAGTTTTCAGGTTTTTCTGACCATTTTATAAATTTCTGGAATTGAAATGCCATGGCACTCCATGCATACATATGCATGTGTCCATGTCGTGAGACCAATATGTTTGAAAATTCCTTCTAATTTACTTCACATGGAGTTAGCTCGCACACAAGTACACAAATATGATTTTTCAAATTGTTATGGTTAACCTTGCATGTAAATGTAGTCCAAATTTGAATTACGGTCATTAAATGGCTAGAAAATCACTTAAATGTCTTCAAAAGGTCATATGACCCTTGAAATTTTACAATTTTTCACATGACAGTTGTATTAGTGCACGTTACACATAGAAAAAATTTGAAGGCCGTAAGAGGAAGGTATCTCCCATTCGTCATCAAACATGCATTGTTCCCTCTCGGAACCATGAGCCTTCTTGTGAGTTGCTCCGGTTTGTGAGGGGTGTGTGTCCAAACTTTCGTCAAACATGCCAAATTTTTTACCACAACATCTTGGTGGCATGACATTACATCAACCAAGGTTTCATGTGTTTCTGATATTTTTTGAATTTTTTGGAATTTAAATGCCATGGCACTCCATGCTTAATAGTGTCATAGCCGTTAGACCAATATGTTTGAAAATTCCTTCCAATTTACTGCACATGGAATTAAATCGCACACAAGTACACAAAATATGACTTTTCAAACCGTTATGGTTAGTTGTTGCATACATGTAGTTCAAATTTTAATACCGGTCATTAAATGGCTAGAAAATTATTTAAGTGTCTTAAAAGGTCAAATGACCCCTGAAATTTTCCAAAATTTGACATGATCGTTGTATTAGTACCACAAATTTTCTCATACATTTAAAACACCATTCGTTGCCACTTTACTCCAAATTCGTCTTTCACAACTAATAAAAAATATCTACAACATCACACACAGTTGTTTTGTAGGAACCGTTTGCGATGAAAATTTCTGGGTCTATTTAAGTCTTCCTCCTTAAGCTTTGCTGGCTCGTCTGCTCTAGTGCCGGCAACCCCCGAATCCACGAATCCTGATCCCCGTTCCTGCACCCCCTTCTTGCAAAGATGACGCCATGGAAACGCTTTGTGATGGCTCGTACATGGACGCGTCCCCCCACCCCCGAGCGTCACCGCCTGCGCCGAGAGTGCCGCCGCATCCGCATTAAGCACGGCCGCTTCCGCCGAGAGGGAGTCTGCGGCAGCCAACAGGGCACCTGCAGCAGCCGAGATGGCTGTAGCTGCTGTTGCAACGGTGGCTGCAAATGCCGACAACGCTCAAGCTGGCGTCCGTGCCACCGATGTCGCCCTGGCCCGGGTTGAGGGCATCCACGCCAAGATCGAGGATGCAAACGCCAAGATATTCCAGGCCACCTCGGAATCCAGCATGCAACCCACGTCCGAAAAGGCGGCGGTGGCCATGGAGCACCTGCTTCCTCATGTGGTCGTCGAGATGGAGATGCAGGAGGCGACGGAGATCGAGGAGCGCCGGGAGGAGGAGTTGCGCGTGGCTGAGTTCGAGGTAGAGAAGTGTCTGTCCGTCGAGGAATCGGTGGTGGAGGACCAACGCGAGCTCTGGCGTAGCCACTACTACGAGTACTACAACCTTGAGAGTGGCACCAAGGACGGGGACGAGGACGAGGACGCGGTGTACTTTAGAAGGGGGGTGCGGAGTCCACCAACGGCGGCATGTCGCCAGGACAAGTCATCGACATCTCATCTCACACCGGCGATGCATAGGCCGGTGCGGCGACGGATTTGTTAAAATTATGTGTACTTACGCTTTGTTTTTAATGCTGGTCTTTTGTGAGAGCAATGTTTAGGTCAACTGGCTCTGTTTAATTACTAAAATTACTCGATTCAGAAAGTGTGGTCTGTCTGCTGTACGCTCTTTTGTGTGCCCAAAATAGCAAGCAATGTTAAATTATGCAATGACGTACCCGGGGAAATTTCCACCAACATTTGAATTATCAAACTCATCCCATGAGCGCAAAGAAGAAGAATCATTCACAATGCACACAATCATTCAAAGTGAATGGTCCGGCGTCACCGTGCGCAAAGTTTCCCTCCGCATTTCCAAACTTCTGGCCTACCGCCAAAATATCTACCCCCTCCCCCCTCCCCCCTTCCCCACCCCCTTTTTCTCCCTGACCACAAGTCACATTTCCCATGTTTCCTCCTTCCTTCTTTCGTAAGCTATAGTTGCTTCCTTGCTCTCCCCGTCTCGCATCCTACCGCCAGGGTCACCATGGTTTTCTTCAAAGACCTCTAAAGCGGTTCCACCTCCGACGACTACTCCTCCACCACCCAGGTGTGCCTCTCTTCTCTCTCTCAGTCTATGACTTGGAATGAAGGATTTTTACCCAGCGGAGGATTTGATTCATTTCTTCCTCTTGTAGATCGCTAGGACCATAAGTGGCAATGAATGGAGCAGGGTGGTTGTAGATCTATCTGCTTGTTGTTACCATCAATCTCCATGTGTGAAGCTAGTTGCATTTGAATCTGTGGATAGTGGGAGGAAGTTTCTGGCATGTGCAGAGAAGGTTAGACCATCTTTCATTGTTACAAATCATTTGTTAGATGTGATTCAGACACTATAACGGTCCCAACCCTTTCATACCACACCTTCAACCAAACACATCCTAAGACAGTGTCACCGTTTGTACCTAGTATATAAAATTGTTGCCATCTCATCAGCGGTGCCATTAGAAAATTATTGGGCACCGATTCAGCAGTTTGTGCAGCCAACTCTGGTCCACACATCCGAGCATCCAACAAGTAAAATACTAAATCTTTATGGCACAAAGGAACTAAGCATCGGAGCAACTAGGTGCTCCGGAGTCCGGGTCCCTGATTTTTTTTGCTACATCGGCTTGCCAGTGCAGGGCACCGGTGCGAGATGTAGCAACAGTTGTATTTACACCAGTTTTGGCATACATAGTGCACGGCCTTAGTGCTATTAGTTTTATGTTACTAAAGTTGTGCATGTACACACCTGTTAGTATCAATTTGTTGTCATCCAAACACTGTCGCTATGTTGTTGCTCTTATATTTACCTTCTTCATAAAATGTTCAATTTTTTAAACCGTTATGGTTAGCCTTTGCATGTAGATGTAGTACACATTTGAATTACGGTCACTAAATGGCTAGAAAATCACTTAAATGTCTTTAAAAGGTCAAATGACCCCTGGAATTTTCCAAATTTTCACATGACAGTTGTATTAGTGCTTGTTAAACATAGAAAAAAATTGAAGGCCGTAAGGGGAAGCTATCTTCCGTTCGTCATGAAACATGCATTGTTCCCTCTCGGAAGCACTAGCCTTCTAGCGAGTTGCTCCCGTTTGTGAGGGGTGTATGTCCAAACTTTCGTTAAACATGCCAATTTTTTTACCACATCATCTTGGTGGCATGACATTACATCAAGCAAGTTTTCAGGTTTTTCTGACCATTTTATAAATTTCTGGAATTGAAATGCCATGGCACTCCATGCATACATATGCATGTGTCCATGTCGTGAGACCAATATGTTTGAAAATTCCTTCTAATTTACTGCACATGGAGTTAGCTCGCACACAAGTACACAAATATGATTTTTTAAATTGTTATGGTTAACCTTGCATGTAAATGTAGTCCAAATTTGAATTACGGTCATTAAATGGCTAGAAAATCACTTAAATGTCTTCAAAAGGTCATATGACCCTTGAAATTTTCCAATTTTCACATGACAGTTGTATTAGTGCACGTTACACATAGAAAAAATTTGAAGGCCGTAAGAGGAAGGTATCTCCCGTTCGTCATCAAACATGCATTGTTCCCTCTCGGAACCATGAGCCTTCTTGTGAGTTGCTCCGGTTTGTGAGGGGTGTGTGTCCAAACTTTCGTCAAACATGCCAAATTTTTTACCACATCATCTTGGTGGCATGACATTAGATCAACCAAGGTTTCATGTGTTTCTGATATTTTTTGAAGTTTTTGGAATTTAAATGCCATGGCACTCCATGCTTAATAGTGTCATAGCCGTTAGACCAATATGTTTGAAAATTCCTTCCAATTTACTGCACATGGAATTAAATCGCACACAAGTACACAAAATATGACTTTTCAAACCGTTATGGTTAGTTGTTGCGTACATGTAGTTCAAATTTCAATACCGGTCATTAAATAGCTAGAAAATTATTTAAGTGTCTTAAAAGGTCAAATGACCCCTGAAATTTTCCAAAATTTGACATGATCGTTTTATTAGTACTACAAATTTTCTCATACATTTAAAACACCATTCGTTGCCACTTTACTCCAAATTCGTCTTTCACAGCTAATAAAAAATATCTACAACATCACACACAGTTGTTTTGTAGGAACCGTTTGCGATGAAAATTTCTGGGTCTATTTAAGTTTTCCTCCTTAAGCTTCGCGGGCTCGTCTGCTCTAGTGCCGGCAACCCCCGAATCCACGAATCCTGATCCCCGTTCCTGCACCCCCTTCTTGCAAAGATGATGCCATGGAAATGCTTCGTGATGGCTCGTACGATGGACGCGTCCCCCCCCCCCACTCCCGAGCGTCGCCGCCTGTCCCAAGAGTGTCGCCGCATCCGCATTAAGCACGGCCGCTTCCGCCGAGAGGGCGTATGCGGTAGCCAACAGGGCACCTGCAGCAGCCGAGACGGTTGTAGCTGCTGTTGCAACGGTGGCTGCAAATGCCGAGAGCGCTCGAGCTGGCATTCGTGCCGTCGATGTCGCCCTGGCCCGGGTTGAGGCCATCCACGCCAAGATCGAGGATGCAAACTCCAAGATATTCCAGGCCACCTCAGAATCCAGCATGCAACCCATGTCCGAAAAGGCGGCGGTTGCCATGGAAGACCTGCTTCCTCATGTGGTCGTCGAGCTGGAGATGCAGGAGGCGACGGAGATCGAGGAGCGCAAGGAGGAGGAGTTGCGCGTGGCTGAGGTCGACGTAGAGAAGTGTCTGTCCGTCGAGGAATCAGTGGTGGAGGACCAACGCGAGCTCTGGCGCAGCCACTACTACGAGTACTACAACCTTGAGAGTGGCACCGAGGACGAGGACGAGGACGAGGACGCGGTCTACTTTAGAAGGGGGGGGGGCGTGGAGTCCACCAACGGCGGCATGTTGCCAGGACAAGTCATCGACATCTCATCTCACATCGGCGATGCATAGGCTGGCGCGGCGGCGGATTTGTTAAAATTATGTGTACTTATGCTTTGTTTTTAATGCTGGTCTTTTGTGAGAGCAATGTTTAGGTCAACTGGCTCTGTTTAATTACTAAAATTGCTCGATTCAGTAAGTGTGGTCTGTCTGCTGTACGCTCTTTTGTGTGCCCAAATTAGCAAGCGATGTTAAATTATGCAATGACGTACCCGGGGAAATTTCCACCAACATTTGAATTATCAAGCTCACCCCATGCGTGCAAAGCAGAAGAATCATTTGCAATGCACACAATCATTCAAAGTGAATGGTCCGGCGGCACCGTGCGCAAAGTTTCCCTCCGCATTTCCAAAATTTTGGCCTACGGCCAAAATATCTACCCCCTCCCCCCCTTCCCCACCCCCTTTTCTCCCCGACCACAAGTCACATTTCCCATGTTTCCTCCTTCCTTCCTTCCTTCATAAGCTATAGCCGCTTCCTCGCTTGCTTCCTCGCTCTCCCTGTCTCGCATCCTACCGCCAGCGTCACCATGGTTTTCTTCAAAGACCTCTCCAGCGGTTCCACCTCCGACGACGACTCCTCCACCACCCAGGTATGCCTCTCTTCTCTCTCTCGGGCTATGACTTGGAATGAAGGATTTTTACCCAGCGGACGATTTGAGTCATTTATTCCTCTTGTAGCTCCCTAGGACCATAAGTGGCAATGAATGGAGCAGGGTGGTTGTAGATCTATCTGCTTTTTGTTACCATCAATCTCCATGCGTGAAGCTAGTTGCATTTGAGTCTGTGGATAGTGCGAGGAAGTTTCTGGCATGTGCAGAGAAGGTTATACCATCTTTCATTGTTACAAATCATTTGTTAGATGTGATTCAGACACTATAACGGTCCCAACCCTTTCATACCACACCTTTCAACCAAATGCATCCTAAGACAGTGTCACAGTTTGTACCTAGTATCTAGAATTGTTGCCATCTCATCAGCGGTGCCATTAGAAAATTATTGGGCACCGCTTCAGCAGTTTGTGCAGCCAACTTTGGTCCACACATCCGAGCATCCAAGCAGTAAAATACTAAATCTTTATGGCACAAAGGAACTAAGCATCAGAGTAACTAGGTGCTCTGGAGTCCGGGTCCCTGATTTTTTTCGCTACATCGGCTTGCCAGTGCAGGGCACCGGTGCGAGATGTAGCAACAGTTGTTTTTACAGCAGTTTTGGCATACATAGTGGACAGCCTTAGTGCTATTAGTTTTATGTTACTAAATTTGTGCATGTACACACCGGTTAGTATCAATTTGTTGTCATCCAAACACTGTCGCTATCTTCTTCTTGTTGTTATATTTACCTTCCTCATAAAATGTTCAATTTGTTATTTATTGTATATGAATAAGAACTTGTAGCGTTCTTGTAGTTAATTATAGCTTCTGATGTTTCAAAATTTTGTTGTTGTCTCAGTAGCAATTAATTCATTTGCACATTGATCTTTTTGAGAATATATGTCATAATTAACATGCTTCTTCAGTTTTTCAAAATAAGCATTGGTAATTTATATGTTGCTATAAACCCATTTCCCCTACAATTGTTACTGATCTAGTTTTAAATATTATAGGATGAATGGAAGTGTTCTTACTTGGAGTGGGTTGATCAAGAGTGGCCACAGTCTTTGAAGTTGTGCCTAGCAAAGCTCTGGAGCATGTATGAGGAAGAGAAAAGAGGTAGGCTATGTTTACTAAGGGCCCAAATTATGTTTAGGCCGGTTAAAGGCCCACTATGGGCACAGGCCTACCAGAAAAATATGAAAGCTTATGCTGATTTAGGCCCAGATATTTTTAGTGGGCTACATGCCAATTTCGGCCCATAATCGTTTTTAGCCCAATTTGAATGGGCCCGACGAATGTTGGCATGTTGGGCTCCTACGAAGCTTTCGGCCGAATACATTACTAAGATAAACCTACACTATAGAAAAATAGCGTCGTAATTACTGTAGTCTGAGGCAGCATCATAAATGTAGTATCAAAACAAAATAAATTCCAACCATACAACAAAAGGCGTGTTGGCATAAAGTTTACAGTCCTTCCAGATAAAAGCACCATCAGATGTATTGAAGCACAGATCATTTGACCTTAGTGCTAATGTCTCAAGTTGTAGAATCTGATGGAGCAGCACGATCTCCACCATTTTTCCGCCATTGCTCTTGAACAACGAAGCGAATGTCTGATAGTCTGGTTTCAAAACCATTCATATCTTGATGACATTTCTCAACCACTATTCTTGTTTCCGAAACAACGTCCATTAGGGATGGGACTTGTGTTTGGAGCACAGATATATCACTCTGTCTAGCAGGAAGATTTTGTTCAGTAGGCGACTTGGACGAGGTTACCTTGACAATCAACCCAGAATTACGCAGGAAGGTGCTTTTTGCAATATTAGTGGAGAGATACTGACGCACTGCAGCAAGAGGTGACATTGTGCCTGTAGTAGCCTCGTCACCTTCAGGTGCTTGTGGTTGTTCAATCATTTGTACCATAGCTTCCTGAAAGTTTGAACTTGTAGATTAGTGTACTAGATAAGTTACTAATGAGACAAAACCAAACAAAGTAGGTTAAACGTTTATACATAACTTATTTTGGTGAACTACTGTAATACATTAGCATGTATTGTAGTGCCAACTACATAATAAAATCACTTTCGGAACATATGTCCATGTAGCATGCCTACTGTATTGTCTATTTCCTCACATTCGTTGACATCTAAGGATAAAGAGACATGGTTTAAAGTAGGATGAACATAGTATGACATCATTCATATCATGGGCAAACAAATATAAAACAAACAGGCTATTTTATCATTGTGTGCGCACGTGAACATAACAACTAGATTACAGATCAAGACCAAAAGAATATCCTTCATCTCTTTTAAACCATGTAAGGTGAAATGATACGTTAAGACAACTGTGAATAAAAGTGAACAGAGTAACTGAAATTGGCTGCAAACCAAGTAGTTAAATGAACACATCACAATACCAATCAGTTCAAGGCAGGAGGAGTAAGGACTTACAACAGCGGCTTGAACTGGTGTGCTCATGCCCTTCATGTGACGCCCCCGATTCAATCGTACACTAATCATGCACGCAAATGTGTACGACCAAGATCAGGGACTCACGGGAAGATATCACAACACAACTCTACAATTAAAATAAGTCATACAAGCATCATAATACAAGCCAGGGGCCTCGAGGGCTCGAATACAAGTGCTCGGTCATAGACGAGTCAGCGGAGGCAACAATATCTGAGTACAGACATAAGTTAGACAAGTTTTGCCTTAAGAAGGCTAGCACAAACTGGGATACAACCGAAAGAGGCGCAGGCCTCCTGCCTCGGATCCTCCTAACTACTCCTGATCGTCGTCAGCAGGCAGCACGTAGTAGTAGGCACCTCCGGGATAGTAGTCGTCATCAATGGTGCCGTCTGGATCCTGGGCTCCATCGTCTGGTCGCAACAATCGGATAGAGGTATGGGGGAAAAGGGGAAACAATGCAACCGTGAGTACTCATCCAAAGTACTCGCAAGCAAGGAACTACACTTCATATGCATGGATATATGTGTAAAGGGCCATATCAGTGGACTGAACTGCAGAATGCCAGAATAAGAGGGGCATAGCTAGTCTTATCGAAGACTACGCTTCTGGTCGCCTCCATCTTGCAGCAGGTAGAAGAGAGTAGACTGAAGTCCTCCAAGTAGCATCGTTTAGCATAATCCTACCCGGCAATCCCCTCCTCGATGCCCTGTTAGAGAGCGATCACCGGGTTGTATCTGGCACTTGGAAGGGCGTGTTTTATTAAGTATCCGATTCTAGTTGTCATAAGGTCAAGGTACAACTCCGGGTCGTCCTTTTACCGAGGGACACGGCTATTCGAATAGATTAACTTCCCTGCAGGGGTGCACCACATAGCCTATCACGCTTGATCCCATTTGGCCGGACACACTTTCCTGGGTCATGCCCGGCCTTGGAAGATCAACACGTCGCAGCCCTACCTAGGCACAACAGAGCGGTCAGCACGCCGGTCTAAACCTATGCGCGCAGGGGTCTGGGCCCATCGCCCTGAGCACACCTGCACATTGCGTACGCGGCCGAAAGCAGAACTAGCCCCCTTAATACAAGAGCAGGCTTACGTTCCAATCCGGCGCGCGCCGCTCAGTCGCTGACGTCACGAAGGCTTCGGCTGATACCACGACGCCGAGTGCCCATAACTTTCCCGCGTAGTTGGTTAGTGCGTATAGGCTAGTAGGCAGACTCAGATCAAATACCCAGATCTCGTTAAGCGTGTTAAGTATCCGCGAACGCCGAACAGGGCCAGGCCCACCTCCCACCCAGGTAGCCTCAACTTGCCCTGCGCTCCGCCACAAAGATCCACACAGAGGGCCGTCGGGACAAAGGTCCTTTCAGCCCCCAATCCGTGAATCACTCGCGGGTACTCCTCGAGCCGACCCGACTTTAGTCACCACATGTATCATGTATAAAGTATAGTATATACCCATGATCACCTCCCGAGTGATCACGGCCCAATAGTATAGCACAGCAAACGGACAAGAATGTAGGGCCACTGATGGAAAACTAGCATCCTATACTAAGCATGTAGGATTGTAGGTAAAGGTAACAACAGTAGTAGCAAGGACCGGCTATGCATCAGGGTAGGATAAACGGAAAGCAGTAACATGCTACACTACTCTAATGCAAGCAGTATAGAGAAGAGTAGGTGATATCTGGTGATCAAGGGGGAGGGGCTTGCCTGGCTGCTCTGGCAAGAGAGAGAGAGATCGTCAACGGGCTGTTCGTCAGTAGCGTAGTCGTACTCAGCAGCAACGACATCCGTCTCGGCGTCTATCGAGAGAGAAAGAGGGGGAAAGAAACAATAAATTCACGGCAATAATGCAAACAATATGCAGGACACGTCTAAATGATATGCAGAGGTGTTCTACTGCCTAACTAAATGATTTAGTTAATTTAGGAATTTATTTGGATTTATTTAAATAAAGTTGGGCACTATTCATTTACTGAAATCGGTCTAAAAGTTCCATGATCATATAGCTATGGGCATCTGACAGGAATACGGAGGACGTATTCGGGTTCGTATCGAAATTCTAAGCAAGTTTCATGTATAAATTATTTTCATCCGAGTTACAGAATATTTTATATGAATTATTAAAGTTTTAGCAATATTCTGAATTTATTATTAAATCTAAAATGGGGGGGGGGGGGTTATTGCATCAGCATGACGTCATCATGACATCGGCAGTCAACAAAGTTGACCAAAGTCAACCCTGACGTGTGGGGCCGTTCTGTCATAGTCTAACAATTAGTTAACCGTTTTAATTAACTAATCAAGTTAATTAGGTAATAAACAGAGTTAATTAAGTTAATTAATCACCTACTTATTTCATTATTTAATTAATTAATTAATTAACTAATTATTATTATTATTATTTATTTTTTAATACATTTTTTATTGTTTTGGGGGCGGGCCCCACTGTCATGGGCCCAGGGGCCAGCAGGCGTGCGGTTAGCTGGCGGAACGGGTGCGGGCGGGGCGTAGCCCGCCCGGGCGTGGGGCGAGGCCACCGGGCCTGGGGCTAGGCCACCGGGCGGCGGGAAGCCCGGCGAGGGGAAGGGGCGGCCAGGGGCGCGGCCCTGGGCGACGGCGAGCACAAACACGGCCGGTGGGGGCGCGGGCGCTGCAGCGCGGGGTAGCGGAGAGCTGGCGGCGGCGCGAGCAGCAGCAGCAGCAAGGGGCGGCAGCGACTTTGGCGAGCACGGGAAAAGCGCGGCTGCAGGACGCAGCGACGTCAAGGCCATGCGCGGGCGCACGCGCGCGAGGGACGGGAAGGAGGACGACCGGGGTCCTCACCGTTCGTTGGAGGGAAGGGGGGCGTCGAGGCGCGATGGCGACCGTTGAGGGGGAGGACGGGGACGATCCGGCGAGGGGGGGGGAGGTCCGGCGACGACGTGGCATCGGTTGGCGGCGTCTTGGTGCCTGCGAGGGGGCTCCGAGCGGCGGCGCGTTCCTGTGATGGGGTTCTGCCCGTCGAGGCGGTGGCGTCGTCGGGGCGCCGCAGCGAGGCGCCCAGATCGGGAGGGGGAGGAGGCGAGGAGGACCGCGGTGGGGGGCGGCGCCGTGGTGGGCGTCGGTGGCAGGGCGCGAGGCGGTTCGGTCGTCGATGTTCACTGGATCGGGGGGAGGGGGAGAGGGAGCGAGAGGCGTGAGGGATCAGGAGGAGTGGGGGAGTGGGGAACGAGGAGTGGGGGTCGTGGAGCGAGGGAAGTGGGGATCGAGCGTGGGGGGTCTCCCCTGATGGCGCTGGATGGAGAAGGAGGTGGGGATTTAGGGTTTCGGGGGTGTAGTGGGGATATAGGCCTAGGAGGGTAGTGGGCTGGCCGGCCGACTAGCTGGGCCGAGGCCCCGCGGGAGAGGGGGGGGGGTTATTCCCTTTTTTTGCTTGTTTCTTTTTTTATTTACTAATTTCTGTATTTTTAATTTAGTCACACTCTATTTTATTTCTTTATAAAATATGACCATAGCTCCTAAAACAAGGTTTCGGAACAATCCTCTACCATAATAAGTTTGGTGGTCAAATAAACTAGTTTAATATTTGTTTAATATTTAAAATCATTTAAATAATTGTTTTGCTACGGTTTTATTCATTTTAGAGTATTTAGTCATTCCAAAAAAAGTGTGGTTTCTCCGACATAATTACCTATGCATCATTTAACACAACCCGAACATTTAAGTTTTAATGTTTGAAAACTTTTACCATTTGGTTTGTGTTTTTGAATTTGAATTTGAATCGGTTTCGAACTAACGCGAAATTAGCAACCGTAACCGTAGTGACGTGGCATCATTAGCGTAGGTTTACTGTAGCATAATTATCCGGGCGTCACAATTCTCCTCCACTACAAGAAATCTCGTCCCGAGATTTAAGAGGTAGAGTGAGGGGGGAAAAGATTTGGTTACAAAATTCTAACGAATCTACTCAGTCTTGGTTGCTCTTCTCGAAGAGGTTGATCCATTAAATTGATGTCTTAATTTCGCTGTTTCAGGTCATCATGATGAAGTCGTCATCCTTTCTTTGGAGGTCTCATCGTACTTATGAAAACGATAAGGGGTATCTTCAAAAGAACTGACCTCTACAAGGTCACGTATCTGGTAGAGAACATCAGGGAGGGTGACGGGTAGTAACTCTCGAATTGAAACTTACGAAATTATCGAGAGCAAAGTAAGGACGTGCAATATGAAAGTTTCAAACGCTTAGGCAATCATTTGTTGCCTAATAAGAAGTGTGAAAGAGGGTTCAGAGCAATGGCAATAAGTATTGTGTCTGATACCATAATAGATCACTAGGCAGGTGGCCCGTGAATTACATACGAAGTCAAGCGCGAGGAATAACTTTGACAATAGGTTGTACAGGAGAGTCAAGTTTCGATCCTGTGGAACTGTGGGTTATGGGCCCACCATGTGGGTTTATAGTAGGAAAGGCGCTGACATCTTGCACGGTTATGTTAGCAAGGCATGGCAGGGAATAGCCTGTCAGTTATGTCGGCAACAATGTCGGTACCAAGGGCGAGGGACGAAGAGAACATTTTCCTGCTCGTTGAACGAGGCAGACCAATAGGCAAGGTTCTCGTCCATCGGTGGCTACTGGAATGTCATCAACAATAGTAACAGGGTCTTACTGACAAAGTTGTACACCGAGGTGTTTACATAAGCAACAGAATATTACTAATTAGATCATATAGATCACTAGAAAGGTTAAACAAAACAATGGAAATGAAAAGGTGATCATCAGATTAAATAGAACAATGGAAAGGAAAATGTGTTTAAACACATTATTCATGGGTATATCCTTCCCAAGGACAAGCAGAGAATGATATCCATGATAGGATATCACTTAGAAAACCCTTTAGGAAAGGGGAGAGAAATAACATGTTTGGATAATTGATAAAGAAAATTTAGCATTGTTCTTTCAATGCTTTTATTGATGTTTGAGTACCACAGTCTTGCTTTGAGATAGCATTGACATGGTCAGCAAGAAAAGGTCGGACCTTAGGTACTCAAAGAATTCATCAGGAATAAGTTATAGAATAAGTCTTACAATTTTCTCATGGAAGAATGGTTAACCTTGCTAAAAAGGAAACGGTAACAATAGGTCCTCCGGCCAGGTGTGCTAGACATGACACCACCTTACCGGGTCATATAAAGACCAACATTACAACTCTTGAAACACGTGTCCCAACCATGATATCTGACCGAGATTCAGATCTGATGGTGTCAAAATACCTCAGACTCAGAAGGCCTAAGAAGGAAAGGTGCATCAGAAATTCATGAGATGACATTGTAAAGTTCTCGGGAAATAACGTACGGAAGCAAGGCTCCGTAACAAGAGTTCATCATTAAACCAAGGAGAGGATGAGGAGGTGGCTGATGGACTCAGCGATAATTCAACTAGGTATCAAAAATATGGATCTCCACAATTATGTGGATAAGGAGATAGCATTTGTCAGATGAAATGATGTAATGAAGTATGCTCGAGGAAAACATACACAATTAAACATTGGTTGAAAGGTGCGCCCGAAATATGGGTTGGGTTGCACGACCAATGTCAGAATGGTGATTCAATAATCAATAGTCTAAGAATGAACGGCCGACCATTAACGTCAAAGCAATAGGGTTGCTAGAAGGAAAGAATCCAAACAACACCGTTCACTTGTTGGAATCAACACGGGGACCAAGAAAGAATGGTGATGGTGAGAAGTATCACGATACCAAGAATTCTTAAGAGGTGGAGTAATCCTCATGACATTCTTGACATAAAAGATGGTAATACTCCAAGGTAAAGAAGAACAAATGCTGGATAGCAAGGAACTCAAGGTACAACACAGAACACGAACAAGTTTGTGTTGGAGGGAAGGCAATAAAGTGGTCAATGACAACACAAATCATCGAGGGCAACGATGGTATTTCTCATCATGAATTCAATTGATGTCCTGGAAGAGCTCAGAATATTGATGATGATCACGACACCTTTGTCGAGTGATTTCATGAAGATGTAATCAATTGGTGATGACATCAAGTCAAAGGAATGATGAAGCGAAAGGTTATTGGAACCAAGGGTACGACACAAACTCCAAACCAAGTTTGCTGTTCAAGGCGGAATGACATGATGAGGAAGATCAACGTAAGCTTAGCTCATCGTCGAAAATTGTGCTCCGGGAAGAAGGACCAGGTAGCACAGTTAAATTTTAGCACAATAATGATATAGCCGATCAGGCTAGGAATGACGTGATGGAGTATTAAACTCCTCAACAACAAAGTACTAGGAGGTACTAAATTGTAGTGCAGATTCGATTCACTAATCGGCATTCTCGATTGACAACAACCCAGAACCCGTGGAGTGATTATGACTGGGAAAGGTACTACTTCATCAGAAATTCATAAGATGAAGTGCAATGGGTTGATATCCTCGAGATACCAGGGGGTAATACTCGAAGGTAGAACAAAATAGAGGTTGGGCAGGCGTACTGATCTGTAGGAGACAAGTACTTTAACTTGTCCGAGAAATAGAATCAAAGGAGAACAATCATGGTCAGATCCATAGTTCAAAAGGGTCAATTCACAGATACCAGATGATACTTATCAAGGAAATAGTTATTATTACAAGAAGCTTCCATGATAGGATCTACATCGTGTCCATGGGCATGAACACAAAGTTCAAGGTCGACTCTCACTTCTCCAATGCATAACCTTTCATACACTTCTTGCGTTCGATGAAGTAGTCGTGTTGAAATTTTATCTGGCAAAATACCAGAAGAGTATGACTCGTGAAAACTTTTGGGTTCACACGGTTTTAGAGAAGGTATAGGTTCAACCCATCGGGGCATCTTAGAAACATATACCACAAGCTTCAAGAGTAAATATCACCTGCTCGGAAGCAGAGCAAGGTTGAGAAAGTAGAGGATACAATTTACCAAAGGCATTATGTATCCGAGGGAAGGCTCACAAGGTTATTCAATAAGGAGGACACAGTCTAATAATAATCCAATAAAGGATCTGACGGTCCATAGCGGAGCTGATGTGAGCATCGGCACACAAACAGTTGAAGAAAGGATGCAAGGGCATCAAATTATAGAACATCTGAATGATTCGATGCTTAGACATCAGAGGAATTATGATTTCCAAATCGAAGTATCAGAAGCAGACGCTCTGATCAAGGGTCGATAAGTTCAATAGACCTAAGGGTACAATTGACGGCAAATAGATTGGTTGAGAACAAGCTCATGTTCAAAATGACGTCTGAGCCAGAAAGATAATTTAAAAGGATCAACTAATGATTGCGTGCATTCGCACTCATGTTGATTCAATAGGATCAAAATGACGTTGTCTAAGGATACTATCGAGTATTGCCAGACATATGGAAATCATCCATGATTGCAAGCAGACAATTATTGCAGAGCAATAACCTACTGAGGAATTTTGGAGGATCAAATGGTATTTCGAAGACCATTGTGAAACACATGAATAACTGGGGATGAGTGGATACTCGATAAAGGCGAGAAATTATCCGTAGAGTTATTCAGGTGGCAAGGAACTACAAGGCAGTAGGCACAAAATATCCTCGAAATGAATCGAGGGAATTCCAGGGTATCTTGTTATAACAAGATCAACTAGGAACAAAAGTAAGAACGGCAAGTGTAGGTATTTATCCATAGGGATATTTCGGTGGTAGGGAATTGCAAAAGCAACGGGCACAAAGTCTCAAAAGAGTATCGGAGAGTAACTTCGAAATCTTCTGGTGCAGCCAACGATCATCGGAACCGAAGGGGCTCTCCGGGATAAAGTATTTACGAGAACCTAAAGTTAGTTTTTTTTTATTTTGCAAAATCATTTAACCCGAATAGAAGAGAGATCAGAGTCCGAGAGTATAGACGAGGAATAAAAGATCCTAATACCACCCAATGGCAAAGTGGGCCCGTAAGACACACATCCATGTTAGTAAAGGTTTTTGCAATGTCTAGACTCGACTTCGGCCAAGGAGTTTGGAAGGGGGATTCCTACAGGCAATCGGCTCTGATACCAACTTGTGACGCCCCCGATTCAAGCGTACACTAATCATGCACGCAAATGTGTACGATCAAGATCAGGGACTCACGGGAAGATATCACAACACAACTCTACAAATAAAATAAGTCATAAAAGCATCATAATACAAGCCAGGGGCCTCGAGGGCTCGAATACAAGTGCTCGATCATAGACGAGTCAGCGGAAGCAACAATATCTGAGTACAGACATAAGTTAAACAAGTTTTGCCTTAAGAGGGCTAGCACAAACTGGGATACAACCGAAAGAGGCGCAGGCCTCCTGCCTGGGATCCTCCTAACTACTCCTGATCGTCGTCAGCAGGCAGCACGTAGTAGTAGGCACCTCCGGGATAGTAGTCGTCATCGACGGTGGCGTCTGGATCCTGGGCTCCATCGTCTGGTCGCAGCAATCGGATAGAGGTATGGGGGAAAAGGGGAAACAATGCAACCGTGAGTACTCATCCAAAGTAATCGCAAGCAAGGAACTACACTACATATGCATGGATATATGTGTAAAGGGCCATATCAATGGACTGAACTGCAGAATGCCAGAATAAGAGGGGGATAGCTAGTCTTATCGAAGACTACGCTTCTAGTCGCCTCTCTCTTGCAGCAGGTAGAAGAGAGTAGACTGAAGTCCTCCAAGTAGCATCGTTTAGCATAATCCTACCCGGCGATCCCCTCCTCGATGCCCTGTTAGAGAGCGATCACCGGGTTGTATCTGGCACTTGGAAGGGTGTGTTTTATTAAGTATTCGGTTCTAGTTGTCATAAGGTCAAGGTACAACTCCGGGTCATCCTTTTACCGAGGGACACGGCTATTCGAATAGATTAACTTCCCTGCAGGGGTGCACCACATAGCCCAACATGCTTGATCCCATTTGGCCGGACACACTTTCCTGGGTCATGCCCGGCCTCGGAAGATCAACACGTCGTAGCCCCACCTAGGCACAACAGAGCGGTCAGCACGCCGGTCTAAACCTATGCGCGCAGGGGTCTGGGCCCATCGCCCTGAGCACACCTGCACGTTGCGTACGCGGCCGGAAGCAGAACTAGCCCCCTTAATACAAGAGCAGGCTTACGTTCCAATCCGGCGCGCGCCGCTCAGTCGCTGACATCATGAAGGCTTCGGCTAATACCACGACGCCGAGTGCCCCTATCTTTCCCGCGTAGTTGGTTAGTGCGTATAGGCCAGTAGCCAGACTCAGATCAAATACCCAGATCTCATTAAGCATCTTATGTATCCGCGAACGCCGAACAGGGCCAGGCCCACCTCTCACCCAGGTAGCCTCAACCTGCCCTGCCGCTCCGCCACAAAGATCCACACAGAGGGCCGTCGGGACAAAGGTCCTTTCAGCCCCCAATCCGTGAATCACTCGCGGGTACTCCTCGAGCCGACCCGACTTTAGTCACCACATGTATCATGTATAAAGTATAGTATATACCCGTGATCACCTCCCGAGTGATCACGGCCCGATAGTATAGCACAGCTAACGGACAAGAATGTAGGGCCACTGATGGAAAACTAGCATCCTATACTGAGCATGTAGGATTGCAGGTAAAGGTAACAACAGTAGTAGCAAGGACAGGCTATGCATCAGGGTAGGATAAACGGAAAGCAGTAACATGCTACACTACTCTAATGCAAGCAGTATAGAGAAGAGTAGGAGATATCTGGTGATCAAGGGGGAGGGGCTTGCCTGGTTGCTTGGCAAGAGAGAGAGAGAGAGAGAGAGATCGTCAACGGGCTGTTCGTCAGTAGCGTAGCCGTACTCAGCGGCAACGACGTCAGTCTCGGCGTCTATCGAGAGAGAAAGAGGGGGAGAGAAATAATAAATTCACGGCAATAATGCAAACAATATGCAGGACACGTCTAAATGATATGTAGAGGTGTTCTAGTGCCTATCTAAATGATTTAGTTAATTTAGGAATTTATTTGGATTTATTTAAATAAAGTTGGGCACTATTCATTTACTGAAATCGGTCTAAAAGTTCCATGATCATATAGCTATGGGCATCTGGCAGGAATACGGAGGACGCATTCGGGTTCGTATCGAAATTCTAAGCAAGTTTCATGTATAAATTATTTTCATCCGAGTTACAGAATATTTTATATAAATTATTAAAGTTTTAGCAATATTCTGAATTTATTATTAAATCTAAAATGGGGGGGGGGGTTATTGCATCAGTATGACGTCATCATGACATCGGCAGTCAACAAAGTTGACCAAAGTCAACCCTGACGTGTGGGGCCGTTCTGTCATAGTCTAACAATTAGTTAACTGTTTTAATTAACTAACCAAGTTAATTAGGTACTAAATAGAGTTAATTAATTTAATTAATTACCTATTTATTTATTTATTTATTTAACTAATTATTATTATTAGTTTTATTTTTTTAATACATTTTTTTAATGTTTTGGGGGCGGGCCCCACTGTCATAGGCCCAGGGGCCAGCAGGCGTGCGGTTAGCGGGCGGAACGGGTGCGGGGCTAGGCCACCGGGCGGCGGGAAGCCCGGCGAGGGGAAGGGGTGGCCAGGGGCGCGACCCTGGGCGACGGCGAGCACAGACACGGCCGGTGGGGGCGCGGGCGCTGCGGCGCGGGGTGGCGGAGAGCTAGGCAGCAGCAGCAAGGGGCGGCGGCGACTATGGCGAGCACGGGAAAAGCGCGGCCGCAGGACGCAGCGACATCACGGCCATGCGCGGGCGCACGCGCGCGAGGGGCGGGAAGGAGGACGACCGGGGTCCTCACCGTCCGTTGGAGGGAAGGGGGCGTCGAGGCGCGATGGCGACCGTTGAGGGGGAGGACGGGGACGATCCGGCGAGGGAGGGGGAGGTCCGGCGACGGCGTGGCATCGGTTGGCGGCGTCTTGGTGCCTGCGAGGGGGCTCCGAGCGGCAGCGCATTCCTGTGATGGGGTTCTGCGTGTCGAGGCGGTGGCATCATCAGGGCGCCGTAGCGAGGCGCCCAGATCGGGAGGGGGAGGAGGCGAGGAGGACGGCGGTGGGGGCGGCGCCGTGGTGGGTGCCGGTGGTAGGGCGCGAGGCGGTTCGGTTGTCGATGTTCACTGGATCGGGGGGAGGGGGAGAGGGAGCGAGAGGCGTGAGGGATCAGGAGGAGTGGGGGAGTAGGGAACGAGGAGTGGGGGTCGTGGAGCGAGGGAAGTGGGGATCGAGCGTGGGGGGTCTCCCCTGGCGGCGCTGGAGGGAGAAGGAGGTGGGGATTTAGGGTTTCGGGGGTTGTAGTGGGGATATAGGCCTGGGAGGGTAGTGGGCTGGCCGACCGACTAGCTGGGCCGAGGCCCCGCGGGAGAGGGGGGGTTATTCCCTTTTTTTGCTTGTTTCTTTTTTTTTATTTACTACTTTCTGTTTTTTTAATTTAGTCACACTCTATTTTAGTTCTTTATAAAATATGACCATAGCTCCTAAAACAAGGTTTCAGAACAATCCTCTACCATAAAAAGTTTGGTGGTCAAATAAACTAGTTTAATATTTGTTTAATATTTAAAATCATTTAAATAATTGTTTTGCTACGGTTTTATTCATTTTAGAGTATTTAGTCATTCCAAAAAAAGTGTGGTTTCTCCGACATAATTACCTATGCATCATTTAACACAACCCGAACATTTAAGTTTTAATGTTTGAAAACTTTTACCGTTTGGTTTGTTTTTTTGAATTTGAATTTGAATCGGTTTCGAACTAACGCGAAATTAGCAACGGTAACCGTAGTGACATGGCATCATTAGCGTAGGTTTACTGTAGCATAATTATCCGGGTGTCACACTTCATCTTGCTGGTGTGGCAATCCTTGAAGATTTGCACTGCATTCGGTTCATATTCTTTTTGGTCCACACAGGCTTTCCTCTATATTTGGAAGTAGTGTTAGGTGTGAAGGCAGCTTGGGAACTGGCCAGTTCCGGAGCAAACGAACGAGTAAC